>JARCFY010000002.1:9877500-10477500 GCA_029233225.1 Lepidodactylus listeri | reverse complement strand
GGTAGTGGCTCTCCAGGGTCTCAGGCTGAGATCTTTAATGTCACCTATTACCTGATCCTTTTTTAGCTGAAGAGGCTGATACCTCCTGCATGTCAAGCAGATGCTCTATCACTGAGCAACGGCCCTACTGAATCCTTCCTCATCTCGGCAGAATATGAAGCACTAAGTGCTACACAAGTGCTAAATATGATTTTCATATCATAAGAAGAGGAGAGAAGCCACAGTGGATCGGCCCATCCAGTACAGCCCATCCAGTACAACACTCTGTGTCACAACAGTGGCCAAAAATACCAGGTGCCCTCAGGAGGTCCAGCAGCGGGGCCAGAACTCCAGAAGCCCTCCCACTGTTGCCCCCCAAGCACCAAGAATGCAGAGCCTCACTGCCCCAGACAAAGGGTTCCATTTAGACCTTGTGGCTAATAATAGCCACTGATAGACCTCTGCTGCATGGGGACAGAGAGAGACAGACAGACAGACAGACGGACAGAAAAAAGAAAGAGGGAGAGAGAGAGAAGGGAAAAAAACTGGCAGAGGCACTTACTTCCATTTAGACCTTGTGGCTATAATAGCCACTGATAGACCTCTGCTGGATGGGGACAGAGAGAGAGAGAGACAGACAGACAGACAGACAGAAAAAAGAAAGAGGGAGAGAGAATGAAAAGAGCTGGAGGAGAAACTCACCTTGCCAGCCACATGCAAAAGCAGCTCCTTCAGTCCCTCTGGGCGGACCTCTCTTGCTGTGGAAGCTCTCTTGCTGACTTCTTACAGGGGAAATGTCTGGCGAGGCTTTTTACTGCAGGGCAGGCTCTCTGCAGACATTTCCCTTTTAAGGCAGCCATTTTGTCCCCCCGGTGGGCAACTTTGGAAAAGCGGGAGGGAAGGACTAAAAATCGGTGTTTCCCCCGCCCTATCCGGGGACTTGGCAGCCCTAAGACTTAGATGAGCGCATTCCTTTTTAGAGAACCTGCAACAGAAACAAGGAAAGCTGCAAGACTCGACGCCTAGCCAAATTAAAAAAAAAAGACGTTTAATACTGTTCCAAACTCATGACAATACGGATTAGGAAGAGAAACTATGAAGGCAGTCCAGTTGTGAGCTTTCTAGGTGGCGCTGACCCAACATCCGTTCCCGGCTGCTCCTTTCTGCCGGGTGTTCCAACAGGCAGCCGGGTCATCCTCCCGGGCTTGGTGTCACGAGCTTAAAGCAAACTCGGCGATGAAAACGGTACAAAATCTGCTGGCGGTGTCGGGGAATGCACGTCGGAGATCAGGCCTGGGATTGGCTGTGGCTGGTCTCGCTGGAGACGTCTCAGCAGAACTGCAAGAGGAGGGCGAGGAAAGACTCGGGTTTAGAGAGAAGAGGAAGAGGTGACAGGGTTTCCAAGACGCTTCGGTGGGGAAAAGGCCCCAGTAAGTAGGGGAGAGATCTTCTTTGCAAATTGTTTCATTCAGGAATCACTGTTTTATTGTCCTGGAGGATTCGGGGCGGGGAGGGGGACGGAACCCATGAAGGAGAAGAAGAACGGGCCGGGGGTGGTGGGGGATGAGGATCATGTTCAACCAGAATCTCACAACTATGCCGGACTTCATGCTCAAGCAACTGGCTGTAACCTGGGCCCATAGTGGGGAATTTGGGGGGCCCGTCCCCTTCATTAAAAGCTCCGCCCCACAAATAGCCATGCCAGAAACCTTATTTGGGGGGGGTATTTTTTGCATTTTAAAATATGCATTTGTGTGTGTGTGTGTAGAAACCTTATTTTTGAGGAGAAACCCCCGCAGGCAGTGGCACTGTGGCTTACCCCCGGGCTTCCCTCTCCCTCCCACTGTGGAATTCTTGGGAGGGGGAAGGCATCACGGGACCTGGGAAAAGACAGCTCAGAAGGCATTTAAAATACCTTCTGAGTTCCCTTCCACAGGGCAAGAAAGCTCTTGGAGCTGAGAGCCATTTTGGTGTAGTGGTTAAGTGCGCGGACTCTAATCTGGGAGAACCGGGATTGATTCCCCCACTCCTCCACTTGTACCTCCTGGATGACCTTGGGCAAGCCATAGTTTTGTCAGAGTTGTTCTCTCAAGGACAGTTGTCTCAGAGCTCTCTCAGCCCCGCCTCTCTCACAGGGTGTCTGTTGTGGGGAGGGGAAGGGAAAGGGGTTTGTAAGCCGCTCTGAGACTCCAAGTGAGTGAAGGGCGGGATATAAATCCAATCTCTTCTTCTCTTCTTAGAAGGGCGCTCGAGAGTGGCACCTTCAATACATCTCCAACAATCCCCCTTTCTGCTAGCCCAGTCTCACTGTATACCACCTAGGCCTTTGCATGTTTCCCAGAGGCTCGTGGGAATGCTTTCGAAAGACTCACCATTGACCCAGGTGGTCTACAGCCGGACTGAGCTAGCAGAAGTGTTTTTGGGGGAAGGAGGCAGGTTACTAAACAAGACGTGCCGCCGGGCCTTGGACCAAGACGCAAGGAGTCTTCCTTACCTTCCAGCGGTTTCCGCACTCGTTACACACAACAAAAGTGGTCATTGGCTCGTCCGAACTGCGGGTCTGCACCTGTGCGGAGGAAACACGCCGTGGCCATTTATTTTTTTTATTCGTTTTTG
Organism: Lepidodactylus listeri; assembly: GCA_029233225.1. Classification (NCBI taxonomy): domain Eukaryota; kingdom Metazoa; phylum Chordata; class Lepidosauria; order Squamata; family Gekkonidae; genus Lepidodactylus; species Lepidodactylus listeri. The sequence goes on along the minus strand of JARCFY010000002.1, from coordinate 10,474,905 downwards.
GGGGGAACTTACATTTTTTATTTTATTATTATTCAAACAATTAGACAACAGTCACCGGTTGACATTATCCCAAAAATATTAACAATTTTATTTATTTATTTATTTATTTATTTATTATTAAACGTATAGGCCGCCCTCCCCGCAACGCAGGCTCAGTGCTCAATACTAACAGTGATTAGAAACAAATTGTACGGCCACCGGGATGACCACGTGGCCATCTATCCACAATGCCTACCGTAGCATCAGATTACTCATCCCCAACTTCTGGGTCCAAAATCAAGTAGCCACAACTGAGCTTCATGCCTAGGCCACAACTGAACGTTGTGCTTAGGCAACCTTTGGATGTTTGGGGCTATAAGCGATGAGGGGCTATAATTCATGACGCTTCCTTTATTTCTTGGACTTAGACTCCAGTTTCCATTGGTTGGTTGGTCTACTGGCTTGGGCAGAGGTGGCAATAACACTGGCTTGGATCTAAGTCTCTCCTCCTGGTGTGAGTGGAAAGCATTTCTGCTCACACAAGGAAGGGGGGGAGTACGCCTTCTGATAAGCCTTCTTTGCACGCAGAAGGCCCCCAATTCAATCCCCAGCATTTCAAGTTGAAAGGGCCAGTTGCTAGGTGATGTGAAAGACCCCTCTGCCAGAGAACCCGGACAGCCACTGTTGGTCTGAGTAGACAATACAGACTTTGATGGACCAACTATCTGATCTAGGTAGCTTCACTGGGGAGGGGCTGTAGTTCAGTGGCAGAGTATCTGCTTGGCATGCAGAAGGTCCTCGATTCAATCCCTGGCATCTCCAGTTAAAAGGACCAGGCAGGAGGGGATGGGAAAGACCTCCGCCTGAGACCCTGGAGAGCTGTTAAGAGGGGCTGTGGCTCAGTGGAAGAGCCTCTGCTTGGCATGCAGAAGGTCCCAGGTTCTATCCCCAGCATCCCCAGTTAAAAGGACAAGACAGTAGGTGATGGGAAAGACCTCCGCCTGAGACCCTGGAGAGCTGTTAAGAGGGGCTGTAGCTCAGTGGAAGAGCCTCTGCTTGGCATGCAGAAGGTCCCAGGTTCAATCCCCGGCATCTCCAGTTAAAAGGACCAGGTCACAGGTGATGTGAAAGAGCTCTGCCAGAGTCCCTGGAGAGCCACCACCAGTCAGAGTAAGACAATATTGACCTTGATAGACCAGTGGTCTAATTCAGTATAAGGCAGCGGCACGTATGCATTCGTGCAAATTCCATGGATTCCCTCTTCCACCACGTCGCATGCCATTCTCAAGGATTTCCTGACTTTCAAGGCTTCTTCAGCTAACACGGGGATATTACAGAAAAGGGGAGGAAATGAAGTCCCGTTCTATGGGCTGAAAGGAGCTCAGTGCTACATTGTACCAGACCTTTGGTTCACCTAGAACAGGGGTGGGCAAACTGTGGCTCAGGAGCCGCATGCGGCTCTTTCACATATATTATGTGGCTCCCGGCAGGGCGGCTGGGGAAGCTAAATATCATTAGCAAACAAATATCATTGGACAAATGAATATCATTATCAATATCTGCTTTTATACCCCTTTTGTTACTATTTTTGGCAGTCTCATTTAATGTAAATAAAAAAGCCAATTTGCTTATTTTCCAATAAAAGCAGGTAATATTTGTTCATGTCTTGTGGCTGTCAAACATCTGATGTTTATTCTATGCGGCTCTTACGTTAAGCAAGTTTGGCCACCCCTGTTCTAGGTGGCTCTTACGCTGAACAAGTTTGCCCACCCCTGACCTAGAACATAGGAGAAGCCAATGTTGGATCAAGCCAATGGCCCATCCAGTCCAACACTCTATTGCACAGTGGCCAAAACCCAGTTGTCTAATTAATCTATTAATGCTTTAATTAATGCTAATTCGTCAATGCTCATTAATTTATTTAGCATTGCCTGCAGTGGCTCAAGTGGTTAAGGCGCTGAACTGCCGACCGGAAGGTTAAGTAGTTCAGCAGTTCGAGACCCGAGTGCTGCATGACGGAGTGAGCTCCCGTCTCTGGTCCCAGCTCCTGCCAACCTGGCAGCTCGAAAGCAAGAAACTGCAAGTAGATAAAGAGGGACCGCTTCGGTGGGACGGTAACAGCGTTCCGTGCGCCTCGGCGTCTAGTCATGCCGGCCACATGGCCACGGAAACGTCTTCGGACAGCGCTGGCTCTTCGGCTTCGATGAGCACTGCCCCCTAGAGTCATATTTGACTGGCTTTCGAACAAGGGAAACCTTTACCTTTACTGTGACTGAGCACCTGTTTCTGGAGATTCCCCTCTCCTATGTTACATTTGAGATTTTTAGGTTCCTGGGGGTCAGGAGTCGGTCTCCTTATACTCTGTCAAGCATCACACAGATTGACGGTACGTAATTTAATAATAATGGAGGTGCCAGGGATAGGACCTTCTCCATGCAAAGCCACTGAGCCAATGCTCTTCCCCAGTTCTACGGATCCCACTTTGCTCTTCTTGCATGACCACAAACAGACTCACACACGACACAGTCCTAAGCAGAGTTACACCCTTCTAAATCCACTGAAGTCAGTGGTCTTAGAATGGTGTTCCTCAGTTTAGGGTCACAGTGTCCACTTCAAACATGAGGAAATGGCCACCCGTTCGTAGAGCTGAGAGATACCGACTTTCCTAGGCGGTCTCCTCTGCTTCCTCTTTCGTTTTCATAAGCAGCCAACTGACCGGTGTCTCACAGCATCGTAGAGTTGGGAGGGACCTCCAGGGTCATCTAGTCCAACCCCCTGTACATTGCAGGAAATTCACAAATACCTCCCCTGCCATACACCCGCCAGGGGCCCAATTCCACACCCAGACGACAAAAAACCTCCAGGATCCCCAGCCAAACTGGCCTGGAGAAAAATCATTATTTAATATTTGTTTATTTGTTTCATGAGATTTATATCCCGCCCTCCCCGCCATTCGGCAGGCTCGGGGCGGCTAACAGCATATTCAAACTCTAAAATATACAATATCTTAAGAACATTAAAATACATAAAACAGCTTAATAACATAGTACCAATGGCGTATCCTCATTTGGTATATCAGTGCAGCATCTAGATGTTCACCAGTACGAGCGGCCACACAGACTGGCGGATCGAATCGGGCCGGGGCCGGGATGTAAATATTAGGCGGCCCCTGCTTAAAAGCCTGGCGGAAGAGCTCCGTCTTACAGGCCCTGCGGAACTGTACAAAGTCCCGCAGGGCCCTGATGTTATCCAGGAGCTCATTCCGCCAGCGTGGGGCCGCCACTGAAAAGGCCCTGGCCCTCGTAACCGCCGGCCGAGCCTCCTTCGGCCCTGGAAGGACCAGGCGATTATGGGATCCAGACCGTAGTGCCCGCTGAGGAACATATGGAGAGAGACGCTGGAAAAATGGCTTCCTGACCCCAAATTGGCGACCAGCATTTCCCTGAGCATGTAAGAAAGGGCCACGAGAACTAAGCCCCGAGGCCGCCTTTTCTACCCTCCCTCTACCCTCCCTCTACCCGACCTGCCTCAGTTCACAGAATCAGCATGGCTGCCAGAGGGCCATCTACTGTCCCATTCTTTCTCTCTGTTGCAAAATCTAGTGTGGCCTGGATCCTGACAGAGCCTCCGTGGAGAAGCAGCACTCCCTTGCCTCTCCGCAGGGAAGGGGGAATGTCCGGGGCCTCCGCGAGCTAGCCAGCCCCACGCCTCACCTGGGTATAGGTGCAGTTCTTTTTCTTGCACTTCCCACAGGTGAAGAGGTCGGTCTGGGTCCCTCCTGTTTTCGCCATCTGATGCTCCCGTATCGCCTCCTTGGTCATGGCTTTACGGATCTCTTTCAGCTCGTTGCTCGCCATTTCCTGGCAGGGGGAAATGAAGGTTTATGTGCAATTGTGCCATTCTGTTAAGGGAGGGAAGGTGGTGTGACAGAGCCTGGTTTCATCAGATCATGGAAGCTAAGCAGGGTCAGTGCTTGGAAGGGAGACCACCAAGGAAAGCTCTGCGGGGGAAGGCAATGGCCAACCACCTCTGCTTCTCGCTTGCCTTGAAAGCCCCTAGCTGGGGTCACTGTAAGTCAGCTGCGACTTCGTGGCGCTATGCATGCACAGGAAAACCACACAGATCACACTGCGATACACATGACACTTGATAAAATTTATATTACTTATCCAAAATAGCAATTTGTTCAACCTGCTTAACTTGACAATATTACAAAATTTACAATATAACAATGAGCGCCCGGTTTAAACTCATTTCCACAGCAGTCTTCCTCAGGAGTAATTCATTATTGTATTTTGTAAGGAGGTGTCAGATTCTTGATCCAGTTCAAACATATATATAGGAGCAAACTTCTTAGTTCCTTTATAAGTGTTTATATTGGGAGCTAGCCAATGCTTTCCCGGTGCAAAAGCCTCCTCATGCTGGCTAATGCTCTCCATAAACACAATCCATCTGTAGCAGCAAGGAACCATAAGTAAGTTATAATAAACATATAAATAATAATATATTATAGTTCATAATGACTGGGTTCCATTCAGCTTCATGTTGCTTTATTAATTACCATGGTTTTCCCAGGATACTTTGACGAAACTAAGAAGTTTGCTCCTATATATATTTTTGAACTGGATCAAGAATCTGACACCTCCTGTACATTTTGTAATGTTGTCAAGTTAAGCAGGTTGGACAAATTGCTATTTTGGATAAGTAATATAAATTTGATCAAATGTCATGTGTATCGCAGTGTGATCTGTGTGGTTTTCTTGTTTGATGCCTGTGACCCCCCTTTGAAACTTGCTATGCATGCACACGCACAATTCTGCTGGAAGTATACAAGGTTCCTGATGACCGAGTTTTGTCCCGCACTGGCCGTCAGAAGTTCTGAAGCAAACGAGCAACCATCTGGAGCTATGCTCCTGAACAGGCTTGGGAGCGGGGAGGGCGGGCTGCAAAGAATAATATTAATAATAATAATAATCTCTAGCCTAATCTAAGCCAGAGATGCCAGTCTGCAAGTGGGATCTGGGGATCCCCAGGAACTATGGCTCATCTCCAGACTACAGAGATCAGTTCCCCTGGAGACAATGGATGCTTTGGAGGGTGGACTCTAGGGCAGGGGTGGGCAATTGTTTTGGCTCGGGGGCCACTTTGTGGGAGCGGAGGTTAGCGGAGGGCCGCACCTTTTAAAACGATTGCATTCATTAGTCAACTCTGCATTTCAGAAAAGGTGTAAATTGTATCATCAAAATCAATAAATATAAATAAAATAAAATGGTGGTCGTTTTATTCCATTTATTTATTGTGCTAATTTCATATCGTCTATAGCTGCAAGCACATTTGATTTTAGAATCAGTTTAATGAGACAAATGTACCCTATCACACTTTTCTACGGTTTTTTTGAAATCAGGAGTGAGATTGCTTGTTGAGATTCTCATCACAGCCGGCAAGTTAATGTCTGTCAAAGAGCATCTATATTTACTCTTGTTGATCTTCATGTCTTGGCGGGCTGCAAAAAACTCTGTGGCGGGCCGCATGTGGCCCACGGGCCGCCATTTGCCCACCCCTGCTCTAGGGCATTGCACCCCGCTGAGGTCCCTGTCCTCCCCAGGCTCCATCCCCAAATCTCCAAGAGTTTCTCAAACTGGATCTTGTAAGTTTACCTCCCCAAACCCTGCCGATGGCTGAGGGGACCTGGCAACCCTGGCCTCCTCTGAACCGTCGGAAAAAATGTTTTGCTTTGCTTTCCAGGGTTCACTTCTGAGTCCCTGGTTGGGAAAGGAGATTCTTACAGTTCTGATCCATCCTAAATGATTTTCCATCCAGGGGCTGCCCTTTGTCCCTTCCCCATGCTAGACGTTGCCCCAGGGTAGGCCTCCCCCTGTGGGGGACAGGGGCAACCAACGCAAACGATACATTTGTCCAGCGCAAAACCACAGGGTATTCGTGCTGCCTGTAAAAAATGACAGCAGCTGCAGCATGTGGCTGTAAACTAAGCTTTCCATCTTCTTTCCCTCCAAATCATGACCCATGCCTGTCCTGAAGCCAGGGGTCCGTTGGGGCCGGAGTGAGGCAGAGCAAAGCTCCGCCAGCTCAGGAGTGGCCGCTAGGGCAGCCATGGGCCGAATCAGATTCTCTGATCTGATTCAGCCTGCTGCCGAATTGCCGCCAAATTTTAAAAGTGACTGGAGGGGAGGGGGTTTGAGGGAGAGGCTCCAAACTTGCAGGGTAGCTGCTGGGGCCTCCCCCCCAAATACCCACCAAGTTTCAAGAAGATTGGACCAGGGGGTCCAATTCTACGGGCCCCCAAACAGGTTGCCCCCATTCCCTCCATTGTTCTCTATGGTAGGAAAAAAGTTAACATTTTTTCCCACCATAGAGAACAATGGAGGGGATGGGACAACCTGTTTGGGGGCCCATAGAATTGGACCCCGTGGTCCAATCTTCTTGAAACTTGGTGGGTATTTCGAGAAGAAGCCCCAGCAGCTACCCTGCAAGTTTGGAGCTTCTCCCTCAAACCCCCTTTCCTCCAGCCCCTCATACACCCTATGAGTTTTTGCCATTGATTTCAATGGCCCATAGGGTATAATGGGGCTGAAACTGACATTTCCTTTCTGACACACTTCCAGTGATGTCAAGGGACGTGGCATATGCTAATGAGTTATGCTAATGAGCTCCTGCACCTCTTTTTCTAGGAAAGGACCCCTGCCTGAAGCTATCACCCAAACCACCCTGCAAGGACCTCTTTAGTTCTAGACAGATTTGGGGGGGGGGGGGGTAGCCGTGTTGGCCTGAAGCTGCCGAACAAAGCTGCAATCCGGTGGCACCTTTAAGACCCACAAAGTTTTATTCAAGGTGTGAGCTTTCGTGTGCACGCCCACTTCGTCCGACAGAAGACATGTGCATGGACATGAACGCTTACACCTTGAATTAAACTTGGTTGATCTTAAAGGTTCCACAGGACTCAAACTTCGTTCTGCTGTTCCTTTCTACATACAGTATTCTTTACCCTCTGTGTAGCTGCACCAGACGTATTCATTCGTCCCACCCCGCTGCAGCTACTGATCGTTCTGCTGGCAGAGGCTGTTGGGAGTCTGGAGCCAACGAAAACCAGGCACGGGACCTTCAGACTGATTCAGCTCCGCTCGCTCCCCGCCCCCGTCTCACCTCTGAGGTCATCACGGCAATTTGCTCTGGAGTGATCACTCCGCACAAGAAATTCTTCCGGAGGTCAGGGTTCTTGGAGTCCTTCAGGTTGGAGATACGGCTCCTGATGCGGTTTTTGTACTTCAAGTCTGTGTTCTTGACATCTTGGTATATGAGTTCAGAGGCTATTAAGGAGCATCCATTGTTAAGAGGTTATTGCTTGTCCGGCTTCCGGCCCTAACACACTAGGCAGCCCTAATCTTCCAGAGGGCCCCCGACCAGGATGCTTTTGGTCAGCGGACAAACTCCAGGACTTCTCGAGAATTATAGGGGAGACTTTCTTCCTAGATCGTCTTGAGAAGAAGCTGCCAGAGCTTCTTGCTGGCGTTAGATCAAGATGGGTCACCGTGTTGCTCTGTCTGTGGCAGTAGAAAAGAACAAGAATCCAGTGGCAACTTCAAGGGCCTGAAGAACTATGGACGGAGGTTCATGACATTGTACAGGAGGCAGCAATCAGCACCATCCCAAAGAAAATGAAATGCAAGAAAGCAAAGTGGCTGTCTGATGAGGATTTACAAATAGCAGAGGGAAGAAGGAAAGCGAAAGGCAAAGGTGAAGAGGAAAGATTTACCCAACTGAATGCAGATTTTCAGAGAACAGCACGGAGAGATAAGGAGGCTTTCCTGAATGAACAATGCAAAGAAATAGAGAAAAAGAATAGAATGGGAAGGACTAGAGATCTCTTCAAGAAAAATGGAGAAATCAAGGGAACGTTCCATGCAAAGCTGGCTATGACAAAGGACAAAAACGGCAGGGACCTAACAGAAGCAGAAGAGATTAGGAAGAGATGGCAAGAATACACAGAAGAACTATATAGGAAGGACCTCAGTGTCCTTGACAACCACGACGGTGTGATCACGAACCTCGAGCCAGACATCCTAGAGTGTGAAGTCAAATGGGCCTTAGAAAGTATTAGTAACAACAAAGCTAGCGGAGATGATGATATCCCAGCTGAGCTATTCAAAGTCTTAAAAGATGAGGCTGTTAGTGCTGCACTCAATATACTAGCAAATTTGGAAAACGCAACAGTAATTAAAAGTAGGGACATCACTCTGCCAACAAAAGTCTGTATGGTCAAAGCAATGGTATTCCCAGTAGTAATGTATGGCTGCGAGAGTTGGATCATAAGGAAGGCCGAACGCCGAAGAATAGATGCTTTTGAATTATGGTGCTGGAGAAAACTCTTGAGAGTCCCTTGGACTGCAAGGAGATCAAATCAGTCAATCCTAAAAGAAATCAACCCTGACTGTTTCCTGAAAGGCCAGATACTGAAGCTGAAGCTCAAATACTTTGGCCATCAAATGAGAAGGGAGCACTCCCTGGAGAAGACCCTGATGCTGGGGAAGACTGAAGGTGAAAGAAGGGGACAACAAAGGATGAGATGGTTAGACCGTGTCATCGATGCAACAAACATGAAATTAAACAAACTCCGGAGGATGACAGAGGACAGGAGGGCCTGGTGTGATGTGGTCCATGGGGTCGCGAAGAGTCAGACTCGACTGTGCGACTGAACAACAACAAAAGCACCTTCAAGACTAATGAAATTTGTGGAAGGTGATGAGCTTTCATGAGTCACTGCTCCGTTCTACAGATAGTGAGCAGCGACTCATGAAAACGCATCCCGTCACAAATTTTGTTAGATTCAGGAAGGTAGCCGTGTTGGTCGGGAGCAGCAGAACAAAGTTTGAATCCAGTGGCACCTTTAAGACCATCAAAACTTAATTCTGGGTATATGCTTTTGTGTGCAATTCGGGGTATAAGCTTCCGTGCGCAAGCACAGGTAGTTACTCTCAGCATTCCACAAATAAGCATTCCACATCTGCCCACCAATCTCCAATTCTGACATATTTATTTCCTTCACTATGTTTCCCCCCAGAATTAAACCCAAACAATTGGTAACCACATAAACTTAGCTTGCTATTCTTGCTTGGTCCTCGAAACTGTTAAACATCTTTATTGTGCTGTATGCTAATTTACCGCTCACCCTCTGCCTATGAATACGGACAGGTAATTTCCGTTTCCTTGTATCTGAAGAAGTGCTGTATGCTAATTTACCGCTCACCCTCTGCCTATGAATACGGACAGGTAATTTCCGTTTCCTTGTATCTGAAGAAGTGTTGTATGCTAATTTACCGCTCACCCTCTGCCTATGAATACGGACAGGTAATTTCCGTTTCCTTGTATCTGACGAAGTGCTGTATGCTAATTTACCGCTCACCCTCTGCCTATGAATACGGACAGGTAATTTCCGTTTCCTTGTATCTGAAGAAGTGTTGTATGCTAATTTACCGCTCACCCTCTGCCTATGAATACGGACAGGTAATTTCCGTTTCCTTGTATCTGAAGAAGTGCTGTATGCTAATTTACCGCTCACCCTCTGCCTATGAATACGGACAGGTAATTTCCGTTTCCTTGTATCTGAAGAAGTGCTGTATGCTAATTTACCGCTCACCCTCTGCCTATGAATACGGACAGGTAATTTCCGTTTCCTTGTATCTGAAGAAGTGCTGTATGCTAATTTACCGCTCACCCTCTGCCTATGAATACGGACAGGTAATTTCCGTTTCCTTGTATCTGAAGAAGTGCTGTATGCTAATTTACCGCTCACCCTCTGCCTATGAATACGGACAGGTAATTTCCGTTTCCTTGTATCTGAAGAAGTGCTGTATGCTAATTTACCGCTCACCCTCTGCCTATGAATACGGACAGGTAATTTCCGTTTCCTTGTATCTGAAGAAGTGCTGTATGCTAATTTACCGCTCACCCTCTGCCTATGAATACGGACAGGTAATTTCCGTTTCCTTGTATCTGAAGAAGTGCTGTATGCTAATTTACCGCTCACCCTCTGCCTATGAATACGGACAGGTAATTTCCGTTTCCTTGTATCTGAAGAAGTGCTGTATGCTAATTTACCGCTCACCCTCTGCCTATGAATACGGACAGGTAATTTCCGTTTCCTTGTATCTGAAGAAGTGCTGTATGCTAATTTACCGCTCACCCTCTGCCTATGAATACGGACAGGTAATTTCCGTTTCCTTGTATCTGAAGAAGTGCTGTATGCTAATTTACCGCTCACCCTCTGCCTATGAATACGGACAGGTAATTTCCGTTTCCTTGTATCTGAAGAAGTGCTGTATGCTAATTTACCGCTCACCCTCTGCCTATGAATACGGACAGGTAATTTCCGTTTCCTTGTATCTGAAGAAGTGCTGTATGCTAATTTACCGCTCACCCTCTGCCTATGAATACGGACAGGTAATTTCCGTTTCCTTGTATCTGAAGAAGTGCTGTATGCTAATTTACCGCTCACCCTCTGCCTATGAATACGGACAGGTAATTTCCGTTTCCTTGTATCTGAAGAAGTGCTGTATGCTAATTTACCGCTCACCCTCTGCCTATGAATACGGACAGGTAATTTCCGTTTCCTTGTATCTGAAGAAGTGCTGTATGCTAATTTACCGCTCACCCTCTGCCTATGAATACGGACAGGTAATTTCCGTTTCCTTGTATCTGAAGAAGTGCTGTATGCTAATTTACCGCTCACCCTCTGCCTATGAATACGGACAGGTAATTTCCGTTTCCTTGTATCTGAAGAAGTGCTGTATGCTAATTTACCGCTCACCCTCTGCCTATGAATACGGACAGGTAATTTCCGTTTCCTTGTATCTGAAGAAGTGCTGTATGCTAATTTACCGCTCACCCTCTGCCTATGAATACGGACAGGTAATTTCCGTTTCCTTGTATCTGAAGAAGTGCTGTATGCTAATTTACCGCTCACCCTCTGCCTATGAATACGGACAGGTAATTTCCGTTTCCTTGTATCTGAAGAAGTGCTGTATGCTAATTTACCGCTCACCCTCTGCCTATGAATACGGACAGGTAATTTCCGTTTCCTTGTATCTGAAGAAGTGCTGTATGCTAATTTACCGCTCACCCTCTGCCTATGAATACGGACAGGTAATTTCCGTTTCCTTGTATCTGAAGAAGTGCTGTATGCTAATTTACCGCTCACCCTCTGCCTATGAATACGGACAGGTAATTTCCGTTTCCTTGTATCTGAAGAAGTGCTGTATGCTAATTTACCGCTCACCCTCTGCCTATGAATACGGACAGGTAATTTCCGTTTCCTTGTATCTGAAGAAGTGCTGTATGCTAATTTACCGCTCACCCTCTGCCTATGAATACGGACAGGTAATTTCCGTTTCCTTGTATCTGAAGAAGTGCTGTATGCTAATTTACCGCTCACCCTCTGCCTATGAATACGGACAGGTAATTTCCGTTTCCTTGTATCTGAAGAAGTGCTGTATGCTAATTTACCGCTCACCCTCTGCCTATGAATACGGACAGGTAATTTCCGTTTCCTTGTATCTGAAGAAGTGCTGTATGCTAATTTACCGCTCACCCTCTGCCTATGAATACGGACAGGTAATTTCCGTTTCCTTGTATCTGAAGAAGTGCTGTATGCTAATTTACCGCTCACCCTCTGCCTATGAATACGGACAGGTAATTTCCGTTTCCTTGTATCTGAAGAAGTGCTGTATGCTAATTTACCGCTCACCCTCTGCCTATGAATACGGACAGGTAATTTCCGTTTCCTTGTATCTGAAGAAGTGCTGTATGCTAATTTACCGCTCACCCTCTGCCTATGAATACGGACAGGTAATTTCCGTTTCCTTGTATCTGAAGAAGTGCTGTATGCTAATTTACCGCTCACCCTCTGCCTATGAATACGGACAGGTAATTTCCGTTTCCTTGTATCTGAAGAAGTGCTGTATGCTAATTTACCGCTCACCCTCTGCCTATGAATACGGACAGGTAATTTCCGTTTCCTTGTATCTGAAGAAGTGCTGTATGCTAATTTACCGCTCACCCTCTGCCTATGAATACGGACAGGTAATTTCCGTTTCCTTGTATCTGAAGAAGTGCTGTATGCTAATTTACCGCTCACCCTCTGCCTATGAATACGGACAGGTAATTTCCGTTTCCTTGTATCTGAAGAAGTGCTGTATGCTAATTTACCGCTCACCCTCTGCCTATGAATACGGACAGGTAATTTCCGTTTCCTTGTATCTGAAGAAGTGCTGTATGCTAATTTACCGCTCACCCTCTGCCTATGAATACGGACAGGTAATTTCCGTTTCCTTGTATCTGAAGAAGTGCTGTATGCTAATTTACCGCTCACCCTCTGCCTATGAATACGGACAGGTAATTTCCGTTTCCTTGTATCTGAAGAAGTGCTGTATGCTAATTTACCGCTCACCCTCTGCCTATGAATACGGACAGGTAATTTCCGTTTCCTTGTATCTGAAGAAGTGCTGTATGCTAATTTACCGCTCACCCTCTGCCTATGAATACGGACAGGTAATTTCCGTTTCCTTGTATCTGAAGAAGTGCTGTATGCTAATTTACCGCTCACCCTCTGCCTATGAATACGGACAGGTAATTTCCGTTTCCTTGTATCTGAAGAAGTGCTGTATGCTAATTTACCGCTCACCCTCTGCCTATGAATACGGACAGGTAATTTCCGTTTCCTTGTATCTGAAGAAGTGCTGTATGCTAATTTACCGCTCACCCTCTGCCTATGAATACGGACAGGTAATTTCCGTTTCCTTGTATCTGAAGAAGTATTGTATGCTAATTTACCGCTCACCCTCTGCCTATGAATACGGACAGGTAATTTCCGTTTCCTTGTATCTGAAGAAGTGCTGTATGCTAATTTACCGCTCACCCTCTGCCTATGAATACGGACAGGTCATTTCCGTTTCCTTGTATCTGAAGAAGTGCTGTATGCTAATTTACCGCTCACCCTCTGCCTATGAATACGGACAGGTCATTTCCGTTTCCTTGTATCTGAAGAAGTGTGCCTGCACACGAAAGCTGATACCCTGAACTAAACTTCGTTGGGCTTTAAAGGTGTCGCTGGACTCGAACTTTGTCCCGCTGCTTCAGACCAACATGGCTACCCAGCTGAATCTATTTCCATTTCAATGTATCTGAAGAAGTGTGCTTATACTTTGAATAAAACTTCGTTGGTCTCAAAGGGGCCACTGGACTTTGTTCCACTGCTTCAGACCAACACAGCTACCCGCCTGAATCTAGGATAACAGGATTTCTCAAAGAAGAAGCAGTCTGAAGCATATCTTGTTCCATATATTTCACTCATGGAACTGTTTGCCTTCCAATTAAAAGGTATCTGCACTGCAGGCTTATACTGCTACGCAGGCTTTAACTGCTACGGCTTCTCAAAGCACTCCGGAACTGCTGGTTTGGGAAAAGGCTACGGAATGACTGCCAACAAATCCTCCATACTCTCAGAAATCTGAAGTTCCCGGGATTCCCTAGGAGTTTAGTTTAGTGAGTTTCGTGGTGGAGGGAAAGCGGTAAAATTCAAGGACCGGGAGCTTGCATTTGACACGGCAGTTGCTCACAGACGGCCTGTCCCGATACCACAAACAATGCAAGGATATATTCTTCCATCTGGGCAGCGAGCTGCTCACAGTCGGCGCCGATGGCAACGTAGTCATCTAGGGAGAGACAAAAACGGTAACCAGGAAGCACCCTTGTCAGAGAACAGAAGAAGAAGAGAAGAGGTTGGATTTATTCCCCACCCTTCACTACCTGAAGGAGTCTCAGAGCGGCTTACAAACCCCTTTCCCCTTCCTTCCCCACAACAGACACCCTGTGAGGTAGGCGGGGCTGAGAGAGCTCTGAGAGAACTGTCCTTGAGAGAACAGCTTATTTATTTGTTTGTTTGTTTGTTTGTTTGTTTCATTTATATCCCGCCTTGTCAGTTTTACAACCGACTCAAGGCGGCTAACAACAGATAAAATCATAAAAACAAGTTTACAAATTAAAACATCGAAACATTTAAAACAGCACTAAATTAAATACCACAAGATGGCGACTTCCTAGCGCTCCGGTGGGTAACTGCAGTAGGGTGCGATCAACAGGGCCAGGGAGATGGTCTAATCAGCTTTCGCCCCGGCGGCGGCCCCTATTTGAAAGCCTGGCGGAAGAGCTCCGTCTTACAGGCCCTGCGGAACTGCAACAAATCCCGCAGGGCCCTGATGTTATCCGGGAGCTCATTCCACCAGTAAGGGGCCGCCACCGAGAAAGCCCTGGCCCTAGTACAAGACAACCGGGCCTCCTTTGGACCGGGGCAAGTCAGGCGATTTTGGGTGCCCGACCTCAGCAGCCTCTGGGGCCTATATGGGGAAAGGCGGCACCTCAAGTAGGCGGGCCCCTGACCATAAAGGGCTTTAAAGGTTAACACCAGCACCTTGAACCGGATCCGGTATGCTATAGGCAGCCAGTGCAGCCACTGCAGCACAGGCCAGATGTGGTCCCGCAAAGAGAGGCCCATCAAAAGCCTGGCTGCAGCGTTTTGCACCAGCTGCAGCCTCCGGATCTGGGACAAGGGCAGCCCCAAGTAGAGAGCGTTACAGTGATCAAGACGTGAGGTGACCATAGCATGGATCACTGTAGCTAGGTCTTCGCGTTCGAGGAAGGGGGCCAACTGCCTAGTCAGCCGTAGATGGAAAAAGGCTGCTTTGGCAGTGGCTGCTACCTGGGCCTCCATCGTCAAAGAGGAGTCCAGGAGCACACCCAAACTCCTGACCCTCGGAGCTGGCACCAATGGTGCCCCACCGAAGGACGGAAGTGGGTCTCCACTGATCAGAAGACTGCCTCTTTGGGTAACAGCCTCCGTTGCTGTGGCCATTCATTCGCCATCGCCCCATACCAACTTGTAGTTTCAAGAGCAAAGAGAATTCTGGGAAATGACTGAAGAGCAAAGAGCTCCAGATGACTCAAGGAAGTGAGCCCAGGTGTATGCTATGGGAGAAGATGGGGAGAGAAGACAAGAGAAGAGAGAGAGACAGAGAGAGAGAGAGAGATTGGATTTATACCCCGCCCTTCAATACTTGAAGGAGTCTCAGAGCGTCTTACAATCTCCTTTCTTTTCCCCTCCCCACAACAGACTCTCTGTGAGGTCAGTGGAGCTGAGAGAGCTCTTTCGAGGACTGCCCCTGAGAGAACAGCTCTGAATTTGTGACCGACCCAAGGTCACGCCGGCAGCTGCATGTGGAGGAGTGGGGAATCAAACCCGGTTCTCCCAGATTAGAGCCCACACTCTTAACCACTACACCAAACTGGCTCTCCCAATTAATGTGATGGATGGCGGCTTCATTCCCAAAGGAACGGAATGCAAGTCGTGGCCTCCGTGCTTCAGCCTCAGGTCCCAGCTGCACAGTGAGGGCCGAACTAGACGTTACAGCAGCTACGGACCAGATCCGGGGCTGCCCACACCGTTCCAGAGAAGAATCCAGTCATTTAAAAAATTGCTGTGAGGCCCATGGCAGTGGGGCCAGGTGATCTCCCCCCCACACCCGGCGCCTTTTCAAGTGCTGAAACGACCGTGGGGGCGGCAGCAGCTATTTCAGCACTTGAAAAGGCGCAGACAGGAAACCAGATTTCCTGGCCTCGCCATGCCAGGGGTGCCATCATTTTTTAAATGGCCGAGTTCTTCTTTAAAATGGTGTGCTCGGCCATGAGTCTGGCCCGTGGCCATCATAATGTCTGGCTCTCAGACTAGCTTAATGGAGTTAGGTTGCCAATCCCCAGGTGGAGCCCAGAGGGGCCCGAAGTGGCTTTCATCGTTCCCTCGTCCTCCACTTTATTCATTTATTTATTTATTGCATTTCTATCCCGCCTTTCCAGCGAACTGGCTCAAGGCGGTTCACAACATGACATACCACCGAAGTGGTTTACAATTTAAAAGCATAAATAAACAACGTTATAAAACGACTCACGTAGCCGTACTGGCGGCATCTACGTGCGCCTGGAGAGTAGCGGCAACGGAAGGTTTGGCCTGTGGAACCAGGGCGAGGTTGTCCTGCCATCTCCCCGGTGGCGGCTCCGATTCGAAAGCCTGGCGGAAGAGCTCCGTCTTGCAGGCCCTGCGGAACTGCGACAAATCCCGCAGGGCCCTGATGTCATCCGGGAGCTCATTCCACCAGTATGGGGCCGCCACCGAGAAAGCCCTAGCCCTGGTACAGGCCAGCCGCGCATCCCTCGGACCGGGAATAGTCAAGCGATGCTGGGTGCTTGACCTCAGTGCCCTCTGGGGCACATATGGGGAAAGGCGGTCCCTCAAGTAGAAGAAGAAGAAGAGAAGAGATTGGATTTATATCCCGCCCTTCACTCACTTAAGAGTCTCAGAGCGGCTTACAAACTCCTTTCCCTTCCCCTCCCCACAACAGACACCCTGTGAGGTAGGTGGGGCTGAGAGAGCTCTTTCCAAAGCTGTCCTTGAGGGAACAGCTGGTACACAGCTATGGCTTACCCAAGGTCATCCAGCCAGGTGCAAGTGGAGGAGTGGGGAATCAAACCCGGTTCTCCCAGATTAGAGTCCGCGCACTTAACCGCTACACCAAACTGGCTCTAGTAGGCAGGCCCCTGACCATATAGGGCTTTAAAGGTCAACACCAACACCTTGAACCGGATCCGGTATGCTATAGGCGGCCAGTGCAGCAGCCGCAGCACAGGCCGGATGTGATCACCCATAGGGAGGCCCATCAATAACCTGGCCGCGGCATTCTGCACTAGCTGCAGCCTCTGGATCGGAAACTAGGGTAGCCCCAAGTAGAGAGCGTTACGGCGGTCTAATCTCGAGGTGACCATAGCATGGACCACTGTAGCTAGGTCATCACGTTCGAGGAAGGGAACCAGCTGCCTAATCAGCCGAAGATGGTAAAAGGCTGCCTTGGCAGTGGCTGCTACCTGGGCCTCCATTGATAAGGAGGCATCCAGGAGCACTCCCAGACTCCTGACCCCCGGCGCTGGCACCAATGGCACCCCCCCCCCGAAAGACGGGAGTGGGGTCCCTATCCCCGGCCCGCTCCGACTCAAGCACAGGACCTCCGTCTTCGTTGGATTCAGTGTCAGCCGACTCAGTCCGAGCCAAACCCAGTCTTATCCTCAAAACAACCCTGCGAAGTAGGTTCAGGCATCCGCACCTGGCCCAGCTCACACGCTTGTGAAGACAGAACGGAGAAGAGCCGTGCACGCTGCCCTGAATCCTTGACGGAAGGAGAGGACACAAACGTGATTGGTAGATGGTGTGCTGCACCAGCTTTTGATTTTTTAAAAAATTTCTTTTAAGACAGACAGGCAGTGCTGTATCCATTCACTGATACCACAGCCAGCTCCGTGCAGGGCGAAAGAGGCTAGGATCGCGTCTGCGGAAGCGCCCTCAGGCGGCTGTCTCGACTCTCTGCACTTCATTCACGAAGAAGATTTATATCCCACTTTGCCAGTTTGCTCAAAGCAGTTTGCATAGGGTTACCAGGTGCTTGCCGGCTGCCAGTGGGGGGGTGCCAGGCTGCTCCCCGGGATCTTCTGGCGCACGTCTGAGGTGCCCGGCGCGATGATGTTACCCAGAGGTGGCTCACTGCGCCAGGCACGTCGCGCAGGGGATGCTCTAGCATTTGGGCAAAAAACCCGTCTGTGGTTACCAGAGAGTTTTTACCCAGATGCCAGAGCACCCCCCACGTGATGTTCCTGGCATGATGACATCACCTCTAAGGCTGCGGCCATACGGCCCTTAAATGCGGGAGGAAGGGCTATTTCCTCCAGCATTTAAAGGGGCCGACCACACGGCCCGCCCCAAGTCCCGTGCTGAAGCGGGCTCAAATGCGGGTTCCTTCTGCATTTTCCAACCCCGGGGAAATCAAGTGTTTTCCCGGGTGTTGCGGGAGGAACCCGCATTTGAGGTATCTGGACAGCCCCCTCTCGCAAGCATTGTGAGAGCAGGGCTGTCCAGATAGTCCCGCCGGCCATTTTCCCCCCTTTTACACTTGGGCGCTTGGCCACTCAAGCGCCCAAGTGTAAAAGGGGGGGGGGACCCACACTCACCAGGCGGCTGGCGGGTCCTTGGCTGCCGCCGCCGCAGGGGTTGGGATGTGTAGACATCCCAACCCGCGGTAGAAAAATGCAGCCCCTTTAAATCCGGGAGCCCTCCCGGATTTAAAGGGGCCATGTGACCGCAGCCTAAGTGACATCATTGCACCGGGCACGCTGGGGGCAAGGGAGCCATTCAGGGGTGGGGCTCCCCCGCCGGCCAGCTGGCTGCCAGTGGATTGAAGCCCCCGAAAGCGGGGGAGGCCCTGCCACCCCAGGGGGTCTGCAATCAAAAAAACCACAACCCCAATAAGCAAGAACAAACAAGAAAACCAAAGGTTGTGAAAACGCTACTGTGTATTAATAAATTTCAATAAATACGTGATAAAAATAGTCCAGTTCATAATTTCAAGGTTTTCACACAATTTTCTCCATAAGGTTTTCAAGGATTCCGACGAGGTTTTCTAGAATTATTCACTCGTTTCATCCATATTGGACTTCATCCCAACAGGAATTTGAAGGCCTAAGGCTAATTAAGAATGTCTATATGGAGCCTTCACTGAAAAGATTGTTATTGGTATAGACTGTAACAAATGTCATCTGATGATGTAGTGGTAGTTGTGCCTATTGTATGCAGTTCACAACCCTTCAAATTCCTGTTGGGATGAAGTCCGATATGGATGAAACGAGTGAATAATTCTAGAAAACCTCGTCGGAAACCTTGGAAACCTTATGGAGAAAATTGTGTGAAAACCTGGAAATTATGAACTGGACTTTTTTATCACGTATTTATTGAAATTTATTAATACACAGTAGCGTTTTCACAACCTTTGGTTTTCTTATTTGAAGAAGAAGAAGAGATTGGATTTATACCCCGCCCTCCACTCCCCAAGGGAGTCTCAGAGCGGCTTCCAAACTCCTTTCCCTTCCCCTCCCCACAACAGACACCCTGTGAGGTCGGTGGGGCTGAGAGAGCTCTTTCCCAAGCTGTCCTTGAGGGAACAGCTGGTACCGAGCTATGGCTTGCCCAAGGTCAGCCAGCCAGGTGCAAGTGCAGGAGTGGGGAATCAAACCCGGTCCTCCCAGATTAGAGTCCGCGCACTTAACCACGACACCAAACTGGAAGCCATCAGGCAGTCCTGGGAAGATCTTAGAAAGGCCGCAAGGGAAAAGAACGCAGCTCTTTTCTGGAGCTTGGTTGCTGCCCTCACAGATAGGCCACGCACTGCCTGGAATAATGACATCTTCCCTAGCACTTGGGAAGCCCATTGTAAGAGTCTGCATGAGGACATAGTAGTAAGAAATCCAGAACCTGAGGACATTAATAATCTCCCAGCCTGGCCCCCAGTGGATCCCCATGAGGTGAAACAGCTCACTGAATGAGTCAGAAAGAATAATCTGGTTTCTAATAACAACTGCAAATCGGTATCGTCTACAGCGGCTTCCCTGCCCACGTTTTCAGCGGGGAACGAGTGACCGGTCGGGCGAGAAGCCCAGGGTTTGACAGCCGTCATTACAAACATTTCCAAAAGAAGGTGCTTTCGTAGTATCCAGATCGAGGGATGTCACCAGGGCTCATTTCGTAGCAGGAGCTCCTTTGCATATTAGGCCTGGATGCAGCCAATCCTCCAAGAGCTTACAGTCGCCCCTGTAAGAAGAGCTCTGTAAGCTCTCGGAGGATTGGCTCTCCAGGTCTCGGGCAGAGGTCTTTCAAACCATCGACCCCCTGGCTCTTTTTAATCGGAGATACCGGGGACTGAACCTGGGACCTTCTGCGCGCAAGGCGGAGGCTCTTCCACTGAGCCACGACCCCTCCCCTTATGAGAATGCCGACGGGAGGAGGAAAAAGGGGGGGGGGGGGAAGGGCTGCCCAGCACTCATTCTCCCGGCTACTCACTGTCTGTCTGCAGAGCGGAGGTCAACATTTCTCGGCATTTGTTGCGCACGGTGTCACACGTGACAGGCACCGGTGGGAAGGTGGTGATTTTGGGAGTCGTCGGGGTCTTCGGAGGGTCCTGCCTTCTGTCAGGGCGACAAGAGAAACTAGACTTGTCAGAAGGATTTCCCAGCCTGCTTACGGGCTTTCAAATAACGACGGCCTGATGGGGATGTGAGAGTTGAATTGATGGGGGGGGGGGGGGGGAGATCAAGAATTTAGGCCTTGCTGGTATCGATCCAGATCAGCATTGTCAAAAGTGACGGTCGGTAGATTTAGAACCGGCAAAATAAAGGACTTCTCGTGGTACTCTCTGCCACGGGATGCGGTGAGGAAGAAGAAGAAGAAGAAGAGATTGGATTTATACCCTGCCCTCCACTCCCCAATGGAGTCTAAGAGCGGCTTACAAACTCCTTTTCCCTTCCCCTCCCCACAACAGACACCCTGTGAGGTAGGTGGGGCTGAGAGAGCTCTTTCCCAAGCTGTCCTTGAGGGAACAGCTCTGACAGAACTATGGCTTGCCCAAGGTCATCCAGCAGCTGCAAGTGGAGTTGTGGGGAATCAAACCCGGTTCTCCCAGATTAGAGACCGCGCACTTAACCACTACACCAAACTGGCAAAGTCCACCAGTTTAGATGCCTTTAAAAGCATATTAGACAAATTCACAGACATGTATCAATGACTATTAGCCATGATAGAAGAAGAAGAAGGAGAAGAAGATTGGATTTATACCCTGCCCTTCACTTGGGACTCTCAGAGCGGCTTACAAACTCCTTTCCCTTCCCCTCTCCACAACGGACACCCTGTGAGGTAGGTGGGGCTGAGAGAGCTCTTTTGAGGACTGCTCCTGAGAGAACAGCTACAAGAACTTGCGGGCACTCCATGAAATTGCTGAGCAGTCGGGTTTGAACGGATAAAAAGAAGTCCTTCTTCATCCAAAGAGTGATTAACACCTGGAATTCACTGCCACAGGAGGTGGTGGCGGCTACAAGCACGGACGGCTTCAAGAGGGAATTGGATAAACATATGGAGCAGAGGTCCATCAGTGGCTATGAGCCACAAGGAATAGATAGGAACTCTCAGTCTGGGGCAAGTGATGCTCTGTATTCTTGGTGCTTGGGAGGGGGGCAACAGTGGGAGGGCTTCTAGTGTCCTGGCCCCACCGGTGGACCTCCTGAGGGCACCTGCTATTTTTGGCCACTGTGTGACGGAGTGTTAGATTGGATGGGTCATTGGCCTGATCCAACATTGGCTTCTCTTATGTTCTTACGTTCTTTGGGGCCTTCCAGAACATCTGGTTAGCCACTGTGGGCATCAGGATGCTAGACTAGGTGTACTACTGGCTTGGTCCACCAGGGCTCTTCTTCCGTAAAATGATGGACTCCCAATAGAAGCCACACGCATGTCAAATCTTAAAAGAAAGCACAAGCTAAAATGGTAGTAACTGAGTCAATGTCTAACTTATCAGACTTGGTCTCAGTTGCAATATCTGTGTGGCTGTCATCACATCACTGGTTTGATCATCATAAGATTTAATTAAAACATTTCCTAGGCAGTTGTCAGGTCCCTTGGCATAAAAGCAGACAATTTAGCTGAAAGAGTAAGGAAGGTGAGAACAAATATTTAGCATTTGCTTCGAGAGCATTTGCTTCGAGAGAGAGAGAGTTTGGCGTTGTGGTGAAGTGTGCAGACTCTAATCTGGGAGAACCGGGTTTGATTCCCCACTCCTCCACTTGCACCTGCTGGATGACCTTGGGCAAGCCATAGCTCTGTACCAGCTGTTCTCTCAAGGACAGTTGTCTCAGAGCTTTCTCAGCCCCACCTACCTCACAGGGAGTCTGTTGTGGGGAGGGGAAGGGAAAGGAGTTTGTAAGCCACTCTGAGACTCCAAGTGAGTGAAGGGCGGGGTATAAATCCAATCTCTTCTTCTTCTTCTTCTTCTTCCCGAGAACAGAAGTTATTGGGGATTCTCTTGAGCAAAAAACCATCACTATAGTTTCATCACGGAGTGCTAGAAAAACTGCATTAAATACGAAGTGTGATTTAATTGTCAGTAGCACCAATTAACTAAGAAGAAGAGAAGAAAAGATTGGCTTTATACCCCGCCCTTCACTCGGAGTCTCAGAGCGGCTTACCATCTCCTTTCCCATTACACCAAACTGGTCTACCCGCACCCTCTTTTTTCCTTTAAATAGCCTTTGAGATTTTATTCCAGTTTTGTCTGAAGAAGTGTGCTTTGTACACAAAAGCTTACACTTTGAATAAAACTGGGTTGGTCTCAAAAGTGCCTCTTGAGAGCCAGTTTGGTGTAGTGGTTAAGTGCGCAGACTCTAATCTGGGAGAACCGGGTTTGATTCCCCACTCCTCCACTTGCACCTGGCTGGATGACCTTGGGCAAGCCGCAGCTCTGTACCAGCTGTTCCCTCAAGGACAGCTTGGGAAGGAGCTCTCTCAGCCCCGCCTACCTCCCAGGGTGTCTGTTGTGGGGAGGGGAAGGGAAAAGGAGTTTGTAAGCCGCTCTGAGACTCCAAGTGAGGGAAGGGCGGGGTATAAATCCAATCTCTTCTTCTTCTTCTTCTTCTTCTTCTTCTTGACTCAAAATTCATTAAGTAATTTAATGGCGTAATAAAATTTGGCATGCACTGGAAGTCACCCTCTCCCAGTCTATCCCACCTCGCGTGTACCTGAGACCCTGACAGGAAGGGCGAGCGGACAAAAATATACCAAATGAATAAATAATAATATATAAAAAGCCCTTAAATTGGAGGACGGCGTCCAAGTTTACGAAGCATAGGGTAGGACACAGGTCACTAACTTGTCAAGATCTGGGTTGCCAGCCTGCCCCGACAGGAGGGAAGGTGGCGACCAGTGTTCCCTCTAAGCTGAGTTAGTGTGAGCTAGCTCACAGTTTTTTAACCTCTGCTTCCCCCTTTCTTGTCTTAGCTCAGGAAGGAGGGCTCCAGAGTGAACTAATTTATGCAATCGCCAAATCGTTCGCTCACGACTTTGATGCCAGTGGCTCACAAGGTAGGATTTTTGCTCACAAGACTCCACGGCTTAGAGGGAGCATTGGCAGCGACCCGATCTCGTGTGACCTCAGAAGTTCAGCGGGGGCGGTGCTTGGATGGGAGACCCCCCCCCCCCCGGAAGACTCCGCAGAGGAAGGCAATGGCCAACCACCTCTGCGTCTCCTTGCTTCCCTTGGAAGCCCCTTTGCTGGGGTTGCCATCCATCAGAACTTGACAACACTTAACATAGAAGAAGAAGAAGAGATTGGATGTATACCCCACCCTTCACTACCCAAGGGAGTCTCAGAGTGGCTTACAAACTCCTTTCCCTTCCCCTCCCCACAACAGACACCCTGGGAGGTAGGTGAGGCGGAGAGAGCTCTTTCCCAAGCTGTCCTTGAGAGAACAGCTGGGACAGAGCTATGGCTTGCCCAAGGTCATCCAGCCAGGTGCAAGTGGAGGAGTGGGGGATCAAACCCGGGTCTCCCAGATTCGAGTCCGCGCACTTCACCACGACACCGAACTGGCTCATGTGTTAACTGCCCTAGAGAAAAAATGTCCTGTCCCTTCCACAGAAGCTTAACGGGATGATATTTACTTCCATGTCACCAGAAAGCTTCGCCCGGCCCATTTCCGCACATTTTTAAAGGGATGGGCAATTTCCCCCACGCCAGCTGGAAGGCCGAGTCCTAATCCCTACAACAGCCCTTTAAGATAAGATTTATCATCCCCATTGCAAGTCAGCACCAAGTGTCCAAATTTTCTAAATAAATAAATCCTATTTCTATGCATCAGCCTTAAGGGACAATGTCCTGGGATTCTCTCTTGCACAAGCGCCAGTGGAATGAATGGGGCTTTCCAGATTTTCCTCCTGCGTGACCATGCAGGAAAACTTTCCGGGGAATTGTGCCTGGCGAGTCTACGCTGCAGAGGCGACACTTTCCACGTGGCTCCGCCTTGTTTGCGTTACACAAATACTTCCTCTTTCCTCCAAACCGAACGGGCACGCAGTCTAGATCGAGCCTCCGATCAGAAACTCTTGTTTTGATCCGCAACTTATCGTGCGGACCTTTTTAAAAAGAGGCCCGGGTCCAGCCGCTAGATTTTCAAGCCCTACCCGTAAGCTACAATTAAGATGACAAAAGAAGCACAGGAATTGCAGCGGAATTCAGCTGTCCTTCGACCAGAAGATCGGGACACAGCAGGAGATCCTGTTGATCTGGAAATCCAAACACAGCTGAAATAACAGACTCGTGAGTCAATGCTCCCTCTAAGGTGTGGAGTCTTGGGAGCAAAAATCCTGCTTTGGGAGCTACTGGCATTAATGCTGCGAGCGAGCAGTTTGGCTACCAGATAAATCAGTTTGCTCAGGAGTCGTCCTTCCTGAGTAGGGCTGCCAAGTCCAACTTGGGAAATATCTGGGGACTTTGGGGGTGGAGCCAGGAGACTTTGGGGGTGGAGCCAGGAGAAAGGAAGTGACATCATTTTGTGAAGTCACATCCTGTGATGTTGCTTCCACATGCTTCCACATAAACTCATGAAGTTTCCTAATTCTGAATCAGGCCATTGGTCCATCAAGGTCAGTACTGACTACTCAGACTGGTAGTGGCTCTCCAGGGTCTCAGCCTGAGATCTTTAATATCATCTATTACCTGATCCTTTTTTAGCTGAAGAGGCTGATACCTCCTGCATGTCAAGCAGATGCTCTATCACTGAGCAACGGCCCTACTGAATCCTTCCTCATCTCGGCAGAATATGAAGCACTAAGTGCTACACAAGTGCTAAATATGATTTTCATATCATAAGAACAGGAGAGAAGCCACAGTGGATCGGGCCAACAGCCCATCCAGTCCAACAATCTGTGTCACACAGTGGCCAAAAATACCAGGTGCCCTCAGGAGGTCCAGCAGCGGGGCCAGAACTCCAGAAGCCCTCCCACTGTTGCCCCCCCAAGCACCAAGAATGCAGAGCATCACTGCCCCAGACAAAGGGTTCCATTTAGACCTTGTGGCTAATAATAGCCACTGACAGACCTCTGCTGGATGGGGACAGAGAGAGAGAGAGAGACAGACAGACAGACAGACAGAAAAAAGAAAGAAGGAGAGAGAGAGAAGGAAAAGAGCTGGCACAGGCACTTACTTCCATTTAGACCTTGTGGCTAATAATAGCCACTGATAGACCTCTGCTGGATGGGGACAGAGAGAGAGAGAGAGACAGAGAAAAGAAAGAAAGGGGGAGGGGGAGAGAGAGAGAAGGAAAAGAGCTGGCAGATGCACTTACCCCAGGCCCAGCAGGAACCTTTCAATCTTACTCCAGCCGCATGCAAAAGCAGGCCCTTCAGTAAGAGCTTAGTCCCTCGTTAATCTCTGGGCGGGGCTCTCTTGCTAACTCTTAAAGGGGAAATGTCTGGTGAGGCTTTTCACTGCAGGCTCTTCAGACATTTCCCTTTAAGAGGCCTGGAAGGGAGAGGGCCCGGCAGGCTCCGACGTTCCCCTCCTGTTGGCAGCCATTGCCTCCCCCCGGTGGCCAGTTTTGAAAAAGCGGGGGGGGAAGCATGAAAAATCGGTGTTTCCCCCGCCCTACCGGGGGACTTGGCAGCCCTATTCCTGAGCTAAGACAAAAATGTGTGAACCGGAGGCTAAAGAACTGTGAGCTAGCTCAGCTTAGAGGGAACACTGCTTATGACCAATGCTCCCTCTAAGCGGCGGAATCTTGTGAGCAAAAATTCTACTTGGTGAGCTACTGGCATTAATGCTGTGAGCGAGCAGTTTGGCTACCAGATAAATTAAGTTTGCTCAGGAGTCGTCCTTCCTGAGCTAAGACAAAAATGTGTGTGCCGGAGGCTAAAGAACTGTGAGCTAGCTCACACTGACTCAGCTTAGAGGGAACACTGCTTATGACCAATGCTCCCCTCTAAGCGGCGGAGTCTTGTGAGCAAAAATTCTGCTTGGTGAGCTACTGGCATTAATGTTGTGAGCGAGCGATTTTGCCTACCAAATAAATTAGTTTGCTCCAGTCGTCCTTCCTAAGCTAAGACAAAAATACGTGAGCCAGAGGCTAAAATACTGTGAGCTAGCTCACACTAAGTCAGCTTAGAGGGAACATTGCAATGTTTTAAAGACTAACGTGTATATCAGTGGTGGCAAACCTATGGCACGCATGCCAGAGGTGGCACTCAGAGCCCTCTCTGTGGGCACACACGGCATCGCCCCAGCACAGAGTTCGCAAGACTGGTCAGCAAAAATCACATTAATTGTTCAAAAGCATGCCAAATGCAAACTTTTACCTTTCAATAAAAAGTTGTTTGTATCATTGAAAGCTCTGTTATTGTGTTTTTCTTTTAAGACAAAAGATGTTAATGTATGAGTTGTTTTTTCTAAAACGAAAACCTCAGTATTCAGGTTAAATTGCCGTGTTGGCACTTTGCGATAAATAAGTGGGTTTTGGGTTGCAGTTTGGGCACTCGGTCTCTAAAAGGTTCACCGTCACTGCTGTATATTATGGGATTTTTTTTTATCCCACTTTTCTCTCCAACGGGGACCCAAAGCAGCTTACATCGCTCTCCTCTCCTCCATTTTATCCTCCCAACAACCCTGTGAGGTCGGTTAGGCTGAGAGCGTGGGACTGGCCTGAGGTCAACCAGCAACCTTCAACAGCCGAGCATGGGTCTGAACCTGGCTTTCCAAGATACTATTTCAACAGGCTAATTGTCTCATCGTGCTGGATTTGCGGGCTCACGGAGCATCTGAGAAAGCGGGCTTTCGTTCACAAAAGTGTCTGGAACGTTTGTTAACCTTTTAAGTTACCGAAAACCTCTGATCTTGGCCGCAACAGACTAGCCCAGGGGGGGCCAAACTGTGGCTTGGGAGCCACACACGGCTCTTTCACACATATTGTGCGGCTCCTGGCAGGCTCTCCATCTATTTGCTATCTTTCTTTCTGTCTTTCTTCCTTCATCCCTCCCCCCCCCATCTATGTGCTTTCTTTGTTTCTCTCTCACTTCCTTTCCGCCTCTTTCATTCTTTCCACCTCTCTCTCTTAGACACATAAATATCATTAGAAAACAAATAAAGATCATTGGACAAATAAAGATCATTATTAATATCTGTTTCTCCCCCTTTTGTTTTTATTTCTGGCAGTCTTGTTTCATGTTAATAAAAAGCAGATTTGCATACTTTTCAATAAAAATGGGGGTGTGGTATCTGTTCATGTTCTCAAACATTCGACATTTGTTCTGTGTGGCTCTTATGTTAAGCAAGTTTGGCCACACCTGGACAAGCCCTTCTTGAATTTATCAAGTGCTGGTGGGGATTTAAGACAGCTGTTCTGGGTGCCCACATTCATCAACGGCGCTTATTGTGCCAACAGAGAGGGCATCGTTGGCTTCTCTGTATTCCACTGTTGTCTTGCCTCGGTGAGGGCACCCAAGACGATGAGGGGCTTGGAGCACCTTCCCTGGGAGGAAAGGCTGAAGAGTCTGGGTGTTTTCAGTTTAGAAAAGAGATGACTAAAGGGAGGGACATGAGAAAGGTTTATAAAATTATGCAAAGAGAACTTTTTCTCCCTATCTCAAAACACTAGACCTTGAGGGCATCCTAGGGAGCTGATGGGCAGAAGGTTCAGGACGGACAAAAGGAAACACTTCTTTACACAGCGAGTGACTGAAATGTGGAATTCACTGCCAGAGGATGTCGTGGTGGCCACAGGAGTCAACGTCATTAAAAGAGGATTTGACAGATTCATGGAAGATACATCTATTAACGGCTACTAGCCTTGGTGACTGAGGGGACCTCCACATGCAGAGGTGCTAATCCTCTGAATCCCCGAGCCAGGAGGCAACATTAAGGGATGGCCTCAGCCTCTCTGCCCTGTTGTTGGACATCCAGAGGAACTGGTTGGCTACTGTGTGAGACAGGACGCTGGACTAGAGGGACCGCTGCTCTGATCCAGCAGGGCTCTTCTGATGTTCTTAAAAAGAAAAATCTTTTGCAAGTGACTCCTCACCTAATCCTGAATCTTAGCACAACAGCTGCTCTGGGCCGCGGTCACACGGCCCTTTAATGCGGGAGGAAGAGCTGTTTCCTCCCGCATTTAAAGGGACCGTTCAGAACGTCCGGGACAACTCCCGTGCTGAAGCCGGCTCAAATGCGGGTTCCTCCCGGGAGTCCTCCCTGTTTTCCTGGGAGACGTGCGAGGAGCCCGCATTTGAGCCATCTGGACAGCCCTCTCTTGCAATCAGATAGTCCCGTCCGCCATTCCCCCCCCCCCCTTTACACTTGGGCGCTTGGCCACTCAAGCGCCCAAGTGTAAAAGGGGGGGGGACCCCTCAAATTTACCAGGCGGCCAGCAGGGCTCGGGGAAGGGTGTCTCCCCCGGCCGCCGCCAAACGCCCCCGCTGCTTCTTCCGCCTCCACCACCGCCAAACGCCTGAGAACGCCAATGCCGCTGCCACTTCTTCTGCTTCTGCTGCCACCGCCGCCTCCTTCACCACCGCCTCCATCCGCCGCCTCCACCCGCCGCCGGCCCCTTTAATCCGGGAGGGCTCCCGGATTTAGGCTGATTTTACACCTCCCCTCTAAAGTAGTTTGACTGCTGTCTTTTCCTGTGCTGATTTCACAGTGGTGTGAAATTTCACTCCAGGGGGTCTAAGTGCACTAAGAAACCACAATTGTTTAAAGCAGAATAAAGCGGTATAATACTAGCTTGACCACAGGAGAGCAATTAGTAGATAGGGACATTTCAGTGGCAGCATGGTTTCACACCGCACAGAGGTGTGGGCAGGTTTTTTTGGAACTGGAATGATTCCAGCGGGAAAGTCAGATGTAAAATCAGCCTTAAAGGGGCCGGGTGACCACAGTCTCACATTACAAGTGGCAGGAAGCAGAGATTTCAAGTGAAAATTAGGAAGAATTTATTCACCGAATGAAGCATCCAGCCTTGGAACAAGTTCCCAAGAGGCATTTTGAACTGTCTTTCCCAGGAGGGGTTTTAGAAGATGGCGGATAGTGTAAGGGCTATTTCGGATTCACTGAGCCTTTTTTAAACCACAGAAGGTTGGTCTCGATCACTAGAGGTTCCTCTTAGCCACTCCTACACAGGATAATTTCACAGTCTCCCCCCCCCCCCCCCGGGGAACTCTGGAAATTTTAATACCGCTGGGGATGGGGGAATTGTATTAGACATTGCTGAGTTCAGCAATGTGAAGGCCCCGCAAAAATTTCTGCCCTCCCGGCCTTTTTTCCATTTTTTTCTGACATAAAAGTTGGGGAAACGGGGGGTGCGCTAAAAAAAACTCCTCCTATAAAGATTTTCGCTTTCAGAATGAGTCAAATGCTTCTTGTGGCAAGGTTTTTCACACTCAAAACGTATAGCATGGGGAAAAAATCTGAGGACCTTTTCGACTTTTCCAGTGAAAAAACTGAAAACTTTGGGGGAAACGGGGGGACGACCCTCTCATATTGTAGACATAGACTATATTTTCAGGATTTTTTTAGAAACTGTAAATAATCTTGGCAACAATTAATATGGTATTATGTGTTTAGTGATAAGGAGTTGAGTGTTTTCAATTCTATAAAGTTTTGCTTAGTTCTGATGCACAAATCTGTGCCTGTGTGACCCCTTGGCCGAATTGGAATCACACAGTCGGAGTCCAACGAGTTAGACGAATATCTGTTTAATGAATTCATAACAGGGATTACAGGGCTGATGAGTGCCTTAGTACTCCAGCAATTCCAAAGCTGTATTCTCCCGTAACCAGGAAGGGCAGAAGGTCTTATACCCCAGGGTCCCTAATTGGTACCGGGCAGTTAACATCATACAAGCATCATTTGACTCAGGGCATCTCTCAGTGGTGGTCACTAACTTCACTTGTTCATCTTGACTTCAGAACATTGGGAACTTTAGAAAACACTGGGTGACTTCCTGGGCTACAATGTCCAAAACATGCTGGTATTGTACTCAGGGGTCATTTCGTAGAAAAAGAGGTGCAGGAGCTCATTAGCATAACTCATTAGCAAACTCATTAGCATATGCCACACCCCCTAACATGCCGGAAGTGTGTCAGAAGGCAACACCCACCCCTCAGGCTCCACTCCACAGGTGAGTGAAACTGACCTGCTCTTCCTCCATTCCCTTCCCCATCCAATACTTTGTGCAATAAAAATAAGCGTCAAGAACACCCCCTCATTCTCTTCCTGCTCCCTTGAAACCACCAGGTTTCAAGTAGACTTGAGATACCCAGGACATGTGCACCACCCATCCCTTCCCCTTCCCCTCCCCTCCCCACAACAAGACACCCTGTGAGGTAGGTGGGGCTGAGAGAGGTCTTTTGAGAACCGCTCATGAGAGAACAGCTCTGAAAGAACTTGTGACTGGCCCAAGGTCACACCAGCAGCTGCATGTGGAGGAGTGGGGAATCAAACCCGGTTCTCCCAGATTAGAGTCCAACTCCTGACCACTACACCAAACCGATGGGGTGGAAGCTGCTGAAGGGTTGGTGAAATTTCTCCAGTACTTATGTGCCATGTGCCCAGATAAAAAATGATATACTTAGAAAATTTATATGCCACCTTGAGCAAGTCTCTGGAAAAGCAGCACACAGTCATAAAACGAACAATGATAAAATTATCAATATTAAAACATTAAAAACAATAAAGACCCTAGCAGAGCTTTCCCCGGGGCGCTGCGCCTCTGCACTGCTCGGGGAAGCCGAGGAGGGGGCGGGGCTTGGTCATGTGCCCGCCCCCTGGGCTCCTCACTTTCAGAGCTGCGCTCCTGTGCGCTCCTGCTCCAACGGACCCGATTGTACTCTACAATTTCCAGAGTCCCCTGGGGAGGCGGAATGACTGTGAATTTAATTCTCTTGTGTTGGGCTGCCTGAAAGAAACCTTTAGCAGTCAAGACCAACCTTCTGCGGTTTAGGTAGGGTTAGTTAATCTCAATAAGCCCTACTGAACTCTGTGAGAGTTTTTGTCCAAACAATACACTTCCTTTCAATTGCTAGAGAATATGGAGCCAACCTTCAACTTTTATTTCCCCCCATCTTGAAGACGGCAAAAAGTTAAAAGATCCGTGCGCTATGCTAACGTACGGTGGAGCAGCTGGCAACCCTTTCTCAAGTATTGGGTATACTTGCATTTTTTTTTCTTACAGAAAATGGAGATATTCATACTTTTAAATTCCATAAATATGCCAAATAGTACGATTTTATATGCTAAATCAGAAACGATGCATTTTATGTTGTCTAGTCACTAAAGATGTATAGGTTTGTCAGGTAAGGATTGCATATTTCCCTTTTTTTTTTCCTTACAAAAAAGGTGCCTCTCAGCCCCCCCCCCCCCCCATGGCTTCAACGCTTCTGAAAAATTTACATCTCTGTTCACAGCACCCTCTCCAAAACAATTCCCAAAATTCCCCCAGGGGGGTGGGGGAGACATTGGTGGCACTTAAAACCGGTACAACCCAATACAGAACGGCAGTGTAGACCTGCCCTATGTTCCCTCCCCACCCGTTCCTGAAGTTCCCTTTTGTAGGACCATCTCCATGGGAAAGTAAAGGTGTGTATAGAGGGTGATCGGTCGGCCACCTTGACAGGCAAATTCAAATGTGCTATCTCTCAGTGTCCTATCAAATTATTACAAGGATCCTTCCCTCCCAAGCTCACGCCTCCAGAGACATCGGGGTTCGGATGGACTTACTCCTCCACTCAACTAGCGGTGGTGGGTTCCTCTGCTGTAAGGAGCCCTCCGACAGTGCAAGAGGTTCTTGCGTTACAGAAAGGCTTCATGTCGGAAGAAGGGGGCCCTGCTAGCAGAGCGGAGGGGTAGCGGACTTAGGTCAGGATGCCCAGATGTCGTGATTTTCTTGGACGCCCAGGAATACGTATCATCATTCATTTCTATTTATTTATATGTTTTTGCCTTTCTCACTGTAAAACGGTGACACGAACCCCGCCCTCCCCCCCACAATCCAGCGGCCTCTGGCAGGGTGCGCTGCTATCCACAGGAATGCACTGATCACAACAGGAGCACGGAGACACTGCATACAATCACAAAACAAAATACACAGTACTCCGTGGAAACAACAGATAACTTATTAAAGCACTATTGCTCAAGCCAAATGTACATAACCAAAAGACCTTCCCACGCAAGACCAAAAGGCAATACGCAGTCCTTAGATACACTGCAGTCTTCCTGGCTGTTTCTGAGTTGCCAACTTCCAGGTCTGCAGGGAGGCTAAGCGCCAGGCTGACGTCTCCTGTCGGCCGAGAGAGTTTCGATGTACTTCTTCAGAGCCAATATTCTATGGAACTAATACAAAGCAAACAAAACATCCAGTATATAGACATTCACAACGCTTCAAAACCTTGTTGTTTTGACTATTTAAAACCTGACTTACCCATACAGTTTACATGTTTTATACGCTTTATCTTGCTCCCACATAGGCTCGTTACGCTCCTGTTGGCAAAGTGGTTCTTACTTACACAAACTCAGCTTGCATATTTAAAGCTAGCCGTGCCCGAATCATTCCAGATTATACCTTTGCATTTAAAGTCACAGAGCATATAAAGCACAAAGTACAAACCTACAAATACCATGACCCAGAGAAGTTGAAATTTTTTGTTATTTACAAATATACACCACAGAAATATAATTGTCCTGATATACAGAAAGTTTTATTACAGAAAGAAGCAAGGTGTATCTTTGAATATAGAACTTTTTCGCCTTATGGTTTGAATAATGAACTTGACTTTTCCTCTTATTTGTAGTTTTGTACTTTGTGGTTTATATACTCTGGTTTATGTACTCCCTGCAGACCTGGAAGCTGGCAACTCAGAAACAGCCAGGAAGACTGCAGTGTATATAAGGACTGTGTATTGCCTTTTGGTCTTGCTAGGAAGGTCTTTTGGTTATGTGCATTTGGCTTGAGCAATAGTGCTTTAATAAGTTATCTGTTGTTTCCACGGAGTATTGTGTATTTTGTTTGTTATTGTATCCACAGGAATGCAGCAGCAGGAGAGATCACAGGGATTGGTAAACGGAAAATAAGCAACAACAACCCTGAGATAATTACAGTATTAATACATTTCTGTGAAATGCTCCCTCTAAGCTGCGGAGTTGTGTGAGCAAAAATTCTCCTTTCTGAGCATTAAAGTGGTGAGTGAGCAGTCTGGCTGCTGCATCAGTTAGCTTGCTCTGGAGCCAGCCTTCCCGAGCTAAGACGAAAATGTGTGAGCCGGAGGCTACAAAACGGTGAGCTAGCTCACACTAACTCAGCTTAGAAGGAACACTGGTGCTGTCTCTGGTGCTGGATTTGTAAATTGCCACCATTTTAGTGGGTTATTGGTTTTATTGTTAAATTATTAATTGATTTTGTATATTGATTTTAAATGTTGTGAGCAGCCTAGAGCCGCTTTGTGCTGGCTAGGCGGGATATAAATTCAAATAAATAAATAAAAAATAAACTGTGGCCAATGCTCCCTCTAAGCTGTAAGCAAAAATTCTACTTGGTGAGCGACTGGCATTAAAGTAGAGAGCGAGTGATTTGGCTGCTGCATCAATTAGTCTGCTCTGGAGCAGTGTTCCCTCTAAGCTGAGTTAGTGTGAGCGAGCTCACAGTATTTCAGCCTCTGGCTCACACATTTTTGTCTTAGCTCAGGAAAGATGGCTCCAGATCAAACTAATTTATGCAGGAGCCAAATCGCTCCCTCACAATTTTAATGCCAGTAGCTCACAAACTAGAATTTTTGCTCACAAGACTCCACAGTTTAGAGGGAACACTGCTCTGGAGCCATCCGCCCTGAGCTAAGAGAAAAATGGGTGAGCCGGAGGCTAGAAAACGGTGAGCTAGCTCACACAAACTCAGCTTAGAGGGAACACTTGCGGACACACACATCCTTCACAATAAGAATAAACTAGTGACATAATCCTCTTCTCTAATCCCGATCCTCTTCACCTCAAGCATCATCCAATGCAAATCAGGTGCAACAGCCAATAAAATGTTTCGTATTCCTACATCCAAGTCGCATCAAAAGTCACGATTCCACAGACAGGCTTGCTCAAACACCTCATAGGCATGAGAGAGAAGATGCAGCCGAAAAAAACTGATTAAGGAGACAATATGTACATGAATTGTGCTCCGAGGAAGTTTACTGCAACAGGCGTTTGAGCAAGTCTGTCTGTGGAATCCTGACACTACTTGGATGTAGAAGTAAAAAAGACACTATGGTTGCGATCACACACACTAAATAATCCACTTTCAGTGCACTCTTCAACTGGAATGTTGCCATGTAACCGATGAATGTCAGTTCATACAGTAAAATCCAGTTGGGAAGTGGATTGAAAGTGGATGATTTAGTGTGTGTGATTGCAGTCCTCTGCAATAAAGGACATTATGTCACTGGATGATTCTTATTGTGAAGCAGGGCTATTTTGGGGGCAGGAACGCACAGGAACGGAGTTCCGGCTGGCTCCTGAGCTGGCCACACCCAGCAGGAACTCATTAGCATAACAGGCCACACCCAACAGCAGAAACTCATTAGGATTGGCTACATTCGGGGTATGGGGCCTAACATGCAAATTAATCCCTGCTACAAAAAAGCCCTGGGTTTTGACAACAAACAAGGTAAACAGAATAAGAAGCAAAAGGTGGGTGTGGCTGGATGACCACTCTTCTGGGAACACAGGGGTGTGCTGTAATATGCTAATAAGCTGTGCTGTCAAGAGTGAGGCCTATTATGCTAACGAGTTCCTGCTGGGCTTTTTCTACAAAAAAAGCCCTGTTGTGAAGGATGTGTATGTCCATGTGATTTCACAAATGTATTAATATTTATCTAACCCTTGAAAAACTGAATTGGCTTTCCGTAGTTTTATAAATAGGTACCGCTTCGGTGGGAAGGTAACGGCGCTCCATGCCCCTCGGCATCAAGTCATGCCGGCCACATGACCACGGAAAAGTCTTCGGACAGCGCTGGCTCTTCGGCTTGGAAACGGAGATGAGCACCGCCCCCTAGAGTCAGATTCGACCGGCTTTCGAGCAAGGGAAACCTTGACCTTTACCAATTTTATCACGGTTGCTATTATTTATTTTTCATTCACAGGAACGCAGCAGCTACAGAGTCAAGGTGGCCTCCTGAACCTAGTAGCCCACACCAGCAGGAAGTGAATGGAGATGGCTGGGAGCAGTAAACCCGGTCATTCGGTGCTTGTCGCCATCAGACCGTGCCTCTCTAGATGAGCAGCATGTGTCAGCGCAAGAAATGGCTGATGCCGGTCGGTACCAGCTACAGGAGACCTCCACCTGGGCACAGATCAGGCGTGCCTGAACTGGGCAAAACAAGCGCTTTAGCCATCATACGGCCCTCCTCACTCATCCCCTGGAAGTGGGAACTGGAAGGGCCACCATCTCCCCTTGGCAGCCACAAACCAAGGGAGGTCAAGGATAGCGGCTCTGTGGGTCAGAGTTCAATCTGCAAGGTCTACTGATGTGCATTGGACAACTTGAGTCTAAAAGGCCACCCCCCCTGTAACCCATCAATATTTATAAGAGAATAGAAGAAGAGCCATGTTGGGTCAGGCCAGTGGCCCATCCAGTCCAGCACTCTGTGTCACACAGTGGCCAAAACCCAGGGGCCCTCAGGAGGTCCAGCAGTGGAGCTAGAACTCCAGAATCCCTCCCACTGTTGCCCCCACCCCCAAGCACCAAGAATACAGAGCATCACTTGCCCCAGACATGAGAACATAAGAGAAGCCAGTGTTGGATCAGGCCAGTGGCCCATCCAGTCCAACACTCTGTGTCACACAGTGGCCAAAAACACCAGGTGCCCTCAGGAGGTCCACCAGCGGGGCCAGGACACTAGAAGCCCTCCCACTGTTGCCCCCCACCCAAGTACCAAGAATACAGAGCATCACTTGCCCCAGACAGAGCGTTCCATCGACACCTTGTGGCTAACAGCCACTCATGGACCTCTGTATGTTTGTCCAGTCCCCTCTTGAAGCTGCCTATGGCTGCGACACCAGTTTGCTTCACGAGGCCATCCACAACCCCACGTTGGGACAGTGAGGTAGTTTTGATTGATATGCTACAATCACTGGCTTCAAGAACCACACCGTTGCAAGTTTTTAAGTTTTCACACTACTTACCCTGAGGTGGAATCATAGAAAAGAGTCATAGAATCCCAGAAGGGCCACACAGGCCATCTAGTCCAACCCCCTGCTCAATGCAGGATCAGCCTAGAGCATCCCTGACAAGGGTTTGTCCAGCCGCTGCTGCTGCACAACTCTTACTGTAGAGAAGTTTTTCCTAGTGTCCAACAGGTACCTTCCCGCCCCTAATTTGAACCCTTTATTGTAGTCCCAACAGCTTGGCTGGGGTTACTATAAATAATCTTCCATCATGGCACCAGCTCTGTGGAATGGGCTCCCGAAAAAGGCGAGCCCCTCCACCCGAGAGCTTCAGGAGGCCCTGCCTGTTTGCCAAAGCTTTTTTTTCCGGGGGGGGAGGGGGCTTGAAGGGCAGGGTGGGGTTGAAGTGGAGAGGGGGGATTAGGGGGGTCTGCTATCTTTATTTTTGGTTTTAACTGAAAATGTTTTGAACTATTACTGTAAGCTGCCTTGAGCCACAAGGAAAAATGCTATATATCTAATAGCCAAGTTGTCCCCTCTCTGCAGGCATCTAAATCCGCACATCTGGGGCACCTAGTGGGCAAAGAGATTTTCCTGCACATGTGGGGCACGCCCCAGGTGTGCAGAAAAATCTGAAATGTAGAAAAAACTATACGGGGAATACTTAACGCCCCCCCAAGTAAAAGAGCATTCCTTGCGCATGCACAGAGAACGCACTGGGAACTATGCCTCCTAGTCACTGTGGGGGGGCAGGGGAGAAGGCTTGGTGGGCCTAGCAGCTGGGAGCTGTGCGGGCCTCGCTGCTGGTGCTGGGGGAGAAGGCTTGGTCTCACCTGTGGCCTGTGGCTCACCTGCTGGGCTCACCTGTGGCCACTTCCTCCTCCTCTTCCACACGGAGCTCCTGCTGCTTCAGCAGGGGGGCTGCGGGGAATACTCCCCCATGAGTATCGCAGGTCCCTGCTTCTTGTATTAATATATAACTATAATAAATAATTTATGATGTAACCTCTGGCTGCTGTTAATGCCGCTGTTAGGTTTCCAGGGAATCATGCCCTGCAAGAAATTTTTGTTTTCGCTCAGCATTCCATGTCTCAGCACGAGCTGCAGTTCTGCTCCAGGCACCAGACAGAAAAATCCAAAGAACGCTTTCCCGGGAGTAAACCCCACAGAACTGACATGGATGCCCGGCAGATCTGCTTAGGATGGCACTGAGACAGACACTGTGTCGCTAAAGGCAGCTGTTCGTTGACACAGAAACTCAGGGTTTCAACCTGAACCTATGAAGCCCGGGAGACTGAGTCACAATCCCAAGCTGGCGTACTCTGTCTGAAGGCTCTCCAAGATCACGGGAACCAGTCCGTCCCCGAGATCCCCTTTTCGCTGGAGAACGGAGGTTCAGAACCTGGGATGTTTTGCACGCAGAGCGATTAGGTTATGTGCCAGAAGTCACAAACTACAGACTTGGTGGAACGGCAGACAAACCTGGACACGGTGTGGAATCTGTCTGCCTGCATTGCAGCTGTTTCAATCAAGCTGGATTTTAAAATTTTTATTTATTTATTTTAATTTTAAACTGAGCGGATAGTTATTTAAAATGGAGGCGAGGAGGCTGATGGGAGCCACTTTGAGTCCCCAGTGGGGAGAAAGAAGAAGAGGAGATTGGATTTATACCCCGCCATTCACTCACTAGGAGTCTCGGAGCGGCTTACAAACTCCTTTCCCTTCCCCTCCCCACAACAGACACCCTGTGAGGTAGGTGGGGCTGAGAGAGCGCTTTCCCAAGCTGTCCTTGAGAGAACAGCTGGTACAGAGCTATGGCTTGCCCAAGGTCATCCAGCCAGGTGCAAGTGGAGGAGCGGGGAATCGAACCCGGTTCTCCCAGATTAGAGTCCGCGCACTTCACCACTACACCAAACTGGCTCCCCAGGTAGATCTATGCACACCTGATGTACAAGCTTCTCAGCCCTGTGCCTGTGCATTAAACAGAGCGGAGCGCCTTGAAATTTAGCACGTGCGCAGCCAGTTTAGACTGCAACTGATGAGTCGCAGGGCTGTTCAATGGCATGCTGTGTGTATTTAAACAGCAGCGGTTTTCCCTGCTGCCGTCTGCTCTGCGTCAACAGGAGCAGAAACACAGAGCGTCACCAGTTACCAGAAGTAAACGGAGTGTGCTTGCGTGTGTGCACAGCGGAACGGGGGGGGGGGGGGAGCATGTTAATAATAAAGAAGAAAAAAAAAAAGGAATGAAACAACGAAGTAAATCAACAAAACCAGAAGTGATATTTTTATTAATAAAGAAAAGACAGCATGAGAGAGAACCGAGAAGGCGTGGATGCAAAATAAACCATGGATGAAGGTGACCAAAGCAAACTCGCGGACGTCACCAGGTTTTGTAGACGTTTATTGGCATTTTTCCGTTTACAGCTGTCGCTTTGGAAATAAAAATAGAGGAGGCGCTGAAGTGATGGGTCTACTTGTGCCCGCCCTCTGCTGCTCCCCCCCCCCCTCCGCTTCCCTTCAGGGGGGCTTCGTTCGTGCGAGGGTCTGAAAAGAACTCCCATTCCGATACAGAAGGGAAGACCCAGCGTATGAATAATTCGAAATGAAGGAACAGGCAAGGGTTGGGTGAGGCTACCAGATAACAAGAGTGCTACCTCTGGCTAGAGGGAAGCATTACCTTTGGTCTCTCGAGTCGCTGCTGTCCTTGGAGGAGGAAGTGGGCAAGGAGGGATTCCTTTTCTTCTCATCGCTCTTCTCCTCGGAGGCATCTGAACGGTGGTATGGGGAGGGCAGGGAAAAGAACAGAGGCAAAAAATTAAGTGGCCGTACGGAAGGACAATTCTCGCTCTCCGCTTTGCAGACGTTGGGAGGAGGCCCAGCGGCTTGATCATTCATAAAAGAGCTTTTCGAGCGGCCCGAAGCTATGATCTGTGGTAGCTAAGACAGCCAGCACAGTTTGGTGGCTACACCACCCACTCATTGGGAGGCCCTGGAAAGCCAGGGTTATGCAGGGGTTAAAGAAGAAGACATTGGATTTATACCCCGCCCTTCGCTACCTAAAGGAGTCTCAGAGCGGCTTACAATCTCCATTCCCTTCCCCTACCCACCCTGGGAGGTAGGTGGGACTGAGAGTGCTCTTTTGAGGACTGCTCGTGAGAGAACAGCTCTAAAGGAACTTGTAACCGACCCAAGGTCACACCGGCAGCTGCATGTGGAGGAGTGGGGACTCAAACCCGGGCCTTCCAGACTAGAGTCCGCACTCCTAACCACGACACCAAATTGGCTCTCACAATTTAGGATTTGAAGGACCCTTGGTTTACCAGGTAGACCTGGGAGACTCGGGTTCTAATCTATACTCAGCCACGAAGCTTGCTGGGTGACCTCGGATCACAAAGAAGAGGTGAAAACAGAAGAAAATAGTTCACCTCAAGGATGGCTCAATCGTGCTTTGCTAACTGGATGCGAGAGGCTTTGTATGGAAAGGTAAATAAAACCTGTGAGCAGCCAGTTGCTATAACGGTTGTGTCTGAAATGACACAAAAAATCCGTTAGCAGCTGGCTACCAAAACGGATTACAAAGGCTGTCTGAAAGGGGCCAGGAACCAATAGGGGGAAGTTTTGTCCATGTGTCCTGGCATCTGGAAAGCCCCGGCTGGATCCAGAGACCTGGAGAAAATGGTGCTTTGGTTCAATCCAGTCGGGCTCTTCTTATAAACCCACTCAAGCTTGCTCATTCCCTTACCTAGGAGTTTTTTCCAGGCCTTGATAAGCGATTTGGCAAGTGCAATCACTTCTTCATCTGTGCTCTGCTTCCGGAGGGCATTCACAGATATTCCGATGCGAGTGGACTGCAAACCAATAGGCAAGAAATGTTCATCGTATGACTTGCAAAGCAAAAGTGCTGACAAGGAAACGTCAGAAAACTCCAGCAGCGGTCAAGGGTTGAGCACAGCTCTTACGACTCTTTGCACCAGGGTTATTGCCACGAGGCGCCACTTTC
Source organism: Lepidodactylus listeri (assembly GCA_029233225.1). Classification (NCBI taxonomy): domain Eukaryota; kingdom Metazoa; phylum Chordata; class Lepidosauria; order Squamata; family Gekkonidae; genus Lepidodactylus; species Lepidodactylus listeri. The sequence continues at coordinate 10,434,762 of JARCFY010000002.1, read as the reverse complement.
ACTTTTGCAACTGCTTTATGAAAATTAAAGTCAGTCATCCCGCCAAGGATTTCCCTGTCTGCTACATAAGAGCTCAGTTTGGCTGACACCCTTCCCTTTGTCATTTGGCCTCGTTCCTCTGGCCCCCTTGCCCTTCTCTAGTTTGATCTCAAGATTCAGGACAAACAAAAGGAAATACTCCTTACTCAACCACTAATCGACTTGTGGAATTCACTGCCAATGGATGGTAATGATGGGCACGAGCATGGATGGCTTTAAGAAGGGGTTAGATAGCTACATGGGGGGAGAGGTCCACCAGTGGCTACTAGCCATAGGGACTAAAGGTCATAGGTCCAGAGGAGTTAGCCGTGTTAGTCTGTTGCTGCAAAACAGTAAAAAGCCCTGCAGCACCTTTAAGACTAACAAACTTTATTGCCGCATAAGCTCTTGCACCTGATGAAGAGAGCTGTGTTTCTCGAAAGCTTATGCGACAATACAGTTTGTTAGTCTTAAAGGTGCTACTGGGCTAGAGGCTAAAGGGAATCTCCATTTTCAGAGGCAGCGCTGTAAGACAACGTCAGCAGACGGCTTTGTCTTCTATGCCCCATCCGCTGACCTTCCAGGGTAACTCTTCAGCCACTGTATGAAACTACATAGACTGCTGGTCTGATCCACCTCAGTTCTTCTTATGTTCCTTGCCAAAACATCCCAGATTGGTGAAAATTTAAATGCTGAAGCTACAATACATCCTTCGGAGAAAGCAAGAATTTGCTGTCATCGGTTACGTAAACAAAATTGGGGGTTCCTTATCACAGGAGTTTGAACGGTTTGAGGAACAGTGTCCAGCAAACCCTTACAACTTTCTAATCTCTTAGGAGTTTTAGTCCCTTGGCAGACCGCAAAACTAAGTGACTTTACAACCAGGTGACCTACGTGAAAGGGGGCGGGAGGGTGGGGAGAAGGAACTGGTGCCTAGATGGAGGGTGGAGGATATGCAACAGCACACTTTACCTGCAGCAAACCCAGGGTTATTGGCATACTTTTCAGCTCCTTCAGCAAATCCATTGCCCCTTCCTGGAAAAGGAAACAAATAAATCCTATGAAACGACAATCAAAATTAATCTGGACAGCTTCGATGCGATCTTCAGGAAACAGACCCAGCAAACACTGAGTTAATTCACAGGGTCAATGAAGCAAACAAGACATCCTTTCAGGAATGCAATCAGAAAATTCTGCTTGAGCAGTGGCGGGTGGCGTAAAAACTCAGGCGGATTCCAGATTCTTCCAGCAGGAGGCAATTTGCAAGTAGTCCTCCCCGGAGGGGGATCGACATGTGAATGAGTTTATCACCACACACCCCAGTCAGCGACCACAGGGAAGTTCCCTGTGGGTTGCAGGCAGCTAAGAGCTGAGCCCAGAAGCCAGCTTGGACCCAGCAAGGGCCAGAATAACTGGCTTGCTAAGCCACTGCTGCGTCTTCTCACAGCAGGGCAGAGAAGGTGATGGGCGTACCCATCGTTGTTTCTGCTGGCCAGATCACAGCTGAGCATCCCGTGCCACTGCCAGCCCTGTGGGGGACCACTCAACTCAGCATGCTCCTGGAAACCGTTCGGAAGAGAAGCGCCTTCGAAAATTCTGATCGTGTCCCCTAAGCCTGCCAAATGCCAACGAGACCTTCCCCCCCTCATCTCCTTCAGTGAGGTAGTTTCCAAACCAAAATGTCTCTGCGTCACAGTCTGGATAGGTAGAGAAATCACCTTCTAGCCGGCTCCACTCTCCCTGGTCCACGTCTATATTCACAAGCCGAAATGAAGGACCACGCCTACCAGAAAGCAGCAGCAGCAGCAACAACAACAACAAAAAGCAGGCCGGGGAAAATCAATCCAGGGATGCAAGGCGAAAGCGATTTACTGAACTTCAAACCTACGCTAGATGACCCTGGAGGTCCCTTCCAACTTTATGATCCTACGATTCCATATTTATTAAACTTTTGAAGATCCAAATGATTTTAGTACATCTGTGGATTTTTAAAAAATAAATAAATCTGCTTCGCGCTGCACCCATTGATTTGGAGTTCTTTTGTCCAGCTGTCCATGTGACAAAACCATTTGCGCAGGCCAGGTTTCTACAGCGCTAACCAGGCACATGCCAGCCTGGAACGTGTCTCGACTGTCCAGCAGCTTCTCCGCCCATTCCGTCAGCCAGGGCTTTTAGCGCCCTAAACGTTCTGGGCTTTTTCAAAGCACAAGCTGTGCAGAGGCTAACCGCGGAGGCGGGAAGAGGCATGAACTGTCGGGCTGGCTGGCTTTTGATGTCTCCCACACCCGCAAAGCGGATCTGTTACTGATTCAAAGAGATTCAGTCACCAGGGCAATCCTGCAAAGCCGGGGACAGATCGATCAGCGTGCAAAAGCTGGAGGGCCAAGCGCTCCAGCCACATTCAGAATATGCGATTCGCTGTTTAGCAGCCCGTTTGGTCTCTGGGAAAGTCAGGAATAACATCCATCCGGAGCCAGGCCTCCCAAAGGCTTTCCTCTAAGCCGAGTTAGTGTGAGTTAGCTCACAGTTTTTTAGCCTCCGGCTCACACGTTTCTGCCTTAGCTCAGGAAGGAGGGCTCCAGAGCAAACTAATGTATGCAGCAGTCAAATCGCTCGCTCTCCACTTTAACGCCAGTCGCTCCCCGAGCAGAATTTGTGCTCACAAGACTCCGCAGCTTAGAGGGAGCACGGCAAAGCGAGCTAGTTTTGACTTTTGCTGAAGGGATTTTCTTGGAACCGCAGCATGGCGGAGGGGATGGGTTTGCTGCAGGGGTCTCCAGCCTTTCTGGGCCTGTGAGCACCTTTGGAGTTTTGACACAGTGTGATGGGGACCGCCCCAAAACGGCTGCCTCAGCTTACCTTCAGTCACACAGGGAAGATCCTTGTGCTGTGGTTGGCGGCCAATGCCAAAGCAATGTTTTGTTTTGTTTTTCAAAATCTGCACAGCCACTCAGCTCTCCAATGGCTACTCATCAGCTTTACAGGGCAAAAGCCTAACCTGCCCTGGCCACTTTCTAAAAAATCTTGGCATGCACCAGGAAGGGTGCTGGCAGGAACCGCATTCGGGACTCCCGTTTATGGTGTGGGATGAAGGAGGAGGAGGAGGAGATTGGATTTATATCGCTCAAAGCCTCAAAGCAGCTTACAATCCCCTTTCCCTTCCCCTCCCCGCAACAGACACCCTGCGAGGTAGGTGGGGCCGAGAGAGCTCTCTCAAGAACTGCTCTTGGGAGAACAGCTCTGAGAGAACTTACAACTGACCCAAGGTCACACCAGCAGCTGCATGTGGAAGAGGAGTGGGGAATCAAACCCAGTTCTCCCAGATTAGAGTCCGCGCTCCTAACCACTATACCACACTGGCTCTATCTGTTTGCCATTGTGCCATTCTGGGGACCTAGAAGACAATCCAGGCAAAAAAATAAATAAATGAAAGGCTCGAGTCCAGTCATAAGAGACGTGATTGATTGATTTCTGGGACCAGTGTGCCATTCAGAAGTCCCGTGGGGGTAAGAAAAAAACTAACACTTTGAAAGGCCGTTCCACATAGCATTGTGGATACTGAATCAGATTTCCGGACCGCGCCATGGGTTTTCCAGGCGAAAAACAACACACGCTTCTCCGTAGAGAAAGGCCAAACTGATCTCTGAAGCGAGTTTCTGGCTGCCAAACAAGCTGGAGGCTCTCTGCTGCTTCTCTTATTTCCAGAAAGAGGGAACGGCGAGGAAAGACTGGCTTCAATTATTGCTAGGACGGTTTTAAAAAATGAAAAAGAAAAAATATTAACAGTGCAGTCCTCAAGGGAGTAACGCCAGTCTAAGCCTGTTGAAATGAATGGGCTGGGACAGGAGTAATTCTCTTTAGGACTGCACTCTAAATCTGTCTTGTGTCCCCCCCGTCCCGTCCCCCCGCCCCGGCAGAAGGCAGCTTTCCAAGAGTAATTGGAGCAGGGCCCTCAACAGACAGCCCTTGCACAGAAGAGGTTACTTTCTGGGAAGTCTGACACACATTTCTGAAGTTCGGAGCTAATGTCTGGATCTAATATTCGGTGGGGGCAAAGACTGAAGAGAAAAGGACTGCAGCCATTTTGAGGCGTCTGAGTAGCTTTCCCAGAGTACCCCGCAGGTGGTGGGTTGCCATTCCAGCAAAACCACATCTTTGGCAAAGCTTGACTTTTGGCATTCGGGGAAAGGTGCATTGTTCCCCGTGCTCTCACCGGCTGGTGGCCAGGAAGTCCACAGTGGCCAGTTTTTCCCCTTGTCTTAGCCTCGTTCAGCTAGAAAAACCTCTCTTTGCCGATCTGATAAAGTCCTAAAAAGGGAACCCTGTTTTCTGAGGAAAGGGTTACATCTGGGTTAAGGTGAGAAGTGGATGGAAGAACACATGCCGGGAGGTGAGGAGAGAAAAGGGCATGTAGACCAGAGGTTCCCAAACTTATTTGGCCTACCGCCCCCTTTTCATAAAAAAAAATTTTACTCAGCGCCCCCCTGGAAATCTGCCTTCAAGAAGTGGGCAGAAAGATGCAGGTAGAGTCCGCCACGATCCATGCAGCCAGGCCGGCCAAGGAAGGCCCAGAGCAGCAGCAGCTGAAGGCCTGAAGCCAGAGGCCAGCAGCAGCCACCATGCAAGAGCCCAGCAGCAACACCAGCCTTCCACGGGGGGCACCTGCATTTGCGATTTGCAAATGCATGGCTGTGATTGGCTGTGGGGACCCCTCTTTACCTCCCCCCCCCTCCCAAATCCCAGGGAAGACCAGAAGAAGGCAGGAAAAAGCTGCTTTAGATAGGTCCTGGACTCTTCTTTCTGTATGCTTCCACCACCCTCTTATTTTTATTCAACGCCCCCCAATTGCACCCAAAGCTCCTACTGACGGAGCTCCTGTGCCTGAGTCGGGGTGGACCGGGGGTAGGGATCCCACTACCGGCCTTCGGGGGGGCGCCATTGGTGCCAGCGCCGAAGGTCCGGAGCTTGGGAGTGCTCCTGGACGCCTCCTTTAACTATGGAGGCCCAGGTAGCAGCCACTGCCAGAGCAGCCTTTTACCATCTACGGCTGATTAGGCAGTTGGTTCCCTTCCTCGAACACAACGACCTGGCAACAGTGATCCACGCTACGGTCACCTCGAGGTTAGACTACTGTAACGCTCTCTACATGGGGCTGCCCTTGACCCAGCTCCGGAGGCTGCAGCTAGTGCAGAATGCCACGGCTAGGCTGTTGATGGGCCTCTCAGCAAGGGACCACATCAGGCCTGTGCTGAGGGCGCTGCACTGGCTGCCTATAGCGTACCGGATCCGGTTCAAGGTGCTTGTTTTAACTTTTAAAGCCCTATATGGCCTAGGGCCTGCCTACCTAAGGGACCGCTTTTCCCCGTATATACCCCAGAGAGTGCTGCGGTCAGGCACCCAAAATCGCCTGGCCCTTCCGGGCCTGAGGGAGGCCAGGTTGACAGTTGCCAGGAGCAGGGCCTTCTCGGTGGCGGCCCCCTACTGGTGGAATGAGCTCCCAGAGAACACCAGGGCCCTGCGGGATCTTTTGCAGTTCCGCAGGGCCTGCAAAGCGAAGCTCTTCCGCCAGGCTTTTGGGGCCGCCACCGGAGGGAATGGCCCTCAGTAGGCGGCATGGCGAATCGCCGCCAGAACATCTGAGGCGGGAGTCCCCTGACGGGAAATAGAGTAGACACTGGCACTGGATAGTGGTTGTACTTGCTACCTGATTGATTGCTTAGCTTTTAATGTGTTTAAAGTATTTTATGGTGATTTATGGAATTTTATGTATTTTAGCCTGTATTTATTGTGTTGTTAGCCGCCTAGAGCCAGCTTTGGTAAGGCGGGATATAAATTGAAATTAATAAATAATAATAAAAATAAATACTGCCCATCTGGATCGTTCCAGCGTCCCCCAAGGGGGCGGCACTGCCCACTTTGGGAACCAGTGACGTAGCCAAAGGCAGCCTCTCTCACACAGCTCCTCTGCAGGGTATGATTTCATCCACTCTCATCACGTCGCAGTTGACATGTCTTGCTCGAGAGTGCATCCAAAACCCAGTCTCTGCTTCAAGACACGTGCGAGGCTGGAATACAAGAGACCTGTGCATTCTTCCTCACGTGATCGGCAGGACGGTGTTGACTCCGCACCAAACAAAGCAAATCAAATCATCGGTCGTCTTTTGACGGCTGCCACAGAAGCAGTCGAAGACAAACGTTCGGCAAGGTAAACCAAATGCTACTCCACGAAGAGCTGAACTCTGCAACCTATATTCCTTATGCAATTCAATGCAGATTTATTTATCATTTTGCATAAAGGGATTCTACTTCAGGGGAAACGGCTGCAGAACACGTCTAGCTCTCTGCTTCAGAGATTTTAGCTCGCCCCTTGACACCCCCAGATCTTAAACTTGTGTGTTTTTTTGCCATTAAGTCACAGCTGGCTTATGGCAACCCCACAGAGTTTTCAAAGCAAGAGACATTTAGAGGTGATTTGCTATTTCCTGCCTGTGCGCAGCCACCCTGATATTCCTAGATACCACTTGCTGAGAAGGCCCACCATATGGGCAACCACTTTGATCTTATCTTCTTTTCTGTTGGCGCCATAACTCAAAACACAGGTTAATCGCCTCAGCGAACACTAATGCCTCTGCTTTGTCTTCCTCACAGGGTTGTTGTGAGGAGAAAATGGGAAGTAACTTCGGAGGCGGAGCAAAGCAGAAACGTCAAAGGGACAAAATGAACATTCGAACGATGAATAATATCCAACACAAGGGCGAAAGGTGGAAAAGGCTGTGCAAAGGCAAAAGACGGGAAGAGAAGGACAAGACGGAGGGCGGAGCTTGCCACCTGAGGGGAGCCAGTTTGACTCTGAGAAAGGAAGACAGGGGAGAGTAAAGGCAGACCCTTGAGGTCATTTCTGTGACTATTACTGGCACCCTCCCTCTTTCTTTTTTGTTTCATATTTCACTCCTCCTGCCCTGCCCATGGAGCGGTGGTGCAGTCCAGTGTGAGGTCTATCAGGACACCATCCTGGACTTCAAGTTTTTAATTATATGCGTAATGGTATACTTGGATTGTTGTATGATTTTATCTATTATTTTATCATTGATGTATATAGCCCAGAGCCCTGTTTTTCAGGGACAGAGAGAGTCATACATTGGAATAATGATATTGATAATAATAACAAAAGGGAGGAAGAGAAAGCACGTGATGGTGGGTGGAGCTTGACACCTGAGGGGAGCCAATCAAAGTGTGAGAAAGACAGACCGTTGAGGTCAAAGGCGGGAAGAGAAAGCATGCGATGGTGGGCGGAGCTTGCCATCTGAGGGGAACCAATCTGTGAGAAAGGCAGACAAGTGAGGCTAAAGGCAGACCATTGAGGTCAAAGGCGAGAAGAGAAAGCATGCGATGGGGGTGGAGCTTGCCACCTGAAGGGAGCCAATCAGACTGTGAGAAAGGCAGACAGGTGAGGCTAAAGGCAGACCCTTGCGGTCAAAGGCGGGAAGAGAAAGCATGCTATGGTGGGCGGAGCTTGCCACCTGAAGGGAGCCAATCAGACTGTGAGAGAGGGCCAATGGTGGGAAGAGAAAGCATGCAATGGTGGGCGGAGCTTCCCACCTGAGGGGGACCAATCTGTGAGAAAGGCAGACAAGCGAGGCCAAAGGCGGGAAGAGAAAGCATGCGATGGTGGGCGGAGCTTGCCACCTGAAGGGAGCCAATCAGACTGTGAGAGAGGGCCAATGGTGGGAAGAGAAAGCATGCGATGGTGGGCGGAGCTTGCCACCTGAGGGGGACCAATCTGTGAGAAAGGCAGACAAGCGAGGCCAAAGGCGGGAAGAGAAAGCATGCGATGGTGGGCGGAGCTTGCCACCTGAAGGGAGCCAGTCAGACTGTGAGAAAGGCAAACAGGTGGGGGCTAAAAGCGGGAAGCGACAGCACGCGACAGTGGGCGGAGCTTGCCACCTGTGGGGGAGCCAGCCCCCCTGGCGAAAAAGCCGGGGCGGGAGAGAGAGAGGGACAAAGAACATGAAACCCAAAGGCGGGAGCCCGAGACGGTGGAAGAAGAGACAAGCGGAGGGAAAGGGGGCGTGGCTAACTCCCAACGGGCGGCGGAGTTTATCGGGGAACCGCTAAAGGGGAGCGGCTGTTGTGGGCGGGGCTAAAAAAGAGGGCGGTTGTTGTGGGCGGGGCTTCTTCTTGGAGAGGCGCGAGGAAGCAGCGGGTGGGGGGGGGGGGGAGGCGTCGTTAAGGCTTTCCTCAGGAGGAGGCAGCGGCGGGGGGCGGGGCCTGCGAGCGGGAGCGCGCGCTGCCAAGGGGCGGGGTTCCCGGGAGGGGAGGGCGGCCAGTCAGTCAGTCAGTCGGGTTGTATCTCGCCCGCTCGGCGGCGCCGGGCACTCACCGCGCTTTTTTTCGCCACCATCTTGTCAAGCCGCTTAGCGATGCGGACGATCTCCTCCTCCTCCCCGCCCATGGCGGCGAGAAGCGGGGGACGAGGACGCCGCCGCCGCCAAGCGAGCCGTGCCGCAGTCCGGCAGGCCGCGAGGAAGAAGAGACGCTCCCCTCAACAGCCGCCGACCCCCGTTTCTGCGCCAGCGCGGGGCACGGTGGGAGTTGTAGTCCTGCCGCGGCTCGCGACGCCGTCGTCCGCTCGGCGGCGCTCCCTCAGGCCTGGACTACGAATCCCAGGGAGCGGCGCGCCGAGCTTTGTTTTGCTTGTGCCGCGAGGCAGTGTGGGAAGTGTAGTTTGACGGCGAGCCCCCCTCCCCTCCCGTGGGCTTTGTCGCAAGGGAAGCATTACGAGCGCTGGCAGCTGGGCGGAGAAGCATCGCGGGTTCCCTCCAGAAAAACTGCGGGATGGCGTTGCTGGACCGGGAAATTCTACGGGGAGGCGAATAGAAGAGGTGGTAGAACAGCTTCAGAATGGAGAGAGACGGAGAAAAAAAGGATGGCCGCTGGAAAGACGAAGGGATGGAGCGGAGGAGAAGCTGGATGAGGGTTGCCAGCTCCGGGTCGGGAAATACCTGGAGATTTAGGGGGTGGAGCCTGAGGAGGGCGGGGTTTGGGGGGGGGAGAATGGCTTTAATGGGGGGTGGGCTGTAGAGCCCACCTTCCAAGGTGGCCATTTTCTCCAGGGGAACTGATCTCTTGCCTGGAGGCCTTTAACCCCAGGAGATCTCCAGCCACCAACTGGAGGCAATGCTCCCTCTAAGCTCTGGAGCCCTGTGAGCAAAGATTCTACTTTATGAGCCACCGGCATGAAAGCTGGAAGCGAGCGATTTGGCGGCTGCATGAATGAGTTTGCTCTGGAGCCGTCCGTCCTGAGCCGGAGGCTAAAATGTGCGAGCCGGAGGCTAAAAAACTGTGCGCTCGCTCACACTAACTCAGCTTACAGGGAACACTGCCTGGAAGTTGACAGTCTCCGGGGGGCTTCGGAAAGCTGCCCCTGACAAACTAGGGTTGCCAGGTATGGCAGGGAATGAGGGGGGTAGGGTTGCCAGATCCAGGTCAGGAAACTCCTGGAGATTTGGAGGGCGACCCTAGGGGGCACAGGGACCTCAGTGGGGTAAAATGCCATAGAGTCAGTCCTTCCTCCATAGCATCCATTTTATCCAGGGGAACTGACCTCTGTAGTCCGGATATGAGCAGTAATCCCGGGGGATCCCCAGGTCCCACCTGGAGGCTGGCATCCCTAAGCTGGATATATAAAAATAATATGGGTGAAAATGTGTGGGTGGGACCAAAGTAAGATGAAACTTCACAAAGCAGAGGCCGAAGCTATGAAAACGCAAGGAAAGAAGATGCCTTCCGTAAAGGAGGGTCAGATCCAATGCTCCCTCTTAAGCTGTGCAGCCTTGTGAGCAAAAATCCTACTTTGAGAGCTACTGGCATTAAAGTGGTGAGCAAGTGCTTTGGCTGCTGCATCAATGAATTTGCTCTAGAGCCATCCGTCCTGAGCGAAGACAAAAATGTGTGAGCCGGGAGGCTAAAAAGCTGTGAGCCAGCTCACACTATCTCAGCTTAGAGGGAACCCTGGTCGGATCCACACAAATGCTTCGCCAAAATTCAGTTCTTGGTGTTCAAAACAAGAGTGCCAGAGCTCTGGGTTGGCCTCGGAATAAAAAGAAACCCCGCCTTCCACACTGAACTGCAGCTTTTCCCACCGCAGTAGTGCAGGGATTTAACATTCTGTCTCAAACGCTTCCTCCTCTTGACAAATCTCTTGTACATCCCCCCCCCCCCCCCAAATGCCTGACAACAGAAAAGAAAGCAAGTAGTTTGACACATCTCCTGATCAGGGCATTCCAGAGGGTTGGCACCGCAACAGAAATGCCCTAGTCTGTGCAAAATAAAAAAATTTAAACTTCAGAATCACCTTAAAGGCTAACAACACTTATCCCTATATGAATTTTTGTGAGTCACTCCACTACTCCATTATCCTCTGCTGGCCCATAGCCACAGTGGGGCATTTGGGGGCAGAGCCCCCCCACCCATGAGCCTTGCCCCACCATCTGAGGATGTCAGGTGCCCCCAGACACCCCCACTCCCCAGTGTGTCTAACCCAGCAGCAGCAGCAAGGCTGGGGAAAGGAGGTGGTGGCAGCTACAAACATGGACTGCTTCAAGAGGGAACTAGATGGAGCAGTGTCTTGAGAGTCCCGTGGACTGCAAGGAGATCAAATCAGTCAATCCTAAAAGAAATCAACACTGACTGTTCCCTGGAAGGCCAGATCCTGAAGCTGAAGCTCAAATACTTTGGCCACCCAATGAGAAGGGAGCACTCACTGGAGAAGACCCTGATGCTGGGAAAGATTGAAGGTCAAAGAAGAAGGGGACGGCAAAGGAGGAGATGGTTAGACAGTGTTATCGATGCAACGAACATGAAGTTGAGCAAACTCTGGAGGACAGCGGAAGACAGGAGGGCCTGGCGTGATATGGGGTCCATGGGGTCGGGAAGAGTTGGACTTGACTGCAGATGAACAGCAAAAATGGAGAAGAGTTCCATCAGTGGCTATTAGCCACAAGGTATAGATAATGACTATGGGGCAAGTGATGCTCTGTATTCTTGGTGCTTGGTGGGGAGGGGGCAACAGTGGGAGGGCTTCTGGTGTCCTGGCCCCACTGCTGGACCTCCTGAGGGCACCTGGTGATTTTGGTCACTGCGTGACACAGAGTGTTGGACTGGATGGGCCACTGGCCTGATCCAGCATTGGCTTCTCTTTTGTTCTTAAAGGGAAGAGGCCCTGCAGCTTCTGGTCAGTTTCACTCCGCAGATCAGCTGTTAGGTTTAACAGGAGTGAAACTGACCAGAAGCAGCAGGGCAGCTTTCCTTTCCTTCCCCAGCCTCCCGGTTGCTGCAGGGGACTGGAGATGGAAAGGAAAGCTGCCCTGCCTTTGGGTCAAATTCACTCCCCTCTGATCAGCTGTAAGACCTACCAGCTATTGGTCAAGGAGTGAAACTGACCAGAAGCGGCAGGGCAGCTTTCCATTCCTTCCCCAGCCTCCCCACAGCAGCTGGCCTGGAAAAGCCCAGGATGGGGTTGGCCCAATTCGGTCCCCCCCTCACATCAGTACTCCACAAAGTCCTGTAGATGGCACTGTTGAACTGTAGGATGAAGCGGCCTGTTATAACTGTGGTCCGTTTCCAGAATGCACCTTTTAACATAAGCATTCACCGAGTTTGCCCCGATTTGAATCACTCAGTCTAGCCTGATTTTGTCAGCTCTCGGAAGCGAAGCAGGATCAGCCCTGGTTAGTAGTTGGATGGGAGACCCCCAAGGAAACCCAGGGTCGCTATGCAGAGGCAGGCAACGGCAAACCACCTCAGATCGTTTCTTGCCTTGAAAACTCTATGGGGGTCTCCGTAAGTCAGCTGCAACTTGACAGCCCTTTCCATCAATGTCTGCCATATTATGTGGGACAGCTGGTCGAAGGATGTTTTTACCCCGAGAGAGTGGGAGCAAGTCAGCTGCGTCTTGATGGCACTTGATGGCTGCCAGTCCAAGGGTGTCCCAACCAGTGTTCCCTCTAAGCTGAGTTAGTGTGAGCTAGCTCAGAGTTTTTTAGCCTCCGGCTCATACATTTGTGTCTTAGCTCAGGAAGGATGATTCCAGAGCACTAATGTATGCCGTAGCCAAATCGTTCACTCGCAACTTTAATGCCAGGAGCTCACAAAAGTAGAGTTTTTGTTCACGCAACTCCACAGCTTAGAGGGAGCATTGGTCCCAACCATATTTTCTGCATTCACTGAACGCTCCTTTGTGACCCTTTTCAAAGAAAACAGTGCAATATCCTTACTGTTCAGAAGAAGAAGAATATGTCTGTACTGATCTTGGTTTAATGAAACTTTAATCTTCATGCTTTCATGAAGTTCTGGTACTACAAGCAGGGCTATTTTGGGGGCAGGAACGCACAGGAACGGAGTTCCGGCTGGCTTCCGAGTTGGCCACGCCTGCAGCCTCCCCCCCCCCCCGGCTTCCTTAGGCGCCTCGGGGAAGCCAAGCCAATCCAGGGAGGGAAGGCAGTTTAAACTGGCTCCCCTCCTTGGGTTCCCCAGACACCACACAGCTGCAGGGCGCCTGGGGAAGCCGATCCAGAAACTGCCTTCCTTCCCTCGGGTTCCCCATGCACCCTGCAAGCTGCGGGGAACCTGGGGAAGCCGATCCTGGGAGGGAGCTGTGCTGCCGGGGGTGTGGCCTAATATGCTAATGAGTTTCTGCTGTTGGGTGTGGCCTGTTATGCTAATGAGTTCCTGCGGGGGCTTTTTCCACAACAAAAGCCCTGACTACAAGTAAGTTCTTGCGCCAAAATAGGAGAAAATGTGTAACTCCCATTCCCTGAATGAGCACCACTTCTGGAGCTCTGGAAGGAAACAGAAGAAAGAGCCCTGAGAACAGCCACTTGCTTGTCCTCCGGTTGTCCCTTCACGGTTTTCTTTTGTTGAGAGAATGGAAAATCTGATTGGACGTTGGTGGAAAAGTTGGAATCTGTGTCTGAGCACAAGGGTACTCTCGATGGGAACGCTACAGAAGGTTTACCTCACCCACAAGCTGTGACCGCAAGGAAGGTCTTGCTAGGGGAGTGCAGCCAGAGCTGGAGTTCTCAACGTATTGGGAAATGCCTGGAAATTTTGAAAGTTGGACCTGGGAAGAAGAAGAGGAGGAGACTAGATTTATACCTGGCCCTTCACTATCCAAAGGAGTCTCAGAGCGGCTTACACTCTCCTTTCCCTTCCCCTCCCCACAACAGACACCCTGTGAGGTAGGTGGGGCTGAGAGAGCTCTAAAACACCCAGCTGCCTCCAGCAAGTGTCAAGAGAGGCACACATCCTGCCACTGGAAACGCGTGGCACTTTTAGATTGGATTTATACCCCGCCCTTCACTCGGAGTCTCAGAGCAGTTTATAAACTCCGTTCCCTCCCCCTCCCCACAACAGACACCCTGTGAGGTAGGTGGGGCTGAGAGAGCTCTGAGAGCCAGTTTGGTGCAGTGGTTAAGTGCGCGGACTCTAATCTGGGAGAACCGGGTTTGATTCCCCCCTCCTCCACTTGCACCTGGCTGGATGACCTTGGGCAAGCCATAGCTCTGCACCAGCTGTTCCCTCAAGGACAGCTTGGGAAAGAGCTCTCTCAGCCCCACCTACCTCACAGGGTGTCTGTTGTGGGGAGGGAAAGGGAAAGGAGTTTGTAAGCCGCTCTGAGACTCCCTTGGGGAGTGGAGGGCGGGGTATAAATCCAATCTCTTCTTCTTCTCTTCTACCCTTTCAAGGACAGCTCTGACAGAGCTATGGCTTGCCCAAGGTCATCCAGCAGCTGCAAGTGGAGGCGTGGCGAATCAACCCCGGTTCTCCCAGATTAGAGTCCGCGCACTTAACCACTGCACACACTAAATAATGCACTCTCAATCCATTTCCAGTTATTGAGTTTCTCATTATGGAAATTAGTACTTTTATTTTAAAAGAACTGCATTTTTTAAGAAGAAACCTAACTAGCAACGTAGGTGAAAAAAATGAAAAGCTGCACAGCTAGGCTGTCGGTACTAACATTCTGCCCGGCAGCAAGTTCAAGGCCTCCTGGGCCTGTACTTAAAACGTCTTCTAACCCTTTCTGTTTAGATTTAGAATTCACCCAAGAGAAGTATCGTTTCCTTATTTGCAGCGTCTTTTTAAGTTCTCTGAATCCGGGGGATCATCCCGCGGAGAGCCAGCATAGCGAAATGGCAGAGGCCCAAACTAGATGCGGCACACAGCCACGCGTATCTTCGTTTACTAATCAAAAGCATCCGCGGGTCGGGAAAAGTAGCAGGGCAGAGGGGAGAGATTTTGCGGAGAAAAATGGCTGGATGGGGGAAAGGGCATGACCCTCTCACCCATCTGTAGCTCTGCTGCTGCTTTCAGCTTTCAGGAGCTGTTTTTTTGTTTTGTTTTGTTTGCTTGGGGAAAGACGTTGGTCCTCTTTGTTGTTGTTCAGTCGCACAGTCCGACTCTTCGCGACCCCGTGGACCACCTCACACCAGGCCCTCCTGTCTTCCGTCGTGCTCCCGAGTTTGCTCAATTTCACGTTTGTTGCATCGATGACACTGTCTGACCATCTCCTCCTTTGCCGTCCCCTTCTTCTTTGACCTTCAGTCTTTCCCAGCATCAGGGTCTTCTCCAGGGAGTGCTCCCTTCTCATTTGGGGGCCAAAGTATTGGCGCTTCAGCTTCAGGATCCGGCCTTCCAGGGAGCAGTCAGGGTTGATTTCTTTTACGATTGACTGATTCGATCTCCTTGCAGTCCGAGGGACTCTCAAGAGTCTTTTCCAGCACCATAATTCCAAAGAATCTATTCTTCAGCGCTCGGCCTTCCTTATAGTCCAACTCTCGCAGACAATCGTGCTAGGAAAAGTTGAAGGCAGCAGGAAAAGAGGAGGACTCCGCATGAGATGCGTTGACTCAAGCAAGCAAGCCACGGCCCTCAGTTTGCAAGACCTGAGCAAAGCTGTTGACAAGTTTTGGAGGTCAGTAATTCTCAATAACGTTACATATTAGTTTAAATCCAATACTTTTAATTGTGAATTCCCCCTTCTCCCATCATCAAACCCAGTGAGATCTTTCCTAGGTAAATGGCAAACTGGGGGATGGGTGGGAGATTTTGCATAATTTTGAAGCGAATAAAAGGCACCTTTGGGGATTTTCTTTCACCACTAAACCGTTCATCAGATCATGTGCTGAGCTCATTTTTTTGTTGTCGTGCTCTCTGCTGCAAACGCTGTAGTCCGATTTAAAGAAAACATTGCTTCGGGTGCCCGTTCCTCCAGAATTTGGCCAGGGGTGAGAGATACCCTTATGAAGTGAGCAAGCATGAAGTACAGCAGCAAGCAATTGGATTTCAGAAGGTCTGACAGTACCCCCCCCCCAACTTATTTTTCCTTTGAAAAACCCCAATTTGTCAGGAGCCTGCTCAGAGTTATTTGTACAGATAAAATTGAATTGTAACCAGTGTTCCCTCTAAGCCGAGTTAACGTGAGTGAGCTCACTGTTTTTTAGCCTCTGGCTAAAAAACATTTCTGTCTTTGCTCAGGAAGGATAGCCCCAGAGCAAACTAATTTCTGCCGTAGCCAGATTGCTCACTCACAACTTTAATGCCAGGAGCTCACAAAGTAGAATTTTTGCTCACAAGACTCCACAGCTTAGAGAGAGCACTGATTGTAACCAGTTGTAACTAACTCAGCTTAGAGGGAACACTCTGTGACATAGAACGTGAAAGCCACTCAGTTCTATGCTGCCAAGTGCCCTGTACACATTCCATTGTAGCCTGGAGCATTGATTCACCCACCTAAGTTAAAAACAAAAACCCTTTTACCGGTGCATCATTTCCATCTAAAGGACAAGACCCCCGTTTTAGGAAAATATTGGGTTAAATTAAAACGTAGAGGCAGCGAACGCCCTCCCGAAGTGATGGCGCTTGCTTGTTTGTAAATCAAGGAAATATCACCAAGAGATCTTATATGTCTACTGGTCTTTTATCCAAAGGAAGCTAAACCCAGCAATGTTCCTGATTTCCATGCCGCTCGGAGAAGGGGAGCATGCGTAACATAACATTTGCGGCCGCTTTCTGTTGTCTACTTGCAGAGAGCTAAAAGTCCCCTGTGCACGCCTTTGTTATTGTGTGTTTATTGTGGTGGTGGAAAGTGCCGTTAAGTCACAGCTGACTTGCGGCAACCCCATAGAGTTTTCAAGGCCGTTGCCTGCCTTCTGCGTAACAACCCTGGACTTCCTTGGTGGTCCAAATTCCGGCCAGGACCAACCTTATTTAACTTCCAAGATCTGACAAGATCAGGTTAGCCTGGGCCATCCAGGTGAGTGGCCATCCAGTTGATGGAGTTTTATTTTATTTTATTTTTAAAAAATGTGTTTTTAATTTGTGCATTGTCTTATGCATTTTGCATAAAGTGGAAAATGCAGTGTAGGAAAATAAACTATTTGTGTTTCGTTGTTGTTTTAGATTAGGGAGGGCCTTGACCAATTTTCCTTGGCTCTGGGAGCTACCTCAAAAATCTAGGCATCCGATTCATTTTTCAGCCTTCAGATTTAGTGTTTGCATTTCCATGTTTTCTAGTTATTCTTACCACAAAACCTAATCAAACTCATCCCAGTGGCTTGTAGTTTTATTAAAACTGTGATAAACACGTATATAGATGAATATGCGGGAACCCAGGTTGTCATCACAACTGAAACCTAGCCTTCTTCCCGGTTTCTCAGATTTTCGCTATGCCTTTACAAAACTGTTTTAAATTGGACACGGTTGCCAGTACAGAAGGCAACTTCGTGCACATGTGTTTTTATGTTGTACACAAAAACACATTCTGATGCGTCATGCTAAATAAGTTCTGAACTTCCCTTGAGAACTGCCAAGAGATGCTACAGTAAATTCATTGCTGAAACTGCTGGGCTCCACAGTTAAATTTCTAGGTGAAGAAGAAGAGGAGATTGGACTTATACCCCGCCCTGCATAAGAACATAAGAAAAGCCAATGTTGGATCAGGCCAATGGCCCATCCAGTCCAACACTCTGTCATACCAGAGGCCAAAAACACCAGGTGTCATCAGGAGGTCCAGCAGTGGGGCCAGGACTACCCAAAGGAGTCTCAGAGCGCCTTATAATCTCCTTTCCCTTCCCCTCCCCTCAACAGACACCCATAGGCGGGGCTGAGAGAGCTCTTTCGAGGACTGCCCTTGAGAGAACAGCTCTGAGAGAACTTGCGACTGGCCCAAGGTCGCATTAGCAGCTGCATGTGGAGGAGTGGGGAATCAAACCCAGGCCGAGGACAGACTGGCAATCTGCCCCGGGAGAGCTCCGCTCAGGAAATGGGGGAAGGGAGCCCGTTCAGACATCCGCAGCTGTCCCTCGGCTCCCTTCTGCACTTGCGCGCTTTGAAGCTGGTTTCCTCTTGCTGTAGAAGGACACAGGGGCCGTCTTCCGCATGCCTCCCGCTTTCAGGCAGTGTGAACCGGAAGAAGGCGGGATTCAAGCGGAGGTGGCTGTGTGAACATGCCGTTTCGGCAATTTGCGCATGAGCACTCATGTGCACGTGCGCACACACGCACATTGCCGAAACAGCCCTGCCACAAGCTGCGGAGGCCGGCCCACCCGGGGCCACTCCGCAGCAGTCTGAACGCTCCGTAACAGCATCCTTGCGCAATACACTGGCCAGTGTGAGCGGCCAGCCCCAGGGAATCCCCCCCCCCCCCCGCAGCTATTGCCTCCAGATTCCTCACGCTCCAGATTGCCAATCTGTCCTCAGCCCCGGTTCTCCTATATTAGAGTCCACACTCCTAACCACTATACCAAACCGGCTCTCCCATGACGAACTAGCACCCAGGGTTTGCTGAGCCATGAGTTATCGCATATTTTAAAACATGCACTACCTTGATCGTTTCTGCTCCAAGACAGTGTAAAAATTATTTAAGTGAACGAATGGGTTTCTCTGTGTAGGAGTTGGGAGCACTCGACGTTTCTGGATGTCTTTCTGTGTGGCATCCAGGGAGACCCGGAAGGAGGTCACCCACTGAGCAAAAGGAGCTCCAGCATGCTCCCCTTCCTTCTTGCAGAACAAAGTTCAAGTCCAGCAGCACCTTTAAGACCAACAAAGTTTTATTCAAGGTATGAGCTTTCATGTCGTACCCACTTCATCAGACACCTGAAAAAGTGTGCATGCACACAAAAGCTCGTGCCTTGAATGAAACTTGGTTGGTCTTAAAGGTGGCCCTGGACTCAAGCTTTGTTCTGCTGCTTCAGACGAACACGGCAACCCTCCTAAATCTGTCTTCCTTCTTGCCACATTCTCACGAACTTGAAACTTGACATTAAAACATACTTTTGGGCAGGGGTCATTTTGAGCAGGAACATGCAGGAGCGCCGGGAGTAACAAGCCCAGGAGCGGGCACATATGGTGATGCGCTGCGGAAAAAAGCAAAAGCAAACTAACTTGATCTGTATTTTCATGCTTGGTGTAGGGCAGCTTCCCTGCAACAGCAAAGGAAACCTCAAGTGTCTTTCGTCAAAGTGTAAAGCTGGCTCGCCAACTCTGAGTTGGGAAATACCTGGAGATTTTGGGGGTGGAGCCTGAGCGGTGGGCGTTGCCTTCTGACACACTTCTGGTGATGTCAGGGGGTGTGGCATGTGCAAATGAGTTATGCTAATGAGCTCCTGCACCTCTTTTTCTATGGAATGACCCCTGCTTTTGGGGCTAAGCCCTGGACGAGCCCTAGTTCTAATTAACGGCAATACTTAGCACGCAAGTAGTATCAAGGGGTTTCGCATAAATTATCTCAGGAATTTTACGTCCTTCATTGGCGTCTGACTTTTCTGCCCGATGGGAGCTACAGTGGCTTACATCATTCATTCTTCTCCATTTTATCCTCATAACAACCCTGCGACGTAGCTTAGGCTGAGAGATCGTGACTGACCCCAAAGCTATTCAGCAAACTTCCATGGCAGAATGGGGATTCAAACCTGGGCCTCTCGGATCCTTGTTCGACACCCTAACCACTACACCCACTGGCTCTTACCCCAACCCTGTAAGGTAAGCCAGTAATTCAGTTCTCCCATACTTGTATGGCTGGAAGTGGCTCGTTGGAGGCTGCCTACAGGCTTCTTGGATGAGCCAGGAATTTCCCTGCATTGGAACCCCTCCCCTTACCAGCTGCCGTCTCCCAAAATAAAAGACTTGTCTCCAGTTCTTCACAGCATTCCCCCTCCCCACCCCAAATAAGAGCCAGCTTTATCATCTGGCAGAAGCTGGGTGCCCTCAGTCACGAAGCAGCTGTGACAGCATTGTCCGGCTTGGCCCCTGAATACAGAAGGGCCTTGCCAGCACATCTGAGTGGAGAGGGAGCCGGAGGAAACCCCACCTCTGCAGGAGCCAACCTGGTGCTTCAGCAGGAATTCCCAGGGAGAGGAGAGAGTTTCCCGCCCAGTCGGCAGATTGGCGACCTCTCACGTCCTGCAAGACCAGCCGGCCATGTACGTGAAAAGGTTCTGCATAGCCCCTTTCCATTTCAGAGCAATCCAGGCCACGATGTTCCTCAGAGATAGGCACGGTGGAAAGTGGAGCGATTTGAGTTTGGGGTGCTTTGCAAAGGCGGGCAGTTTGGATACTCATTGAAAGTGTGGTGTTAGGGATGCCCCTGCCAGCCTCCAGGTGGGACTTGGGGATCCCCCGGAATCACGGGTCATGTCTGTACTACAGAGATGGCTTCACCTGAAGAAAATGGATGTCTTGGAGGGTGGACTGTGTGGCACAGTAGCCAGGATTCTATGGCTTGGGCAGTTTTGTTTCCAGTGGGGCTGAAGTTCTTAGCGCAGAAAGAAAGCATTGATGGAGCAGAGGCCCATCCATGACTATTAGCCACAAGTGACAGACTTCACGTTCCCGGGATCCAAGATCACTGCAGACGGTAACTGCAGCCATGAAATTAAAAGACGCCTGCTCCTTGGGAGGAAAGCGATGGCAAACCTAGACAGCATAATAAAAAGCAGAAACATCACCCTGCCAACAAAAGTCCGTATGGTCAAAGCAATGGTATTCCCAGTAGCAATGTACGGCTGCAAGAGCTGGACCAAGCGCCGAAGAATAGATGTTTTTGAATTATGGTGCTGGAGAAGACTCCTGAGAGTCCCTTGGACTGCAAGGAGATCAAATCAGTCAGTCCTAAAGGAAATCAAACCCTGGAAGGGCGGATACTGAAGCTGAAGCTCAAATACTTCGGCCACCCAATGAGAAGGGAGCGCTCACTGGAGAAGACCCTGATGCTGGGAAAGACTGAAGGTTGAAGAAGAAGGGTGTGGCAAAAGATGAGATGGTCAGACAGTGTTATCAATGCAACAAACATAAAATTAAGCAAACTCCGGAGCATGACGGAAGACAGGAGGGCCTGGTGTGGTGTGGTGTGGTCCACGGGGTCGCGAAGAGTCGGACTCGACTGTGCGACTGAGCAACATACATTATTCTGTGATTTTCCCCCTCTCTTTTCGGCCTCGGTGCACTCTTGCAATGCGTGAGCCTTGCTCTCTGTATTCTTCACCAGCTCCGCCGCGTCCCGTCGCACCAGCGTTTCTCCTCTTGGCCTGACGGGTGTCCTTGACCCTGAGAAATCCGGCTTTTGGTTATTTCCCTTTGGGCTGCTGCACAATCCTCCTCTCAACAGGCGCCACCGCAAAGCTGGCTGTGGGAAGGCGGGGGCTCTTGAGCTCTCACCGAGGGCTTTCCCTTCCCAATGAGAGCTTCCTATCGCGTTTCCCTTCCTCCCCCCCCCCCCAGTCTTACACACAGGCTTCTCCGAGTCTCAGCAAAACCGGAGCAAAGCACTGGATATGCATTTAAAAGCATCTCTGATCACTAAGCACCCTTTCCACCCAATTTTTAGATCTGCTTTGCTTGGGGTCGCCAGCTCCAGGTTGAGAAACACCTGGAGATTTTGTGGGTGGAGCCTGAGGAGGGGAGGTTCGGGAAGGGGAGGGACTTCAGTGGAGCCGGTGTGGTGTGGTGGTTAGGCGCACAGACTCTAATCTGGGAGAACGGGGATTTGATTCCCCACTTCTCCCCATGCATCTGCTGGTGTGACCTTGGGTCAGTCACAGGTTCTCTCAGAGCTGTTTTCTCAAGGGCAGTCCTCGAGAGAGCTCTCTCAGCCCCACCTGCCTCACACGGTGTCTGTTGTGGGGAGGGGAAGGGGAAGGAGATCGTAGGCCGCTCCGAGACTCCTTCGGGTAGTGAAGGGCAGGTTATAAACCCAATCTCTTCTTGTTCTCCTTGGAGATTTTGAGGGCGGAGCCTGAGGAGAGGAGGGTTTGGGAAGGAGAGGGACTTCAATGGAGTATGACACTGTAGCATCCCCTTTTCAAAGTGACCATTTTCTTCAGGGAGAAAATCCCAGGAGATCTCCATCCGAGGGTTGCCAGCTCCCGGTTGGGAAATACTTGGAGATTTTGAGGGTGGAGCCTGAGGAGGGCGGGGCTTGGGGAGGGGAGGGAGGGACTTCAGTGGGGGTATAATGCCACCCAGTCCTCCTTCCAAAGCTACCATTTTCTCTAGGGGAACTGATCTCTGTTGCCTGGAGATCGGTTGTCATCCCAGGAAGTCTTCAGCTGCCATAGGGTGCCAGCCCCCAGGTCTGAGCGGGGGGGGGGGGTCCCCCGCTTTCGGGGGCTTCTCACCACCACAGACCAGCTGGCTGGTGGAGGAAACACCACCCCTAAACAGGGCCATTGCGCAGGGATGTTCTGGTTTGGGGGCAAAACTCTATGGTTTGAAGACAAATTCGCCATAGAGCTCCACCCAGGGCTTTTTTTGGAGAAAAAGCCCAGCAGGAACTCATTAGCATAACAGGCCACACCCAACAGCAGAAACTCATTAGCATATTAGGCCACACCCCTATGTTACCAGAAGAGTGGTCATCCAGCCACACCCACCTTTTGCTTCTTCTGTTCACCTTGTTTGTTGTCAAAACCCAGGGCTTGTTTGTTGTCAAAACCCAGTGGCCTAACATGTTTGCATGTTAGGCCACACACCCCTAATGTAGCCAGTCCTAATGAGTTTCTGCTGTTGGGTGTGGCCTATTATGCTAATGAGTTTCTGCTGGGCGTGGCCAACTCAGGAGCCAGCCGGAACTCCGTTCCTGTGCGTTCCTGCCCAAAAATAGCCCTGGCTCCACCCAAAAACCAGAGTGTTGCCCCCAGCGTTGCTGACACAACGACGTCACTTCCGGGTGATGTCATTGATTTACACAACATACCCACCCACCCACCCCCCAAATCCCCTCACCTGACTGCCAAGGGGACCTGGAAACTCTAAGCCACCACTTGGAGGCTGGCAACCCTAGCTCAGCTGTAAATCAAGGGCCTCTGAGGCGTTGCTGGCCTAAGGTTGCCAACTCTGGATTGGGTAGTTCCTAGAGATGTTGGGGGTTGGAGCCTAGCAAGGGCAGGGTTTGAGGCGGAGAGGGGAGTTCAGCAGGATATGATGTCATAGAGTCCACCCCAGGCCCGTAGCTAACATGGGGCCCGCCCCCCCTAGCATTTCTTCCGGGGCCCCTCCCTCCCGGGCTGGCCCCAAACTGAATTAATGTAATTAACTTTTATTTAATTAGCTGCACCCCCCCCCAAGGCCCCCTCCCCATAAAGTCCTTAGCAATGGGGCTGGTCCACCCTCCAAAGCAGCCATTTTCTCCCGGTGAACCGATGTATTTCCTGGAGGCCAGTCGTCATTCCAGGAGATCGCCAGGCCCAGTTGGAGGTAGGCTACCCTAGACTGGCCCCTCAAATAGTTTCATCCAGTTCCCGGAGTCCCGGCCGAATTTGAATCAAGGCGGAAGAGTTGCCCCCTGTAAAAGATCCCCGCAATTTCACTGGGAAGGAGTGCCAAAGGTATCAAGAGGTGACAATGGGTGTTCTAAGACGGGCAAGAGGCCACATCTGAGTTGCATACTCTTCACAGCTGAGAGGCCGTTCCTGCTAGATGGCATCGGCTTTGTCATCGGGGGTTGGCGCGGTGGGGGTATCTGCTGAGGCCTCGACCAGGCAAAGGGGGGACCGCCACTGACCAGAGCCACACGGCCCAACCGCTTCAGCCAGGAGGGAGCTGAAGACATACCCCAGCCCCCTCCAGGAGTTACAGAGATGCATGAAGCCGTCTTATACTAAATCAGACCGCTGGTCCATCACAGTCAGTATTGTCTTCTCAGACTGGCAGCAGCTCTCCAGGGTCTGAGGCAGGGGTCGGTGGTCCTTTTTACTGAAGATGCCAGGGATTGAACTGCATGCAAAACAGTTGCTCTACCACTGAGCCACAGCCCTTCTCGATTTGGGAGTGATCTGCAGCCAACCAGCTTCCCTCCTCTCTCTTTTTTGCTCACATGGCTTTGGAATATACATTTGGGGGGACCTGATTTATTGATTTGATATGTTAATTTATGTCACGGTTGAAAACGCCCAAGGTGGCTCAGGCAAAACCTTGACAATGTACAGATCAACAAAACAGAAAAGGCCGAGCATGTAGAAGAGCAACAACCACAGGTCATATACCATCCATGTATTTTAAAGAGCAGAGCAGGGGGAAAGGTCTATCAGGAAAAGGTGCCACAAGGGACCATACAAGGCTCCCTCTAAGCTGTGGAGTCTTGTGAGCAAACATTCTACTTTGCGGGCTACTGGCGTTAAAGTGGTGAGGGAGCCATTTGGCTACTGCATAAATCAGTTGGCTCTGGAGCCCTCCTTCCGGAGCGAAGGCAAAATTGTGTGAGCCGGAGTCTAAAAAACTATGAGCTAGTTCACAGTAACTAAGCTTAGAGGGAACACTGCGACCATCAAGCGAAACCGTTAAGTCTTCACTGACAGGTCAAAGTTCGTGATCAAGGAGGAACAGACAAATCTCCCTGGGTAAAGAATTCCAAGATGTGAGTGTCATGGCTGGAAAGGCCCTATCTCAAGTAGCTACCCATCTAGTCTCAGATGCTGAAGATAACCAAAGAAGATGACTGCAGTTGCTGGATAAGTTCACGAGTCCTTAAGGTATGTTGGTCCCAAGCCACGTAGGGCTTGAAAGGTTTACCCCAGCACCTAGAATTGGGCACAGAAGCTGAGGAGCCAATGTAGGTCGAACAAGACTGGAGTGACGTAGTCCCACTCCAGTCAGCTTTCTGACTGCTGCATCCTATACCAGCGGTACCTTCCAAACAGTCTCCAAGGGTAGCCCCATGTACAGCTCAACGCAACAGTCTAATCTAGACATTACCAGTGAGAGCCAGTTTGGGGTAGTGGTTAGGAGCGCGGACTCTAATCTGGGAGAACGTGGTTTGAGTCCCCACGCCTCCACATGCAGCTGCTGGTGTGACCTTGGGTAGTCACAAGTTCTCTCAGAGCTGTTCTCTCAGGAGCAGTTCTTGAAAGGGCTCTCTCAGGCCCACCTACCTCACAGGGTGTCTTTTGTGGGGAGGGGAAGGGAAGGGGTTGTAAGTCACTCTGAGACTCCTTTGGGTAGTGAAGGGCAGGGTATAAGTCCGTATTATTATTATTATTATTATTTAGAAAATTTATTAATTTAGAATATTTAAATGCCTCTGGAGACCTGCAGTGGACCAGCTGTCTTTCCACACCCCACCAGAGCAGGTTCATAGTTCATCTAGGAAGGCATTCGTGTTCATGGAAACAAGCACCTTCCGGCCACTGGAGCCGACGCTTATGCTCAACAAAATCCTAAGAAAAGAAAATCTTCTTGTGCAGCACCCAGTAACATCACATAAGAAGTTGCCCTGTGCCCAGTAAGATTCTCTAGTTTTATTATATTTTTATATAAAGGTAGAAATAGCGGCACAGAAGAAGAAGAGAAGAGAAGAGATTAGATTTATACCCCGCCCTTCACTCTCTTGAGTCTCAGAGCGGCTTACAAACTCCTTTCCCTTCCCCTCCCCACAACAGACACCCTGTGAGGTAGGTGGGCCTGAGAGAGCTCTTTCCCAAGTTGTCCTTGAGAGAACAGCTGGTACAGAGCTATGGCTTGCCCAAGGTCATCCAGCCAGGTGCAAGTGGAGGAGTGGGGAATCAAACCCGGCTCTTCCAGATTAGAGTCCGCGCACTTAACCACTACACCAAATTGGCTCCCAGGATCTATAGGAAGAAGACCTATAGATCCGAAACGGGAGCTATTCCGGCGAATCTCGTCCCCAACCGTCAACTCAGCTTATGAATACCCATACAAAAGCAACTGGACTGCAATCTTGTGGCTATATATTTATTTTGTTTTCTTGAAACAACGCTGTAGAGTTTGATATCAGTTTCCTTTATTATACATAAAAAGTATCGGCAGCACATCAGTCTCTGCACGGCTTCATTCTTGTACCTGATCTACACCTTACAGCTGTGTTCCATTCCTTTGTAACCCTGTGCCCAGTAAAGCCATTGTTCCGTCTATCTGAGTATTTTCACATGACTCTGCCTTCTACTGAATCAGATCCTTGGTCCATCAAGGTCAGTATTGTCCAGGGGTCATTTCATTAAAAAAAAAAAAGTGCAGGAGCTCATTAGCATAACTCATTAGCATAACTTATTTGCATATGCCACGCCCCCCCCCCCCCCCCCCCCCAATGTCACCGGAAGTGTGTCAGAAGGCAACGCCCACCACTCACTCACTACCCCCAAAATCTCCAGGGATTTCCTTACTCAGAGCTGGCGAGCCAGCTTGACACTTGGACGAAAGACACTTCAGGTTTCCTTTGCTCTTGCAGGGAAGCTCCCCCACAACAAGCATGAAAATACAGATCAAGTTAGTCTGCTTTTGCTTTTTCCCAGAGCGCATCGCCGTATGTGCCGGCTCCTGGGCTTGTTACTCCCGGAACGGCAGTCCTGCGCATTCCTGCTCAAAATGACCCCTGGTAGTGTCTACTCAGACTAGGAGTGGCTCTCCAGGGTCTCAAGCAGAGGTCTTTCCCATCACCTGCTGCCTGGTCCTTTTTACTGGAGATGCTGGGGATTGAACCGGCAACCTTCTGCATGCCAAGCAGAAGTCCTACCACTGAGCCACGGGCCCTCCTTGTCCACTCTGACTGTCTCTCCAGGGTTGCGGGCAAAGTTCTTTCCTGACCCCTGCAGCCCAAAGTCTTTAATAGAGCTCTGCCAGGCTTGAATCTGGTGCTTGCTCCATCCAAAGCAGGTGCCCTTCCACTGACCCACGTCCCCTTTCTGTGCAAGATCAGGTAGCTCCGAGTGCATTCTGGAGAACATGAAATAATGAATGCAGAAATGCATAGACTAAGGAGCCCACGAGTTCTTGCACTGTGAGAAAGGGAGAAAAGGACTTCTTTCTCTACCTTCTCCATCCCATCTTGTCACCCTTCAGTCCTCGTTTCTCCAAGCTAAAGAGCCCTAACCCCTTTCACCTTTCTTACCAGGGAAGGCGTTCCATCCCCTCAGTCATTTCAGTTGCCCTTTCCTGCACCTAACCCCTGCAGCGGCTCCTTCGCCAGGCGCTGATCTCACATGCCTGCTGGAAGCCCACAGCTGGAACAATGACGGCCTCCTTCCTTGAGCCACACAATTCCCAGAAACACAAAGCCTCCCGCTAACACCTCCCTTGGGAAGCAATGCCAGCCAGCTGGCCGGTCGGCACCACCGATACAAGAGAATTGCCTCATCGCTCCCAAAGGAAGCTCACAAGGATCTGGAAAGGCGCTGGCCTTTGGGAATTTTTACAGCGGCTCCAAAATGAGGGAGGTGAGTCCAGGTGGACGGTGTTGGCGGGGAGCAATTATTTGATAGGCATCTTTGCAAGTAGGGTTTGCCAGTCCTACTTTTGTCCGTCTTGCAGAATACTAGAACCCAGGGTCATCCACTGAAGCTGGTGGGAAGTCCAAGGACAGACAAAAGGTATAGTGGTTTGGTATAGTTTGGTATAGTGGTTAAGTGCACGTACTCTAATCTGGGAGAACCAGGTTTGATTCCCCAATCCTCCACTTGCACCTGGCTGGATGACCTTGGGTCAGCCACAAGTTCTCTCAGAGCTGTTCTTTCAAGGGCAGTCTTCAAGAGAGCTCTGTCAGCCCCACCCACCTCACAGGGTGTCTGTTGTGGGGAGGGGAAGGGAAAGGGATTGTAAGCCGCTCTGAGACTCCTTCAGGGCAGGGCAGGGTATAAATCCAATCTCTTCTCTTCTTCGTCAGACAGCCCCAGGCCCATAGCTATGGTGGGGCTTTGGGGACCTCTGCCCCATTTCTTAAAGGCACAGCACCACAAGAATTTCTCCTGTAAATACTTTTTCCAATCATTTTGAAACTTTTTTTAAAAAGGTGTGAGCTCCTTTAAGCAGAGTGGGATGCAGTAGTTGACTAATTCCCACACTAAGCAAGGGGGTTGGAGTAGGTGACCTCTGGGATCCCTTCTTACTCTGTGTCAAGAAACTGGTCACCTCCAAGAGAGTTTTTCTCCCTTTGCGTTAGCTTTCTTGCCAGCTTGTTCTCAGAACTGTTGCTTAGGCTGGCAGAAGTGATTAGCAAGCAGCAGCTGAGAACTGTCATCTAAAGTGTTTGACACTGTTTAGAGATCTGTCCTGGTATCAGCTTTCCATTGGCTAAATGGCTTTTCTTTCTGCACTGAGAACTTCAGCTCCATCAGGAAAAAAAACCACCTGCCCCACAAGCCACAAATTCCTGGAAGTCGCTGCCCCAGGATGTGGTCATGGCCGCCAATTTGGAGGGCTTTCAAAGGGGAGCGGACAAAATTTGTGGAAGGACTGGGCAATCAACAGCTTCCAGTCATGATGAAGGTCCACTCCCTCCAACACCAGACCCAGATGGGGTTATATCATGGGGTTATTCTGGAGTTTCCCTATCAGCTCTAGTTCTGCTGCAGAGATAAATAGGTCTTGGCACATGATCCTTGAACACATGAGGCTGCCTTATCCTGAATCCGGCCATAGATCAAGGTCAGTATTGTCTACTCAGACTGGCAGCTGCTCTCCAAGGTCTGAGGCTGAGGTCTTTCTTGTCACCTCCTGCCTGGTCCTTTTACCTGGAGATGCTGGGAACTGAACCTGGGACCTTCTGCATGCCAAGCAGAGGCTCTACCACTGAGCCACAGCCCCTCTTGATGCTGAACACTGGAGAACAGAATGCATCTTAATTGTTCTGGGTTAGATCTCAGCCTTGGGGTTCGCTCTGTGCTCCTGGGGCTTCCCAGATTTATTCTTCTGACCTCAGGTGGGTTGTAGGATGCCAACAGGTAGTCACAGAATCAGAGAATCACAGAGTTGGAAGAGGCCTTACAGGCCAACCCCCTGCTCAATTCAGGATCAGCCTAGAGCATCCCTGACAAGTGTTCGTCCAGCCACGGCTTGAAGACCGCCAGTGAAGGGGAGCTCACCACCTCCCAAGGCAGCCGATTCCACTGTTGCACAACTCAAGACTGTCAAAAAGTTTCTCCTAAGATCCAGCCGGTCCCTTCCCGCCCTTAATTAAAACCCATTCTTGCAAGTCCTCTCCTCTGCTGCCAACAGGAACAGCTCCCTGCCCTCCTCTGAACGACAGCCCTTCTGTTGCATACTGGGTTCGACGCATGGAAAGGCTGGACAACGGCGTGATGATCCACTCATAGTTTATTCGTACACAACACAACACAAATACCAGCCAATGTGGCCAACTATATACATCCACCTAAGACACACCCACAGTCCTATTGGAGGGTTTGAATCTCCAGCCAAAGTCCCTGTTGGTGAACTCTAGGTGGTCCAGGATCCTCAGCCCCTATTGTTTCCAGGAGCCAAGCTTGGACTGCCTGTCGCTGGCGCCTAGTGGCGGTCAGCAGATATAATGCCTTCAAATCCTTCAAGAGAGCCATCCTGTCCCACCTCAACCTCCTCTTCTCCAGACTGAACATTCCCAAGTCCCTCAGCCTTTCCTCTCGTGTCTTGGTTTCCAGGCCCCCGATCATCCTTGTCGCTCTCCTCTGCACCCACTCCATTCTGTCCGCATACTTTTTGAAATCCCAGAGATCCAGTTTCAGGACTTCTCCCTTTTAAAAGAAAGCCCCCCCCCCCCCAATAGGTGATGCTTTAAAAGGAGAACAGAGAAACCTGCAGAAGGTCACGGGCTTGGAACCCACCGCCTTCTTCTCCAAGAATAAAGGCCTTGGACAGCAGAGGACATCCGGTGGGCAAGGGGACTTTCTCTTCTTCCTTGTTCTTTCAAGAGGGGTTTTCGGACCCTAAAATGTCAGTTGCCTTGACCTGGATAGTGGTGAGAGACCTGGATAGCTGTGAGCAGGGGTCCGTTAGAGCGGGAGCGCACAGGAGCGCTCCCAGGGGGCGGGCACATGACCAAGCCCCGCCCCCTCCTCGGCTTCCCCGAGCAGTGCAGAGGCGCAGCGCCCCGGGGAAAGCCCTGCTAGGGTCTTTATTGTTTTTAATGTTTTGTTTTAATATTGATAATTTTATCATTGTTCCTTTCATGACTGTGTGCTGCTTTTCCAGAGACTTGCTCAAGGTGGCGTATAAATTTTCTAAGTATACCATTTTTTATCTGGGCACATGGCACATAAGTACTGGAGAAATTTCACCAACCCTTCAGCAGCTTCCCCCCCATCAGTTTGGTGTAGTGGTCAGGAGTTGGACTCTAATCTGGGAGGACCGGGTTTGATTCCCCACTCATGCAGCTGCTGGTGTGACCTTGGGCCAGTCACAAGTTCTCTCAGAGCTGTTCTCTCATGAGCAGTTCTCAAAAGACCTCTCTCAGCCCCACCTACCTCACAGGGTGTCTTGTTGTGGGGAGGGGAAGGGGAAGGGATGGGCGGTGCACATGTCCTGGGTATCTCAAATCTACTTGAAACCTGGTGATTTCAAGGGAGCAGGAAGAGGATGAGGGTGTGTTCTTGACGCTTATTTTTATTGCACAAAGTATTGGATGGGGAAGGGACTGGAGGAAGAGCAGGTCAGTTTCACTCACCTGTGGAGTGGAGCTTGAGGGGTGAGTGTTGCCTTCTGACACACGTCCAGTATGTTAGGGGGTGTGGCATATGCAAATGAGTTATGCAAATGAGTTATGGTAATGAGCTCCTGCACCTCTTTTTCTACGAAATGACCCCTGGCTGTGAGAGCCGGCAGAGCGATAAGCACACCCTGAGAACAAACGAGTAAAACATTCTCCTGAGGTGAAGCCCAACCCTGAGGAGACGACCTCCCCGGCGGGGGATGGCAGCATTAGCTGACATTAGCCCAGGTTGGCCAAGGCTGGTGCTTACCTTTAAAGCCCTACGTGGCCAGGGGCCAGCATACTTTCAGGAGCGCCTCTCCCCATATGAGCCCTGTAGAGCAATGAGGTCTACAAATCAACACCTTTTAGTAGTCCCCGGTTCCAGGGACATCCGACTTGACAAGGGGCCGGGGCCTTTTTGGCCGTGGCCCGCACCTGGTGGATCGAGCTCCCGTATGAGATCAGGGCCCTGTGGGATTTATTACAATTCTGCAGGGCCTGTAAAACGGAGTTCTTTCACTGGGCTTTTGGCTGAGGCAGCGGACGTCCCGTCCAGTGTTCCCTCTAAGCAGTGTGAGCTAGCTCACGGTTTTTTAGTCTCCAGCTCACCCATTTTTGCCCCCGCTCAGGAAGGATGTGGCTCCAGAGCAAACTAATGTATGCAGTCGCCAAATCGCTCGCTCACCACTTGAATGCCAGTAGCTCACAAAGTAGAATTTTTGCTCACAAGACTCCACAGCTTAGAGGGAGCACTGGTCCCGCCTAGGGCTGCCAAGTCAGCCCGGGGGGCAGGGGATCCCCCGCTACTGGGGTTCCTGATCCACCAGCCAGCATTCGGCCGGCGGGGGAAACCCCACCCCCGAGGTCGTCCATCCTGGATGACCTCCCTCACGCAATGACGTCACCCGTTGCCCTGGCAACGCCCCCAACGTGCTGACGTCACTTCCGGTGACGCCGCCTGGCCGGGGAAGCTCCCGGCCAGCAGAGCTTCCCCCCCGCCCCCCCGCCGGTAAGTTTCTTACACTTGGCAACCCTAGTCCCGCCCCCCTCCCCCCACTTTCTGGTTAGCCTCCTATCAGTGGCCTGGATCCGAATAGCTATCCGGGAACCCACACTGTTGTCCCATTTGAATGGCTGAAACATCTAATTGGATTTTTACGCGGTATTTTATGATGATGTGCTGTTTTAATCTGTTGTTTTTAAAGCGACTTTTCATTGACTTCGAAGACCAAGCACAATGATTATCTATATACTAATAGCCAAGTGCCCCCTGTGCATGGGGATATCTAAATCCACACATCGGGGGACTTGGGGGGCAGAGAGATTTTCCTGCACACTTGGGGGACTCCCCAGGTGTGCAGAAAAATTCAAAAACTTAAAAAACTATACGGGGGATATTTAAATCCCTCCAAAAGTAAAAGCGCATTCCCTGCGCATGCACTGAGGACGCTCTGGGAACTCTGCAGTGGGCCCGGTGGTTGGGAGGCATCTGGGCCTTGCCGCCAGAGCCCGAGGGGGGGAGACCGCCAACGGACCCTGTGCCCACTTCCTCCTCAGCCATGAGGTCCTCCCCCCCCCCCCCCCCGCAAGTATCACGGGTCCCTCTGCTCGTAACTATTATAAACCTGGAGAAACTCTAACTTGAACTGTCTAGAAGTTGACCCTTTTCAGGAATCGTAACTGAAGATTTTAGTGATTAAGTGGTTAAGTGCTATTGACTTTAGTACTTATATTTAAAAAAATAGAGGTCTGGAAACCAAGAATTAAGGCAGAAAATCTGCAACGGCTATTCTGTCATCTTGAGAGAATTCCCCTTTATGACTTAGCGCACTCCCTGTACCCTTCCTGCCCTGTAATGACTTAAAACCAAATAACTTTTTAACAATAGATAAATAAATAGTGATTTTTCATTGTATTTCA
This sequence comes from Lepidodactylus listeri, assembly GCA_029233225.1. Taxonomy (NCBI): domain Eukaryota; kingdom Metazoa; phylum Chordata; class Lepidosauria; order Squamata; family Gekkonidae; genus Lepidodactylus; species Lepidodactylus listeri. The sequence continues at coordinate 10,402,853 of JARCFY010000002.1, read as the reverse complement.
TATTGCACTGATATTGTTGGAACCCGCCGTGAGCCTGCTTGCAAGGAGGGTGGGATACATACAAGTCCAAATAAATAAATAAATAAATAAAATCTCGGAAGCTAAGCAGGGTGCGCGCTGGTTAGTACTTGGATGGGAGACCACCCAGGAAGTCCAGGGTTGCTATGCAGAGGCAGGCAACGGCAAACCACTTCTGTTCTTCTCTTACCTTGAAGAAGAAGAAGAAGAAGAGATTGGATTTATGCCCCGCCCTTCACTCACTTGGAGTCTCAGAGCGGCTTATTTATTTATTTTTATTTATTTATTTTTCACATTTATATCCCGCCCTCCCCGCAAGCGGGCTCCTTTCCCTTCCCCTCCTTTCCCTTCCCCTCCCCACAACAGACACCCTGGGTGGGAGGTGGGGCTGAGAGAGCTCTTTCCCAAGCTGTCCTTGAGGGAACAGCTGGCACAGAACTATGGCTTGCCCAAGGTCATCCAGCCAGGTGCAAGTGGAGGAGTGGGGAATCAAACCCGGTTCTCCCAGATTAGAGTCCGCGCACTTAACCACTACACCAGACTGGCTCTTGAAAACCATACAGGGTCACTCTGTCGGCTCTGACATGATGGTGCATTCCACCGCAAATCTCCCACCTAGCCTCCCACCTTCCCACTTGGCTGAGAGCACTATCTGACTTTTCTGACTCACCGAATGTAGTCCTGGTCACTGGAACTCCTGCTAGTTATTAGGCAATGCCTCTTTCCTTGTCTTTCCAGAAAGCACACTTCCTCGGCCTTTGGCTGGGGTCCTTCCCTGTTTGTACCACAGACCCACTCCCAAGAAACTGGTTCAGTTGGCAGTGAGTCAGCCTAACTGACTGGAGAGCCAGTTTGGTGTAGTGGTTAAGTGCGCGGACTCTAATCTGGGAGAACCGGGGTTGTTTGATTCCCCACTCCTCCACTTGCATCTGGCTGGATGACCTTGGGCAAGCCATAGCTCTGTACCAGCTGTTCCCTCAAGGACAGCTTGGGAAAGAGCTCTCTCAGCCCCACCCACCTCACAGGGTGTCTGTTGTGGGGAGGGGGAGGGAAAGGAGTTTGTAAACCGCTCTGAGACTCCCTTGGGGTGTGAAGGGCGAGGTATAAATCCAATCTCTTCTCTTCTTCTTCTCTTCTAAATTCTGAGAGTCCGGGGCTCCATCCTGTACTTTGCTATGAAATCAGCTATGATATCCGCTTCCATTCCCCGGAAAGCTACAGATCCACACTGTAACCATTCCACAAGAAGGGTTCTCTCTGTGTGTTATATTGGGGATCCACAAGTGATTTTTCAGATGTTTGCTTTCTAGGAAGGAGAAAAAGAGATTGGATTTATACCCCGCCCTTCACTCAGCATCTCAGAGTGGCTTACAGTCTCCTTCCCCTTCCCACAACAGACACCCAGTGAGGTAGGTGGTGCTGAGAGAGCTCTTTCAAGGACTGCTTGTGAGGGAACAGCTCTGAGAGAACTTGTGACTGACCCAAGGTCACACCAGCAGCTGCATGTGGAGGAGTGGGGAATCAAACCCAGTTCTCCCAGATCTGGGAGAGACACTAGACTTTCGTTGTGGGGTTTCTTTGTGGAAAGTGAACTGTGGAGGTGTTTGGGTGAAATGGATGCACAGCCTGTCCCTCTTTTCTTGTGACGGCTGCCTGTCCCTATCAAAAGGGAGTTTACTTACAGCAGGAACTTTGAACTCCCACTTACAGGGTTCCCCTATCAAATACAATCTTCTTCAAGGACTGTGATGTACATACAGGACATACGGCACAATAAGTACATCACTGTCCTTGAGAAAGATTGTATTCGATAACGGGTAAAATCACTAGAGTCCCGTGGGACTAGTGGTTGTGAAACTGAAAAGGTGCTGTTTGAATGTCTGAACATAGATAAACCTGCACGTTGATGTATTGTTTTGGTGAAACCAATGTTTGGCAACACTTGACACAATACAGCCCAGTAATGTACAAACAAAGGGGAAGTCACTGTTTAACGCAGATAATAAATCACAAGCGATATAAAGATAAATGTAATATAATAGCCCAGCAGGGTCTATATGTGTTACGAACAACCCAACAGGATCTACATGCAAAATATAGGTCTCTCTTATACAGAATATCTTCAAACAAAGACATATAATCTTCAGTATAATCTAAATATATGTACGATGCATTGTTGGTAAAAGGAGTTAGTCGATCATTGTATCTGGAGTAACACATTTGTATTTGGAGTAGTTATATGCATGTTTTACGTTTAGTAAGCTAAAGAAGCTCCTGACGAAACGAAGGATCAAAGCCGGCATCCTCGTCCTTCGTCTGAAGATTATGTGTCTTTGTTTGAAGATATTCTGTATAAGAGAGACTTATATATTTTGCATGTAGATCCTGTTGGTTGTTTGTAACACATATAGACCCTGTTGGGCTATTATATTACATCTATCTTTATATCGTTTGTGATTTATTGTCTGCGTTAAACAGTGGCAATACTTGACACCGATATTTATATAATAGTATAGAAAATTTTTAAAAAATCAAAAGCACAAAAGATCTAGCTTGAGCATACATCGATTATACACAGTGCCGTATGTTTTTTTCCGTAGCTTTCGAAGGTTCGACAAATTTCAATCCAGGTGCAACAATTTCAGGGAGTCTTTTATTTGTTGGTTTGTTTGTCTTCTGCTCACACCACTTCCGCACCGTCATTTCAGTCACTGGTTTGTCCCTATCGCTTTGGGTTCCTCCCTCGCCTTTCCCACATGTGTTTCGCTCCCTCTGGGACTACTAGAGAGAGCAAAACGCATGCTGGGGGCGGGGGGGGGGGGGGCTGGACCCTGAAGCAATATAGGCAAACAGGTGTCCAAAAGGACAGTGCAGAAGAGCAAACAGACAGGTCGCAAGGTCCAGAGAGAACGCGCCCCTTGGTGAATCCAATCCCTTGTCAGAACTGGCTGGCAACAGCCGTTTATTTTAAGCTCACAAAAGACCACCCCCGTAAACTCTTTCATATCTGTGTCGCTGGCTCCAAATCGTTCCCTAAGTACGGGTTTTCCTTTGGGAACACCCCCCTCCCCAACCTTTCAAAAAAGCCAAGCTCCAGAAATCTGCCGTCCCCACCCCCACCCCTGCGTTTGATTTTGACAGCGTCTTCCTGGCTCGGAATCGCCCGCGGTGCGCTTCTCAGACTGCGCACGGCACACCGGCTCCTTCTCCCAGCATTGTTGACTCCACAATGAAGGTCTGTTTGTATTGTTCCTTCCCAGAAGCTCTGCCAACTGGACATGTGTCTCCAGCTGATAGCAAGGCGCTTTGGCAAGACCCCGGCCTCCATCAGATAAGCGCTCGGGGCTCTCGTCCTTCGCCTCGAGCGTGCCCTGGGGCCAGAGGGCAGAGATGGGAGCTGTGCCGATGCCTCCTCCTTGGCCTTTTCCCCCCTGACCAGCGCTGAAAGGCCTCGGCTAGGGATGAGTCATCAATTCAGCGCCTGTCGACCTGCCCGTCCTCCAAGGCGCTGCAGGCAGCCTGCACGGTTATGTTCCCTCCGTTTTATGACCACATAATAACCCTACGAGGTAGGTTAGGCCAAGAAAGAGCCACAGGTTTAAGATCATCCAGTGAGCTTTGCGTAACTGTGGGGGGGGGGGGGGTTAGAACTCAGATCTCTCCAATCCTTGGCCAACGTTCTAAGCTAGGTGTTATGTATTGGGATTGAATCATCCCTGACTGAATCACCCTAGAGACTGGCTGAGCTTGGAGCACAAGAACAGTAGCCGACCAGGACTCTGGAGTAAACCAATCAAGTAGTAATGTTTTGTAAACAGCCTATCACAGGGAGTGTGTGTGGTGGGGGGGTGGAGTGTTTTGCATGCATATAAGCAGGGCTTCGGCCCTGCTAGTGTTGTCTTGTTCTGGCTTAACTCAACAAACTATGAGCTGATCACTCTATGCATCTAAACCCAGTACATTTCAGTAGAGTTGGCCAAGGATTGGGGAGTAGAGATATATGCACTATAAGAAGAAAATATTAAAGTATTGAAGTTGCCATAGTTACAATTTCACAGTTTTTGTATTCGTTTTTCTTATACCCAGGGCTCATTTCGTAGCAGGAGCTCCTTTGCATATTAGGCCACACACCCCTAATGTAGCCAATCCTCCAAGAGCTTACAGAGCTCTTCTTATAGGGGCCACTGTACGCTCTAGGAGGATTGGCTACATCAGGGGTGTGTGGCCTAATATGCAAAGGAGCTCCTGCTATGAAATGAGCCCTGATTATACCTTGTTCCAGTGGCTCTCTCTGGATTATAACTTCCAGGCATTGGCTGGAGACATCCTGGGATTACAACTGACCTCCAGGCAGCAGAGATCAGTTCCCCTGGAGAAAATGGCCACTTTGGAAGGTGGACTCTATAGCATTAAAGGTAAACGGTAAAGGTTTCCCTTGCTCGGAAGCCAGTCGAATCTGACTGTAGGGGGCGGTGCTCATCTCTGTTTCCAAGCTGAAGAGCCAGCACTGTCTGAAGACTTCTCATACAGCTGTGACAACACACTCTCCTATTAAAGCATATGCATCAAAAATTTCAAAAATGTTGCAAAATATAATTAATTTAATATAATAGGTGATGGGGGTCCAAAGTCATCAACAACTGTAAAGCCTTTGAGTGACAGGCATTAACTTAGGAGTATTCCAGACATGCTGTGAGTTGAAAAATTGCCATTGTTGAATCAGCCAGATATAGTAGAAATACTTTTATTACGTCTGAAGATATTCTAATTGTTGGTCCACACCTGATGAAGACTTTTGGAAACGAATGTATCTACCGGATGTTTCATTGTTGATGACTTTGGACCCCCATCACCCATTATATTAAATTAATTATATTTTGCAATATTTTTGTATGTTTTTGAAATTTTTGATGCATATGCTTTAATAGGAGAGTGTGTTGTCACAGCTGTATGATTCTCTGCTCTTAACTTGTTCCATAGCTGCTGTTCTCATAGATATTGAAGACTTCTCCATGGCAATGTAGCCGGCATGACTAAAAGCTGAGGCGCACAGAACGCTGTTACCTTCCCACCGAAGCGGTACGTATTTATCTACGTGCAATTTTTTGCTTTCGAACTGCTAGGTTGGCAGGAGCTGGGGCCAGAGACAGGCGCTCACACCGTCACGCGGCACTTGGGTCTCAAACTGCCGAGCTACCGACCTTCCGGTGTGCAACTCAGCATCTTAACCTCTGAACACACTGTGGCCCCCTCTATAGTATTATTCCCTTTGAAGTCCCTCCCCTCCCCAAACTCCACCCTCCGCAGGCTCCACCCCCAAAATCTCCAGGTATTTCTCAACCCAGAGATGGCAACTCTGCCCTGAACACTGCATCGCGCTAGCTCTCTGGAGGTTCTCAAGTTTTCACAGAATTTATTTATTTATTTATTTATTTATTTCTCAAATTTCTACCCCGCTCTCCCAGCCAAGGCCGGCTCAGGGCGGCGTTCACAAAACAGATTAAATACATTAAAACATGTTGTATTCTTATTATTTTACAGCCACAGCTTGCAGAGACTTTGGGATGCAAAAGGCCCTTTCTGATTGGCTAACAAATAAAGACTCTCATTGGTCCTTAAGCCACTCTAGGTAACCAGTTGCTGAGCCTCGCTTAGGTCCAATAGGATTGTTTGTACATAGTTACATTGTTTGAAGTTATGAGTTGGAAACAGTATAAATTAAGGTGCCGCTCTCATAGAGCTGTCTTGGAGCTGAAGCAATGGTTTGACTAAAAGCCGGTTTGTTTGATTCATCGCCTCCCGCACAATACTTAAAAAAACATAAATTACATTAGAACAATTCTAAAACCTTCAAGTGCTAGCGATCAATTATTGTTCCTCGTTCTGCCTTTTCTCACTGTGACTCAAAGAGGATTGTGTCGGCAACACAGGAAACAGGATGGGACATCCAATACACAGGGCAATCGGGTCTGGACTTCAGGAATCCAAAAACAAGCAGAAATCTGAAGTGGAGCTGAAACGAGCCTGAAACAAAACATAAGCACTTCAACATGACAGGAGGAGGAGGAGGAGGAGATTGGATTTGTACCCCATCCTTAACTTTCCAAAGAAGCCTCAGAGCACCTTGCAATCTCCTTTCCCTTCCCCTCCCCACAACAAACACCCCGCGAGGTCGGTGGGGCTGAGAGAGCTCCAAGAGAACTGCTCTTGACGGAACAGCTCCAAGAGAACTTGTGACTGACCCAAGGTCACGCAGCAGTGGAGAATCAAATCCGGTTCTGCCAGACGAGAGTCTGCGCTCTTAATCCCTGCACCAAAAGTTGGTGGAGACAAATACTGACATTAAAAAGTTAGAAGTTTAAAAAGTTAGACATGGAAAGGAGGGGGATCTGCTGGGCAGTGTTCCATGCTGTGATTCCACAAGGAGCATAATCATTACTGTAATTGAGACCATTCAGGTGGGATAAATTGTTTTTCCCCCCAATAAATTTTATTAATAAATTTCAAATACAAACACAAGCTTAAACTAGAACAGCAGTACAAAACCCGGGAACAAAAGTATCCTGAACATAGACTGACAATGCAATAAACTCTATTACACAAAAAAGATTATAATGCTTAACAACAATATATAATATTTTAAAAAAACAGCAAGTTTCCATAAAAAGGATTCTTTGGTATGATTTTACACTTGTCTAAATAATTCACAATTGGAAACCAGATTGTCTGGAAAGATTTTTGTTGTTTTCCTGCATCTAGACCAGGGACATTGAGAATTTTACTATAAATAAAACATTCCCACAGTTTATTTTGCCAACTGTAAAGCGTTGGGGGGTTTTCATTCTTCCAGAATTGCGCAATAGTAATTCGCGCAACAGCAACAAGTATTGATATTTGTGATTTAACTCTAATGTTATCAATCTGAATTAAACTTAATTCCAAAATAATCGCTTCTAACGAAAAAGTTAAATTGTGACCCGTTATCAAAAGTATTTGGGCTAAAATATCTCTCCAAAAAGTTTGAACTCGAGGACAAAACCACCAGCAGTGAGCAAAATCTGCTGGTTGGCCACATTTCTTCCAGCAACTCACTGAATACCTAGGATTTATGCGATGAAGGACCTGGGGAGTAAAATACCACCTATTAAAAACCTTAAATGTGTTAAACCGAATACTACAAATCCTGGAATTGGTATTAGGCAGCGACCAAATATTAGTCCACATTTGCTCCGTAAGTGGTTGTATACAAACAGCATTCCAAGACTTTTTCATTGGTGAACTTGTCTTCGTAGAGTGCTTAAGTAAAATTTTATATAACCTGGACAAAAGACCTTTTGAGTCACCCTGTTGTTTTTTTAATAATTTCCTCCAGATCAGTAAGAGTAGATAAAAACACCCCCTGTGAACACAACTTTTGTAATGCACTATTAATTTGAAAATATCTGAACCATGGAATCGGTTCACCCACTTTGCTTTCTAATTCAGCCTTTGAGCAAATTCCATCCTTATTTAGGTGGGATGAATTGTTGACAGGATAGAAATTCTAGTAGTGGGTACCATTTTTCATCAAAGTTGGATCTCCTGGGGAAACGTCGCATTCTGTTGATTCAGTCGGTTATGTTTTCCGTGATGTGTTGGTCCCCGAGTTTCCGAAACCGAACATTCAAAGCAGGTGGCGATTCGTTTCTCCAAAGGGAAGCGATTGCTGTCCATGCTGAAACAATCAATGTGTCTATTAAATTTTTGTGTCTCGAGAGGGGAAGGTTGGTTGGCCAGTAATTTTGAATTCACAGCCAACTTATGGCGACCCAGTAAGGCTTTCAGGGCAAGAGATATACAGAGATGATTTCCCCTTGCCTGCCTCTGTGTAACACCCATGGGCTTCCTTGGTGGTCTCCCATCCAGGTACTAGCCAGAGCTGACTCTAGAACAAAGTCTGAGTCCAGCGGCACCTTTAAGACCAACGAAGTTTTATTCTGGGCATAAGCTTTCGTGTGTGTGTACACTTCTTCAGATACATTGAAACAGACTTTGCCAACCATTACATAAAGGTAGTTTCAGGTGGGTAGCCATGTTGGTCTGAAGCAACAGAACAAAGGCTGAGGACAGACTGGCAATCTGCCCCGGGATAGGTCTGCATGGGAAACGGGAAGGGAGCCTGTTCAAACATGCGCAGCTGTCTCTCGGCTCCCTTCTGCACTTACCTACTTTGAAGCCGGTTTTCTTGCGCTTTAGAAGGACACTGGGAGAAACCGGTGTCCAGAGGCCGTCTTGCGCTTGCCTCCCGCTTCCAGGCAGTGTGAACCGGAAGAAGGCCGGAGGCAAGCGGAGGCAGCAGTGCGAATGCGGCGTTTTGCCAGTTTGCGCATGAACGCTCATGCGCACATGCACAAATTGCCGAAACAGCCCTATCACGAGCTGCAGAGGCCATTCCACCTGGGGCAGCAGTCTGAACGCTCTGTAACAGCATCCTTGCGCAATACCCTGGCCAATGTGGACAGCCAGCCCCGGGGGATTTTTCCACCGCAGCTTTTGCCTCCAGATTCATCCCACTCCAGATTGCCAGTCTGTCCTCAGCCAAAGTTTTGCGTCCAGTGGCACCTTTTAAGACCAACAAAGTTTTAATCTGGGTATAAGCTTTCATGTGCATACACACTTCTTCAGATATTGCACCCGAAAGCCGACGCCCAGATTTAAACTTTGTTCGGCTTAAAGCTGCCACTCTCCTAGTTTCCCGCAAACTAGGCATTCCTAACTGATTTATTCAGGATTGCTCATTATGGACAGGTAACAGGGTGCGTAAGGCCGAGTGCCGAAGAATAGATTCTTTCGAATTATGGTGCTGGAGAAGACCCTTGAGAGTCCTGTGGACTGCAAAGAGATCAAATCAGTCAATCCTAAAAGAAATCAACCCTGACTGTTCCCTGGAAGGCCAGATCCTGAAGCTGAAGCTCAGATACTTTGGCCACCCAATGAGAAGGGAGCACTCCCTGGAGAAGACCCTGATGCTGGGGAAGATTGAAGGTCAAAGAAGAAGGGGACGGCAAAGGATGAGATGGTCAGATAGTGTCATCGATGCAGTGAACATGAAATTAAGCAAACTCTGGAGCACGACAGAAGACAGGAGGGCCTGGGTGATGTGGTCCGTGGGGTCCTGAAGAGTCAGACTCGACTGTGCGACTGAACAGCAGCAATAGGGTTGCCATCCTCCAGGCGGTGGCTGGAGATCTCCTGGCCTTCCTGACCTCCTCAGGTGGACCATTCCGTAAGGTAGGAGCCGCATACATGGAAACCCACCTTGTCTTAGTGTTCTGTTCCTTACTCTTGTCGATGGAGAAAGAAAAGATTGCGGACCTTCACTCGCCCTGACCTGACCTCCCATCAGGACGCACAAGAGAATGCCATTTATTCTCCTCCTTTTCTGTCCCCCCTCCCGTTACATCGGATAACAAAGGGAATGGCTTGTGTTCCAACCCTTTTCTCATTCTAGTTGCCCTTTTCTGCCCTTTTCCCAATGCTATAATCTCCTTTCTGAAGTGTGGCGACCAGAACTGTACACAGTACTCCAAATGAGGTCACACCATCGATTGATAAAGGGGCATTATGATGCTGGCTGACCTGTTATGAATTCCCTTCCTAATAACCCCCAGCATAGCACTGGCCTTTTTAAAATCGCAGTCGCACACTGTCTCAACATTTTCTGCGAGTTATCTACTACGACTCCAAGATCTCTCTCTTGGTCAGTCTCCGCCAGTCCGGACCCAATCAACGTGTGTTTATAGTTAGGATTTTTGGCTCCAATGTGCATCGCCTTGCACTTGGCCACACTGAACCTGAGGGACATACCTGAGGGGAGCGCCTTTCCCCATACGTACCCCAGAGAGCACTACAGTCGGGGTCACAACATCGATTAATTATCCCAGGCCCTAAGGATGCCAGGCTCGCCATCACCAAGGCCAGGGCCTTTTCAGTGGTGGCTCCATACTGGCGGAATGAGTTCCCGGAAGAGATCAGGGCCCTGCGGGATCTCCTACCGTTCCACAGGGCCTGCAAGATGGAGCTCTTCCTCCAGGCTTTCAACTAGAAGCCACCCACCACTACCACCAACATCTGTGGTAGAGGGCTGGCCCCAACTTGGAGCCATCGAGAGACGCCGGAAGATCGCTGCGTTGGAACTCTGCTTATTAAATCATATGGCACGCCATCATAATTAATGTAGGGATGATTACTGTGAGGACTTTGATTATTTGATTGTTTTAAAATGTTTTAGATGCTTTTATGTCAATTTTATGGTACCTTGTACCTGTTAATGTTAGCCCCCCTGAGCCTATTCGCGGGTAGGGCGGGATACAAATGGAACGAATAAATAAAATAAATAATAAACCCCATTTGCCACGCTGACGCCCAATCGCCCATCCTCGACAGATCCCTTTGGAGTGCCTCACAATCCTCCCTGGTTCTCACCACCCTAAACAACTTTGTGTCATCTGCAAATTTAGCCACTTCACTGCTTACTGCCAACTCCAAATCACTGATAAACAAGTTAAAAAGCATCGGACTGAGTACTGATCCCTGTGGTACCCCAATGCTTACCACCCTCTACTCAGAAAATTGCCCATTCATACCCTACTGTAGTGGTTACAAGCGTGGACTGTAATCTGGGAGAGCCGGGGTTGATTCCCCACTCCTCCACCTGCAGCTGCTGGTGTGACCTTGGGTCCGTCACAGCTTCTCTCCGAGCTGTTCTCTCCAGAGCCTTCTCTCATCTCATTTGGCCCTAGTGAAGTGCATGTACAGGGGCCATGTGGGAATTATGTTGGGTTGCTAGGTCCTGCCTGGCCACCAATGGGGGATGTGGGTAGGGTTGCCAGCAGTGTTCCCTCTAAACTGAGTTAGCGTGAGCTAGCTCACAGTTTTTTAGCCTCCGGCTCACACATTTTCTGCCTCGGCTCAGGAAGGAGGGCTCCAGGGCAAACTAATTTATGCAGCAGCCAAATCGCTCGCTCACAGCTTCAATGCCAGGAGCTCACAAAGTAGAATTTTGGCTCACGAGACTCCACAGCTTAGAGAGAGCATTGGTTGCCGGTCAGATCCAGGTTGAGGAACTCTTGAAGATTTGGGGATGAAGCTGAGGCAGGACATGGACCTCAGTGGGGCACAATGCCATAGAGTCCATCCTTGTAAGCTTCTGTTTTCTCCAGGGGAACTGATCTCTGTAGTCTGGAGATGAGCTGTAATTCCAGGGGATCCCTAGGTCCCACCCGGAGAAGAAGAAGAAGAAATTGGATTTATATCCCACCCTTCACTCACTTGGAGTCTCAGAGCGGCTTACAAACTCCTTCCCCTCCCCACAACAGACACCCTGTGAGGTAGGTGGGGCTGAGAGAGCTCTTTCCAGAACTGTCCTTGAGAGAACAGCTCTGACAAAACTATGGCTTGCCCAAGGTCATCCAGCAGCTGCATGTGGAGGAGGGGGGAATCAATCCCAGTTCTCCCAGATTAGAGTCCGTGCACTTAACCACTACACCAAACTGGCTCTCTACACAAACTAACCACTACACCAAACTGGCTGGCATCCCTAGAATTATGGGTCGAAAGAGGCTCTGTTTTGCTTCTTCTTCCTGCCAGTTCCCACACCCTAGCTGGCTACAGCTTCTGTGGAAGGGAAAAGTGTCCCTCAAGTTGAACCTCCTCCCTCCACGCTTCTCCTGCCAAAGTCCAGGACCAAACGGAAGGAGGCCTTCATTTCAAAGTCATCTCACAGAGAGAGAAAAAAAGGGGGGGGGGAGGTCCTGTTTCTCATAAACCAGGAAAAAAGCACTCTATCAAAATGGCCCTGACACACATCCTGCCCCGCCGGGACACTGTTATTTATAAAGAGGCGGCAGGGCCCGGGCGATGGCCTCGGATCGGTTTGGCCCACCCCTGCCGTGTTGGCTAATCTCAGGTTCACGGGCCAGGGGCTCCACGGAGCTGTTCCCAGGATCCCCTCTTTTTGCTGACATCGCCTTCTTGGTGGTGACCCCTGCGTCCCACGGCCTCTCCTGTGTGTGGGAAAGTGCGCACCTTGGCAGGGCGCATCTTGGACTGTTGCTGTTTATTTTTACTTTTAATCCAGAAGAAGAATAAGAAGAGGAGGAGGAGGAGATTGGATTTCTACCCTGCCCTTCTGAAGAGTACTGGACTCGGGAGACCAGGAACAGTGAAATCATGAAGCCTTTATTGAGTGATTCAGCATGCCCAGTAGATGGTCAGAACAAGCATGCTTCCAGGGCTCCAGGGCCCTCATTATATGCTGGCCGGAGCCACACCTCCGGCCGCACCCAAAAGACCTGATAGGGGCTTAACATATGCGCATGTTTGTCATAGGTTCCCTGGAGGAGCCTTTGGCCGCATTGGCTCCCCAGGGAGAACCTAGGTCCCACATTGGTGGAGGCTTTGAATCTGGACGTCTATTGTTCCTCTAGATTCAAGCTCCCCTCTCTGCCTGACCATGTGCTCTGGCCATGTGGCGGGTGCCATTATCTGGGAGCACGTGGCAGGCTGATTGCTACACAGAACATACTACATTACACCCCTCCCCCCATAGTCCGGACTATCCCTTGGCAAACATAGTCTCTGAGGTGTGCGGGACGTTTCCATTCTCTGGTCAAGTGGCGCGGGGTTGCTGGAGCCGCCGGCGTAGGGAGCAGAGATTCGGGGATATCTGCCACAAGCTGATCTGGTGCCAGTGCAGGGATGGCGACTGGAGTGATGTCGGGGTGGGCTGCTTCTGCGGAGTCCTCCTGCAGAGTCTCGGCCGGTTGTGGGGCGGGCGGATCGTCTGTCTCTGGTACCTCGGTTTCGGCTTAACATATGCGCATGTTTGTCATAGGTTCCCTGGAGGAGCCTTTGGCCGCATTGGCTCCCCAGGGAGAACCTAGGTCCCACATTGGTGGAGGCTTTCAATCCGGATGTCGATTGTTCCTCCAGATTCAAGCTCCCCTCTCTGCCTGACCATGTGCTCTGGCCATGCGGCGGGCGCCATTACCTGGGAGCACACGGCAGGCCGGTTCGAACACAGAGCATACTACATTACACCTTCACTACCCAAAGGAGTCTCAGAGCGGTTTACCATCTCCTTTCCCTTCCCCTCCCCACAACAGACACCCTGTGAGGTAGGCGGGGCTGAGAGAGCCAAGGATCCTAATGGGGACCTATGGTCAAAGGTGTCTTGTAAATAATCCTGTCACGGGGCTCAGGTGTGACCAAGGATGTGGTTTGTACCTGCGTATAAGCAGACCCCCGAGCCCTGCCAGGCAGTTCCTGTTTGAGGCATGAGCTGCTTTCACTGCAACGTGTCTGGACCCCGTATATTATAACGGCCCGGGCTAGCCTGATCTCACCGGATCTTGGAAGCTAAGCGAGGTTGGCCCAGGTTAATAGTTGGGTGGGAGAACCCCCAGGAAGTCCAGGGTGGCTATTCAGAGGCAGGCAATGGCAAACCACCCCTGAACATCTCTGGCCTCGAAAACCCTCAAGGTCTGCCCCAAGTAGGTGGTGACTTGGAGACCACTTCCCACCAACAACGTCACAAACGTTTTTGAAAATTATCTTACCCTATTAGGGTGTTGTGTACTAAGACCGCGGTCGCCTGGTCTCCCGTAATGGCGACCGCCTCGTGGTCAGCGCACCTGAGCTTCGGCCAAGTAGAACGATAGCCAGTTGGATCCTGAGCGACCACCAATTACGAGCCTGGGTCTCCCGCTGGGGGACCTATGAACTACAACCACGGACTTAAGGTCCTATCAGGACTTGGGGGCGAGGTCGGGGCATTGTCTCCGGCTGGCATAAAAGAGGGCTCTGAGCCCCAGGTTTCTCATGTTCCATCTGACCCTCAATAAAGAGCTTTGCTATGAAATCATTTGATTCCCCACTCCTCCACTTGCAGCTGCTGGTGTGACCTTGGGTCAGTCACAAGTTCTTTCAGAACTAAGTTCTTTCATAAGTTCTTTCGAGAGCCAGTTTGGCGTAGTGGTTAAGTGCGCAGGCTCTAATCTGGGAGAACCGGGTTTGATTCCCCACTCCTCCACTTGCACCTGGCTGGATGACCTTGGGCAAGCCATAGCGCTGTACCAGCTGTTCTCTCAAGGACAGTTGTCTCAGAGCTCTCTCAGCCCCACCTACCTCACAGGATGTCTGTTGTGGGGAGGGGAAGGGAAAGGAGTTTGTAAGCCGCTCTGAGACTCTTAAGTGAGTGAAGGGCGGGATATAAATCCAATCTCTTCTCTCTTCTTCTCTTGCTATGAAATCACTACCACTCGCCTCCCGACTCCAACACTTTCCACAGGGGGACCCTTTTAGTCCACCAAATGGATTTTAATCCACTTTCACCAATTACAGTTTACAATGTTAAACTTATCCAGGGTTTTCTTGGCCGGGGCGGAGTGGGGGGGAACGCACACAAAAATACTAAGCTACATCACCGTTTTTGCATTTTCCAGTGCTCAGACTTGCTTCCCCTGAAGGGAGATTACTCAGCTCTGGAAGCCGACTCCAAGCTCTCTCCCCCCCCTCCCCATCCTAAACCAACTTAGAGCGAGACAGACAAAGGGGGTGGGATACAGACGAAGCCCTTCCAGAGGATTCTGACGGAAGGCCACAGGACCCGGCGATGGGGAGCCAGCGAGCGACTTAATGCGTTTCCAGCCTCTCGCCATCTGCAGTAAGCCAGTGAGGTAATGGTCTGTTCTAAGTTAGAGCACGTCAAGGACCTCGAGCGGCGGAGAGGAATAGGAAACCTTTGCCAGATGCTAACTTCCCAGATTATTAGATCACACACAACTGAGCGGCGGAGGAGAGCACTTCCATCTTACTTGCTCCCCGTTCAGAAACGCAACGGTAGAGTTGCCAGCTCTGGGTTGGGAAATTCCCGGAGATGTTGGGTGAAGTGTGGGGAGGGCGGTGGATCTCAGTGGGGCATAGTGCCCTACAATCCATCTCCCAAAGCAGCCACGTTCTCCCAGGGGACTGATCTCAACTGTAATAGCAAGAGGTCTCCAGGCAGCACCTAGAGGTTGGCAAGTCTAGGCAAGGGGGCCTTCCATTTTCTTCTGCTCAATGTGTGATGGACCATTTGCGGTCCGGGTGATGCTGAGAACCTTCGACTCCTGCATTCAGTTATGCAAATCAGTAACACGGAGGGGGGGGTACCGCCAGCACGGCGTAGTGATTGAGAGAGGCAGATTCTTATCTGGAGAACTGGGTTCAGTTCCTCACTTTGCCTCCCCGTGAAGCCTGCTGGGTGACCTTGGGCCAATCACAAGTTCTCTCTGAACTCTCACAGCCCCACCTACCTCACAAGGGGCCTGATGTATGGAGAAGTCAGGAAGGTGATTGTAAGCCACTTTGAGACTCCTTGGGTGCGTTCACACTTGCAGATTTGAGCTGGCTGCAGCCAGCTCCAATCTGCACGTTTACACTGTAACAGCTGGCTCTCGTCCCCAGCCGTCACTCAGGTGTGACAAAGTGTCTGAAATCCGAGACCAGCTCCCCTGCTGGTCTCAGCTATCCTCTTCTGCCTGCAGCCGCATTTGTGTGCTGTGTAAATGCTGAGCCGTCTCCGAGGCACTTCCGAGTAACCCCCCTCCCCTCCCCGCAGAAGCCTCTGGCTTCCGCTTTTCGTCTGCCATTTTTTTTTTTCATTTAGCGAGATTCGCATGAGCATCCATACGAACCTACATTTAAAGGACAGATGTGCAAATGGAGGCTAGTTCTACCGTGTACATGAGTTTGCGGACACGATGAGGCTATTTTTGGGTTGAAATATCACAGCATCTTCAAGTGTCTAAAGGAAGCAGTGATTCGGTCCGATGGTGCTGCACATGCGCGAAGTATCTTTTCCCATCCGCCTGCATGAGCACTTATGCGCATGCGCAAGCGGCGAATTTTTTAAATAAAAACCCCGAAACCCACCCCCACTGTTAGTGTGAACATGGGGGAGCCACTTGAAGGCGACACGAGGAGAGGTTAGTGTGATCGTGATTTTACGGAACCAGCCATTTGCAGCTGGCTCCAGCAGGCTCCAGCACTCCAGTGTGAACACAGCCCTTCTGTGTTTGTGTGTGTGTTTGTGTGTTAAGTGCCCTCAAGTCGCTTCTGACTCATGGCGGCCCGATGAATTAACAGAACAAAAATCAAGTCCAGGGGCACCTTTAAGACCAGCAAAGTTTTATTCAAGGTATAAGCTTCTGTGTGCGTGCAGCACTTCTTCAGATACACTGAAATCATAGTTGCCGAGTCTATACATAAGAGGTAGAGGATGAGCAGCAAATGAGCATGCAGCGTCATAAAGGTAACTTCCATTTCAATGTATCCGAAGAAGTGTGCATGCACATGAAAGCTTATACCTTAAATAAAACCAGGGGTGGAGCAAAGCTCCGCCAGCTCAAGACTGGCCAGTAGGGCAGCCACGGGCTGAATCAGATTCTCTAATCTGATACCGCTCGCCGCCGAATTGCCGCTGAAATTCGGCAGCAACTTTAGAGGCCACTGGAGGGGAGGGGGTTTGAGGGAGAGGCTCCAAACTTGCAGGGTAGCTGCTGGGGCCTCTCCTCCAAATACCCACCAAGTTTCAAGAAGATTGGACCAGGGGGTCCAATTCTACAGGCCCCCAAACAGGTTGCCCCCATTCCCTCCATTGTTCTTTATGGTAGGAAAAAAGTTAACATTTTTTCCCACCATAGAGAACAATGGAGGGGATGGGACAATCTGTTTGGGGGCCCATAGAATTGGACCCCGTGGTCCAATCTTCTTGAAACTTGGTGGGTATTTGGGGGAGAGGCCCCAGCAGCTACCCTGCAAGTTTGGAGCCTCTCCCTCAAACCCCTTTTCCTCCAGCCCCTCATATACCCTATGAGTTTTTTGCCATTGATTTCAATGGCCCATAGGGTATAATGGGGCTGAAACTGACATTCCCTTTCTGACACACTTCCGGTGATGTCAAGGGACGTGGCATATGCTAATGAGGTATGCTAATGAGGTATGCTAATGAGCTCCTGCTCCTCTTTTTCTACGAAAGGACCCCTGAATAAAACTCTGCTGGTCTTAAAAGGGGCCATTGAACTCACACTTTGCTCTGCTGCTTCAAACCAACATGGCTGCCTACACGCACCTGGAACTATGAATTAACGTTCTCCAAACCATCCTATCATTAGGAGCCATTCTCAGGCCTTGCAAACCGAGGGCCGTGGCTTCCTTTGTTGAGTCAATCCATCTCATATTGGGTCTTCTTCTTTTCCGGCTGCCTTCTGCTCTTCCTTGCGTTGTTTATTTATTTATTTAACTTCTACCCTGCCCTCCCCACCGAAGCAGGCTCAGGGTGGTTCACATAAAACCAGTAAAACAGTAGAAACGGTATATGTCTTTTCTCACGTCCTTTTCTCCCTTTCTCGCAATCCAAGAACTCGTGGGCACTCCATGAAATTGCTGAGCAGTCGGGTTAGAACGGATAAAAGGAAGTACTTATTCGTCCAAAGAATGATGAACATGTGGAATTCACTGCCACAGAAGGTGGTGGGAGCTACAAGCATGGACGGTTTCAAGAGGGAACTGGATAAACCTATGGAGCAGAGGTCCATCAGTGGCTATTAGCCACAAAGTATAGATAGGAACTCTAGGTCTGGGGCAAGGGATGCTCTGTGTTCTTGGTGCTTTTGGGGGGGGGCAACAGTGGGAGGGCTTCTAGTGTCCTGGCTCCACTGGTGGACCTCCCGAGGGACCCTGGTGTTTTTGGCCACTGTGTGACACAGAGTATTGGACTGGATGGGCCACTGGCATGATCCAGCATTGGCTTCTCTTATGTTCTTATGTCTCAGTATAAAGATATACAGATATACAAATACAACTCAGTGCAACTACATAAGCAATTATCGATAGCAGTGCGCTCAATACATAAAGTGTTTGAACGCGGTCATTTGTACTACCGCTGTAGATTACTTCTGGTCCAGGTCGACCCAGGGCAAGACTGATAACAGTGTGGTTCCTATTGAAAAGCCTGCCGGAAAAGCTCCGTTTACACAGCCCTGAGGAACTGTGAGAGGTCCCACAGGGCCCTGATCTCACCAGGATGCTCATTCCAGTAGGCTGGAGCTGCTGCCGGAAATGCCCTGGTTGATGCTAACCTAAAATCTTTCAGACCCAGTGGCAGGGGGGAGGCGGTTCTGTAATCCTGATCGAAGTGCTCTCTGGGGGACATGTGGGTGAAGGCGATCCCTCAGGTAGGCAGGTCCCTGAGTCTTTTCCAGTGACTCTTGTCTTCTCTCAATGTGACCAAAGTACAATAGCCTCAGTTGACTCATTTTAGCTGAGAGTTCTGGCTTGATTTCATCCCCGTCTGCTTGTATTTTTGGCGATCGACCGTATCCATAAAACTCTCCTCCGACACCCCATTGCCAACTTGCTGCTTTGAGACGCCTTAAAGTAGAGAAAAGCGGGGTATAAAAACCTATTCATTTTCATTTTGCATGGGGTGCTAAATTTGCATGCCTCCGTGTTCCATACCAGGTTATTGGGATTTTTTTAAAAAAAAAATCTTACCAAAACTGAGAAGGCTTTTCACAAGGAAGAACAACCCAAGATGGTGGGTGTTACAGGGTGGTGTTTGCCCTTGTCAACCGGCCAGCGTGTGGAAAGCAACACGGGAAGGCCGCCAAAAACCACCACACGTGTGATACAGTCTCCTTCATCCGTAACATGTGGGAACAATTTCCTAGAATCATGATTTCAGCACACGGCACTCCCATTCCAGATGATTGGCTGGCACGGGGAAATGACATCACAATGATGTGGGAGTGTCCCTACACATTGCAGATGTGAGCTATACCTTTTTTGTTGGCAGCCCCAAGTTAGAAGGCCGCCATCTGATTCTTGCTTGTGTTAAAGGAGAACCCAGGAAGGAGCAACAGGAAATCTTCCTTGGAGGAGGAGGAGGAGGAGATTGGATTTATACCCTGCCCTTCACTACCCAAGGGAGTCTCAGAGCAGCTTACAGTCCCCGCAATGGACACCCTGTGAGGTAGGTGGGGCTGAGAGAGTTCTGACAGCAACTGCTCTTTTCCAAGAACAGCTGTGCCAGAACTACGGCTTGCCCAAGGTCACCCAGCAGGCGCAAGTGGAGGAGTGGGGAATCAAACCCGGTTCTCCCAGATTTGAGTCTGTGCACTTAACCACTACACCAAACTGGCTTCTGGGCAAGTATCAGTGGAAGGCTGCCTCACAAATGACACGAGGCTGCCGACAAAAATGGCAGCCTCAGTTCAGGAATGTGTAAAAATACCTCCACTATATTCTGAAGTCACTAAGCCAAACAGGAAAACACAAGTCCGGTGGCACCTTGAAGACAAACAACATACATCTGGACTTTCATTTTGTTCGGCTGCTATAGATGAACGTGGCTACCCCGCTGGAATTTCCCTGGGCTGGGGACATAAGAACATAAGAGCCCTGCTGGATCAGACCAATAGTCCATCTAGTCCAGCATCCTGTCTCACGCAGTGGCCAACCAGTTCCTCTGAAGGGCCAACAACAGGGCAGAGAGGCCGAGGCCTTCATAAGAACATCAGAAGAGCCCTGCTGGATCAGACCAGTGGTCCATCTAGTCCAGCATCCTGTCTCACACAGGGGCCAACCAGTTACTCTGGAGAGCCAACAAAAGGGCATAGAGGCCAATGATGTTGCTTCCTGCCCCAGGGATTCAGAGAATTAGTGCCTCTGAACGTGGAGGTTCCACTCAGTCACCATGGCTAGTAGCAGGAGGAGGAGGAAGAGACTGGATTTATACCCCGCCCTTCATTACCTGAAGGAGTCTCAGAGCGGCTTGCAATCTCCTTCCCCTTCCCCTCCCCATGACACACACCCTGTGAGGTTGGTGGGGCTGAAAGAGCTCTTTTGAGAACTGCTCGTGAGAGAACAGCTCTGAGAGAACTTGTGACTGACCCACGGTCACACCAGCAGCTGCATGCAGAGGAGTGGGGAATCAAATCCGGTTCTCCCAGATTAGAGTCCGCACTCCTAACCACTACAGCAAACTGGCTCTCCGTGAGCCTTGACAGCCAGTTCCAACTCTGATTCTGTGATTTATGTTCCATGAATCTATCTAATCCCCTTTTAAAGCTGTTGATCCTTGTGGCTTTAAAAGGGGATTAGATAGATTCATGGAGGATAAATCTATCAATGACTAGTAGCCATAGTGACTGAGGGGAACCTCCACATTCAGAGGCACTAAAATGGAGGTATCGTTACAAGCACAGATTCAGTAGTACCTAGCCAGATTTGCATCCTGTGCCACCTAATGTGGCTGGTCCCACCAATGCCCTGCCATTTTTTTAAGCCAATGAGAACAGGGCTGCCCCCACCTCGCAGCCAGATTAGGCAGAGGTGGATTTCCGAAACCAAACGGGAAACCAAGAGGTGCTTCTTACTTTACATTCGGTGTATTGATTAGGAGCGCAGACTCTAATGGGAGAACTGGGTTCGAGTCCCCATTCCTCCACATGCAGCTGCTGGTGTGACTTTGGGTCAGTCACAAGTTCTTTCAGAGCTGTTCTCTCAAGGGCAGTTCTCAGAAGAGCTCTCTCAGCCCCACCTGCCTCCCAGGGTGTCTGTTGTGGGGAGGGGAAGGGAAAGGAGATTGTAAGGCACTCTGAGACTCTTTCAGGTAGTGAAGGGCGGGGCATAAATCCAATCTCTTCCTCCTCCTCCTCCTCTTCTTCTTCTTCCAAAGCTGTTCTCTCAAGGGCAGTTCTCGAGAGGGCTCTCTCAGCCCCACCTACCTCAGAGTGTTCCTGTTGTGGGAAAGGGAAAGGAGTCTGTAAGTCACTCTGAGACTACATGTGACAGGCAGGGTATACATCCAATCTCTTCTCTTCTTCTTCTTCTAGGGAGGGATACAGAAACCCCCTTCATATAATATCTCCTCCAAGAACCATAAATGTGAGACGCTGCCTGGCCCCAAAATGGATGCCAGCCAGAGACAAGCCTAGGAAACATTTCTGAAAGGTGAAAGCAGCTGACGACCCTCTCCCCACCCTCGGGAGATGCATAATTTAGGAAGCATTCGGTTTCCCAAGAAACTACGGACTAATCTCGTCAATGAGCAGTCTCACCCCCCCTTACCCATTTACCCTAATTCAGCAACACTGAACACTGTCTACCAAATCTGGTAGCCTTTCCCAACCGGTATTTAGTGGCTCATCAAGAATCATTCACACCTATAGGAAAATCCATCAAGTTTCTTTCAAATTGTTGGCCATCTCCGAAAAGCTCATCAAGCTACTGTTTTAGGAGCGCACACGTCAGACTGCCCCAGGGAACATTTTCCATATAATTGTAGCAATGTGCTCCGTAACAGTGTGTGTGTGTTCTGGCTGTCATAACTCAGACCCCCACTTGTGTGTGGGCTTTCCCCTTCGCTCTGTGAAACACTGGTCGTTTTGCTGCTGCCTCCGCGGACCTTCCTCTTTGAGACTGGTAATTGTACAGCCTTCCCTGAAATTTTGTGTGTTTGTGTGTGTTCTGGATGTCATAACTCACATCCCCACTTGCATGTGGGCCTTCTTCTCTCCGTGAAACGCTGGTCATTTTGCTGCTGCCTCCGCAGACCTTCCTCTTTGAGACTGGTAATTGTATAGCCTTCCCCAAAATTGCTTTCTCCCTCTCCTCCCTGATTTCCTCTTAGCTAGCTTGCATGTTTTAAGTGCGTTTTGTGTGTATGTTTTGCTCATTTCCATTCCTTTTTAATAAAAATCTTACTGATGGAACATCTGCTTGGTTTATTCATGAGTTCTCTTGAGGGAAGAATCCCCATAAACATTGGTGGAGTTACCCCCTCTCGCTCTGTCTCCATTAAGCTAATTTCCTCCCAACTAATTAGGAGACTGCCTCTTTGGGTAACACTGCTGCCTTCACACCAATTTCAAATTTTCCTATAAAATGGCATTGGCGGCCATGGGTCGGACCCGTGGGTACCATAACACGTAGTCTAGCCCACAGAAGAAACAGCTTTTTGTGTGCCTCCCCAGCTTAAGCAGTCACCCTATGCCCGTGGGCATCACAAACCAAGGTTAAGTACTGCCACATGTTATGGGTGGGGAAATCGTGTTACGGGTATCGTGCGTTTGGCAGCATCTGGGGCACAGCTGGCATTACTAGGCACGCCACACCACTATCAAGCTGGCCTGGACAGCCAAAGCGCAAATTCAGAAAATGTGTTCTATTTCAAAAAACGTTTGTGTAAGTTCTAGTTTGGACGGAAATGTCGACTGCAAAGGTCCCCTCCTCGTTGCTTCTCCTGAGCTGCAGCATAGCCTCTTCTGGATGATATCTGCCGATCGTTGCCGGGATTCTGACCTCCCTTCTGAATGATCCCAGATGGGACAGAGCTGCCGGCAGTCCAGGCACGTTCGTTTTGTGGCTCTCTGGGGTCCTAGAGGAGCACGAAGGGCATTCTGGGAATCCACTGCCTCGTGGCACCCGAGAAAAACAACCCGGGGTCCTTCTCGGAGAGAGCTGCGCCAAGGCAAAACGCTCCCAGACCTCCTGGCAACATGTGTTCCGAAGGTTTCCATCTTGAAGGGCTTTGTTTCCGGCGGAGGAAGCTCACAGAGTCATAAAGCAGTGAGGTCAGCGTTAAAACGTCCTGACATTGTGTCGGTTTCCTGAATGACCTCCCGACAATATGGGCCACGAGGGACCCCTTCGGCTTACAGGAAGAGAGCGAAACGCTTCGTGGGACCCACTCGTGGTGGGACAGAGGTCGTACCGACGCCACCAAAAATGGCCGATGGAAAGGCCTCTCTGCCTTTTGTTGGTGGACTCTCCGCGTCTTGTCTTGGTCTGTCACAGTGTTGCCAGTCTCCAGGGGCTGGCTGGAGATCTCCAGGAATTGCATCTGAGCTCCAAGCTTCGGAGATCAGTCCCCCTGAAGGTTATGGCATCCTCTCAGGGTTCCCAACTCCTGGTTGGGAAATGCATGGAGACTTTAGGGGTGGAGCTTGAGGAAGGTGGGGTTTGGGGAGGGGATAGACTTCAGTGGGTAAGGCCGTTGAATCACCCTTCCAAAGTGGCCATTTTCTCCAGGTGAAATGATCTCTGTTGCCTGGAGATCAGAATATAAGAACATAAGAACTTAAGAGAAGCCAATGTTGGATCAGGCCAGTGGCCCATCCAGTCCAACGCTCTGTCACACAGTGGCCAGAAATACCAGGTGCCCTCAGGAGGTCCAGCAGTGGGGCCAGGACACTAGAAGCCCTCCCACTGTTGCCCCCCCCCCAAGCACCAAGAATACAGAGCATCACTTGCCCCAGACCAAGAGTTCCTATCTATAGATAAAGGTTTCCCATGCTCGGAAGCCAGTCGAATACAACTCTAAGGATGTAGTGCTCATCTCCGTTTCCAAGCCGAAGAGCCGGCGCTGTCCGCAGACTTCTCCGTGGTCACGTGGCCGGCATGTCTAGACGCCGAGGCGCATGGAACGCTGTTCCCTTCCCACCAAAGTGGTACCTATTTATCTACTTGCCATTTCTTGCTTTCAAACTGCTAGGTTGGCCGGTTCCTATCTATCCCTTGTGGCTAATGGCCACTGATGGACCTCTGCTCCAGGTGTTTACCCAGTTCCCTCCTGAAGCCGTCCGTGCTTGTAGCCGTTGTAATCTGTTGTAATCCCAGCATCTCTCCAGCCACCCCCTGGAGGATGGCAACCCTAGGGTGGACTGTAGAGCATTCATAGAATCATAGCGTTGGAAGGGACCTCCAGGTTCATCTAGTCCAACCCCCTGCACAATGCAGGGAATTCACAAATACCTCTTTCCCCACACCCCCAGTGACCCCTGTTCCATGCCCTGCTGAAGCCCCTCCCCTCCCCACACTTCACCCTCCCCAGGCTCCACCCCCCAAATTTCCAGAGCTGTCAATCCAACGACCACCTGGTCCGCCCTCTCAGCATTGATATATGCCCGCTGGAGACAGTTTGTTCTCAGCCTCTGTGGTGGGAATCTGTGCACATTCGAGGTCTTGGCAGGCTTCACAATTGCCCCAGCAGGGACTGAGAGACTTCAAACTTTGGACTGCAGAGAAAGAATAGTTGGGAATGGGCAACTGTAGTGAATAGTAGTGAACAGGCAACACTTAGAACCCTTTCCAGCACAAAGGGATTCCTCAAAGACAACGCTGAGTGTGCTCCATCGTGTGGAAAGGCAGAAGGACACTGGTCTATGTGCAGCCGCCATAGAATAAAGATTGTGCGTCTTCTGTAGCAAATCAGAGTCAAGCTGTTACGTAAGGGTAGGACCTGTGGCTAAACATGAGGAAGAACTTCCACTACAGTTAGAGCGGTTCCTCGGTGGAACGGGCTTCCTCGGGAGGTGGTGGGCTCTCCTTCTTGGGAGGTTTTCAAGCAGAGGCTAGACGGCCCTCTGACAGCCATGCTGATTCTGAGAATTTAGGCAGATCATAAGAGGGAGGGCAGGAAGGGTTGCCTCAAGGCTCAGTTCTTGTGGCCCTTTCTTACACGGCCAGGGAAATGCAGATCACCACTCTGGGGGCAGGAAGCAATTGTTCTCCAGACCAGTTTGGCGGGGGGAAGGGGGGGGAGATCCCGGAAGGGGTTTCCCCCCTCTTCTGCACACAGAGCAGGGGTCACTGGGGGTGGATGCGGGAGGTATTTGTGAATTTCCCACATTGTACAGGGGGTTGGACTAGATGACCCTGGCGGTACCTTCCAATTCCATGATTCTAACTTTCTCTCTGGGAATCTTATCTACCACGACCAGGGGTCCGTTGGAGCGGGAGCGCACAGGAGCGCAGCTCCAGGAGTGAGGAGCCCAGGGGGCCAGCACATGACCAAGCCCCACCCCCTCCTCGGCTTCCCCGAGCAGTGCAGAGGCACAGCGCCCCGGGGAAAGCCCTGCTAGGGTCTTTGTTGTTTTTAATGTTTTGTTTTAATATTGATAATTGTATCACTGTTCCTTTGATGACTGTGTGCTGCTTTTCCAGAGACTTGCTCAAGGTGGCATATAAATTTTCGAAGTATACCATTTTTTATCTGGGCACATGGCACATAAGTACTGGAGAAATTTCACCAACCCTTCAGCAGCTTCCACCTTATCAGTTTGGTGTAGTGGTCAGGAGTTGGACTCTAATCTGGGAGAATCGGGTTTGATTCCCCACTCCTCCACATGCAGCTGCTGGTGTGACCTTGGGCCAGTCACAAGTTTTCTCAGAGCTGTTCTCTCATGAGCAGTTCTCAAAAGACCTCTCTCAGCCCCACCTACCTCACAGGGTGTCTTGTTGTGGGGAGGGGAAGGGGAAGGGATGGGTGGTTCACATGTCCTGGGTATCTCAAGTCTACTTGAAACCTGGTGGTTTCAAGGGAGCAGGAAGAGAATGAGGGTGTGTTCTTTATGCTTATTTTTACTGCACAAAGTATTGGATGGGGAAGGGAATGGAGGAAGAGCAGGTCAGTTTCACTCACCTGTGGAGTGGAGCCTGAGGGGTGGGTGTTGCCTTCTGACACACTTTTGGTATGTTAGGGGGAGTGGCATATGCAAATGAGCTATGCTAATGAGCTCCTGCACCTCTTTTTCTACTAAATGACCCCTGACCACGACTATCTTCTCAAGTAGAAAGACATCCCTTGAAGTGGCTCCAGGATAAGGCGAAACTCTGCATTTTTCAAGGCTGCCAACGTAATTAAAGGATCACTGCCCTGCTCACATGGTATGAAGCCAAAAGCTCAGAATTATCAGGAACCTTTGTTTGTATGCCCAGGGTGGTGGCTCAGTGGAAGGGCATGTGGCGGACATGTGGAAGTCCCGGGATGAAGAGCCTCAGATAAGAATTGTTTTCAGGGATCTCTGAAGAGACCTCTTGACACTCCAAGGAGACCATACTGGCCTAGATAGACCAAGGTTCTGGCCTGATCTTGCAGCATCAAACTTTCACAGCATTGAGATGTCTTTTACATTCCGGAGATGGTGTTATCGAGATGGAACCCTCATGTTCCCCGATCAGTTTGAAAACCAATTCTTGACTCAAAACCTGAGTTGTCAAATTTATTGCTGGAGGGTGATGGCCACAAGCATAATTGCTTATAAAAGGGGATTAGATGGATTCATGGAAGAGAGGGCCATCAAAGGCTACTAGCCATGATGACTGAAGGGAACCCCCCCCCCCCCGACAGAGGCAGCAAACCAGTGCCAGAAGGTGACATCAGGGGAACGCCTCAGCCTCTATGCTCTGTTTTTGGACCTCCAGAGGAACTGGCTGGCCACTGTGTGAGACAGGATGCTGGACTAGATGCACCATTGGTCTGATTCAGCAGAGCTCTTCTTATGTTCTTATGAAAGCCTTGCCCTCCATGCCCTGTTGTTGGCCCTCCAGAAGAACTGCTTGGCCCCTGTGTGAGACAGGATGCTGGACTAGATGGACCCCTGGTCTGATCCAGCAGGGCTCTTCTTAGGTTCTTATGAAGGCCTCAGCCTGTACGCCCTGTTGTTGGCCCTTCTGGTTGGCCGCTGTGTGAGACAGGATACTGGACTAGATGGACCACTGGTCTGATCCAGCAGGGCTCTTCTGATGTTCTTATGAAGGCCTCGGCTTCTATGCCCTGTTGTTGGTCCCCCAGAGGAACTGGTTGGCCACTGAGTGAGGCAGGATGCTGGACTGGATGGACCACTGGTCTGATCCAGCAGGGCTCCTGTGATGCTCTTACGATGGCCTCGGTCTCTATGCCCTGTTGTTGGCCCTCCAGAAGAATTGGTTGGCCACTGTGTGAGGCAGGATGCTGGACTAGATGGACCACTAGTCTGATCCAACAAGGCTCTTCTTACCTTCTTATAAAGGCCTCTGAGTCCTGTGTCGGCCCTCCAGAGGAACTGGTTGGCCACTGTGTGAAACTAGATGCTAGACTAGATGGACCACTGGTCTGATCCAGGAGGGCTCTTCTGGTGTTCTTATGCTCCTTGTACAAGACCATTCTTGTGAGCGATTCTTTGCGCAAGACAACGCCACACCTGAGCTACTTCTGAATGTTGGATGTAGTATGGCGTCTCCAAATGGCCGCACTTGCTTTCCCCCTCTCCCCACCTCCTGAGCTTCAGCAGATGCTCAGCGACCAGGTGTAGGAAATGCTCTGGATGCAGACCTACAATCAAGAAAATAAATTGCTTACAGAGGGCTGCCACTGAACGACAGCCAATTCTTTCCCTCTCCGCGGCCTGGCTACGAGCTCTGTTCATGCTTTTGGCACGCACGCCCGTGTTGCATTGAGGTAATTCCTTAATGCTCAAACCCACGACGACAACAACAAAACACACACACAAAAATGCTTCTGGGCATCTGGAAATGGTTGTGGGGGGGGGGGGGGGAGGAGTGTAACACTCTCCTTTGGAAAGGATGTGTTGTCATTGCAGTATATCCCGAGTGCTGGAATAAACAGCAATAAAAAGAGGCCGATTGGAAAGCAGGCAAAGACACTTTTGGTCCAGCGAATACCTCCCACGGTCACATCGAAGCGTGCTTAGCAGTTCCGGAAGAAGGAGGAGGAGGAGGAGGAGGAGGAGGAGACTGGATTTATATCCCGCCCTTCATTACCCAGAGGAGTCTCAGAGCAGCTTACAATCCCCTTCCCCTTCACCTCCCCACAGCAGACACCCTGTGAGGTAGGTAGGGTTGAGAGAGGTCTCTTGAGAGCTGCCCTTGAGAGAACAGCTCTGAAAGAACTTATGACTGTCTCAAGGTCACACCAGCAGCTGCATGTGGAGGAGTGTTGAATCAAACCCAGTTCTCCCAGATTAGAGTCCACGCCCTTAACCACTACACCAAAGGAGTCTCAGAGTGGCTTATAATCTCCTTCCCCTTCCCTTC
This sequence comes from Lepidodactylus listeri, assembly GCA_029233225.1. NCBI lineage: Eukaryota > Metazoa > Chordata > Lepidosauria > Squamata > Gekkonidae > Lepidodactylus > Lepidodactylus listeri. The sequence goes on along the minus strand of JARCFY010000002.1, from coordinate 10,374,935 downwards.
CCCACAACAGACACCCTGTGAGGTAGGTGGGGCCGAGAGAGCTTTTTCGAGGACTGCTCTTGAGAGAACAGCTCTGAGAGAACTTGTGACTGACCCAAGGTCACCCCAGCAGCTGCATGTGAAGGAGTGGGGAATCAAACCCGGTTCTCCCAGATTAGAGTCCGGTACACCAAAGGAGTCTCAGAGCGGCTTACACTCTCCTTCCCCTGCCCCTGCCCACAACAGACCCCCTGGGAGGTAGGTGGGGCTGAGAGAGCTCTTTCAAGGACTGCCCTTGAGAGGACAGCTCTGAGAGAACTTGTGACTGACCTAAGGTCACACCAGCAGCTGCATGTGGAGCAGTGGGGAATCAAACCCGGTTCTCCCCGATTAGAGTCCGCACTCCTAACCACGTCGCCATACTGGCTCTCAGCTGCCCTGATTGTCAATGACTGACACATTAGAAGTAGCCCTGTGTTACATTTGCTCAGTGGTTTTCAGTGGAATACATGCACATACACACATGAAGCTGCCTTCTACTGAACTGAACCCTTGGTCCATCAAGGTCTTTCATGTCTACTCTGACTGGCAGGGTCTCTCCAGGGTCTCAGGCGGGGGTCCTTCCTGTCACCTACTGCCCAAGGGTCATTTCGAGCAGGAGCTCGGGGGAGCGCAGCTCCGGGAGTTGGTGCCAGCCAGTGGGGGAATGCCTGCTTGTGTCACGGCTGCAGCAAAATGACCCCGTCCCCTGGAAAGGTCCTTGTTCCTCCAACCAGCTTTCTGAAGGCTTCATCCACCACTGAAGCTATCCTCCCAGAATAGTGGTATACTTCTGAGGCTTGGATTAGTAGCTGTCCCCTCTCTGCCAGCTCTTTCTTTCTTTCTTTCTTTCTTTCTTTCTTTCTTTCTTTCTTTCTTTCTTTCTTTCTTTCTTTCTTTCTTTCTTTCTTTCTTTCTTTCTTCTTCCTTCCTTCCTTCCTTCCTTCCTTCCTTCCTTCCTTCCTTCCTTCCTTCCTTCCTTCCTTCCTTCCTTCCTTCCTTCCTTCCTTCCTTCTTTTTCTTCCTTCCTTCCTCTCTCTCTTCTTTCTTTCTTGCCTTCTGACATACTTCCAGTGATGTCAGGTGGTTTAGCATATGCAAATAAGTTATGCTAATGAGCTCCCGCACCTCTTTTTCTACGAAATGATCCCTGCTACAGCCCATGCTCCCTCTAAGCTGCGGAATCTTGTGAGCCAAAATTCTACTTTGTGAACCACTAGCATTAAAGTTGTGAGCGAGCAATTTGGCTACTGCATAAATTAGTTTGCTCTGGAGCCCACAGGCGTCAACTACGGGGGGGCTCGAGAGCTCGAGCCACCCCCGAAATTTCCCAGGGGGGACTGAGCCCCCGCCGGGAAAACGGTGCGCCCTCCGCCGCGCCTCCCTCGGCCCTTCCTAGGGCCACCGCTGTCTCTCCCCCCCCCCCCCCGCCTGGCCACTCCGACCCTCCCTCCGTCCGTCCAGGGGCCAGCTAAGCAAATGCTCAGCTGGCCCCTGGACAGACGGAGGGACGGAAGCAGGAGTGGTCAGGCAGGGGGGGAGGCGGCAGGGAAATGGTCCTGAAGCGTGCGCACACGGAAGAGCCCCCACCCCCCGCCCCCGGGAGTTTTTAAACTCTACGCCCCTGCTGGAGCCATCCTTCCTGAGCTAAGACAAAATTGTGTGAGCTGGAGGCTAGAAAACTGTGAGCTAGCTCACACTAACTTGGTGCAGAGGGAACACTGCTGCCCGGTCCTTTTTAACTGGAGATGCCAGGGACTGAACCAAGCTGAGATGCTCTATCACTGAGCCACAGCCCCTCCTCAATGGCGCTGCTTTAGATCAGACCTTTATCGACTCCAACTGGCAGTGTCTCTCCAGGGTCTCAGGCAAAGGTCTGTCCCCTGATCTTATTTTAAACTGGGGATGCCGGGGATTGAACCAGGGACCTTCACAGCACACTTTACCACTGAGCCACAGCCCCTCCCCTAAATGAAGATCATTTATCAAAGTCTCTCAAGGATCCTTGGTCCATCAAGGTCTATATTGTCTACTCAGATGGGCAGCAGCTCTCCAGTCTTTCCCATCACCTGCTACTTGATCCTTTATAACTGGAGATGCCTGGGATTGAACCTGGGACCTTCTGCATGCCAAGCCGATGCTCTTCCACTGAGCCACAGCCCCTCTTTACAACTCTCCAGGGTCTCAGGTGGAGGTCTTTCCTATCACCTTCTGCCTGGTCCTTTATAACTGGAGATGCCGGGGATTGAACCTGGGACCTTCTGCATGCCAAGCCGATGCTCTTCCACTGAGCCACAGCCCCTCTTTACAACTCTCCAGGGTCTCAGGTGGAGGTCTTTCCTATCACCTTCTGCCTGGTCCTTTATGGAGATGCCGGGGATTGAACCTGGGACCTTCTGCATGCCAAGCCGATGCTCTTCCACTGAGCCACTGCCCCTCTTTACAACTCTCCAGGGTCTCAGGTGGAGGTCTTTCCTATCACCTTCTGCCTGGTCCTTTATAACTGGAGATGCCTGGGATTGAACCTGGGACCTTCCGCATGCCAAGCCGATGCTCTTCCACTGAGCCACAGCCCCTCTTTACAACTCTCCAGGGTCTCAGGTGAAGGTCTTTCCTATCACCTTCTGCCTGGTCCTTTATAACTGGAGATGCCGGGGATTGAACCTGGGACCTTCTGCATGCCAAGCTGATGCTCTTCCACTGAGCCACAGCCCCTCTTTACAACTCTCCAGGGTCTCAGGTGGAGGTCTTTCCTATCACCTTCTGCCTGGTCCTTTATAACTGGAGATGCCTGGAATTGAACCTGGGACCTTCCGCATGCCAAGCCGATGCTCTTCCACTGAGCCACAGCCCCTCTTTACAACTCTCCAGGGTCTCAGGTGAAGGTCTTTCCTATCACCTTCTGCCTGGTCCTTTATAACTGGAGATGCCGGGGATTGAACCTGGGACCTTCCGCATGCCAAGCCGATGCTCTTCCACTGAGCCACAGCCCCTCTTTACAACTCTCCAGGGTCTCAGGTGGAGGTCTTTCCTATCACCTTCTACCTGGTCCTTTATAACTGGAGATGCCGGGGATTGAACCTGGGACCTTCTGCATGCCAAGCCGATGCTCTTCCACTGAGCCACTGCCCCTCTTTACAACTCTCCAGGGTCTCAGGTGGAGGTCTTTCCTATCACCTTCTGCCTGGTCCTTTATAACTGGAGATGCCGGGGATTGAACCTGGGACCTTCTGCCTGCCAAGCAGAGACTCTGCCACTGAGCCACAGCCCCTCTTTACAGCTCTCCAGGGTCTCGGGCTGAGGTCTTTCACAATATCTACTGCCTGGTCCATTTGAGCGGAGGTGCTGGGGACTGAACCCAGGACCTTCTTCACATCAAGTAGAGGCTCTACCACTGAGTCACCCCCACCACCCAAGCTGCTTTATATCAGACCCTTTGTCCATGTTGTATTCTTATTGTTTTACAGCCACAGCTTGCCGAGACTTTGGGATGCAAAAGGCCCTTTTCTGATTGGCTAACAAATAAAGACTCTCATTGGTCCTTAAGCCACTCTAGGTAACCAATTGCTGAGCCTCGCTTAGGTCCAATAGGATTGTTTGTACATAGTTACATTGTTTGAAGTTATGAGTTGGAAACAGTATAAATTAAGGTGCCGCTCTCATAGAGCTGTCTTGGAGCTGAAGCAATGGTTTGAATAAAAGCCTGTTTGTTTGATTCATCGCCTCCCGCTCAATACTTAAAAGTCCACCAAGATCAGTATTGTCTACTCCGACTGGCTGCGGCTCTCCAGGGACTTAGCAGAGGTGTTTCACTTCACCTCCTGATAGGGATCTTTTACACTGGAGGTGCCGGGGATTGAACCTGGGACCTTCTGCATGCTCTACCACTGAGCCACAGACCCTTCCCTAAATGAAGCTTCATAAAAATCTACCAAGTATTGCCTCCTCTGGCTGGTAGCAGCCCTCTCCAGGGTCTCAGGTAGAGGATCTTTCATGTCACTTACTCCCGGATCTTTTTAACTGGAGATGGCGGAGACTGAACCTGGGACCTTCTGCATGATGCTCTACCACTGAGCCACGGCGCCTCCTTATCTCAGTTTCTTGTATGAAGTTGCCTATAATTGAACCTGACCATTGATCTATCAAGGTCTTTGTTGTCTCCTCTGCTTGGCTCATGGGCCTCCAAGAAGCCGGCTAGAGTGGAGATTTGGATCTGCGGCTTCTCAGTCATAGTCCAACATTCTACCCAGGGGTCCCCAACACGGCGCCCATGGACACTACAACACCTGCCAAAACTTTCTTGGCACCCACCAAGTATTTTTAGGAAGTAGGCGGGGCCAGTGGGGCTTTTGCCCAGCAAGGCTTCTGATTGGCCATTGGAGCTTTGATTGACTGTGCAGCTTTTTTAAAATGTTGGTTTGGCAGCAGCTGCCACTGTGTGGCCGAAGTTAAGCAGCGGCAGCCATTTTGTGGCGGGCTCCGCCTCCTGTGGCAGCCATTTTGTGCCTGGCTCCGCCTCCTGGGACCGCCATTTTGTGGCAGCCATTTTGTTGCCGCGCCCACCATGCCCTGTCAGAATTCCAAATGTGCCCGCAGGCTCTAAAAGGTTGGGGACCCTTGCTCCAGCCGTTATGCCACGCTGGCCTTCAAGAGTCCCACCCTTCTGGCCCATGAGTGCAAAGAGGTCCCTCAGAGCCACGTGGGCGCATTGTACTTATTTTATTTTAAGCAGTCATTCAAATGACATATCTATGTCATCCAGATTACTGAATAAGTGAAATGGTCAAGTATATCAGGGCCCCATCTGATGGAAAATCCTTCCCTGGTAAGCCCCATTGAGAAGACCAGAGTCACCAGAAAAGACAATCATGCTAGGAGATGCTTGAAGGCAGAAGGAAGTAGAAAAGGAGGAGGAGACTGGAAGTCCTTCTTCACCCAAAGAGTGATTCACACGTGGAACTCACTGCCACAGGAGGTGGTGGCGGCTACAAGCATGGATGGCTTCAAGAGGGAATTAGAGAAATATTCTGGGGCAGAGGTCCATCAGTGGCTATTAGCCACAAGGTACAGATAGGAACTCTCAGTCTGGGGCAAGTGATGCTCTGTCTTCTTGGTGCTTGGGGGGGGGACAACATTGGGAGGGCTTCTAGTGTCCTGGCCCCACCGGTGGACCTCCTGAGGGCACCTGGCGTTTTTGGCCACTGTGTGACAGAGTGTCGGACCGGATGGGCCACTGGCCTAACCCAACACTGGCTTATGGATTTATACCCCACCCTTCTGTCAGAGTGGCTTACAAGCTCCTTCCCTTCCTTTCCCCGCAACAGACATCCTGCGCAGTGGGCGGGGATGAGAGAACTGCCCTTGAGAGAACAGCTCTGAAATAACTTGTGACTGACCCAAGGTCCCCCAGCTGGCTGCATGCGGAGGAGTGGGGGATCAAACCCGGTTCTCCCAGATTAGAATCCGTGCTCTTAACCCCTACGCCAAACTGGAGACAGACTGACTCAATCAAAGAGGCCAACAGCCCTCAGTTTGCAAGACCTGGAATGACTGTTCACAACCGGACATTTTGGAGAACATTCATTCATAGGGTCGCCATAAGTTGGGAGCAGCCTGATGGCTCTGAATACACAGGGAGCGCCAGCCAAGAATACAGTTTGCACAGAACTTTCCACAACATTGCGCCCCCATTAGAGTATAAGGTATCTTTCATACAAAAACATCTGGTTCTATTTATTATTCTTTTATAAATGATCTCTCTCTCTCTCTCTCTCTAGCTTTCATCCAAATTAAAGGCTCACATTGAGTTGCAATGATTAAGGGGGGGGGGAATTTGTACGGAAAGCAAAATTCAAGCCCATTTGGTTATTCGGGGCTTTGTTAACATTGCTGAAAATATCCTGAACCTTGGAGTTACCATCTGGCTGGGTTTAAGGGCTGCCTGACAAAGCCTTTGTTGTTTCTCCCTCCTCCCTTCTGTGCTCCTTTTTGTTTTGTCTGCGAGCCCCCCCCTGGTTGGTGGAGAGCCGCACATGGGAGGCAGGCGAGCTTCACACGTTACGACTGTGGACAGAATGATGCATGACCCGGGCGCGCCGAAGGTCCCAAATCCCAAACGTGAGAGCCGTTTGCCAAGGAGACTCGGTGGGTGGGAGTCAGAAAGGAGACCGGTTTTTGCAGGCACATTTGTTCCGTTTGGATCTCCCCCCGTCTGATCTTCCTTCTCCCTTACTGAGAAACAAAGCTTTTTCATACTGTTTTTTTAGTTCTCCAAGCTGATCCCCCCCCCCCCCCCCAAAGGCAGTTTTCAGTGGGGGACTCCAGGGGATTACGATGTTGACTGGGATATAAAAACACATGGATCTGCATTCCTACTGATATCTGACGAAGGGAGTTTTGACTCTCGAAAAGTTCATACCCACCACATTTTGTTGGTCTCCTAGGTGTGGCTGGCCTCGAATCTTGCTCTTTCAGATTTGAGCCAGGTGGTAGAGTGGTTAAGAGCGGCAGACTTTGATCTGGAGAACCGAGTTCGATTTAGGGTTTCCAGGTTACCCCTCACTGCTCCAGCAGGAAGATTCGAGGGCCATTCTGGGGGTGGACGGGGATGTCAAGCAACATTCCTGATGCGATGACGTCATCCGGAAGTAATGTCATCACGTTGGGGACGTCACACGGAGGCGCTCTGGTGTTTGGGCAAACTCTATGATAGAATTGGGCTTAAACCATAGAGTTTGCCCCAAAACCAGAATGTTCCCCCCCATGCATGATGTTCCTGTTTGGGGGTTGGGTTTCCCTGCCGGCCAGCTGGTCTGTGGCAGGGAGAAGCCCCTGAAACCAGGGGATCCTTCGCTGGGACCTGGGGGTTGGCAACTTTAGTTCGATTCCCCACTCCTCCTCCACATGCAGCCAGCTGGGTGACCTTGGGCCAGTCACAGTTCTCTTGGAACTCTCTCAGCCCCACCGACCTCATATTGTGGGGAGAGGAGGGGAAGGCAATTGTAAGCCACTTTGAGACTCTGTAAGGTCGAGAAAAGGGAGTGATAAAAGCCAACTCTTTTTCTTCTTTGACGGAAGACCAACCCGGCTACCCTCGGAAATGATCTACCCGGAAGGCACCACATTCAGCCACATGGAGTGGAAACCCACCAACTACGGGTCTGGCCGAGAGAGCTTTGACTCTCCAAAGTGTCTAACCTGGAAACCTCGTGATTCTCCAGGGTGCCTACCGGACTCAAACATAGCTCTTCCCAGGGGTCCGTTGGAGCGGGAGCGCACAGGAGCGCAGCTCCGGGAGTGAGGAGCCCAAGGGGCGGCCACATAACCAAGCCCCGCCCCCTCCTCGGCTTCCCCAAGCAGTGCAGAGGCGCAGCGCCCCGGGGAAAGCCCTCCTAGGGTCTTTATTATTTTTAATGATTTGTTTTAATATTGATAATTTTATCATTGTTCCTTTTATGACTGTGTGCTGCTTTTCCAGAGACTTGCTCAAGATGGCATATAAATTTTCTAAGTATACCATTTTTTATCTGGGCACATGGCACAGAAGTACTGGAGAAATTTCACCAACCCTTCAGCAGCTTCCCACCCATCAGTTTGGTGTAGTGGTCAGGAGTTGGGACTCTAATCTGGGAGAACCCGGTTTGATCCCCCACTCCTCCACATGCAGCTGCTGGTGTGACCTTGGGCCAGTCACAAGTTCTCTCAGAGCTGTTCTCTCATGAGCAGTTCTCAAAAGACCTCTCTCAGCCCCACCTACCTCCCAGGGTGTCTTGTTGTGGGGAGGGGAAGGGGCAGGGATGGGTGGTGCACATGTCCTGGGTATCTCAAGTCTACTTGAAACCGGGTGGTTTGAAGGGAGCAGGAAGAGAATGAGGGTGTGTTCTTTACGCTTATTTTTATTGCACAAAGTATTGGATGGGGAAGAGCAGGTCAGTTTCACTCACCTGTGGAGTGGAGCCTGAGGGGGGGTGTTGCCTTCTGACACACTTCCGGTATGTTAGGGGGTGTGACATATGCAAATGAGTTATGCTAATGAGTTATGCTAATGAGCTCCTGCACCTCTTTTTCTACAAAATGACCCCTGGCTCTTCCCATGTTTGATATGTAGACCATCATTCCATCTTGAATACCTCCCAGCAGGGCTATCCAGGATTTGCCGCCTGGTTCACAAGGCTGCCCAGTTTGCTCTACTGGGGGGGGGGGGAAGGGACCTCAGTGGTATGGGGCAGTTGTCGTTGGCGGCCAAGGAGGGCACAGTCACTTTTCTTAAAGAGGTATGGGGGGGAGTCAGACAGGAGGCCAGTTCGGTGCTCACCACCAGGGGACGCCCTAGGCAGAAGTCTAGTCTGCCTAGTGAGCAGTAGTCTCCTCAGGCCTCGAAAGCAAGACTGGGAGGGCCTCAAAAGGATTCAGAACCAGAGCCAAGGAGCTGGAACACGGGGCTTGCACCTAGTGCAGGGGTGGGCAAACTTGCTCAGCGTAAGAGCCACCTAGAACAGGGGTGGCCAAACTTGCTTAACGTGAGAGCCGCATAGAATAAACATCAGATGTTTGAGAGCCGCAAGACATGAACAAATATTACCTGCTTTTATTGGAAAATAAGCAAATTTGCTTTTTGTCAACATTAAATGAGGCTGCCAAAAATAATAACAAAAGGGGTAAAAGCAGATATTGATAATGATATTAATTTGTCCAATGATATTTGTTTGCTAATGATACTTAGCTTCCCCAGCCGCCCTGCCGGGAGCCACATAATACATGTGAAAGAGCCGCATGCGGCTCCCGAGCCACAGTTTGCCCACCCCTGACCTAGTGGATTAGACCAGGGGCGACCAACTCATTCGTTATGAGGGCTGGATTTGACATAAATCGGACTTTGTCGGGCCGGGCCACGTGTGTCATAAAATGCAATGCCAGGTAGCGGAGATATAAACTTTATAAAGGACACAAACACAAAGGTTTTTTTTTTTTTAACTTAAAATAAAAACATGCCTGAAACATTTGCAGTCTTGCAATATTTTGTGAAATATAAATTGTCTCTGATAACGGACACTTCTTGCTGTGAATTACTGCATTCAAATATCCCTGCTGGAGCAGTCTGGGAAGGGGAGGAGCCTCAGCCCAGGGCAGGGAGCAGAAGTTTGCCTATCTATCTCTCCTGAGCGATTGAGAGAGTCTGGGAAAGCAAGCTAGGACACAACAGCAGCAGCAGAACTGGAGGAAGAAGCAGGAGACAGCCAGTCTCTTGCAGGCCTGATTGAAGCCTTCTGGGGGCCTCATCCAGCCCCCGAGCCGCATGTTTGACACCCCTGGATTAGACGATCCAGGAAGACAGCCTTCCCAAGCCTCAGCCCAATGGGGTTGCCAGATTCCTGCCAGGGGGTGGGACCAGGAGCAGAGGGGAGGGCCGGGCGACACGGTGGGTGAGGTGTCTATGTCACTTCCAGCGTGTACCAGAAGTGACATCATCACCCTTCGCCGTCTCGTCATGGTGATGCTCTGGTGTCTGGGCCCAACCTCCGTGGCAAAAATGTTCTACCAGATAGTTTTTGCCCAAATACCAGAGCGGCACCTGGATGTCGCTGGCGTGATGACATCACTTCCTCTGCACACCAGAAGTGATGTCGCCAGAGTCATTTGCCTCCTTTGGACCACCTTGGCCCAGGCCTTCCTCCACCACTAGGGCTGCCAACCTCCAGGTGGCACCTAGAGATCTCCCAGAATTACAATTGATCACCGGGCGACAGAGATCAGCTCCCCTGGAGAAAATGGCTGGCTTGGAGGGTGGACTCTACGGCATTGTACCCTGCTGAGATCCCACCCTCCCCAGGCTCCACCCCCCAAATCTCCAGGTATTTCCCAACCCAGAACCGGCAACCCCTATCATTGCCATTCCTGTTCCTGCAGAGTGGAAGAGGGTCATGAGGGGCTACAGGCCTGGGTTCGAGTCCCACCCAGCAGAGGCCTAGCAGCTGACTCAGGGACCAATGGGGAGGTTCCCCCTCCTGCAGGGTCCACCAGTGGGGCTTCTGGTGCCGCTGGTAAATCTTCGGCAGGGGCTGCTACATTCTCAGCAGGCACCTCTGCCACGCTGGGCCCTCCCTGATTCCTGGGTTCCTCCTCAGTCACCAACCTCGGCTCCTCCGTTCCCTCCCCTGAAGACTTGGAGTCAGATCCGTGGGCTGGCCAGAGGGGGTCATGATGACACTTTCCAAGCAAAGGCAACCCTGAAGGAAGTCTTAAAGAGAATCCCTCTTAACAATATGTTTCAGAGGGTTGCCAATGTCAGGTTGGGGAATTCCTGGAGATTTGAGGGTATAGCCTGGGGAGGGTGGGGTTTGGGGAGGGACCTCAGTCAGGTATGATGCCAGAGAGTTTGCTCTCCTCCAAAGCAGCCATTTTCTCCAGGGGGAACTGCTCTCTATTGTCTGGAGATCAGCTGTCATTCTGGGAGACCTCCTGGCCCCACCTGGAAGTTGGCACTCCTCTTCCTAGAGACAGTTTGGTGTAGTGGTTAGGAGCACGGACTCTAATCCGGGAGAACCGGGTTTGATTCCCCAGTCCTCCACATGCAGCTGCCGGCGTGACCTCGGGTCAGTCACAAGTTCTCTCAGAGCTGTTCTCTCAGGAGCAATCCTTGAAAGAGCTCTCTCAGCCCCACCTGCCTCACAGGGTGTCTGTTGTGGGGAGGGGAAGGGAAAGGAGATTGTAAGCCGCTCTGAGACTCCTTCAGGTAGTAAATTGATAAGTATTGGAGTCGGGAGTCCATGGAATAGTGAAACAGCTAGATCTTTATTGCTGGTCCGGATGAAGCATACAACCCAGGGCTCCGAGCCCTCCTTTTATGCTGGTCAGGGATAATCCCCTGACCTCACCCAACTGGCCTGATAGGCTATTATCAGTCTATTTACATCTCATAGGTTCCCTGGGAGAAACCTAGGTACATGATTGGTGGCCGGTTTGAATCCACCTGGCCTTTGTTCTACCTGGCTGAAGCTCAGGGAGTTTCTTGGCCATGTGCTCTGGCCACATGGCGGTCGCCATTACTGGAGCACATGGCGACCGCATGGTCAATACATAACAAAATGGTGAGGTATAAATCCGCCTCCTCCTCCTCCTCGTCATTGGCCTCTTCTTTGACGACAACTCTAATCTGGCAGAACCGGGTTTTATTCCCCACTCCTCCACTTGCACCTGCTGGATGACCTTGGGCAAGCCATAGATCCGTCCCAGCTGCTCTCTCAAGGACAGTTGTCTCAGAGCTCTCTCAGCCCCACCCACCTCACAAGGTGTCTGTTGTGGGGAAGGGAAGGGAAATGAGTTTGTAAGCCGCTCTGAGACTCCAAGTGAAGGGCGGGGTATAAATCCAATCTCTTCTCTTCTTCTCCTCCTCCTTTTCTGCTAACACCCATGTTGGGAGAAAATGGACGATACTTTACTACTCTTCTGAGACTGATCACTTTTCAGCTTGCCACTTGGCCACATTTTGGAAACCAGAATCCGAAGCTCAGCAGGAGACAGGGTTGCCATCTCTGGGGCTGCAAATACCTGGAGATCTGAGGGTGCAATCTGGGAAGGGTGGGGTTCAGGGAGCGGAGGGGCCTCTGTTGAGCGCAATGCCTTCCGCAGCAGCCACGTCCCCCAAGAGAAGTGGAATGAATATTTTAAAGAAATACACGATAAACCAGGGGCGGCCAAACTCGCTTAACGTAAGAGCCACATAGACTAAACGTCAGATGTCCGAGAGCCGCAAGACAGGAACAAATATTACACACATATATTTATTGGAAAATACGCATATTTGCTTTTTATTATTTTATTATTAATATCTTAACATTTGATATTCTGAATACCGGCTGATGTCTTTTCGGGTTTTTTTGTTATGTACCGGGCCAATGACAGTACTAATAAACAAACAATAACCTTAAACGAGACTGGCAAAAATAAAAACAGAAGGAGTAAAAATAGATCTATGATATGTATTTGTTGAATTATATTTGTAGGCTTTGGGGGGGGGGGGCTTTGAGAATGCAAGAAGAAGAAGAAGAAGAAGAGATTGGATTTATACCCCGCCCTTCACTTGGAGTCTCAGAGCGGCTTACAATCTCCTTCCCCTTCCCCTCCCCACAATAGACACCCTGTGAGGTAGGTGTGGCTGAGAGAGCTCTGAGACAGCTGTCCTTGAGAGAACAGCTGATCCAGAGCTACGGCTTGCCCAAGGTCATCCAGCAGCTGCAAGTGGAGGAGTGGGGAATCAAACCCGCTTCTCCCAGATTAGAGTCCGTGCACTTAACCACCACACCAAACTGGCTCTCTTAAAGTGGCTTTCTTTCTCTGCAGCCTCCTGGCTTAAGCCTACCCAGGGCGGGGAACACTGGCTGGGGAAGGGAAGACCGATCGGGGAGGCACGCCTCTCCTTTGCTTCCCCAGCCGCCCTACCGGGAATCGCACAATACGTGTGAAAGAGCCGCATGTGGCTCCCAAGCCGCCGTCTGGCCACTCCTGCGATAAGCAGTCTCTGTAGTCTTGAGATCTGCTGTATTTCTGAAAGATCTCCAGCCTCAGGTTGCCAGATCCCTAACTGTTGCTGGCGGGCGGGGGGGGGGGGGGGGGCTCCAGCCCACGATCCTAGATATCTTGGAGTTTTTTTCTCAGATGCTAGAGCGTCTCCCCCCGCCCTCGCGACGTGCCCTGCGCAATGATGTCACCTCCAGCTGACGTCAACATACTAGGCATGTTGGCATGGATGGGGCTGCTCAGGGGCAGACGGCGCTGCTGAGCAGCGGCAGATTGGGGCCCCCCTGAAAGCGGGGAAACCCCTGCCCTCATTGGGGAGATGACAACCCTACTCCAGCCCCTACCTTTAAAGCCCTATATGGCTTGCCTACTTGAGGGACCGCCTTTCCCCATAGGTGACCCAGAGGGCACTGAGGTCAAGCTCACAACACTGCTTGACTCTCCCCGGTCCGAAAGATGTTCGGCTGGCCAGCACTAGGACCAGGGCTTTCTCGGTGGCGGCCCCATACTGGTGGAACGAGCTCCCGTATGACATCAGGGCCCTGCGGGACTTATTACCAGGGGTCCTTTCGTAGAAAAAGAGGTGCAGGGGCTCATTAGCATAACTCATTTGCATAACTCATTTGCGTATGCCACACCCCCTAACATACCGGAAGTGTGTCAGAAGGCAACACCCACCCCTCAGGCTCCGCTCCACAGGTGAGTGAAACTGACCTGCTCTTCCTCCATTCCCTTCCCCATCCCATACTTTGTGCAATAAAAATAAGCATAAAGAACACACCCTCATTCTCTTCCTGCTCCCTTGAAACCACCAGGTTTCAACTAGACTTGAGAAACCCAGGACATGTGCACCGCCCATCCCTTCCCCTTCCCCTTCCCCTCCCCACAACAAGACACCCTGTGAGGTAGGTGGGGCTGAGAGAGGTCTTTTGAGAACTGCTCATGAGAGAACAGCTCTGAGAGAACTTGTGACTGGCCCAAGGTCACCCCAGCAGCTGCATGTGGAAGAGTGGGGAATCAAACCCGGTTCTCCCAGATTAGAGTCCCAACTCCTGACCACTACACCAAACTGATGGGGTGGAAGCTGCTGAAGGGTTGGTGAAATTTCTCCAGTACCTATGTGCCATGTGCCCAGATAAAAAATGGTATACTTAGAAAATTTATATGCCACCTTGAGCAAGTCTCTGGAAAAGCAGCACACAGTCATCAAAGGAACAATGATAAAATTATCAATATTAAAACAAAACATTAAAAACAATAAAGACCCTAGCAGGGCTTTCCCCGGGGCACTGCGCCTCTGCACTGCTCGGGGAAGCCGAGGAGGGGGCGGGGCTTGGTCATGTGCCCGCCCCCTGGGCTCCTCACTCCCGGAGCTGCGCTCCTGTGCGCTCCCGCTCCAATGGACCCCTTCTTATTACAGTTCCGCAGGGCCTGCAAGACGGAGCTCTTCCGCCAGGCTTTCAATTAGGAGCTGCCACCGGGGGAATTTATGATAACATCACCTTAGAACCGCGGGCCAAACCTCTTGCTGCCTCCTCAACCATGAGAAGTCTGATTGCCGCCTGCATTCGTTGTTGTCCATGTTGTTTTAACTTTGATAATCGAAGAAAACTGTATAAAGCTCCTTTCTGTTAAACTGTATTTAACTTTAATATAATTATCAGGCAAATAGAACAGATTTCGAGTCCAGTGGCACCTTTAAGACCGACGAAGTTTTATTCAAGGTATGAGCTTTTGTGTGCAAGGCACACTTCTTCAGATACATTGGAATGGAAGGTAAAGTTCAAACTATATCTATAAGCCTGTATCTATAAGTTTGAACTCTACCTTCCACTGTATCTGGAAAAACGTGCCTGCACACGAAAGCTCATACCTTGAATAAAACTTTGTCAGTCTTAAAGGGTCCACTGGACTCGAAATCTGTTCTACTGCTTCAGACCAACACGGCTGACCACCTGGCTCTATCAGACAAATAAGTTTGCACAAGTCTTTATATATAATTGTTAGGTAAAATTGTTAGGTAAAGTTAGGTAATTGTTAGGTAAAATTGTTAGGTATAATTGTTAGGTAAAGGTAAAGGTTTCCCTTGCTCGAAAGCTCGAAAGCTCTAGGGATGCGGTGCTCATCTCCGTTTCCAAGCTAAAGAGCCAGCGCTGTCCGAAGATGTTTCCGGGGTCAAATGGCAGCATGACTAGATGCCGAGGCGCACAGAATGCTGTTACCTTTCCACCGAAGCAGTACCTATTTATCTGCTTGCAATGTCTTGCTTTCGAACTGCTAGGTTGGCAGGAGCTGGGGCCCGAGACGGGAGCTCACTCCGTCACGTGGCACTCGGGGTCTCGAACTGCTGAACTACCGGACTTCCGGTCCGCAGTTCAGCATCTTAACCACTCGAGCCACTGCAATATAATTGTTTGAAGCTGCCTTTTCACAGTGTGTTTTGTTTTCTTGGTATCGGCTGCACGGCATTCCCTTTTCGACTTCTTTCCCTCCCTGGAGGTTGGCATCCCTAGCAAGGAGAGGGAGTGCAGGCGGGGGGGAGGGTGTTAGAGCAAGCCAAGGGAGGGCACCTCCTTCCCATCCCGTAAACCATTTTCAAGTTTCAAAGAAGGCGAAACCCCGGCGTCTGCCTCCACTGCAGCCACACTTCCTCTCGCCTAGGTGTGGTCCGGGCGCTTGGAGACACAAGAGTCTATAAAGGGAAACTGGGTGTGTGAGCCTGGCGGGGGAGGGGGGGACAAAAGGGGGGGGGGATCTGAGCCTCTCAATGAAACATGTGCACCTTCTGCAGAGAGCCGAGGCTCCCGGGCCTGGGTCCAGCTTGCCAGACGCCAGCACCGCTGGGGAGGGTGATGGGAGAGGTCACCCAGATGGCTTTGAGCGACGATCTTATCTCTGCCCAGGAATATCCAACATTTCCTCCCTCTGTTGCGAGGCCCGCAAACACAAAGGGCGAGAGGCCGCCGAGAGCCAGGCTGCTTCCCCACCCCACCCCCACACGTTTCCAGGCTCTCCCCCCTTTTCTCGCTGCCTGCCCCACAACTTCTCTGGCACCCCCACCTGCCTAGAGGTCCGGGTTTGCTTATCTGATTCTCTTTGTCCAAAGGCCACCCAGTGAGGCCTGAGCAGAGAAGGGTCTTGGGGAAGGAGGCCGGGGGTGGGAAGGGGGAGCCCCTTACACGTCCCCACAGTGAAAGTGAAGAGCGTGGGCCAGTGAGGTCATTGCTCAGCCAGGGACGGGAGGGCGGTGTGTTTATGGCACGCCACAGCTCGCTCTCGACTCCTCGTCACTTTCCCTCTTTGGCGTTGGGAGAGAGACTTGGGCCAAGGTGAGGGTCAAGGAAGGCCTGATGCCGGCCCCATTCTGCCATACGTGACCATTGGGATGGACCTGGGGCATTCTGGGCCATCATAAGAACATAAGCACAGAAGAGAAGCTTATCAACTAATGGCCCATCTAGTCCAACACTCTGTGTCACACAGTGGCCACACAACTCAGGGGCCATCAGGAGGTCCACCACTGGAGCCAGAACTCCAGAAACCCTCCCACTCTTACCCTCCAAGCACCAAGGAGACAGAGCATCACTGCCCCAGACAAAGGGTTTCATCTACACAGCCACTGATGGATCATTGCTCTTAAGAACATAAGAGAAGCCATGTTGGATCAGCCCAATGGCCCATCCAGTCCAACACTCTGTGTCACACAGCGGCCAAAAGTACCAAGTGCCATCAGGAGGTCCACCAGTGGGGCCAGAACTCCAGAAGCCCTCCCACTGTTGCCCCCCAAGCATGAAGAAGACAGAACATCACTGCCCCAGTCATAGGAACATAGGAGAAGCCATGTTGGATCAGGCCAGTGGCCCCTCCAGTCCAACACTCTGTGTCACACAGTGGCCAAAAACACCAGGTGCCCTCAGGAGGTCCACCAGCGGGGCCAGAACTCCAGAAGCCCTCCCACTGTTGCCCCACCCAAGCACCAAGAATACAGAGCATCACTGCCCCAGACAGAGCATTTGATCTGTGACCATCTTTGACAAGCCAGCGGTCTTGAAACATCTGAACTCAGGCTCTGGATTAGGCAGATTCGTGGAGTAGAGGTCTGTGTGGAGCTCTTTGCTATCATGACTAAAGGGAGCTTCCGTGTTCAGAGCAAGTAAGGTTTCCTTTGCTCGAAAGCCAGCCGAATCCAACTCTAGGGATGCAGTGCTCATCTCCATTTCCAAGCTGAAGACCCAGCGCTGACCAATGACGTTTCTGTGGTCAGGTGGCCGTCATGACTAGACGCCGAGGTGCACGGAATACTGTTCCCTTCCCACCGAAGCAGTATCTATTTACCTACTTGCAATTTCTTGCTTTCGAACAACTAGGTTGGCAGGAGCTGGGGCCAGAGACGAGAGCTCACTCCGTCATGCAGCACTCAGGACTCGAACTGCTGAGCTACCGACTTTCCGGTCTACCGTTCAGCATCTTAACCACTTGAGCCACTGCAGCCCCATTCAGAGCAAGCAGACAAGACCAAATACCTTTAGATTTTGCATTTAT
This sequence comes from Lepidodactylus listeri, assembly GCA_029233225.1. Classification (NCBI taxonomy): domain Eukaryota; kingdom Metazoa; phylum Chordata; class Lepidosauria; order Squamata; family Gekkonidae; genus Lepidodactylus; species Lepidodactylus listeri. The sequence continues at coordinate 10,357,859 of JARCFY010000002.1, read as the reverse complement.
GCAGCTCTTGTTCCCAGTGGCTGGCAAATATCCAGGTTCACAAGCAGACAGATTTGGAGGATTTCTCAGAATGACTCGGATGTAAACTTTAGCTGGTCAGAATCATGCCTGTCTCTCATGCTCTCACTCAGTCTGGAGAATTTGTAAGAACTTTCCACGTGTCTCAAAGCCATTTAGCTCTTGTTTCACCTTGTTTGCAGATGTGTTGGCAAGAAAAAAAGGAGTGTCTTAAGAGTGCATGCAAGTTATAGTCAGGGGTCCGTTGGAGCCGGAGCGCTCCGGAGCACAGCTCCGGGAGTGAGGAGCCCAGGGGGCGGGCACATGCCCAAGCCCCGCCCCCTCCTCGGCTTCCCCGAGCAGTGCAGAGGCGCAGTGCCCCGGGGAAAGCCCTGCTAGGGTCTTTATTGTTTTTAATGTTTTGTTTTAATATTGATAATTTTATCATTGTTCCTTTGATGACTGTGTGCTGCTTTTCCAGAGACTTGCTCCAGGTGGCATATAAATTTTCTAAGTATACCATTTTTTCACCAACCCTTCAGCAGCTTCCACCCCATCAGTTTGGTGTAGTGGTCAGGAGTTGGACTCTAATCTGGGAGAACCGGGTTTGATTCCCCACTCTTCCACATGCAGCTGCTGGTGTGACCTTGGGCCAGTCACAAGTTCTCTCAGAGCTGTTCTCTCATGAGCAGTTCTCAAAAGACCTCTCTCAGCCCCACCTACCTCACAGGGTGTCTTGTTGTGGGGAGGGGAAGGGGAAGGGATGGGTGGTGCACACATCCTGGGTATCTCAAGTCTACTTGAAACCGGGTGGTTTCAAGGGAGCAGGAAGAGAATGAGGGTGTGTCCTTTACGCTTATTTTTTTTGCACAAAGTATTGGATGGGGAAGGGACTGGAGGAAGAGCAGGTCAGTTTCACTCACCTGTGGAGTGGGGCCTGAGGGGTGGGTGTTGCCTTCTGACACACTTCCGGTATGTTAGGGGGTGTGGCATATGCAAATGAGCTATGCAAATGAGCTATGCTAATGAGCTCCTGCACCTCTTTTTCTACGAAATGACCCCTGGTTATAGTTATGTGCAGTAATAACCGTTTGTGTATAAGCTCTTTTAGGGTTAGAACAAAGTTTGAGTCCGGTGCCATTATTAAGACCAACAGAGTTTAATTCTAGGTATGAGCTTTCGTGTGTATGCACACTTCTTCAGATCCAATGTGCCTGCGCACAAAAGCTGATGCCCAGAATTAAACTTCGTTGGTCTTAAAGGTACCACTGGGCTCAAACTTTGCTCTGTTCCTTCAGACCAACACGGCTACCCACCTGAATCTCTTTCAGGGTTGAGAGTCATCTTTCTTTTCGGTTAACCCTTCCTTAAATTCAGGGTCACCTTCCTTTCAGGTAAATGTGGTGTTATTTTCCTTTGCATTCACTAATCCATGTATTCTCTCTTTAGATGGAAAGAAGAAGATGAAGAAGAGGAGGAGGAGGAGATTGGATTTATATCCTGCCCTTCACTACTCGAAGGAGTCTCAGAGTGGCTTACAAACTCCTTCCCCTTTCCCTCCCCGCAACAGACATCCTGTGAGGTACATAAGAGAAGCCAATGTTTGATCAGGCCAGTGGCCCATCCAGATTGGTGTAGTGGTTAAGTGCGCAGACTCTAATCTGGGAGAAGTGGGTTTGATTCCCCACTCCTCCACTCGCAGCTGCTGGATAACCTTGGGCAAGTGTAGTTCTGGCACAGCTGTTTTTGAAAAAGAGCCGTTTCTGTCAGAGCTCTCTCAGCCCCACCTACCTCCCAGGGTGTCTGTTGTGGGGAGGGGAAGGGAAAGGAGTTTGTAAGCCACCTTGAGATGCCTTTGGGTAGTGAAAAGCAGGATATAAATCCAATCTCTTCTCCTTCAGTCCAGCACTCTGTGTCACACAGTGCCCAAAACATACCAGGTGCCCTTAGGAGGTCCACCAGTGGAACCAGGACACTAGGAGCCCTCCCACTCCCCCCGCCCAGGCCCCAAGAATTCAGTGGCAGGTAGGGCTGGGAGAGTTCTTTTGAGGACTGCCCTTGTGAGAACAGCCCTGAGAGAACCTGTGACTGACCCAAGGCCACACCGGCAGCTGCAAGAGGAGAAGTGGAGAATCAAACCTGGTTCTCCCAGATTAGAGTCCGTGCACTTAACCACTACACCAAACTGGCTCTCCAAACACTTAAGAAAGGGGTCCCCAATACGGTGTGTGCGGGCACCACGGTGCCTGCCAACACCTTCCCTAGTGCCCACCCAGTGTTTTTAGAAAGTGTGCAAGACCAGGTGGGGCTTTTGTCCGGCAAGGTTTCTGACGGCCCACGGGAGATTTGAGTGGCTGTGCAAAGTTTTGGAAATGTTGCCATGGCAGCAGCTGCCACCACAGCACAAGGATCTTTATTGTATGACTGAAAGGAAGCTGGGATGGGTATTTTGTGCCCGGCTCCAGTTCCTGCGGCAGCCATTTTGTGGCAGCCATTTTGGGCATGTGCCTACCACGCTGTGTCAAGATTCCAAAGGTGCCATCAGGCTCAAAAATGGCAGGGACTCCTGCCTTAAGAACATAAGAGAAGCCAATGTTGGATCAGGCCAATGGCTCCTCCTGTCCAACACTCTGTGTCACAGAGTGGCCAAAAATACCAGGTGCCCTCAGGAGGTCCAGCAGTGGGGCCAGAACTCCAGAAGCCATCCCACTCTTGCTCTCCAAGCACCACGAATGCAAAGCATCACTGCCCTAGACATAAAACCAGGAGTCCGTTGGAGCAGGAGCGCACAGGAGCGCAGCTCCGGGAGTGAGGAGCCCAGGGGGCGGGCACATGACCAAGCCCCGCCCCCCTCCTCGGCTTCCTCCAGCAGTGCAGAGGCGCAGCGCCCTGGGGAAAGCCCTGCTAGGGTCTTTATTGTTTTTAATGTTTTGTTTTAATATTGATAATTTTATCATTGTTCCTTTGATGACTGTGTGCTGCTTTTCCAAAGACTTGCTCAAGGTGGCATATAAATTTTCTAAGTACACCATTTTTTATCAGGGCACATGGCACATAAGTACTGGAGAAATTTCACCAACCCTTCAGCAGCTTCCCCCCCATCAGTTTGGTGTAGTGGTCAGGAGTTGGACTCTAATCTGGGAGAACCGGGTTTGATTTCCCACTCCTCCACATGCAGCTGCTGGTGTGACCTTGGGCCAGTCACAAGTCCTCTCAGAGCTGTTCTCTCATGAGCAGTTCTCAAAAGACCTCTCTCAGCCCCACCTACCTCACAGGGTGTCTTGTTGTGGGGAGGGGAAGGGGAAGGGATGGGTGGTGCACATGTCCTGGGTATCTCAAGTCTACATGAAACCTGGTGGTTTCAAGGGAGCAGAAAGAGAATGAGGGTGTGTTCTTGACGCTTATTTTTATTGCACAAAGTATTGGATGGGGAAGGGGATGGAGGAAGAGCAGGTCAGTTTCACTCACCTGTGGAGTGGAGCCTGAGGGCTGGGTGTTGCCTTCTGACACACTTCCGATATGTTAGGGGGGGTGGCATATGCAAATGAGTTATGCTAATGAGCTCCTGCACCTCTTTTTCTACGAAATGACCCCTGCATAAAACCTAAGGGAAGTTATGTTGGATCAGACCAATGGCCCATCTAGTCCAAACGCCAGCTGCCATATTTTGCAACATAGCAAAATATGACATTTGACTCTGTGGAGGTACCTCCAGATGAAGGGCAGGATGGAGGATGGAGGATGACAGGGAAAAGGCACCACAGAGTGAAGTTTTGCTGTCGTGTGGTTTTGTTATTTACATTCAGATTGCTTTCATTCTCCTCGCCGTCTTCGATTTGGAAGGGAACCTGATTTCGGCAGGGCGTTGGGCTCTTCCCTGCCAAGTTGCCCACCTCCTGGAGTTTCCCGAGATGCTTCCCCCCTCCTTTTGGTGTGGAATTTTCCCATCTGCTCCCTCGTGGGCTGTCATTTTAAGCTGCTTTTGCCATCTCCCAGGGAAATCCACAACTGCTGACTCCCAAACTTTGCAGAAACAGGACAATCGAATCAGTGAGCGACCCCCCCGGGAGGGGGGGGAGGAACTACCGCAGGTCTTTCCCATTCCCATTTCTAAAATTTGCAAGGGACATCCTGCTTTTATCCACGCAGACCTTTGGTGGTGAATAAAAGGAGCAGGGCCGATATAAACATTCCCATGAAACTGCCTTTGCGTGTCCCCATCAGCAAGGTTTCCCTCTCTCGAATCTACATCTTTTTTTTTCTATATTTATACCACTTTCTCCTTCGGTCAGCACAATGCACTTCCATAGGGTCAAGAGGAAGTTGCAAGCTGATAGGGGATTAGAACTCGCTGCTCTTCGGGGACAAAACGCCACCTAGAGGCACCTGGACTAACTACTCGGCAGTCTCATTCTGCAAGTTGACTCCTGGACTTTTTCCTACCCAGAGAATGTAGGATCCCAGGCTAGCCCAATGTTTTCAGATCCAGGAAGCTAAGCAGGGTTGGCCCTGGTTAATAGAATGATAGGATCATAGAGTTGGAAGGGACCTCCAGGGTCATCTAGTCCAACCCCCGGCACAATTCAGGAAATTCACAAATGCTTCCCCACATAGGCATAAACTCTGGCTGAGCCTCCGACTGAGCCCCCCCGGGCCGCCGACGCCGTCTCCCCCCCCCCCTGGCCACTCCGTCCCTCCCTCCGTCCATCCAGCGGCCAGCTAAGCAAATGCCCAGCTGGCCCCTGGATGGATGGAGGGAGGGAAGCAGGAGTGGTCAGGTGGGGGTAAGGTGGCAGCGGTGGCGACATGGTCCCAGTGGGTGCGCACGCGAAGCGCGCGCGCACAGAAGAGCCCCCCCCCCCGGGTTTTAATAACTCGACGCCCCTGCCTCCCCACACTCACAGTGACCACCGGTCCACAGCCAGAAGGTGACAAAAAACCTGTCTAGGATCTCCAGCAAAACTGACCTGGAGAAAAACTGCTTCCTGACCCCAAAGTGGCAACCAGTATTTCCCTGGGTGTGTCAGAAAGGACCACGAGGACTAGGCACTGAGGCAACCCTCCCTCTCATGATCTACCCAAGTTCACTGAATCTGCACTGCTGTCAGATGGCCATCTAGCCTCTGCCTGAAAACCTCCCAAGAAGGAGAGCCCACCACCTCCCGAGGAAGCCTGTTCCACTGAGGAACCACTCCAACTGTCAGGAAGTTCTTCCTCATGTTTAGCCAAAAATACTTTTGATTTAATTTTAACCCGTTGGTTCTGGTCCGACCTTCTGGGGCAACAGAAAACAGCAGAAAAGAGCTTTCATGAGTCACTGCTCACTTCTTCAGATATAGGCAGAATGTGAGTCCATCTGTCCTTATATCTTAGAGTGGAGTGATTTCAGAAGCTGAATGGCAATAGGAAGTGAATGACAATAGCAGACGAGATTGGGTTAGGTGTGATATGCAGGAATTTCAAAGGGAGATTAGAAAGGGAGACTGCTGAATTGCAACTGATAATGGAGCTCAAGACCATGTATCCACCTGGACTGAATTGAGATCTAGGTTTCTTGTCTCATTACCAGTGCTGATGTTCCCATGCCTACTGCCCCTCTGCATATCACACCTGATCCAATCATGGCTGCTATTGTCATTCACCTGCTATTGTCATTCGGCTGCTAATGTCACTCGGCATCTGAAATCACTCCACTCTCCAAGATATAAGGACAGATGGACCCACATTCTCACTGAATCTGAAGAAGTGAGCAGTGACTCACAAAAGCACATTCCCTGCCACAATTTTTGTCAGTCTTTAAGGTGGTCCTGGACTATTGCTCTTTTTTACTGCTACAGACAGACTAACATGGCTACTCGTCTTGATCTATCACTAGAGAAGCAAGACTCTTTCATCCTGCATCATGCTATGCTATGCTATGCCGGGGGTTCTTAGGAAGGGAATTGAAAACAAATCAGCCAGTATCATAAGGCCCGTGTATAAATCGATGGTGTGACCTCAGTTGGAGTACTGTGTACAGTTCTGGTTGCCACACCTCAAAAAAGATATTATCGCATTGGGAAAAGTGCAGAAAAGGGCAACTAGAATGATAAAAGGATTGGAACCCTTTCCCTATGAAGAAAGTTTGAAGCGCTTGGGACTCTTCAGCTTGGAGAAAGGACAATTGAGGGGTGACACTATCGAGGTTTATAAGATTATGCATGGGATAGAGCAGGTAGAGAAAGAAGTCCTTTTCTCCCTTTCTCACAACACAAAAACTTGTGGGCACTCGATGAAATTGCCAAGCAGTCGGGTTAGAACGGAGAAAAGGAAGTCCTTCTTCACCCAGAGAGTGATTAACATGTGGAATTCACCGCCACAGGAGGTGGTGGCAACTACAAGCATGGACAACTTCAAGAGGGAATTGGAGAAACATATGGTGCAGAGATCCATCAGTGGCTATTAGCCTCAAGGTATAGATAGGAACTCTCGGTCTGGGGCAAGTGATACTCTGTATTCTTGGTGCTTGGGGGCGCAACAGTGGGAGGGCTTCTAGTATCCTGGCCCTATTGGTGGACCTCCAATTTCAGTCTTTTGGTACAGATCAACATCCCCAGCCCCAGGGATTTCCAACTTGCCTCAACTAGCACCAGGGCCTTTTCGGCCTTGGCCCCCTACCTGGTGGAATGAGCTCCCATATGAGATCAGGGCTCTGCGGGATTTATTACAGCTTCACGGTTCCTGTAAGATGGAGCTCTTCCACCAGGCTTTTGGTTGAGGCGGCGGACGTCCCCCCCTCCTGGCTGGCCTCTCATCAGGGGCCTACGTTCGAATAGCCCCCTGGGAACTTGCACCCCTCTCCCATTGTAAGCGCTGAGACATCTGATCCGACTTTACACGGTATTCTCGGACGACATGCTGTTTCCATCTGTCGTTTTAAGTGGTTTTAATTGTATATTGTATTAATATTGTTGGAACTCTGCCTGGTCCTTTTGCCTGGAGATACCGTGGGTTGAACCTGGGACCTTCCTCAGGCCAAGCAGACGCTCTAACGCTACTCCATCAGCCACTGTCTCCAGGGGAGCTGATCTCTTTTGCCTGGAGGGCTGCTGGCATCCCAGGACATCTCCAGGTCCCAAAAGGAGGTCAGCAACCCTACGGAGAGTGGTGGCACTCATCTCAAGTTGCGCAAGGGGACCAATGGTTGTGTGGACCTCTGAACTTGCTTTGCGCGGAGTCCCGCCATCCAGCCCAGCGATCGTCGACGTCCTCTTGCAGCAGCTCTCCAAGGTCTCCAGCGGAGATCTTCCAGGAACCTCGCAACCTGAGAACCCCATCGCCCGAAGCACACAGGCCACGCTGGTGACCTCCAGGCCCCCCCCCCATGGCAAAGGTAGGCTTGGAGATGGGATTGGAGCAAAGGGAGGGCGTTCGCGAACCCGGAGGGATTGACTCGCAAGGGGCTAGGCTGGTTGTTTTGGTCTGGAAGCCGAAGCGTCAACGGGGAGGGGAGGGCAGTTTGTTTTGTTTAGGGTTAAAGACAGGATCGGGTTGTCCAAATCAGTTCCAGACACAACACACACCCCCTCCCAAACCATAGCGTGCAACATCCCACTAGTGGTCTCCTGCACAGCTCAGGGCTCCCATTCCAGTCCATGCGAAGTTTCAGGTTTCAGTCTGGGGTTCGTTCGCAGACCTCCAGGGTTTGGAAGGAATCAGGGGAAAGGGGAAGCGCTGAACCCGTTGCTAGCGTGCCAGATCTTTGGACTGACTGCTGGGGGTGGAGTGAGGTGGGGTGGACTCCAAGAGGGTGCAGAGTTAACCAGCCCCTTGTCGGTCAAGAGGTTATTCACAGCCATAACCATGCAAAACCCCCGACCCCAAGCATAATTCCTTGGAAGCTGCATCTCCCTGAAATCAACAAGGATCGCTTCCAAGTAAGCACGCTTGGAACATCCAACCACTGAGCGGGTGTTTTTCTAGAGCCTCATCTGCTTGTGGTTCAGACGCAGGGCGATTCGGCATTGGCTGTTCCCTCCGTTGCTTTACCAAAGGTGTAGCTCAAAACCACATTCAAATACCCTGGGGCAACGCCGTATTGACTGCAGTCACCCCCCTGAATGTCCATAGATCTATGCAGAAGGTACCATAAAACCTGATGAGCAAAGAAAGTGAAAGTGGCATGCAGTGTAGAAGGCACCATAAAATCCGATGATCAAAGAAAGTGAAAGGGGTATGCAGTGTAGAGGGCACCAAAAAATCCAATGATCAAAGAAAGTGAAAGCAGCATGCAGTGTAGAAGGCGCCATAAAATCCAATGATCAAAGAAAGTGAAAACAGCAGGTAATGTAGAGGGCACCATAAAACCCAATGATCAAAGAAAGTGAAAGCGGCATGCAGTGTAGAAGGCGCCATAAAATCCGATGATCAAAGAAAGTGAAAAACAGCAGGTAGTGTAGAGGGCACCATAAAACCCAATGATCAAAGAAAGTGAAAGCGGCATGCAGTGTAGAAGGCGCCATAAAATCCAATGATCAAAGAAAGTGAAAACAGCAGGTAATGTAGAGGGCACCATAAAACCCAATGATCAAAGAAAGTGAAAGCGGCATGCAGTGTAGAAGGCGCCATAAAATCCGATGATCAAAGAAAGTGAAAAACAGCAGGTAGTGTAGAGGGCACCATAAAACCCAATGATCGAAGAAAGTGAAAGCGGCATGCAGTGTAGAAGGCACCATAAAATCCGATGATCAAAGAAAGTGAAAACAGCATGTAATGTAGAGGGCACCATAAAACCCAATGATCAAAGAAAGTGAAAGCGGCATGCAGTGTAGAAGGCGCCATAAAATCCGATGATCAAAGAAAGTGAAAACAGCAGGTAGTGTAGAGGGCACCATAAAACCCAATGATCAAAGAAAGTGAAAGCGGCATGCAGTGAAGAGGGCACCATAAAACCCAATGATCAAAGAAAGTGAAAGCGGCATGCAGTGTAGAAGGCGCCATAAAATCCGATGATCAAAGAAAGTAAAAACAGCAGGTAGTGTAGAGGGCACCATAAAACCCAATGATCAAAGAAAGTGAAAGCGGCATGCAGTGAAGAGGGCACCATAAAACCCAATGATCGAAGAAAGTGAAAGCGGCATGCAGTGTAGAAGGCGCCATAAAATCCAATGATCAAAGAAAGTGAAAACAGCAGGTAGTGTAGAGGGCACCATAAAACCCAATGATCAAAGAAAGTGAAAGCGGCATGCAGTGTAGAAGGCACCATAAAATCCTATGATCAAAGAAAGTGAAAAACAGCAGGTAGTGTAGAGGGCACCATAAAATCTGATGATCAAAGGAAGTGAAAGCGGCATGCAATGAGGAGGGCACCATAAACCCCAATGATCAAAGAAAGTGAAAGCGGTATGCAGTGTAGAAGGCGCCATAAAATCCGATGATCAAAGAAAGTGAAAAACAGCAGGTAGTGTAGAGGGCACCATAAAACCCAATGATCAAAGGAAGTGAAAGCGGCATGCAGGGTAGAGGGCACCATAAACCCTGATGATCAAAGAAAGTGAAAGTGGTATGCAGTGTAGAGGGCACCATAAAATCCAATGATCAAAGAAAGTGAAAACAGCAGGTAGTGTAGAGGGCACCATAAAATCCGATGTCCAAAGGAAGTGAAAGCGGCATGCAGTGAGGAGGGCACCATAAAATCCGATGATCAAAGAAAGTGAATGTGGCACCCAAAGCAGAGGGGAACTTCTGTTCCAACATGAATTTGGTAAAACAATGGAGGGAAAAACCAATGCAGAATCACCCCCAGATTTGTGCTAGCTATGCTACTGAGTTGAGCCAAGTGGGTGTAGCAGTTAGAGAGCTGGGTTAGAATCTAGGAGAGCCAGGTTTGAATCCCCACTCGTGCCATAGAAACTCACTAGGTAGCCTTAGCCCAGTCTCTCTCCCTCTCTGCTTAACCTACCTCACAGGGTAGTCGTGAGGATTAAAATGGAGAGGAGAATGACGTAAGCCGCTTTGGGTCTCTATTGAGGGGGAAAGCAAGGTATAAATAAAGTAAATATATAATTTTTTAAAGAAAAAACTTTGGAAGACAAAGAAGAAGAGATTGGATTTATACCCCACCCTTCACTACCCAAAGAAGTCTCAGAGTGGCTTACAAACTCCTTTCCCTTCCCCCCCCAACAGACACCCTGCAAGGTAGGTGGGGCTGAGAGAGCTCTTTCAAGGACTGCCCTTGAGAGAGCAGCTCTGAGAGAACTTGTGACTGACCCAAGGTCCCACCAACAGCTGCATGTGGAGGAGCGGGAAATCAAACACAGTTCTCCCAGATTAGAATCCACACTCCAAACCACTATACCAAACTGGCTCAAGAACAAGAAATCTGCAGGTCAGCCTTTAAGGAGAGCCCTGCTAGACCAAACCACAGGTTGCGGTCACACGCACCAGAAAAACCGTGTTTGTGTATGTGTGTGTGTATGTGTGTGAAGCGAAGCTTGACCAGCAGTTGCACGATCACACCTCCCTTTGAAACTGAGGAACAGTCCTTCAGTGTGTGATCAGACTCAACTGTGGGTGAGTCATTTTCTTTGTCCTGTTTTTTCCCCATGCACTTAAACGAGGGATCGATGAATCGCACCTCTACACTGAGGGCTCCCTATGGAGTTTACAATGCTGTGGATACTGCGAAGGCAGGGGAAACAATGGCACGGAGTCGGGTATGGCCTGATCAGACCATCCTGACGCCATGAGCACATGCTGGAGCGATGAGACAGCGGAAAGTTTACTACCAGATTTTCCCCAGTGTCTTTTAACCCCGCTTCTGCAGCAAAGCAAAACAGGTCGCCGAAGGCTGTGGGGCGCTTCCCAGATGTTGTTATCCGATCACACCCTTTAAATCTGCCCGGCATTCGAGCCTATGTCGGGTCTAATTGTGTGTACGATCGCAGCCACAGGCTACTAAACCCAGCATCCTTCTAAAAGACGCCCACTAGCCAGACGTGAATGCGACAAGGTGTCTCCTGTTGTGTTCCCCCACCTAGCAAATGGTGTTCTGAGGTAGACTGTCTCTGGACATGGAGGTTCCATTTATCTTTCTGGGGCCATAGCCACAGAAACAGCTGCCCTCTATGAATTTGTCTAATTCCCTTTCAGGAGGTCTCATCCACACATAATCGTTTCTTCTATGTAACAGTATTGGTATTTTGGTGTGGAGGCAAGAGAGTGAGAGATGGATATGAATGCAACAAGGTTTCTCTTTTAACGTGTCTCCTGTGCTGTTTTATCAAGGGAAAGAACCCCCCCCCCCCAGTCCAGCGGCACCTTTAAGACCAATTAAGTTTAATTCTGGGTATAACCTTTTGTGGGCATGCCCACTTCTTCCAGGGGAACAAAGCTTATGTCCAGCGGCACCTTTAAGACCAACGAAGTTTAATTCTGGGTAGAAGCTTTTGTGTGCATGCACAAGTGTCTAATCTTTGGATCTCCTGGCCATACTACGCGCAATGCCATACGGTAATAGTTATTATTTATCAGCTTGGCTAAGAGAAAATGAATGCCGACAGCTGCTCCTTTCATGGCCAAGTGACCAATCTGAACACTTCTCCACCAATGCTCCCTCTAAGCTGTGGAGTCCTGGGAGCAAAAATTCTGCTTTGTGAGCTACCGGCAATAAAGTTGTGAGCGAGCGATTTGGCTGCTGCATAAATTAGTTTGCTCTGGTGCCCTCCTTCCTGAGCGAAGACAAAAATCTGCGAGCTGGAGGCTAAAAAACTCTGAGCTAGCTCATAGTAACTCAGCTTAGAGGGAACATTGCCCTCCACTCTATGTATTTGTTTACACTTCACCTTTCTCCCTAACGGGGATCCAAAGCAGCTCATGCGGCTCTCCCGCCCTCCATTTTATCCCCACAACAACCCTGCAAGGTCGGCTGTGCTAAGTGTGCTGGGGTGACTGGCCCAGCGAGCTGCCATGGTGGAACAGAATTCCAGATCCCAGTCCGAGACTCCAACCACTGCACCACCTTGCCTTGTGTCAGCATTAGTCCTCCAGGGTGAGGATCATGCACTGCTGGTCCCAAAGCACTCTGCAATGCAAAACCCCTGCCCCGGGGCGCTTGCAATCCGCAGCGGCGTCCCGACCCCGAACCGCGCCTGATCCCTTTCGAAGGTCGCTCCTTTCGAGCCGCGCGTCCCAGTTTCCCGGCCACTACCCGGCACCACTAACCCCCCACTCCGTTCTTGCCCTAGATCCGAACCCACCGAACCAGCACCGGTTTCCTTCGGCGGAGGCCCGCCTAGAACTCTCCCGCAACGCCTCCATCGGCGCGCGCGTTCCGTTCCCACGCGCGAGGCGAGTCCCGTGTCCGGAGCGGCCGGGCGATTTCTTTTGTCAAACTTCGGACGCGCCTTTTGCAGTTTAAAAAAATCTCGGGGTTTTGTGTGTGTGTGTGTGGGGGGGGGGGGGGGTTCGTCTTCCCTGCGAGGAGGATCGACAAGGGGGGAACTTTCCCCCCCCTTTTTAAAGAAGCGTTTTAAAACAATCGAAGCAAGACGCAAGCCCACCGCGGACGCCGCCCCCCCCCCCCAGCTCCAAAAGGGGGGCTCCCCCCTTTTCCTGCGGTTTGCAACCTTGGCGCTGTCTGCAGAAAGCGACCCCCCCCCCCTCCTTTCCTGCCGCAAAAAGCATTGCTGATTTCCTCCGGAGCGGGGGCGGGGGGAGAGAACAGCTCTTTCCAAACCGTCCCTCTTCCTCCTCCCCACGTTCCTACTGGACCGCCCGGAGCCCTCCTCCTCCTCCTCCTCCTCCTCTCGCCTCTTCCTCCTCCGGGCGGGGGGGGGGGGGGGAACACACACACACCCACCCACACCCGGACCTTTATATGGGGCCCCCCTTCCACGCCAACCTCTTTCCCACCCATTTCTCCTCGCCTGGAGTTTTTGGGCGTCTGCAAATTCCCTTGTTGCGCTTTCTGGGGAGGTCGCTCGCCTTCCTCCAAGCCCGTGGCTCTGATATTTTGTCCGGAGGGGTGCGCCGCTTTTTCGCGCCCCGTCCTCCTCCGTCCTCCTCTCGCTTCCTCGGCCTAAGGGAAGGGCCCCGATTCTCCGCTCCTCGGCCCGCCGCCTCCCGATCTGCCCCCCTCCCCACCAAGGCGCGTCCAGCTGGAATGAATATATCTGAGCCCCGCTTCTGTAGAGAGGAATTCTCCCAAGCGCCAGGCGACTTTTCATGGGGAGCCGCAGCGCCCGCAGCCGCCGCCGCCGCCGTCCCCGGACCGCCCGCCTCTGAGCCGGGCCTCGCCGCCTACCCGCCGGCCGCCAGCCGGAGCCCCAGCCCGCCGCCGCCGGCCTTTGCACTGCGCCCCGGCGGCCCGGCCCAGGCGGCGCCCGGCGGAGCGGGAGCAGGAGGAGGAGGAGGAGCGGGCGCGGGAGAGCCGTCTGGCGGCGCGCTTCTGGGATCGGCGTCGAGCCGCTCGCCCAGCCCGGACGACGCCGGCTATGGCTACAGCTCCAGCTCGGGCCGCTCGGAGGGGAAAGGAGGCGAGGACTCCCGCATCCGCCGCCCCATGAACGCCTTCATGGTCTGGGCCAAGGACGAGAGGAAGCGGCTGGCCCAGCAGAACCCGGACCTGCACAACGCCGTGCTGAGCAAGATGCTGGGTAAGGGTGGGGTGGGGGTGGGGTGGGGTGGGGGGCTCGGCTCGACAATATTGCTTAAAATTCCACGTAGATCCCACTTTTCTTTCTCTCCCCCCCCCCCCGTTTCGGAGTCAGAGCGGCTTTTGGCAGGGGGTTGTCCCCTCCTCAGCTTTCTCACCACAACAGCCCTGCGAGGTAAGCCAGGCGCCTAGGGTTGCCAGATCCAGGTTGGGAAGCTCCTGGAAATCTGTGGATGGAGCCCCGGGGAGGACAGGGACTTCAGCTTGGTACGGTGCCGCAGAGTCCGCCCTCCAAAGCGTCCATGTTCTCTCCGGAAACTGATCTCCGTGGTCTGGAGAGGAGCTGTAATCCCAGGGGATCCCCAGGTCCCACCTGGAGGCTGGCATCCCTAACGGCTCACAGCTTACCCCTCTTCTGCTTTCTCACGGCAACAGCCCTGCGAGGTATGCCAAGGGGAGAGGTTGTGGCGGACCCAAGGTCGCCCAGGCAGTGTTTGTGGCAGAAGTGAGGATTCGAACCGCGGGTTTGTCCAGAGCCCTAATCCGCCGCTCTTATCTGCTACACCTACTGGTCATAGAATCGGAGAGTTGGAAGGGGCTCCAGGGTCATCTAGTCCAACCCCCTGCGCAATGCAGGGAATCCACAAATACCTCCCCCCCACACACACCCAGTGACCGCTGTTCCTGTGTCCCATGCCCAAAAGATGACAAAAAACCTCCAGGATCTCCGGCCAAACTGGCCTGGAGAAAAATTGCTTCCAGACCCCGAAGTGGCAATCGGCATTTCCCTGGGCGCGTAAGAAAGGGCCACGAGGACTAAGCGCTGAGGCAACCCTTCCTGCCCTCCCTTCTCGTGATCTGCCCAAGTTCACACAATCAGCATGGCTGTCCGATGGCCATCGAGCCTCTGTGTGAAAACCTCCCAAGAAGGAGAGCCCACCACCTCCCAAGGAAGCTGGTTCCACTGAAAAACTAACCGTCAGGAAGTTCTTCCTCATGTTTAGCTGAAAACTCTTCTGATTTAATTTCAACCTGTTGGTTCTGGTCCGACCTTCTGGGGCAACAGAAAACAGCACACCATCCTGGCCTTAACCTCGCCTGGCTGAAATTCTCCCCCCTCTTCTCAAAAAAGGAACGGAGGAACAGAGACTCAAGGAAGGCTTTCTTCCCGCTGTGCACAATGAGGCGCGTGGAACTCCCCGCCACACAATGTGAAGGGCGCAGGGTTAGATGTCTTTTTAGATTGGGAAGAACTGGCCCTGTTCATGTGTTAAAGTAAACACCAATGTTCCCTCTAATTTCCCCCCCCCCCCCCTGAGTGGAGCGGTTCGTGTCTTGAGCTGAATAGAACTGCTGTAACCTTCAACGGGCAGCACAAAACCCTGCGCGGCTCCAGATTGCGGCTAAGCGGGGCTTCCTCTGTTAGTCAGCGGCTGCTCACATGCACTGCTTAGAGGGAACACTGAACACCAGTACATCCTTCTTGCTCCTCTCTGTACATCTGTTGGTAAGGAAGAACCAATACGCCAGTCTGGTGAAGTGGTTAAGTGCGCGGACTCTAATCTGGGAGAGCCGGATTTGATTCCCCACTCTTCCATTTGCAGCTGCTGGATGACCTTGGGCAAGCCATAGCTCTGTCAGAGCTGTTCTTGAGAAACAGCAGTTTCTGTCAGAGCTCCCTCAGCCCCACCTACCTCACAGGGTGTCTGTTGTGGGCAGGGGAAGGGAAAGGAGTTTGTAAGGCACTCTGAGACTACAAGTGAAGGGCGGGGTATAATTCCAATCTCCTCCTCCTCCTCTTTTTCTTCTTCTTCTTCTATGCATTCACTTTACAGATGAAACTGGGGACCAATAAATGTGGTTTCAGGTGGGTAGAGCTGTATTGGGCTGTGTTGGAAGAGCTCGGTTGGGAGTCCAGTCGCACTTCAGAGACCCAAGAAAATTTTCGGGCTATAAGCTTTTGAGCGTCAAAGTTCCCTTCTGGAACTGGATAAATCTTGTGCTGAAATCACCCATCCAGCTGTACCTGTGTTGAACGTAACATAAGAATCTCTTGGCGCCCGTATACAGAAGAATCAGGTGTACACTATACATGGATAAAATATGCGCGCACTGTAAACCGGGCTGGATTCTCTGTGCCTGCGCTCAGTGTTCCCTCTAAGCTGAGTTAATGTGAGCTAGCTCACAGTTTTTTAGCCTCCAGCTCACACATCTTCATCTCAGCTCGGGAAGGATGGCTGCAGAGCAAACTGATTTATGCCATGGCCAAATCGCTCGCTCACATCTTTAATACCGGTAGCTCACAAAGTAGAACTTTTGCTTTCAAGACTCCACAGCTTCGCGGGAGCATTGCCTGCACTGTAACTTGCAAACTGGGCTGTAACATTTGCTGACTGCTACACCCTCTCCCTCGAAGCTGTGGAGGCTTGGGAGCACAAATTCCACTTGGTGAGCGGCTGGCGTTAAAGTTGCGAGCGAGCGATTTGGCTGCGGCATCACTCAGTTTGCTCTGGAGCCATCCTTCCTGAGCTAAGACAAAAAGGTGTGAGCCGGAGGCTAAAAAACTGTGTGCTAGCTCGCACGAATTCAGCTTAGAGGGAATACTGCTCTCTACCTATATGTCATGCTTGGCAAAGTCTGTTTCAGTGTATTCGAAGACGTGTGCATGCACACGAAAGCTTATACCCAGAATTAAACTTTGTTGGTCTTCGAGGTGCCGCTGGACTCGAACGTTATCATGTTGCTTCCGACCAACACGGCGACCCACCTGAAATCAGTAGTTGGCACAGTAAGAGAAGAACCTCCATGTGCAGAAGCAGTCGACTTTTAAGTTCCAGTTGCTGCAAAAGACGACGGCTGAGGCTGGGTGCCTTTTTGCCTGGTTTCCTCGAGGAATCGGGCTTGCCACTGTTGATGACGAGACGCTGGGTTGGGTAGACCTCGGCCAGTCCTTTTATCTGACCTTGAGCTTTCGAGGTTGCTTGACTGGATCCCTCTAAGCTGAGTCAGCGTAAGCTGGCTCGCACTTCTTTAAGCCTCCGGCTCCAGAGGATGGCTCCAGAGCCAACGAGTTGTGAAATCACTCACAACTTGAATGCTAGTGGCTCACAAAGTAGGATTTTTGCTCGCAAGACTCCATATTTCGGGATAGATTTCCCCCTCCTCTTGCTTCAACCAGAAGTGGGATTTCTAGGGCATTCAGGGCTGTTAGGGAGGGAGGAGATTTTTTTTGGGGGGGAGATAAAATTCTGGGTCCCCAGGGGAATCCGTGGATCTGGTCAAGGCAGGCGGGTTGTTGTAGGGGGGATGTTTGGGCTGGGTCTAAGCGGTGTGAAGAGCCTCCTTCCCGCTCCCCAGATCTCACTTTCTGTCGAATGGAGGGAGGAGTGCAATGAACGTAAAGCGTGTCCTGTTTTACGTGCGAGGCTTAAGAGGCACACGGGCTCACCTTTGGGGCTTTAGGGTTGGCGCAGCATCAGATTTAAACGGAGCTGCTAGTGATGCAAAAAGGAACATGTGCATCAGTTTTAAGCCGGGCAGCTGATTTGTGCAAAGCTGGGTGACTGCTTGCGCCTCACAAGTCCAACGTCTTGTGCAAATTGACCCTGTTACGGCTTCTCCCCACACACACACGCACAGCGCATGTCACAAGTACCTGTGAACTTCCCGTATACCTTGTGATGCTCAACTAGATTCGAGTCCAGTTGCACCTTAGAGGCCAACTGAATTTTCGGGGTAGGAGCTCCCTTCATCAGATACAAAGCTTTGGCTCCCGAAAGCTTATACCCCAAAGATCTTGTCGATCTGTAAGGGGCGACTGGACTCGAATCTAGCTCTTCAAGTCAAAATGGGAGCTTGGCCTTCAAAACTGGAAGAAGAGGTTTGGATTTATACCCTGCCCTTCACTCGGAGTCTCAGAGTGGCTTGCAAACTCCTTTCCCTTCCCCTCCCCACAACAGACACCCTGGGAGGTAGGTGGGGCTGAGAGAGTTCTTCCGAGAACTGCTCTTAAGAGAACATCTCTGAGAGAGCTATGGCTTGCCCAAGGTCATCCAGCCAGGTGCAAGTGGAGGAGTAGTGAATGAAACCCAGTTCTCCCAGATTAGAGTCCACACACTTAACCGCTACACCAGACTAGTGAGAAGCACAAACGCGGGAACATGCATGAAGACCCTCTAAGACAGTGGAGATTTCTGCTGATGTGGGTTGGGAACAAAGGCAGGAGAGATGGCTATTCCTTTGCAATCCTGATTTGGGTGGTTAAAAATCAAAGAGGTATTTTTCCCCCTACGCTCATATTTTATGTGCTGGCTTATGGCACAGATTAGGATTTGCATTGGTAGTTAGAAGGGCAAAGCCAGGCGGTTCCAGCCAGAGAAATTCTCAATGCATAGAAGGCGTCGTTTGGGTATACATGCCGAAAGTCCCACCTTTGTGCTTAGTGTTTCATTAATCTGGAATAATTATCCCCTTCCCCAAGGTCCGTACACAGAAACGACCATGGTTTAGAACCCCCGCTGCATGCAGAAGTATATATTTTGGAAGATACCCCTCCCGTGCGCACAGACATCTTTTTCTGATCTACTTCAACAGTGCTGTTAAAAACCAGCAGCTTCATGCAAAATGATATCTAGTTTAAACAAGGGTCAGTTCCTGCGGCACCTTAAAGACGAACGCTTTTATGGGTACAGAAGGTTTCCAGAGTTCACGGATCCGTCAGACACATTCTCGTCCAACAGCATGGGTATCTGATAACAGTGGGCGTCAGTGTTCCCTCTAAGCTGAGTTAGTGTGAGCTAGCTCCCCGTTTTTAGCCTCCAGCGCACACATTTTTTGTCTCAACTCAGGAAGGATGGCTCCAGAGGAAACTAATTTATGCAGTCACCAAACTGCTTGCTCGCAACTTTCATGCCAGTAGCTCACAAAGTAGAATTTTTACTCTCAAGACCCCACAGCTTAGAGGGAGCATGATTCACAAAAGCTTACACCCTGGAAAAATTTCTTGGTCTTGAAGGTGCTTCTGGAAAGGAATTTTGTTTGTATGTTTTACATGCGCGCGCATGGGAGGCACAGAAATGCAAACAGTGGGGTCTGAAAGCTATTTTTCAACTCAGTGCGTATGTATACCGCACTTCCTGAAATATTGTTTGGGGCGGTTGACAAGTAATGCAGATTAAAAAATAATTTTTAAAAGCACTAGATGCTGAAAACCTGTAAGACCGTCATATGTGTAGACGTGTAAAGAAGAAAACCATCTAAAATTAAATCAGAACCAGGAGGAGAAAAGTTCGGATGTAAAATTCCTGCATTTCGGTGCAGAGTACGAATGTATACAAGAGAAGAACCAAATGAGCCCTTGGTTACAGCAGTGGCTGGTGTCTTAGGGTGGTCACTTTAACACTTGAAGAGGGACGACTAGGCTCTGTACTGAAGTTCCTTAAAACAGGATCCATTCGGCTTCTGCTTCATGAGTGGATTGAGACCAGCCACACACCCCCTCTCACAAAAGGGATTTGACAGATCTCAGCTTTCCGTCTTTCTCTTAGACTGGGCTGTCTTTCTTTTTAAAAAATCCATCGTGAGCACCTAGCCATTCATCCATTGCTTTAGCTTTTTGGTTATCAAAAATGCATTCTTAAAAACTGCTCCTGGGATGGAAAGGGAGTGTGCGTGATGGTACAAGCACTAGCCAGTCAGTGCTGTACACAGCCAGATTTTACTGCCAACTCTCCAGTTTCTCTTTCATTCAGTCCTAGACAGGGAATTGGATGTTTATATTTGGGCCAGTGGCTACACCTAACTAGTTCAGGGAGTACTCCTAACCAGGTCTACTCAGAAGTAAGTCTCATTTTATTCAGTGGCATTTACTCCCAGAACGGTGTCCTTCGGACTTCAGCCTCAACCAATTAAACACTGCTCCATCTGTATACAAACTCATTGTCTGTCCTGAGAAAGACACTGCTTTGTTTTAGTCAGAATTCAGCATGATCTTCCAAGGAGAACATATCATTCGAATCTTCATGTTAGCCAAGCACAATGCAAATACTCATTTCAGTTTTCATTGCCCAAACGCCTTCTTTGCCCGAGCCTTCTTTGCTGTTGCACACTAATGTTTCGCAATCTACTTTGGACGATGCAGCTACCAGTTGACTGGATCGGGGCAAAATTAAGTTTTTCAGTGGATGTTGGCTCGCTGGTTTGGAAGACGTCCCGATGGCAACTCACCAAGTTCTGGAAAATGTCCTCGAAGGGAGTTGACATTGGACGTGGTGAGTCGTGACGTGCTGAGTCTGGAAGCACTTCCACCTTCGCCAGACGAGTTTGCTGGTTGTGGGAAAAAAGGAGAGGCCTTTGCAAGTTCCAGATGGAGTCTCCATCCACAATACAGGATCATAACGGTAGAACCCCCTGCACCTAGCAAAGAAAATAAAGAGGGCTTAAGGTTTCCCTCGCTCGAAAGCCAGTCGAATCTGACTCTAAGGGGCAGTGCCCATCTCCGTTTCCAAGCCAAAGAGCCAGTGCTGTCCGAAGACTTTTCCGTGGTTATGTGGCCGGCAGGACTAAACGCCAAGGTGCACGGAATGCTGTCACCTTCCCACGAAAGTGGTACCTATTTATCTACTTGCAGTTTCTTGCTTTCGAACTGCTAGGCTGGCAGGAGCTGGGGCCAGAGACGGGAGCTCACTCCGTCATGCGGCACTCGAGTCTTGAACTGCGGAGCTACCGACCTTCCGGTCTGCAGCTTAGCATCTTTTTTTTTGGCAAGTTTTTGGCAAGTTTGCTAGTTAGAGTCAAGACGCAAACGTAGCTGGGCACGATAAGTATAGCTAAGATTGGATTAAAGCAGTTGGTAACACCTGTGAATAGCAGCAAATTAGCATAGAAATATTTATCACCCTGTTACTTATGAATCTTGACTCTACCTAGTCCTTCCTGGCAACTAATTCCCCCCGACCTATATGTAAACGTGGAAGTCCTTTTCAATGTATCTGAAGAAGTGGGCACGCACACGAAAGCTTATGTCCAGAATTAAACTTTGTTGGTCTTAACGGTGCCGCGGGACTCCAACTTGGATCCCTTGCACTTATAACAGGTTATGCAAACACACGAGATACGACTCAGGAATTATTATGTATGCGAACTGCTTTAACCTTTAAAAAAATCTGTACTTCAAAGCCTGAAAAAAGTTAATAGAACGGAGTTTGAGTCCAGTGACACCTTTAAGACCAGCAAAGTTTAATTCTGGATATAAGCGTTTGTGTGCGTGCACACTTCTTCAGATATCTGCAGAAGTGGGCCTGCACACAAAAACTTATACCTCGAATAAACCTTTGTTGGTCTTAAAGGTGCCCCTGGACTCAAACTTTGTTCTGTTGCTTCAGACCAACACGGCTACGTCCCTGATTCTATCTTCTCTTAAGGAGAGGTCTCTTTACCCAAAAAGGTTTACAGAGAGGGGAGAACTGTCATTTCTTTACCGTTCTTTTAACTCCCTCCCAAAGCTAGCCGACTTGTTCGATTTCTTCTCCTTGTCTAGACAGTGCATTGTATTATCACCTGCTATGATTTTTATTGATAGTTCATTGGGGTGGGGTGGGGTGGGTGTTAGAAGACTCTCAGTAGGGAAATCTAGTCCCAGAATTCTTCTGTTTTATTTCAGACTTTTTTTAAACCCTACATTCTCAATTCAGTTCACAGTTTTAAGAACATAAGAGAAGCCAAGGTTGGATCAGGCCAATGGCCCATCCAGTCCAACACTCTGGTATACATTGGCCAAAAATACCAGGTGCCCTCAGGAGGTCCAGCAGTGGGGCCAGGACACTAGAAGCCCTCCCACTGTTGCCCCCTTCCCCAAGCACCAAGAATACAGAGCATCACTTGCCCCAGACTGAGAGATCCTATCTCTACCTTGTGGCTAATAGCCACTGATGGACCTCTGCTCCAGATGTTTATCCAATTCCCTCTTGAAGCCGGCCATGCTTGTAGCCGCCACCACCTGCTGTGGCAGTGAATTCCACGTGCTGATCACTCTTTGGGTGAAGAAGAACTTCCTTTTATTTGTTCTAACCCGACTGCTCACCAATTTCATGGAGTGCCCCCGAGTTCTTGTATTGTGAGAAAGGGAGAAAAGGACTTCTTTCTCCACCTGCTCTATCCCATGCATAATCTTATAAACCTCGATCGTGTTCCCCCCTCAGCCATCGTTTCTCCAAGCTAAAGAGCCCCAAGCGCTTCAGCTTTTCTTCACAGGGAAAGTGTTCCAACCCTTTTCTCATTCTAGTTGCCCTTTTCTGCCCTTTTCCCAATGCGATAATATCTTTTCTGAGGTGTGGCGACCAGAACTGTACACAATACTCCAAATAAGGTCACGCCATCGATTTATACAGGGGGCGTTGTGATTTTTTTAAATCCCAGCCTTTCTCCAAAGAGCTAAAGAAACAGGGTTCCGCTTTTCCCATTTTATCTCACAGCGGCCCTGGGAGCTAGGTTAGGCCGAAAGTGAATAACGGGCACAAGATGATCCAGTGAGCTTCGTGGAAGAAAGGGGATTTGAACTTTGGTCTCTGCGAACCTTCAGACGCTCCGCCCACTGTACCACAGGGCTCTGCACAGATTCCCGAGCCATCTGAACAACATTAACTGTAACTGCGCAACACGTAAATGCTTAAACTAACAAATATAAATGTCAGGATAGCCATAAAAATATCTTAACTAGCAGCAGTTCCCTTAAAACCCTGAAATAGCAGGGTAGCCTCAACAGCAGTTAGCCGAATAAATTGCAGTTCTCTGGGAGGGGAGGAGGCGAAAGAAGCCTGGGCCGGCCCAGTCCTGACAGATCTCAGAATCCAAGTAGCGTTGGCCCTGGTTAGTACTTGGATGGGAGACCACCAAGAAGTCCAGGGCCGCTACGCAGAGGCAGGCAAGGGCCAACCACCTCTGTCCGCCTCTTGCCTTGAAAGCTCAATGAGGTCTCCGTAAGTCAGCCGCGACCTGACAGCACTTTCCGCCGCTACCACCTAGGGTTGCCAGCTCCGGGTTGGAAAAATCCCGGAGACTTTGGGAGTCTGCAGAGGGCGGGGTTTGGGGAGGGGAGGGGAGGGGAGGGGCTTCAGTGAGGTAGAATGCCAGACAGTCCACCTTCCAATCGACCGTTTTCTCCAGGTGAACTGACCTCTGTTGCCTGGAGATCCATTGTAATAGCAAGAGATCTCCAGCTGCCACCTGGAGGTTGGCAACCCTCCCAGCACCATGTTATAAGGGAGTGCTGTAAGGAGGATGGTTTTACCTCCTCTGGTTCCCTGTATGATTTTTTTAAAAAAAGACTGTCAGGGAACTCGTGCAAGTGTAAGTTGTTTAAAAAATGACAGCAGTTGCGCGCTCAGTCACGCTAGCTTCTGATGTAGACTTCTAGCCCAGGTCTTCTGGGCACCTCAGTCCGTGGCCCATCGCTTCATGCCTGTTTTTGTTTCCCGGACTTTCCAGGCCAGTCGTGGAAAGCCCTCAGCGCCAGCGACAAGCGCCCCTTCGTGGAAGAGGCGGAGAGGCTGCGGATCCAACACCTCCAGGACCACCCCAACTACAAGTACCGCCCGAGGAGAAAGAAGCAGGCCAAGAAGATCAAGAGGATGGAGCCCAACATCCTTCTTCACAACCTCTCCCAGTCTTGCGGCGACGGCTTCGGGCTGAACCCCCGCAACGCCCACCTGAGCCACTCCCAGCCTCCCCCTCTCAACCACTTCCGCGAACTCCGGTCGGTGGGCTCGGATATGGAGAACTATGGCCTGCCGACCCCGGAGATGTCCCCCTTGGACGTCTTGGAGCAGAGCGAGCCGGCCTTTTTCCCTCCGCACATGCAAGACGACTGCAACGTGATGACCTTCCGGGGCTACCACCACCACCACCCCCCTCCTGCACCCCAGGTGGAGTTTTCCCCGGATAAAAACCTGGGGCGGAACATGCCGATGGGCTACTCCCCAAGTCCCCCGTCGCACCTGGCCGATGCCATGAGGACTCCTCACCCGCCTGGCCTGTACTACAGCCAGATGTGTGCCGGAGCTGCCGGCAGCCTCTCGGCCCATTTGGGTCAGCTTTCCCCGCCTCCTGACTCTCACCACCTGGACGGCGTCGAGCACTTGAACCCCAACGAGCTCTGGACAGAAGTTGACCGTAACGAATTTGACCAGTATTTGAATATGAGCAGGACTCGTCCCGAGGCTTCGGGCCTCCCTTACCATGTCTCCTTGTCCAAAGTGACTCCTCGAAGTCTCTCCTGCGAGGAAAGCAGCTTGATATCGGCCTTGTCCGACGCCAGCAGTGCTGTCTACTACAGCGCCTGTATCACTGGGTAGGGCTTCTCCTTTGGGCCACGTCTTCACCAGGGAAAGAGCTTGAGGGCATATCTACATTAGGGACTGCCGCTTGGTTTGACCACTACCGCCTTTCCCAAGGGAACCCTGGGAATTGTAGTTCTCCAAAGCAGGATCTCTAATGAAGGATTCTCAAGGTTGTCCGAACTATAATTCCCCGGATTCTTTGGGGGAAAGTGACGGCAGTTTTAAAACAGATTTCAGCTCACAGTGTAGATACGCCCTACGGAACTGGTAGCCAGAAAGGCTTGTGCGCATTTTTTCCAAGGCCAGAGTGACTTGGTTTCCTGTCTCTCTCGGGAGATATGGTGCCCTTTTGCAAATTGGTCATTTGCCCGGTGATAGGCAGAGGTTCAAGTGTCGTGTATGTTTGCCGAGGATCGAGTGCCAGTTTTCTGTGGAGCAAGCTAGGATCTTCAGATTCATTGTTACTGAAAGCTGGGTCCCATTTCCTGCTGTGGCAGCATCCAGAGTAGGTAGGGTCACCAACCTCCAGGTCGGACCTGGAGATCTGGAATTACAGCTGATCTCCAGGCTACAGAAATCAGTTCCCCTGGGGGAAATGGCTGCTTTGGAGGGTAGAGTCTGGGTCATTATACCCTGCTGAAGTCTCCCTCACCCTACCCTTCTCGAGCCTCTTCCCCCCGAGTTCCAGGAATTTCCCAACTCAGAGTTGGCTACCCTAAAAGGAGGTCTTGAGGATTCTCACTCCTAAAGCTCACAGAACTACTTGTGTGTCTAGGGCATTTTCGCACATTACGGTCCTTGAGAGCACATTGAAAAGTGTACACTGAAAAACGTAACATACGAATATTCTGTATCCCGCGAAAACTTTCCATTGGCTGTGGCTCCCTAACGAGAGCACAGGTGCCAGTGAGCTCCATTTGGGCTGTTGCGTCGCGTCTGAACAGGCAGATTCCCTGCTTTGTGTGTTTTCAGCACAAGTTGGGGGAAACTGAGCCAGGGGCCTCTCTGCAGCTGTGCTCCCGGTTTCTGGATAGGGGGTAAATTTCTGGAGGAAGTTCCTCCACCGGGCTAACACTCAACAAAATAAGACCCTGAGCTCTGGGCCATTTGCACCCCACAAGTGCTTTCTCACGCACCAGATCTCCAAGCTCTTTCCTTTTCGGTTGAACTTTTGCAGTATTTACATTATCTCATTAAATGCATTGCTTGTTTTAAAAAAAGATAAATATCGCTAAACCACTGATATACTGTATTTCTATGTAATGCAAAGAGGGGGACTTTTCCAAAGGTGAAAGAAATGGCATTGACGGTGTCTCCAGAGGACAGAGGGGACCAAGTCCCTGATCTTTAAGAGTGAGGGTCCCCTGTGTGGTAGCATTGGGCACTATGGCGCCTGCCAGCACCTTTCCTGTCGCCCACCAAGTGTTTTTAGAAAGTGGGTGAGCTCATATGGGACTTTTGACCAGCGAGGCTTCTGATTGGCCTTTGGAAGTTCGATCGGCTGTGCCGATTGTTCAAAATATTGCTTTGGCAGCAGCTTCACCACACCACCGGTATCATCAGTGTGTGAGTGAACCTAAGTGGCGGCAGCCATTTCGTGACTGGCTCCGCCTCCTGTGGCAGCCATTTTGTAGTGGTGCCCACCACGCTGTGCCAGAATTCCAAAGGTGCCCACAGGCTCAAAAGAGTTGAGGACCCCTGTTCTAGAGGTTACATCGGAGAGAGAATTCTGATGGGGGCTGGTTTTCTCACCCTTCCACCACTCACTGCCTTCACACAACAGCCAATCCATGCTAAACTCCCCTCCCGTATAGGTCTTTTAAGAGTTCAGGAACCAGCCATGATCAGTCACCATACAAGCCAGGGATACCTGTTCGTGTACCCAATACCCAGTACAGTGTGGGGGGGGGGGGCTCTTGGTGCTTTTGACGTATTGTTTCTAAAAGGGATTTTAGGCACACTGTCCAACACGAGCCCATTTCTGGACAATGGTCTAGAACCCCGAGTCACAGCCTAGTGAAGTTTTGACCAAAAGGAGCCCGTCCATCAGAAATGGGCCGTGTTAACGGCAAAAAAAAAAGGCACTTATTTTCAGGCCCCCAGACTGCAACCAGAATAGACAGTGAGGGAGAAAAGGAAACATGCCTAAAGCACATTGGATTTAATTAGATGGCGTAGGCCGGGACGACGGCAGGACTGGCGTCCCCACATTAAGCACGCGGATGTGTCAAAGGGAAGGGAGCACAGAAAGTCCGGAGCAGGGGTTACAATGCGGCCAATGAGCAGAAAGGGTTAAAGGGATCTGTGAAAAGGCAATGTACTTTGGAGGCTGTCCCTTTAGATGTGCGTAAATTTTCCATGGATAATGCCCATTCACTTGAAACTCAACCCATGATTCCAATTACCCCCAAGCTGGTTTTATCTCTCCCCGCCCCACCCCGCCCCCCGCAGCCAATCCCTGTGCAAACTGTGGCTCAGATTCTAGGCATTACCCACCAGGTGGGTTTGCCCTGATGAGTTGAGCAAGACTTATTTGTAAGTAAACATATTTAGGCTCGGCGCTGTTAATCAGTTTAAATCCCACCAAACTGGCTCAAGGAGAAGCGCATTCAAAGGGCCGGGCCAAACTGAGATGATGTGCTGAGTCACACGAGTTAAATGCGTATGCTCTCCAAAGTCTTGGGCAGAGAAAGGTCCTGCTAAGACAGGGGTCCCCAACATGGAGCCCGCGGGCACTGTTCGCTCACCAACACCTTTCATAGCGCCCACCAGTGTTCCCTCTGAGCTGAGTTAGTGTGAGCGAGCTCACAGCTTTTTAGCCTCCGGCTCACAAATTTTTTTGCCTTCGCTCAGGAAGGATAGCTCCAGGGCAAACTGATTTATGCAGTAGCCAAATCGCTGGCTCACAACTTTAATGCCCAGTAGGATTTTTGCCACAGCTTAGAGGGAGCATTGGTACCCACCAAGCTTTTTTTGGAAAGTGGAACTCTTGCCCAGTAGTGGTCACCTGATTGGCCACTGGAAAGCTGATTGGCTGTGCAGATTTTTTTTGGGAAAAAAATGTTTCAGCAACAGCTACCGCTGTCGTGTTGGTTTCATTCTCCCTCCCTCTCCTCTTTCTCAATGTATTTTTTAAAATTCATCCTTTTGTTCTCCGCACTTGGGCTTGCTCAGTGTGTGTGGCTGGTTCTGTCACCCATGGCAGCTAATTTGTGGTTATGCCCACCACCCTGCGTCAGAATTACAAAGCCACTTGCGAGGTCATCAAGATTGGAGATCCCTGTTCTAGGCTCTGCCATCCTGGAGATGTCACGGGTAGAACCTGGGACCTTAAAGAACACAGACTCTGCTCTGAACCACGGGCCTTCTGCACAGTGCCGTAGCATAATTTCCTGGTCTTTAAGCAAGGTCTGTGCCATGCATCGCCGTTTCAGCGCTGGCTCCTCAAGGCTAAATTAGGGATACCTGAAATGCCCTTAAAACCCTGGGGGGGGGGATTCTTTTGCAGTAATTATAGGATGGAGGCAAATCTGAGAGTAGCCCACTCAGCTGTATTTCCCCCCCCCCCACTGTATCAAGAGTATTATCTTCCCTTCGGACAAGGGGACTATATTTTTTACTATGTCTTTTTTAAAAAAATATCTATCGACTATATATGAATGATATTTAATTTGTTCAGGCAATTTATACTATCGAGCAAGCCTCTTTTCTTCTTTTTTTTTTGGTAATAAATCGAAAGGATATCCACGCCATTGAAAACAGATTATGTAGCAAAACTGAACCTAAAGCAACTGTAAAGAGCAGAGGATAGAGGGGCAGTTGAATTTGCAAAACAGTTTTCAGGGATTTGGGAATAAGCAGTCGTATTTCCATTGCCGTTATCTTCATGAAAAGCAAAAGGCACAGTTGGGGGGGGTTGTCTCCTAGTGAGCAAGCTCTACTGAACAACAGTGCACACTGCTGGATCTTGTGTATGAAATTGTTTCATTGGAACAAGTCCCAAGATGCTTTGCCTGCTGGTTAATTGTTAAAACATCTCATCATTCCTTGGCTCTTGTGTGCCTGCTATAAGAACACATGTTTATCCTCCCCCCCAAATAGATGTTGTTCCCAACCATTTCCATATTGATTCCTGTTTAGAGTTTGCACCAGCTTTAAGGGGAATGCCTCCCACTAAGCACTGGTACAGCTGCAAGCGTTCGAGAAAGATACGAAAGAATCGGTTTGATCGCAGAACCTCGAGCCGACAGCAGGCAAATCCATGTGCCCGTGTTTCAGTGTTGTAAGTTGCAAATGTCTTCTGTTAGATATGCCATCTGTTCTCAGATTTTTTGGTTAAAAAAAAAGAACCTCAGTCCTCTAATAAATCAATGTGATATCCTTTTCTCAAAATGTCTGCGTGTGGTTTATTTGAGGGGGTTGTTAATGCAACACAATCTGTCGCAAAGCTCGGTCTTGCCTCATCCTTATTAAAAAGATC
Source organism: Lepidodactylus listeri (assembly GCA_029233225.1). Lineage (NCBI taxonomy): Eukaryota > Metazoa > Chordata > Lepidosauria > Squamata > Gekkonidae > Lepidodactylus > Lepidodactylus listeri. The sequence goes on along the minus strand of JARCFY010000002.1, from coordinate 10,329,415 downwards.
TGCCTTGCTTCGGTCCTACCAAAATAGGAAACACATTGGACGGTTCAGATCTGTCGGGGTATGACGGCAACAGCACAATGTGGCTCCTTGCACGTTTTCCCATATGACAGCTGGGCCCATAACCCAATGAGTCAAATGGGTGGATGCCAGTCTGTTCCCTGACATTTGCACAGCTCGGACTGCAGACTGGTCACTGTGACATCAAGATCACCCACAGAGCTGGTTCCAGGTTTTAGGGAAGCCCTTGCAGACAGTTCCCTGGGCCCCATTTCTCTCTTCTGCCCACCATCAGGCACTCAGGCCCACCTTCCCTCCCACCCTCCTACATGCCTCCCACCTCTTTGTGTGTCCTTCCTTCCCTTGCCTGTGTTCCAGTGCCCGTGTCCAATGGCCAGTGTGTGCCGCAGGGAACATGAACAGTGGAGTGCTAGCAAGTAAATGCTGGCAGCATTGGCCCCACCAGAAACCTTGGGCCCCACCAGCTGTTCCACCTCAACATATGCTGATGCCGACCTCAGTCACAGAAGATGGAGCTGTGGGCCTTTCTTTTGCGCCATTGCTGCTGCAGTGATAAACATACCCCTATTTTTGGCATGCCATTTGCAAAAGATGGAAACACCAACCTGGGCAGTTGCTTACAGAGCGTGATCTTAAGGCGGAGGGTGAAGCGTTACCGAATTGGTGGCTCCAGGCCATTGAAGAAGAGATTGGATTTATACCCTCCCCCCCCTTCTCTCGAACTCTCAGAGCTGCTTACAATCTCCATTCCCTTCCCCACAACAGACACCCTGTGAGGTAGGTGGGGCTGAGAGAGCTCTGAGACAACTGTCCTTGAGAGAACAACTGGTACAGAGCTATGGCTTGCCCAAGGTCATCCAGCCAGGTGCAAGTGGAGGAGTGGGGAATCAAACCCAGTTCTCCCAGATTAGAGTCTGCACACTTAACCACTGCACCAAACTGGCCCTCCCAGCAAGTCTTTGAGAGTTGGCTTACAAAGTCTTTGAGAGTTCACTGTTAATTATTATAAATCCTATTGGGGTGGGCTGTACATTTAGATCAATTTGGCTCTTTCATGTAGTTTGCAAACACAGGAAATTCAAAGAATGGTTCTGAGCATTGTTAATGAAAACACTCTGGAGGCTGGTCAGTTAAACATCAATCGCTGTTTTGGGAATAAGTCCTCTTGGAATCATTGTAGCTGCATTCCATGTCAATGTAGATTCAGTGACTCTGGTAGGCTGTGGGATTGTAGGATGTCTTCAAAGGCAGAATGGCTTTTATAACATTTTGTTTCACCCTTCAGGGGGCTTAGGGTGGAGCACAAAGTTCTCCCGGCTTCCATTTTAACTCCACAACAACCTTGTAAGGCAAGTTAGGCTGACAGAGTGTGAATGGCCCAAGATCACCCAGTGAGCTTCCTGATTGAGCAAGGATTTGAACTCGAGCCTCCATATGATCTGCCGTATGATGAGCATCTATTTCATTTCGCACCAGTAAATGGGCAAAGCACTCGGCAGTTCTTAACATAACTTAATTAAGTTTTTTACAGTCCCTCTTTTCTCCCACAAACATTTTGTTGTATACAGAAACAGCTAAAAACCTTGCTTCATTTTTAAAACACCCCCCCACAAAGTAATTCAATTTTTCTGTTCATTCTTTCTTTGTGTATTTCTTCCTTTGCTTTCTTTCATTCATTATTGTTTGCTTCATTCCTTCTTTCATTCTTTCCATTCTCTCCATTCTTATTTCCTTCCTTCCTTCCTTCCTTCCTTCTTTCTTTCTTTCTTTCTTTCTTTCTTTCTTTCTTTCTTTCTTTCTTTCTTTCTTTTCTTTCTTTCTTTCTTTCTTTCTTTCTTTTCCTCTCTCTCTCTGTTTCATTCTTCCTTTTGTTTCTCTCTTTCTTGCTTTCTTGCTTTCTCTGTTTCATTCTTCCTTTTGTTTCTCTTTCTTGCTTTCTCTGTTTCATTCTTCCTTTAGTTTCTCTTTCTTGCTTTCTTTCTCTCTGTTTCATTCTTCCTTTTGTTTCTCTTTCTTGCTTTCTTTCTCTCTCTGTTTCATTCTTCCTTTTGTTTCTCTTTCTTGCTTTCTTTCTCTCTCTGTTTCATTCTTCCTTTTGTCTCTCTTTCTTGCTTTCTCTCTCTGTTTCATTCTTCCTTTTGTTTCTCTCTCTTTCTTTCTGTTTCATTCTTTCTTTTGTTTCTCTCTCTCTCTTTCCCTTCCTTCCTTCCTTCCTTCCTTCCGTTTCTCTCTCTTTCTTTTTCTTGGCCAGTAACGTGCCCTAAATATTTCCAACCCTTCTTTCGTATTTTAACTCCAATCTGTTAATCAGGCTTCGTACGAATGTGCCCAGAATATCTCACAAGGAAAATTTCAACCCGTTACAGAAAAATGCTAATGACATATGTTCGCCGAACTATGGTGGTGATTTAAAACAGATCCGTTTAGCCAAGGGAGGTTTTTTTATTATTTTTTTTGTTAATGATTCCTCCCTGTTTCCCCCTCCTCTTTTGTTGCTTTGGCAAAAAGATATCATTAGAGATTTGTAACCAACAGCACTCATTTTCCCCAAGCCTTTAAATGAGGTTCCATTTGCAGTAAAGGGGATTTTTTTTTAAAGACACTTTTGTTTTAAAATGTGGGTCTGGTGACATGTACTGGAGCACACCATGACAATGACAGACTTTCTCCTTGTTCAAAGTGTGTGGGGGGGGGATAAAAAAAAAGACTGACATCATTGGCTAAATGGGAGGTCTGGCTAGTCGTGACTAGTGCCATTTGTGCCAGAATCCCCCCCCCCGCCCCCCAGTCCTGGTCCCTTGTAAAGAAACGGGAAACATCCTGTGTGTCTCTCTACAAAGGGGTTATGAAAGGAAATGGCCTTATAAAGGCCGAACGAGACCAACAGTCCCCAGAAATGAACCTGGAAGGAAAGAGAGGGGCACGTCGAAAGGGGTAGGGGGGGAGAGAAATCCCCCCCCCCTGACTTATTTTCCAAGTTATATGGCTATGTGGTCACTTCCTGGTTTAGGAAGGGGAAGTCAACACAGAGACACACGTCAACCCTTCCCCTTTTCTCTCACTGACTGGAAAGGCGCTTGGGCCAATCCAGTCGCAGAGGAAAGACTGTGCATCTTTTTTGGCCACCAGAGCTGCCAAGCTGCCTCTGGGTTTCTCCTGCAAGGAGAGGCGCCTCGGCCCTTTGGTCTGCCAGGAGGGCTCGCCACACCCAGAAGCCTGGATGCATGGGAATCGTCGCCACGTTCTAGGACTTCTCAAGCTCGGCTCATCAGCTGAGTGGCCGACTTTCCTAGAAACAATGGAAATGGTTTGTTGGACCTTTCCGAGGGACAACTTGCATCTCAGGGGAGGACTGACTCATGGACTCCTTGAGCGACTCATAGCCACCGCGTTTCTATTGGGATATTTGGTTCATATAGCCGAGTTTTGCCCAGTCACAGAAGTGTGATACTGAGCGCGGTAAATAAATCTCCCAAAAAGTACACTACAAAAGAAGGTAAACTTATATTTTTTTCAACTAGATCCAGTTCATGTTCAGGGTGCAGTCAAAAAGAGAGATAGAAGCCTCACAAATGGCCAGCTTGTTAGACAGAAATGCTGTCTCTGGCTGTGCTTCCCCCAGCCCAATTTGAGAGAACACGCGTCACAATTCTTGTAGAGCAGAAGACATCTAGAACTTTATTAATAAAGAGGGAGAGCCTATGGTATTCGAGGGTCTAAAGCCCTGCTGTACCTGTGCTAGGAAAATATACAAAGGCATGGGAGCTATTTGTGTATTAGTAAGACTATGATGCCCATGATGCAATGTGACTGTGAAAAAAAAAAGCCAGGTGTGAAAACAACTAGGGCTCTGTACTTGAAGTAAGATGTTGTTCCAGTGCTTGAACCATAAGAAGCACAAACTGGGATTGTGTGAAATCCAGAGCCTGCTTGCAGGATGGGCAGCTCATAAATTTAATAAAATAAAATAAAATAATAAATGCTATGCAGTGTGGCAATGCGGAAAATATACAAAGCTGTGGGAGCTGCTGTTTGTGCATTTGTAAGACTACAATGCCTATCAGGCAATGTGACTGTGAAATTAAAAAAAAAAAACCAGGTGTGAAAACAACCAGGGCTTTTCTAGAAGTAAGATGTTGTTCCGATGCTCGAACTATAGGAAGCACAAATTGGGAGTATGTGAAATCTGAAAGGGCAGGTGTGTTTCAATGGAAATCCATTACTCTGAGCGGGGAAAATGGCTTTGAGGATGGCGTTCCTTCTGGGGCTATTCAGTGATGGATAACAAACCAGGTTTGTTTTGTGACAGATCGTCTTGACGACGAGTACTCAGGCAGCTGTAAGACTTAGGCAGCCCCCAGGGACAGAGGTTTTTCGAACCTGTATCTTTCCCACTTCCTATGACCCAGGCTCCTTTTTATTGCTTCTTGGACATGACTCACGATCATCGTTAATCGCCTGAGGGAGACTTGATCTTTGCAAACCGATCCTGCAGCACTGCATTATTACCCCTCGTAAAACGGTGCGTTTCTGCGCTTTTAATGGGCACTTGAGAGTACAAATGCCAGCACCTCTGTGAAAATACTTAGAGAAGTTGTAAAACCTGGGGCGCTCAGTGCCTCCAAATGGAACGATTAGACAGGCTTAGCGCACTGCCTGATCCTTATCCCCAACACACATGAGAAGAAAGGAACTTGAGCATAAAAACATCAGAAGAGGCCTTCCCCTGATGTTGCAGTGGTCCATCTAGTCCAGTGTCCAGTCTCACACAGTGGCCAACCAGTTCCTTTGGACAGCCAACAACAGAGCTTAAAGGTTGAGGCCTTCATATGAACATCAAAGGAGCCCTGCTGGATCAGCCCAGTGGTCTGTCTAGTCCAGCATCCTGCCTCACACAGTGGCCAACCAGTTCCTCTGGAGGGCCAACAACAGGGCAGAGAGGCCGAGGCCTTCCTAAGAACATCAGAAGAGCCCTGCTGGATCAAACCAGTGCTCCATCCAGTCCAGCATCCTGTCTCACACAGTGGCCAAACAGTTCCTCTGGAGGGCCAACCACAGGGCAGAGAGGCTGGAGGCCTTCACAAGAACATCAAAAGAGCCCTACTGGATCAGACCAGTGGTCCCTCTAGTCCAGCATCCTGTCTCACAGAGTGGCCAACCAGTTCCTCTGGAGGGCCAACAACAGGGCAGAAAGGCTGGAGGCCTTCACAAGAACATCAGAAGCCCTCTCAGCCCCACCTCCCTCACAGGGTGTCTATTGTGGGGAGGGGAAGGGAACGGGATTGCAAGCCGCTCCGAGACTCCAAATGAAGGGCCAGGTATAAATCCAATCTCTTCTTCCCTCTTCTCATTTCAGGAGATTTCTCAGAGGATAAAATGCAGGCAGGGGGCCCGTATGAGCTGCTTGGGACTTCAGGGAGAGTTGGATAAAAATGGAATATATAAATGGAGAGCATTAACCAACTCACCAAAATGGTTTGTTGGGGGGTTGGTGGAGTCTGTGGCATTATCCCCCGAGAGATCCTTCCCTTTTCTCAACCTCTCCAGGCCCACCCCCCCAAATTTACAGGAATCTCCTGACCCAGAGTTGGCAACCCTGCTTCCGGGTTGGGTTGCCTAAAGCCTCGAAGGGGAAAAAAATGTCCTGTCCCTTTGGTGGTGGAAATAATGGAGGAAGGGGGCACCTTCTTTGGGGCTCACAGAATTGGACCACCGGGTCCAATCTGTTTGAAAACTGTTGGGGTTTTTTTTTTTTTTTTTTGAGGAGAGGCACCAGATACAATGCTGGAAATCTGCTGCCTCTACCTCAAAAACAGCCCCTCTCCCCCCACCCCCCCGGAGCTCCAGATACCCACAGATTGATTCTCCATTATAGCCTATGGGGACTGGTCTCCATAGGGTATAATGGCGGGCCCAGTGGATATCCCCCAGCCCACTTTCTGATAACTCTGAAGTGAGCGGAAGGCCTCCAAACCAGGGGATGCCCTGACCCCAACTGGGGATTGGCAACCCTAGAATGGGGGTGTTTTGCCATTGCCTGCCTCTGCATGGCAACCCTGAACTTCCTGAGTGGTCTCCGTCTCCCAGTCCCACCCAAGCAGAACCCAGGGCCAGTTCTGCTCAGCTGCCAAGATCTGATGAGAGCGGGCTAGCCTGAGCCATCCAGGTTCTTTGAACAGAGGCTTAGCGGGAAGTTACGAGCCAGGCGACCTTATCTACCTCCATACCCCGCGAAGTTTCGATGGCCGGTTTCCACTCATTAAGCCTCCATGAAAGCGGCAGGACGTTGTTTCCCCTAGGCCGTTGGCAACGGCACTTCCAGGTCAGGGCGGCTTTCCCAGGCCCCGCGGAGCTCAGAGCGGCGTTTAGGTCAACCCCACGATCCCGTGTGTTGCTTTAATGTCACCCAAGTTCTGTTTTGCCCTGAGGGGACAAAACGATAAAAGGATGGAACCGTGCCAGGGTATTTTTCGTGTGCCCTGCGCCGTCACTGCCCCGTCCACTTTGGTTTGCCCCTCGGGATGGAGCGAGTTCCCTTTTGGGTTTGCTTAACCTATAAAGGATGCCATGTCAGGAATGAGGGGGCAGGGCTTCCTGTTTTCCTCGAGGACGGGATGTTCTGTTGGAGGGACGGCTGTCCTGCCGGAGCCCGGCGGTGGCGGAAAGAATTTCATCTCCCCCCCCCCCCCAATGTAATAAATGATCTCATGCTTTGAATCGGGAACGAGGGGACCCCTTCTCTCATTGGCTGGGAAGTCCTTTCTGCTCCCAGCCCCGCCTCCCTCTTCTGGCCCACAGAATAACAGTGGGTCAAACCACCAAGTTTTGGGTGGCATCCTAGAGCGTTGTGCTGCTGCACTGATGTCACCTCTGAGTTCGTGCTGGAAGTGGTGTCGTGACGTCGCCGTGGTGCTAATTTGAAGGTAACAGCCAGGGCTCGTTGCGTAGCAGGAGCTCCTTTGCATATTAGGCCACACACCCCTAATGTAGCCAATCCTCCAGGAGCTTACAGAGCTTTTCTTACAGGGGCTACTGTAAGCTCTTGGAGGATTGGCTGCATCGGGGGTGTGTGGCCTAATATGCAAAGGAGCTCTTGCTGCGAAATGAGCCCAGGTAAGAGCGTTCCATGCGCCTCGGCGTCTAGTCATGCCAGTCACATGACCATGGAGAAGTCTTCGGACAGCGCTGGCTCTTCGGCGGGGAAATGGAGATGAGCGCCACCCCCTAGAGTCAGATTCGACTGGCTTTCGAGCAAGGGAAACCTTTTACCCACAAAAACAGCTGCCCATTGCCAGCATTCGGCTGTCAGCCCTACTTCTGGGGTATATCGTTGTTTTCGGAGAAGATCTTTCTAAAGATGCACCTACTGCATTTAGCCATTCCATCTTTCAAACAGAGTTGCCAGGTGCCCACTGAGAGCCAGTCTGGTGCCGTGGTTAAGAGCGCCAACTCTAATCTGGGAGATCCAGGTTTAATTCCCCACTCTTCCACTTGCGGCTGCCGGATGACCTTGGGACAGTCACAACTTCTCTCAGAGCTGTTCTCTCAAGGCCAGTTCTCAACAGTGCTCTCTCAGCCCCACCTACCTCACCGGGTGTCTGTTGTGGGGAAGGGAAGGGAAAGGAGTTTGTAAGCCGCTCTGAGACTCTTTTGGGTAGTGAAAGGTGGAATATAAATCCAATCTCTTCTTCTTCTTCACCCCCAGTGTTCCCTCCCTACCACCACTCACCTGGCCGACAGGACAAAATGGCACCCACATGGAGGGGGGGATGTCAGCAGTGTCCTGACGCACGGACGTTGTTCCCCATGTGCCCAGAAGTGTATCGCCAGGGGACAGTGGGGACACTCTGGCCCAAATGCCAGAGCATCACCACAACATGGTGACATCAGCACATCACCAGGAGGTGGAAGAAGAGGAGGAGGAGGAGGAAGAAAAAGAAGAAGAAGAGGAGGAGGAGGAGAAGAAGAGATTGGATTTATACCCGCCCCTTCACTTGTAGTCTCAGAGCGGCTTACAAACTCCTTTCCCTTCCCCTCCCCACAACAGACACCCTGGGAGGTGGGTGGGGCTGAGAGAGCTCTGACAGAAACTGCTCTTTTTTCAAGGACAGCTCTGACAGAGCTATGGCTTGCCCAAGGTCATCCAGCAGGTGCAAGTGGAGGAGTGGGGAATCAACCCCAGTTCTTCCAGATTAGAGTCCGCGCACTTAACCACTACACCAAACTGGCTCTCAAGATGAGGAAGATGGAAGAGGAAGCTGAAGAAGAGGAGGAAAAGTTGGATTTAAACCCTGTCCTTCACTCAGAGCGGCTTACAATCTCCTTCCCCTCCCCCTCCCCACAACAGACACCCTGTGAGGTAGGCGGGGCCGAGAGAGCTCTCTCGAGGACTGCTCTTGAGAGGACACTGTGTCGGGACGTCCCTATTTAGGGGACGGGCTTCCCCCGCCAGCCAGCTGGTCCACAGCAGAGAGGAGCTCCCGAAACTGGGAGTTCCCACCCGGACCTGAGGCTGGAATACCTAGGATGCTGGAAACCTGGCGGCAGGTTCCACGGTGCCCATGGGCTCCATGTTGGGGACCCCTGCCCTAGTGGCCCCTTCCCTCCGCATCGTTCACGGCAGTGTGCAGAACAGAACCCGCCACCCCTGAACCCAAACCAATTCCCTCCCCTCCTTACACCCGCATCTTAACCATTCTTAGAGCGGTTGACAGGATGACTCTGTCAATTATTATTACTATTATTTTAAAGGTACCTGTCGGAAAATCTTTCCCATTTTCCCCCGGTAACGACCTGTTAAGAGCCGAGCGGCGTCCCCCCCCTGCATTAGGCCGTCCAGCACTGTGCTTTGGAATGCCGAAGTCATAAAACGGGGAGGGGGGGGCGCCCAGTCACAGCTGCAGGTAGAGCTGTAATGGGGGTGAAATCATCCCCACTTCTAACCCCCCCACCGTCCATTTGCGACCCCTTTTCTTACACCTGACAGCCACTCAAAAGTTCCTCCAGAAAAGGAAGAATAATAAAAACGTATTGTTTCCTGAATTCCAGCGTGGAATGTTCTTTTTCTAACAGCCTCTTTACCCTCACCTGCCTTCCCTCTCCCTTCACCGCCCAGCCTTCTGGAATTGCGTTCAGGAAGGGGAATGCCTCTGAAAGATTACAGCCCCCCTGTGGCATTGACGGGGTTGCCAAATGCTCAGGGAAAAAAACCCAGCTTGCTCCCGTGCATTTAGGAAAGGTAAAGGTTTCCCTTGCTCGAAAGCCAGTCGAATACGACTTTAGGGGGCGGTGCTCGTCTTTGTTTCCAAGCCGCAGAGCCAGCGCTGTCCGAAGACTTCTCTGTGGTCAGTTGGCCGGCATGACTGAACATCGAGGCGCACGGAACGCTGTTACCTTCGCACCAAAGCGGTACCTATTTATCTACTTGCAATTTCTGGCTTTCAAACTGCTAGGATGGCCGGAGCTGGAGCCAGAGACGGGAGCTCACTCCGTCATGCGGCACTCAGGTCTCGAACTGCCGAGCTGCCGATCTTCTGGTCTGCAGCTCAGCGTCTTAACCTCTAAGCCACCATGGACCTGTGCATTTATCAGCGACTCAGTATTCATCACCAGCTAGGGAAGCTTTTCTTTCAAAGTCCTAATTTCTGCAATGCCATCCCTCGCTTTCTTATTGGATAACGAGTTCCCTGATTGTCGGTGTGCAGCAGTGGCTTTGCGCTACCAAATTTGATGTGCACATCCCCGATTGTGGCTGCGCCCACCCCGTCACAAGGTGGCGTGTTTTTTACTTTGGCTGCTGGAAGCGAGACCAGCCCTATCCATCCGGCAGATCTGGCGGGCTTTGGTGGATCCCCCAAATCGAACTGGGAGCCGAGGGATGTAAATTACTCTAGTGTTGGAATGCTCCCTCTAAGCTGTGGAGTCTTGTGAGCAAAAATTCTACTTTGTGGGCTACTGGCATTGAAGCTGTGAGTAAGCGCTTTGGCCGCTGCCTGAATCAGTTCACTCTGGAGCCCTCCGTCCTGAGCTAAGTAAAAATGTGTGAGCTGGAGGCTAAAAAACTGTGAGCTAGCTCACACTAACTCAGCTTAGAGGGAACACTGGGGTTGGTACCCTTCGGCTTGCTCCGATCACGGGTTGCCAAACTGAGCCTGGAAACTGGTGGGAGGGTTGGCGGCTGTGTTCCCTCTCAGCTGCGTGCGTGAGCGGCCGCTCATTAACACAGGAAGCCTCGCTCAACAATAATCTGGAGCTATGCAGGGTCTTGCACTGTCCATTGCCCATTTTAAGATGACAACAGTTCTGTTCTGCTCAGGACATGAACTGCTCCACTCAGCAGGGGGAAAAAATAGAGGGAATATTGGTTGGGGGCATGGAGTGCAGGCCTTGAGAGCCAGTCTGGTGTAGAGGTTAAGTGAGCAGACTCTAATCTGGGAGAACCAGGTTTGATTCTCCGCTCCTCCACATGCAGCCAGCTGGGTGAGCTTGGGTCAGTCACAAGTTATCTCAGAGCTGTTCTTTCAAGGACAGTTCTCAGAGAGCTCTCTCAGACCCTCCTACCTCACAGGGTGTCTGTTGTGGGGAGGGGGGGGAAAGGGATTGTAAACCGTTCTGAGACTCCTCCTCTTCCTCCTCCTCCTGGAAGTGACTTAGGATAGCTCTAGGAATTGCCAAAAGCTCTATGGATTCGCCTGAGAGTTTCCAGTGATTTCTAGAGCTACCCAACATCACTTCCAGGCTTTCTCTGGGACTAATGTGTGTTTGTGTGTGGGGGGGGGTTGGTTAGGAATCTGATGAAGTGTGCGTGCACAGGGAAACGTATGCCGTGAATTAAACTTTGTTGGTCTTCCCCCCTCCAGCTTAATAATTTTTATATAGTATAGCAACAATTTACAGTAGCACGTACTATTAGGAAACCACAACAATAACAACATAATTACAAACACAAAAAACACAAGAGCAAAACCAAATAGCTATTCAGTATATCGCTGTAACCTTCAAATTATCAGGAAGTGCCTTTTTAAGTTTGGTATGTCTTTCCATAAGGACTGTAGTGGCTACAAGCACGGATGGCTTCAAGAAGGAGTTAGGTAAACATGTGGAACAGAGGTCCATCAGTGGCTATTAGCCACAAGGTATAGACAGGAACTCTCCATATGTTTATCCAATTCCCTCTTGAAGCCGTCCATACTTGTGGCTGCCACCACCTCCTGTGGCAGTGAATTCCACATGTAAATCATTCTTTGGGTGGAGAAGTGCTTCCTTTTATCCGTTCTAACCTGAATGTTCAGCAATTTCAGCAAGTGCCCACGAGTTCTTGTATTGTGAGAAAGGGAGAAAAGGACCTCTTTCTCTACCTGCTCTGTCCCATGCATAATCTTGTAAACCTCAATCATGTCACCCCTCAGCCATCGTCTTTCCAAACTAAAGAGCCCCAAGCGCTTCAACCTTTCTTCATAGGGAAAGTGTTCCAACCCTTTTATCATTCTAGTTGCCCTTTTCTACACTTTTTCTAATGCTGTAATATCAGGGGTCATTTCGTAGAAAAAGAGGTGCAGGAGCTCATTAGCATAACTCATTTGCATAACTCATTTGCATATGCCACACCCCCTAACATACCAGAAGTGTGTCAGAAGGCAACACCCACCCCTCAGGCTCCACTCCACAGGTGAGTGAAACTGACCTGCGCTTCCTCCATTCCCTTCCCCATCCAATACTTTGTGCAATAAAAATAAGCATAAAGAACACACCCTCATTCTCTTCCTGCTCCCTTGAAACCACCAGGTTTCAAGTAGACTTGAGATGCCCAGGACATGTGCACCACCCATCCCTTCCCCTTCCCCTTCCCACAACAAGACACCCTGTGAGGTAGGTGGGGCTGAGAGAGGTCTTTTGAGAACTGCTCATGAGAGAACAGCTCTGAGAGAACTTGTGACTGGCCCAAGGTCACACCAGCAGCTGCATGTGGAGGAGTGGGGAATCAAACCCGGTTCTCCCAGATTAGAGTCCAACTCCTGACCACTACACCAAACTGATGGGGTGGAAGCTGCTGAAGGGTTGGTGAAATTTCTCCAGTACCTATGTGCCATGTGCCCAGATAAAAAATGGTATACTTAGAAAATTTATATGCCACCTTGAGCAAGTCTCTGGAAAAGCAGCACACAGTCATAAAAGGAACAATGATAAAATCATCAGTATTAAAACAAAAGATTAAAAACAATAAAGACCCTAGCAGGGCTTTCCCCGGGGCCCTGCGCCTCTGCACTGCTAGGGGAAGCCGGGGAGGGGGCGGGGCTTGGTCATGTGCCCGCCCCCTGGGCTCCTCACTCCCGGAGCTGCGCTCCTGTGCGCTCCCGCTCCAATGGACCCCTGTGTAATATCTTTTTTGAGGTGTGGCGACCAGAACTGTACACAGTACTCCAAATGAGGTCGCACCATCGATTTATACAGGGGCCTTAGGATACTGGATGATTTGCTTTCAGTTCCCTTCCTAATAATCCCCTTCCTAATAAACACTGGAGCTGTTTCTCTTTTGCCACCCTTCAGTCACGTCAGACCCCCCAACTCTGTGCGTTTTCTTGGACAGCCGCACTGGCGGCACAGACTGCTCCCATATGCAGCTCTGACATCAGCCCGCGTTCTGTAACGCCACTAAGAACATCTATAAACCTGACCAATAATCATTCGATGGAACACACACAGACAACGTTCCCGCCCCCTGACATACCAAATGCCGCATACTCCAGGCACAGTGGAACATATGAGGGATGCGCAATCAGACTGTAACGACTCAAAATCCATTCATTACAGCCTGGCCCGTAGTTAAAGTGGGGCTATGGGGGGCTCTGCCCCCTTCCTTAAAGGGCCAGCCCCCCAATGCTTTTCTTAAGGCTGGGGGGGGCACGTACACGGGCCCACCACTTCTTCTCAAAACCATTTAAAGGCATCCTTTAAATGCTTTCGAGAAGAAGAAGAAGAAGAAGAGATTGGATTTATATCCTGCCCTTCACTCACTTGGAGTCTCAGAGTGGCTTACAAACTCCTTCCCCTTCCCCTCCCCACAACAGACACCCTGGGAGGTAGGTGGGGCCGAGAGAGCTCTTTCCAGAGCTGTCCTTGAGAGAACAGCTCCGACAGAACTATGGCTTGCCCAAGGTCATCCAGCAGCTGCAAGTGGAGGAGTGGGGAATCAAACCTGGTTCTCCCAGATTAGAGTCCGTGCACTTAATCACTACACCAAACTGGCCCTCAGAGGATGGTACATGCCTCTCTCCCTCCCTCCTGCAAGGTTTAAAGGGGCCTGCAGCTGATCGGCAGGCCACGTGCTCCCCACCGATCAGCTTAAGAGCCCTTTAAACCTTGAAGGAGGGGTGGGAGAGGGGTGGCTGCCGGCGGTCAGGCTTGGGGGTGGATTGGAGCTGACATAAAAATAATGGCAGCCCCACCAGAACAATTTTTGCCCCACAATCCACAAAACCCTGGCTACGAGCCTGGTCACAGCTGGTTTGATGAGCTCCGTATATCGACCCTGGACTTCCTTCGAGCAGAGGTCCATCTGTGGCTATCAGCCACAAGGTGTAGATAGGAACTCTCAGTCTGGGGCAAGTGATGCGCTGTATTCTTGGTGCTTGATAGAAGGGGCGACAGTGGGAGGGTTTCTAGTGTCCTGGCCCCACTGCTGGACCTCCTGAGGGCACCTGGTGTTTTTGGCCACTGTGTGACAGAGTGTTGGACTGGAGGGGCCACTGGCCTGATCCAACACTGGCTTCTCTTCTGTTCTTAAACACGCACCAGGGCTGACCCTGCTTAGCTTCCGAGATCTGGTGAGATCAGGCCATCCAGGCCAGGCTGGACAAGCAGAGGGAGTTTGCCATTGCCTGCCTCTGCGTAGCAACCCTGGACTTCCTTGGTGGCTTCCCAGGTGAGCACCAACCAGGGCCAGCCCTGCTGAAGCTTCCGAGATCTGATGAGATCCACCTAACCTGGGCCGTCCAGGACAGGACATGTGAGCAGAGGTGGTCTGCCACGGCCTGCCTCTGCGCAGCAACCCTCGTCTTCCCTGGTGGTCTCCCATCCAAGTACTAACCAGGGCTAGCCGTGCTTAAACTTCTGAGATCTGAGGAAATCAGGGTAGCCTGGGCCTTCCGGGTCAGCCCCCGTCATGGGTCCGGTGTTCATCCTATCTGGCTTGACCGTATCCCAGCCAAGATCTCTGTTCTATGAATGAGTCAAAATCCCCATAACGGCAGCATCCTATCTCCGATTCATTTTTTGCACAGGGAAGAAGAAGAAAAGAAGGAGAAGAAGAGGAGGAGGAGAGATTGGATTTATATTCCGCCCTTCACTCGGAGTCTCAGAGCGGCTTACAATCTCCTTTCCCTTCCCCTCCCCACAACAGACACCCTGTGAGATAGGTGGGGCTGAGAGAGCTCTTTCCAGAGCTGTCCTTGAGAGAACAGCTCTAACAGAACTATGGCTTGCCCAAGGTCATCCAGCAGGTGCAAGGGGAGGAGGAGTGGGGAATCAAACCCAGTTCTTCCAGATTAGAGTCCACACTCTTAACCACAACACAGAAGAAGAAGAAGAGGAGGAGGAGGAAGAGGAAGAGAAGGAGGAGGTTGGATTTATACCCCACCCTTCACTTGGAATCTCAGGGCGGCTTACAATCTCCTTTCCCTTCCTCTCCCCAAACAGACACCCTGTGAGGTAAGTGGGGCTCTTTCGAGAACTGCTCTTGAGAGAACAGCGCTGAGAGAACTTGTGACTGACCCAAGGTCACACCAGCGGGCTGCATGTGGCGGAGTGGGGAATCAAACCTGGTTCTCCCAGATTAGAGTCCACGCTCCTAACCACTACACCAGACTGGCTCAGTTGGTGTGCCCATACCCGCACTGTAGGGTTCAGATGTCATCTTGTTCGGCTTCTCTAGGAATGTGCACAAGGAAGGGGTCTTCATGTTTATTTCCTGGAGCTGCTGGAACAGGATGGGTTTTCGTTCATCGTTTGCATCCGGACGAGCCTCTTCTCCCTCCCCTTCCTTGTATCAGTTGCAAGGCCATTACTTTGGCATCTGGCACAGGGCCGCTTTCCACAAAGTACATTCTGGAGTCCTGATGGGGGACCGCCACGCTGCGCTCGAAAATCATTGTCATGCACGCACAGATTTGCACATGTGGGCTGGATTGGACGAGGAGCTCCGGCGGTTTTAATGGGCTCTGCTGAGATGGCCAGCGCCCAGCAACCGGGAAGCTGCGGTTGCAGGGGAGACACGGAAAGCTACAGTCCAAACGGGAAGCAAATCCTACAGTTTCTGTAGGGGACTGCATCTCATAGAACCCTAGGATCGCAGAGTCGGAAAGGGCCCTACAGTCTATCTAGTCCAACGCCCCCCTGCTCAATGCAGGATCAGCCTAGAGCAGGGGTGGGCAATTGTTTTGGCTCGGGGGCCACTTTGTGGGAGCGGAGGTCAGCGGAGGGCCGCCCCTTTTAAAATGATTGCATTCATTAGTTAACTTTGCATTTCAGAAAAGGTATAAATTGTATCATCAAAATCAATAAATATAAATTAAATAAAATAGTGGTAGTTTTATTCAATTTATTTATTGTGCTAATTTCATATCATCTATAGCTGCAAGCACATTTAATTTTAGAATCAGTTTAATGAGACAAATGTACCCTATCAGACTTTTCTACAATTTTTTTAAAATCAGGAGTGAGACTGCTTGTTGAGATTCTCATCACAGCCTGCAAGTTAATGTCTGTCAAAGAGCATCTATATTTACTCTTGTTGATCTTCATGCAAGAAAAACTTTGCTCACAAATATATGTAGACCCACATATAGGGTCTACATATATTTTCCCAGCAAATTTCTTCATACATGGAATTTTTTTCAGCAGACAAAGATTTGTAAAAGTCAACTAATGTCACAGCATTAAACATTTCTTTCACAGTGTGATCTGACTGCATGTCAAGAAGTTCAAGTTGCAGCTCCTCAGGGGCTGTATCAATATCAGCAGTGATGGGATAAGAGAGCAAATTGAATTTAGGCTCAATTTTCTTGAAGTCCTGAAATCTTCTTGGCGGGCCACAAAAAACTCTGTGGCGGGCCGCATGTGGCCCCCGGGCCGCCATTTGCCCACCCTTGGCCTAGAGCAGTGGTGGCAAACCTATGGCACGCGTGCCAGAGGCGGCACTCAGAGCCCTCTCTGTGGGCACGCACGCAGTTTGGGCGTTCAGTCTCTAAAAGGAAAAAGACGACACAGACTCGAGGCTGGGCTGCTCTCAAACTTACAAAGTGTGAGCCAAGGTTCGACAAATTATCAGCATGCATAACAACAGCAAAAATCACATTAATTGTTCAAAAGCAGGCCAAATGCAAACTTTTACCTTTCAATAAAAAGTTGTTTGTATCATTGAAAGCTCTGTTATTGTGTTTTCCTTTTAAGACAAAAGATGTTAATGTAGGAGTTCTTTTTTCTAAACTAAAACCTCAGTATTCAGGTTAAATTGTCGTGCTGGCACTTTGCGATAAATAAGTGGGTTTTGGGTTGCAGTTTGGGCACTCGGTCGCTAAAAGGTTCGCCATCACTGGCCTAGAGCATCCCTGACAAGGGTTTGTCCGCTGGCCCCGCTGCTGGACCTCCTGAGGGCACCTGGTGTTTTTGGCCACTGTGTGACAGAGTGTTGGACTGGATGGGCCACTGGCCTGATCCAACACTGGCTTCTCTTCTGTTCTTATCTTTGTCCAGCCGCTGCTTGAAGACTGCCTGGGAAGGGGAGCTCACCACCTCCCCCGGCAGCTCATTCCATCGTTGAACTACTCTTACTGTAAAAAAGTTTTTCCTAATATTCCAGCCGGAACCTTCCCGCCCTGGATTTAAACCCATCCTTGCGAGTCCTCTCCTCTGCTGCCAACAGGAACAGCTCCCTGCCCTCCTCTAAGTGACAGCCCTTCCGATACTTCAAGAGAGCAATCATGTCCCCGCCTTCAACCTCCTCTCCTCCAGACTGAACATTCCCAGAAGTCCCTCAGCCTTTCCTCCTAGGGCTTCTTGGTCTCCAGACCCCCCGACCATCCTCGTCGCTCTCCTCTGCCCATGCTCCCTTCTGTCCACATCCCTTTTGAAGTGAGGCCTCCAGAACGGCACACAATAATACTCCAGTTGCCGCCTGACCACTGCAGTGTACTGCGGGACTATGACATCTTGCGATCTGCATCTCCCTCCGGGTGGTGAAGACTTTCACCTACTCAGTTCGCCTGCCTTTGAAATGACCTACGGCCAGGGCTCATTTCGTAGCAGGAGCTCCTTTGCATATTAGGCCACACCCCCCTGATGTAGCCAATCCTCCAAGAGCTTACAGAGCTCTTCTTACAGGGGCTGCTGTAAGCTCTTGGAGGATTGGCTACATCAGGGGTGTGTGGCCTAATATGCAGAGGAGCTCCTGCTACGAAATGAGCCCTGCCCACAACTCAAGCTGTTTTGAGAGCCAAACTGGGTTTGCCAATTCCAGACTGGTATATTCCTGGAGATTTGGGGGGTAGAGCCTTGGGGAGGGTGGGGTTTGGGGAGGGGAGGGTGTCAGCAGGGTACCATGCCATAGAGTCCGCCCTCCAAAGCAGTCACTTTCTCAAGGGGAACAGACTTCCATAGTCGGGAGATCAGTTGTAATTCCAGGAGATCCCCACCCATAATAACAGCCAAGGCTCATTTCGTAGCAGGAGCTCCTTTGCATATTAGGCCACACACCCCTGATGTAGCCAATCCTCCAAGAGCTTACATAACTCTTCTTACAGGGGCTACTGTAAGCTCTTGGAGGATTGGCTACATCTGGGGTGTGTGGCCTAATATGCAGAGGAGCTCCTGCTACGAAATGAGCCCTGATAACAGCCATGCCCCCGCCTGAGGATGATCAGGGCTAGGGGGTATCTCTGCCCCCTCAACACCATTTCCCTTCCTTCAGATCCCCTCTCCCCATGGAGCTGATGTTTGACATACATGGAAGGGGGCAGATGAGACATAACAGAGAACCAGAAAGTTGTAGTATTCACTTGTTATATCAAAAAGAAATGCAAGCTTTAATCAAGAAATTGAAATGCTCAGGGGCAGATTAGATGTGGTAATGGAAAATCTGTGTACAGGTTAGGGTTGCCAGCCTCCAGGTGGGGCCTGAGGATCTCCCGCTTTTACCACTGATCTCAAGCTGATAGAGATCAGTTCCCCTGGAGAAAATGGCTGCTTTGAAGGATGGAGTCTTTGGCATTGTACCATGCTGAGGCCCCTCCCCTCCCGAAACCCCACCTTCTCCTGGCTCCACCCCCAAAGTCCCCAGGTATTTTCCAACCTGGACTTGGCAACCCTAGTACAGGTATTTCCAGCATTTTTTAGAGGAAGTAATAACCAGACTTTTACGGATACCCTGGCCCGCCAAATAGACAAATCAGTGGGTTCTAGGTCGAATCAAACCTGAATTCTGCCTAGAAGCTACAGTGACTCTGCTGAGGCTATTGTACTTTGGTCACATTCCGAGAAGACAAGGGTCTCTCTGGGAAAGACAATAATGCTAGGAAAAGTTGAAGGCAGCTGGAAAAGAGGAATACCCAAGAAAAGGAAATAAATTCTGTCCCTTCGATAACGGTGTGACCATCCTCTCCGACCTGAAACATTGCCCTTAAACTATTGGCCTCATGGTATATACTCCAGAAAACACAAAGAACTAATAGATACGTTAATAGTGGCAGCTAGGACAGCAATATGCCCGATGGAAAAAAATCAAGCAGCATCTTCTTTGTACTACAGCAAACTATGGAACTGGTACATAATGGAGAATGTTACAGCGCAAATTAATAGAGCAATGCAATTTCCTAAGTGTACTAACTTTGCTGGAAAATGGTAGCCATTCTTAGACTATCGGGCAACTCAAAATTTCATTCCAGTTGGATGATCCCAATTACAGTGATGGTTATGAAAGGTGTTTTTTAAAAGGTCATTGTAGGTATATTATATTAGATGTTTGGGACACATAGGGTTTTTTTGTAAAAAAAAGGTTTTAGACCAAATTGTAAAATCCTTTTACTGCAGATATTACTAAAAAAAATTTTGTGTGTATTATAACTCACTGTTGTTTCAGTTTAAATAGTATGTATATATTGGAGTGTGTTTATATTGGAGTATATATATACTAGATAGATAGGTGATAGATAGATGAGAGAGAGAGAGAGAGAGAGAGAGAACAGTATATATATATATTGGAGCACATAAAACCAGACATGCCATTGGAAGGAAAAATCACAAAACTGTGACTGACTTATTTCGGCCATGTCATGCAGAAGAACTCACTAGAAAAAACAATTATCTTTGGATTGGTGAACAGCAAAAGGAAACTGGGCCGCCAAAGAACACGGTGGCTAGACACCATAAAAGTCGACACCAGCCTGAGCATGGAACGACTCAAAGAGACAGTACAAGATCAGAAAACGTGGAGAGAGCTGGCCCATAGAATCGGCAAGAGCCGAACACGACTGAATGGCCAACAACAACAACATATCTCTATCTATCTAGCTAGCTAGCTAGCTAGCTAGCTATGTGAAAAGTATTGGAGTCGGCAGGCGAGTGGTAGTGATTTCATAGCAAAGCTCTTTATTGACGGTCAGATGGAACATGAGAAACCCCGGGCTCAGAGCCCTCTTTTATGCTGGCTGGAGACAATGCCCCGACCTCGCCCCCAGGTCGTGATAGAACCTTAAGTCCGTGGTTGCAGTTCATAGGTCCCCCAGCTGGAGACCTAGGCTCGTAATTGGTGGTCACTCAGGATCCAACTGGCTATTGTTCTACCTGGCCAAAGCTCAGGTAGATTCTGACCTTGTGCGCTGACCACGTGGCGGTCGCCATTACGAGAGACCAGGCGACCGTGGTCTTAGTACACAACACTATCTATCTATCTACCATCCATCCATCCATCCATCCATCCATCCATCCATCCATCCATCTTATCATCTATCTGTCTGTCTGCCTGTCTATCTATTACCATCTATCTATCTATCTATCTATCTATCTATCTATCTATCTATCTATCTATCTATATTTTTCTTTTTAGATTTGTATTTCTTCTCACTTTTAATGTGTTATATAATTTAATGTGTACAGTTGTAATGTGTTTTTATGTAGTGTCAGGAGAAAGGTGGGCTTAAAAATATTTTGAATACATTCTAAATAAATAAAATCCAAACAGGGTCCGTACAGATAGGCTATTTCCTTTTTTTAAAAAAACGGGAAATTCCATTTCTGGATCTTCAAGCATGTTGCCTAATCTTATATTCTAATAGTCAAGCGTGGCTTCATCTGCAGATACTTAAATCTAAAGATGGAGGTCACATTGATATAAAACAAAGAGTTCTGCAAACTTGGGAGGCCCCCTCGGGTTTGCAGAAAAAACTGAAAACCTTTAAAAATACATCGGGAGGAGGTCAAATCCCCCTCAGAAACAAGAGCCACCCTGGGCCCAGGGCTGATGTGGTGGGGCACCCACAGTGAAACGGAGTTCAGACAGGACTGGGGGAATTTCCCCCCCTTCCAGGAGGGTCCCTACTTGTATGACCCCAAATGTGTTGGATTGTGCTGGATCTGTTTGGTTTGTGATCGAAGTCCTATTCTAATTGCTGAGGCCTGTGAGTTCAAGAGCGCTATCGGAACGTCAAAGTTATTTCGGTTCTCGCTTGGCAAACGCGGACAGTGAATCAACGAAACACATTTTCATCGTCTGCCCATGCTGAGAAGTATAAATCGGTTGCGTTCGCAATAGTGTTATTGTTGAGGAAGAAACTCTGGTAAGATCCTGATTGACGATCTTGTTCTTAGTAGGGGAACGATCGAGTCTGTTCGTTTATTCAGCCGAGGAAGCAAAAATTTGTTGCTCAGCGGATAATTCAAGCCACAGGTGCCTGCGAAGCGCTCAGAGCAAGGGAAGCTGGGTGTGGCTTCTTAAAAATCTGGAAGATTTAGCTATTTGGCAAGTTATTACGGATGAAAAAGTCGGGCTGCACATGAGGGATTATTTCACATCTTGATCTGAAGAAGATTATGGAAACGTGAAACTATCTAGAAAATGTGTTGGTGTGGAATTATTGCCACGATAGGAACTCAGCATCCTCGACCGTCGTGGCAGAAGCAATTTTTGTTTGTTCGGACTTGGCTGTGGAATTACTATTGCAACAGGAATCGAGTGTTCTCAGCCATCAAGGACCATCAAAGCCAGTTTGGTGTAGTGGTGAAGAGCAGTGGACTCTGATCTGGGAGAACCGGGTTTGATTCCCCGCTCCTTTACATGCAGCTGCTGGTGTGACCTTGGGTCAGAAGTTCTTTTAGAGCTGTTCTCTCAAGGGAATTGAAAACAAATCAGCCAGTATCATAATGCCCCAGTATAAATCAATGGTGCAACCTCATGTGGAGTACTGTGTGCAATTCTGGTCACCACACCTCAAAAAAGATATTATAGCATTGGAAAAAATAGAGTGATTAAAGGGTTGGGGTTGAAGCGCTTGGGGCTCTTTAGCTTGGAGAAACGACGGCTGAGGGGTGACATGATCGAGGTTTTACGATTATGCATGGGATAGAGCAGGTAGAGATACTTTTCTCCCTTTCTCACAATATAAGAACTTGTGGGCACTCAATGAAATTGCTGAGCAGGTTAGAACAGATAAAAGGAAGTACTTCTTCACCCAAAGAGTGATTAACAGATGGAATTCACTGCCACGGGAGGTGGCGGCGGCTACAAGCATGGACGGCTTCAAGAGGGAACTGGATAAACATATGGAGCAGAGGTCCATCACCGGCTATGAGCCACAAAGTATAGATAGGAACTCTCAGTCTGGGGCAAGTGATGCTCTATATTCTCGGTGCTTGGGGGGGGGGTGGCAACAGTGGGCGGGCTTCTAGTTTCCTGGCCCCACTGCTGGACCTTCTGAGGGCACCTGGTGATTTTGACCATTGTGTGACAGAGTGTTGGACTGGATGGGCCACTGGCCTGATCCAACATTGGCTTCTCTTATGTTCTTATGTTCTCTCTCAGTCCCACCTACCTCACAGGGTGTCTGTTGTGGGGAAGGGGAAGGGATTGTAAGCCGCTCTGAGACTCCTTCGGGTAGTGAAGGGTGGTCTATAAATCCAATCTCCTCCTCCTCCTCCTTCTTTTTCATCTGCCCTGACCTGGATCTCTTCAGATCTTGGAAGTTATGCATGGTCTGCCCTGGTTAGTACTTGGATGGGAGACCATCAACGAAGTCCAAAGTTGCTACACTTAGGCAGGCAATGGCAAACCACCTCTGATTGTCTCTTGTCTTGAAACCTCAGAAGCTAACCAGGGATGGCTGTGAGAGTCCAGAGAGTCAGTCCACAACAAGTGTCCTTAATCAGAAAAGCTTTGTTGAGAAAGGTATGTAATGGTCATCTGTACTTCTTGTGTTAGTAATGGCGAACACCAGTAATGTAAGGGCAATTATACAGAATTCAAAGATGGGCTCAGGACAGTAATAGAACCAATCAGGGAAGGAGGCAAAAGGCACCCCCAAAATACTGGCTTTGGGTTCCCAGAGTATAGGCGGGAAAGCATAGAGCCAGACAGCAAAAGATACACCAGCCGGCACAGCCAGTTTCCCAAGGTCGAGGAAGAAGGCAAAGCGATAAGCATGCCCTGTGAACAAGGAGCAAGACATTCCACAATAATGACATATCGACCCTGGTGAATCCACCTCCCAGGCGGGGGATGGCAGCATTAGCTGACAATGGCCTTGGTTAGTACTAGGGATGGGAGTCCACCAAGGAATTCCAGGGTTTCACCACAGAGGCAGGCAATGACAAACCACCGCTGTTCATCTCTTGTCTCGCAAAACCTACGGGGTCATCGTAAGTCAGCTGTGGGTTGACAGGACTTTCCACCACCACCTGTTACCTTGGGACAGGGTCACTGGAAGTCTCCAAGCAAAAGCAGGACAACCATCTCTTGGGGATGCTCTGGATTTGGATTTCCTGAGCTGGACAAGGGGTCGAACTAGATGATCTGTAAGACCCTTCCAGCTCTAGACCTCTATGACTCAGTCTTCCATGATCATCAAGAGGACGTGTTCAGCCTGTAGGTGGCAGTGTTTTCCCCACATGGCTTCCCTTGGGGATCACAAGGGGATGCAAGATCTGGCTCTCATGATGGGACCTCCACTTACTTGAACATCATGGGGGTAAACGCTGGCAACCGTCCGCATTTCTGCTGGAGCCGGAATTTCACCGACTGCCTGAGACCCATCAAGAAAAGCTGTTCCAGGATACGATGGGGCCATTCTGGGAAACATTCCAGCCATCAGTTTTGAGGAACGTTACTCAATTTTTTTAAAAAAAACAAAACCCCTCTTTCTCTTTGGCTGTTCTCCATTGGCCGACCATCCCATATGGAACTTATGTACATTTTCCATCCGTTGTGTGTGTGTGTGTGCGTGCGCGTGTGTGTGTGTTTCAAAAACCATGCCTCTTTCTATTCAATTATATAAAACAGAAAACCCAACCTCACGCTGAGTGAGGATGGATAAAATAACCGGGATGGAGGATCAGACCCATGAGAGGGAGGATGGTAGAGAGCCGTTTGGAGTTCAAAGTTCTTGAGATGCGTGGGACGGAGCGAACGGCTGTGAGGTGGTTTGGCATATTTGGTGGTCCCTGCCTCGCTCGTTGCGAACGTCTGTCCACGCAGCTCGAAAGACTTGGCAAGTGCGCATGGAGGAAGACAGTGTGGAGGAAGACAGGAACACTGCGCGCATGGGAAGCCAAGAGGAGCATGTGTGTAGACAGAGAAGGGTGGGAGCCAAGCCTGGGAGAACAAGGAAATTATGGAACCTGAGCCAGAGCTTGGGGGCGCTTGGAATGGGAGTGCCACGATAGCGCTTCATCCCAACAGCACTGTCAGCGCACAGTGCAGATCTTTGCCTTGTGTGGTCTCACAAGAGCTGAGCAGATCGGGCCACCGTAGACCCATCCGCATGACCAATATCTGGGGCCAAACTACGTGTTACACTTTACTCGTGTTCGCCAAAGAGAGACACAAGGCTTGCTGCAGCCGCGAGTTCCCGGTGACAAGTCCATTTATAAGAAGTGACACAGGGGCCTGATTCTGATTGGGACCACATCATGGGGGAGGATGGGTTCTGCCTCCCACACCCAAGGTGTTTTCCCAAACCGAAACAGTGCTGAGGGGTGTTGTTTTCTGGAGGAGAAGGAGAACAGGAGAAGGAGAAGTAGAAAATGGAGGAGGAGGAGGAAAAGGAGAAGAAGAGGAGGAGGAGAAGGAGGAGGAGAAGGAGGAAGAGGTGGAGAAGAGGAGGAGGAGAAGTAGAAAAAGGAAGAGAAGGAGAAGAGGAGGAGGAGGAGAAGATGAAGAGGAGGAGGAGAGGAGAAGGAGAGGAGGAGGAGGAGGAGAAGGAGGAGGACAGGGAGGAGGAGGAGGAGAAGAGGAGGAGGAGAAGTAGAAAAAGGAAGAGAAGGAGAAGAGGAGGAGGCGAGGAGGAGGAGGAGAAGAGGAGGAGGAGGAGAAGAGGAGGACAGGGAGGAGGAGGAGGAGAAGAGGAGGAGGAGAAGTAGAAAAAGGAAGAGAAGGAGAAGAGGAGGAGGAGGAGAAGATGAAGAGGAGGAGAAGAGGAGGAGGAGGAGGAGAAAAAGGAGAAGAAGGAGGAGAAGAAGAGGAGGAGGAGGAGGAGGTGGAAGAGGAGATTGGATTTATACCCCACCGTTCACTCAGGGTCTCAGAGCGGCTTCCAATCTCCTTCCCTCCCTCTCCCCACAACAGACACCCTGTGAGGTAGGTGGGGGGCTGAGAGAGCTCTCAGAGAACTGCTGAAAAGCATAGCTCTGCGAGAACTGTGGCTGACCTAAGGTCATCCAGCAGCTGCATGTGGAGGAGAGGGGAATCAAACCCGGTTCTCCCAGGTTGGAGTCCGCACACCCACTACACCAAGAGGAGGTGTGACATCAGATGCCATATCCTTATCCCACCCATCTTCTGAGGACCTCAAGGTGGCATACAGGGCTCTCCTCTCCTTCACTGTATCCCCAGGACAGCCCTGTGATGAAGATCAGGCCAAGAGAGAATGGCTGGACCGAGGTCATCCAGTTTGCATTAAGGTTGAGTGGGGAATTGAACCTAGATCTCCCCGGGTTGAGTCTAATTGTCGTGGGCCAGCTTGACCAGCCTGAGTCCAGTGTGGCTGAAAACTCCTCAGGAGTTGAGGAGTCACATGCAGCCTTGAGATTCACTGTCAGCAGCTGACCTTGACCCACCCAGGCACAGCTCTGAAGTAGCCAAGGAAGCACAGCTGCAGGAAATTAGCCCACCAGGATCCCCCTCGTTAATTGAATAGCAAAGGGGAAAGCTCCGACAAGTCTCAAGGACATGCAGAGTGCTTGCCTCTTGGCTCGGTGCCAGCTGCTTAATGGACAGCAGTTCTGAGCAAGTGCAGGAGCACCTCTGAGCAGATTTAAAGAATGCCCATATAAATCAGACCTGGAGAATGGCAGATTGTGGAAGTAACTTGTCACAACCCAAACTGTGGAAGCAACTTGTCACAACCCTGCAAACTTTGCCACCACAGCTCCAGACTCTGCCTGCCTCCTGTGACCTTTGGACTGACCATCGACTCTGCTTTTTGGACCTGCCTGAATCTTGCTGATCAACAACCTCAGACTGCCTTAATTCTGTTTTCCTGAACAATTTGTGAACTCTGACTGCTGCTAAACTGGTATTTGACCCCTGGACTGGACCCTTGACTGTGATCTAGCTCTGTTGCCTTACTCTGCCTGTATCCCAGGACACTCATACCCTAGCCATGATGCCCCACTGGCTTAGATCTTCACTCATGATCAGGTACTCCATGAAGAGGGTCACCAGGGGGAGGGCCTGCTACCAGGATTCCATTCTCCCCTTCAAACACTCCTTGTACCTATTCATGATTTCTCCTGGGCTTAGAATTCCTATGTCTCCCACTACAGCAAGAGATGTCTCACTGCAAGCTACCAACTCCTGCTGCCATTTGGTAGGCCAGCAAGAGTGAAAATAATTTTAAAATTTCTATTGTGGCAACATTGTGATGTCATTTCCAGCTGGAGCCTGGAAGTGACATCACACTGCTTTAGAATTCAACAGAATGCTAGAGCTTACCATAGAGCTCCCCCTGAATCTTAGAGTAGTGTGACATCACTTCTGGGTTTTGCCTGGAAATGATGTCACTGTGGTGCTAATACCCCCACCTCCTAGTCTTCTGCTGGTTTCTGTCAACACAACATGTTACAGATGGGGAACTCGGGCTGTAAGCCATTTTGGACTGAAGAGAGCCGAATTCAAGTCCTGCCCTCTGATCGTTAGGTAGGCGGGGGCAACTTGCAATGTCAGCCTCAGTTGCCCATCTATGAAATGGGAACAATCGTAGATTGACTTCAGTGAGCAAACACCATCTTTGGCTTCGTGAGCAAACACCAACAATCTCTTAATGTCCAGCAGATCCCACAAGGAATGCTATCTGTGCCACAGAGAATGCCTCAGCACAACTCACTCTTGGGCCATTGCACCATCCCAATCTGCTCTCCCTGTCATGTTCCCTGTGTGTTCTCTCTGGGGGGAATCCCCTCCTCATCCCAAACGAGGCTTCTGTTTGAAATCTGGGTCTGAAACATGTTTGGCAGCAGATGTTAAAAAACAAACAAACGCAACAGCATGATCTGTCAGAGGAAACAGCAGCTGTCCAATTTTGCAAGCATCAAAGGGGAAGGAGGGAAACATCCTTCGGACCCCCCTGGATGCAGCTCCCCGATTCTCCCCCGCTGTTAGAAGCTTCGTGCTTTTCTAATAAGGAAGATGGAGCACAACTGCCTTGCAATATTCATTACCACGTACGCATGTATTAAGCATTTATACCGAAGGCGAAGGGTTCTGAGCCCTCAGAATTGGGCTCCCGGACGCCCGGCCACGCCGATGGCGCCCGGGGGCAGCTTTGCCGCGCCGCAGGAGGGCGGGGCAGCAACGGGGAGGACGCGCAGCGTCCTGCAGCCAGGGGGCGGGGCTGGCCTGTTTAAAAGGCCAAGCCCCGCGCCCCCTCGTCCTCTTGGATCCACGTGCTCGTCCTCTTGGATCCACAGTCGGAGGAGCAGCATCGGCGGCAGCAGGCCTCGGCGGCGGCGTGGGATCGGCGGCGGAAGCTTGCAGGCCTCGGCGGCGGCGTTGGATACGGAGACGGCTGCAGGGGACGCCCTCGTTCAGCGGACGTCGGAGGCGGCGGCGAGGGACGCGCGGCGGCGGCGGCCCGGGGAGCAACGACGCGGAGGCGGCTGCGGGGGACACGCGGCGGCGGCGGGCCTCGTCGGGGCGACGCGACGAGGAGGAAGCTTCACGCGACGCGCGGCGGCGGGCCAGCAGACCTCGGCGGCGGCGTGGGATCGGCGGCGGAAGCGTTCAGGCCTCGGCGGCGGCGTTGGATCCGGAGACGGCGGCAGGGGACGCCCTCATTCAGCTCGGAGGCGGCTGCGAGGGACGCGCGGCGGCGGCGGACCTGGGAGCATCAACGCAGAGGCGGCTGCAAGGGACACGCGGCGGAGGCGGGCCTCGTCAGGGCGACGGGACGGCGCAGAGGAGGCTGCACACAACGCGCAGCGGCGGGCCTCATCGCGGCGCCCGAGGGCGGCAGGAAGCAACGCGGCGGCGGCGATAGGGAGCGCCTAGGCCTCAGCGGGGCACCCCAGGTCAGCAGGGAGCGACTCGGCGGGGGGCGGAGAGGCGACGGCGGCGGCAGGCCCCCAGCGACGGCATAGCGGCGCAACCCAGGCAACCCAGAGGAGCGGCGCAGCAGGACTCGGACGGCTATCCGGGGACAGAGCAGCGGCGGTGCTGTTACGCCGCAGGGTTTGTTTGGGGCGCGGGTGTTACTAATTAGCGGAGGCCAGCACCGGAAAGGGGGGGGGGTACCAGCTAGTCGGCAGAGGCCTGCTCTGGAGGTGTGAGTGCTTCCTTTGAGCACTATTCCTTAATTTATGAGCCCTACTCCTTTTACTTTAGCGGTCAGAGGGTGCGCTCGGCCGGCCTTTTTTCGGGGGGTTTTGGGTCACCCACCCCTGATTTGTTGCCCAGCAATCCGGGTTACCGGCCTAAGGCCATTCAGCAATACAGTTGCGATCTGGGAGGGTCAGGTTGGTTTCTCACTCCTCCATTTGTGGCTGCTAGGTGGGTTGGCTGGCCATAGTTCTGTCAGATATCCTTCTCTTCACTGCCAGCCCGGTTGGGTTCTGTTAATTGTTTAGTTGGTAGGCCCTCCTCCTTCATCCATCGCCCAGCCTGCTGCCATTCACTAGGCGCGGGCTGTGCTCTGGGAGGGTGCGGTCTGGTTCCACACGCCTCCATTTGAGGCGCCGGGGTTGGCTTCGGCTGGCCATAGTTCTGTCTGGTCTTCTTTCCCCTTCACTGAAAGCCGGGTTGGTGCTGGTTAATTTTGGTTTCTTCAATTAACACTTCGTGGCCAGTTTCATCGCATAGGGCCATGGCTTCGAGAAAGGGGCAGGGCAAGTCTAAGGGCAAGCAGCCTGCTCCCAAGCCTAAGGGAACGCAGCCAGCTCCACGACGACCCCCTGCACGTCCGGCTCCACCGCCATCGGACGGAGAAGAGGACGACCCAGTCAACGCAGCTATTCTCCGTCGGCTGGAGGTCTTAGAAAGGAGCAGGGGTGTATCACGGGAAGAGGTGGAGGCTAAGAGGCCTAGGAAGGATTCTAATTCTTCCTTTCAAGCTCAGGTGTTGGCACGCTTGGCGTTCTTGGAGGACGGCGGGGGGCCTGCACCGGTGGACGACGTGGAGGGACTGCAGTCCAGCTCACGCAATCTTGGCCCGGAGGAGCAACAGGTTGGGGTGTTCAATGGGCCATGGCGTCAGGAAGGTAAGGCCGCCGACTGGGGTACAACGGGATCACACTGGCCTTGGGGCCCTTACCCTCCAGGGGCTATGGGATCCATCACACAGCCATCACCAGTTAACGGCCCACAAGGTACGCTGGTGGCTCCGCCTCCACACCAGGGATATTGGTCGGGGTGGGGTTCTCCCAGTGCGGCCTCCTATGACTCGGTACACGCAGGTGCTATACCGAGTGGGGATGCAGCCCTCCCCCTAGGGGATCACTTGTCCACTTCCACTAAGGAGAAGATTCTTAGGGGAGAGTTTGTAGATGTTTTCTCTCTATTGTACAGGGAGTTAGAGAAAAAGGACAAGGAGGACCTTGATGACCGGGAAAAGGAACGGTTAAAAAGGAGGGTGGTGGACAGAACCTGGGCAAATTGGTACCCGGGATTTCTAATATATGCGGCGGTAATAGTGAGGCACCAACCATGGAGGGCCTTTGCGATGCTCCAGTACATGGACATCGTTTACAAAGCATTCACCGATTTCCCGAGCCCAGCATGGTCGCAGTATGACGAAGAATTTCGTATGCGTGCGGCCATGAATCCTGCTATAAGGTGGGATCAGATTCAACCTCAATTGTGGTTACAGGTGATGTCCTCAGCCAAGCTGACTGGGGGAGAAAGGACGCATAGCGGTCATTCGGTGAGAAGAGCTGCAGTGCAGCCAGGTACCCGCGCCCAGGCGGGGCAGGCGGTTCAGCGACGCCCGCTTTGCTGGGAGTTCACCTCCCATGGGACCTGTGGCCGCAAGGCATGCTCTTTTCGACACGAGTGTCCGCTATGCGCAGGCCCCCATGCCTTTGCACACTGCCCCAAGCCAAAGGGTAAGGGAAGTGGTAGAGGTGGTAAACGCGGAGGAGGAGGGAGCGGTCACAACCCCCAGCTTGAAAAAGGGCCCCAGCCCAATTAAGTTATGGGTTTTGGAGGCCTGGTTGCGGGATTACCCCCGAGTCTGCGACCGGGTTTACCTATTGGAAGGATTTCGGGGGGGCTTCAGAATACCTTACCAAGGACCTAGGGAGGCATATATGGCTCCAAATTTAAAATCTGTTGTCGGAATG
Organism: Lepidodactylus listeri; assembly: GCA_029233225.1. Lineage (NCBI taxonomy): Eukaryota > Metazoa > Chordata > Lepidosauria > Squamata > Gekkonidae > Lepidodactylus > Lepidodactylus listeri. Next base: position 10,299,367 of record JARCFY010000002.1, on the reverse strand, counting down.
GAGCATATAGTTCGAGAAAAGATCGCTAAAGAATGTAGGGAAGGTAGAGTCCTCGGCCCCTTTTCTACTCCTCCTGTTCCAAAGTTGAGGGTTTCCCCATTAGGAGTGGTGCCTAAGAAAGCACCTGGAGAGTATCGCCTCATTCACCACTTATCCTACCCACGGGGGGAATCGGTGAACGACGCGATACCAGACCACTTATGTTCCGTTAGATACACGTCCTTTGATCAGGCACTGCGCGTAGTGCGCCAGTGCAGCAAGGGGGCGGAGCTGGCGAAGTGTGACATCAAATCAGCCTTCCGCCTCCTTCCTGTTCACCCAGACGATTTCGAGCTCTTGGGGTTTGCTTTCGAGGGTAAATTCTACATGGATAGGGCACTGCCCATGGGATGCTCGGTGTCTTGTGCCGCTTTTGAACGGTTTAGTTCCTTTTTGGAATGGGCATTGCGGTACAGGACCGGCCTCGACAGTACAGCCCACTATCTGGATGACTTTTTATTGGTAGGGGGGATGGGGACGGGACAGTGCGGGTACCTGATGTCGAGTTTTATTGCTATGGCAGGGGAACTTGGTGTTCCTCTTGCTCATGACAAAACAGAGGGCCCCACATCCACCCTGACCTACTTAGGAATAGAAATTGATACAATGGGACAGTGCTGCAGGTTGCCTGGGGACAAACTAGAGGCATTACGGAGCTTGGTGGACACAGCGATGGCACAGTCAAAGGTGACATTGCTGGAATTACAGCGGTTGATTGGCCATCTCAACTTTGCTTGTAGAGTCGTGGCACCCGGGAGGGCCTTCGTCAGGAGGCTGTGTGAGTCGATGACGGGTCTTCGCCTACCACACCATAGAGCTAGGGTAACCAGGGGGATGCGGGAGGACCTCCTTGTATGGCAGCAATTCTTGCGGTCATACAACGGGGTTTCCTTCTGGCGCGAGGAGCTCCTACTGGAGGCTGAGCTGCAGGTCACTTCAGATGCCGCAGGTTCCTCTGGGTTTGGTGTATATTTTAGGGGCCATTGGTGCGCGGGTGACTGGCCGCAGGACTGGGTCCAGGCAGGATGGGTCAGGGACCTGACATTCCTGGAATTTTTCCCAATTGTAGCAGCTGTGTGGGTTTGGGCAAGGGAGCTTTCGAATCGAACGGTCCACTTCTGGTGCGACAACATGTCCACAGTACATGTGATCAACTCCCTGACATCGAGGTCACCCAGGGTCATGGCTCTGGTGCGGGCGTTTACGCTGCAGTGTTTGCGTCATAACATCATGTTTAGGGCCAGGCACGTGCCGGGGGTCAGTAATGGGGTTGCGGATGCTCTCTCTCGCAAACAGATGACGAGATTCCGTCAGCTAGCTCCGGAAGCCGACCAGTTCCCAGTACGGCTGCCAGAGGAGGTATGGAGGATTGGAGGGCTGAGGCCAACAGGGCCATGCATTTGGCCCTTGCCCCGGCCACACGAAGAGCTTACATGAGGGCGGGTAAGCAGTTCCTGTCCTTCCGGGAGGGGGTCGGTCTGCAGCAAATCTGGCCCATACCAGTGGCGCATTTGATGCAGTTTTGTGTAGCTATGAGAAGGGAAGGCCTGGCAGCACACACCATCAGGGGCAAGCTGTCTGCACTGGCCTATGCCAGTAAGGCGGCTGGGTTTGAAGATCCAACGGGCGATTTCCGAATTCGGCAGATGCTGGAGGGCTGGTCACGGGAACATGGCAGGGTTGCGGACACCAGGAAGCCCCTGACCCCAGATGTGCTGCGGGGGCTCGGGGCACAATGGGTTCACTGCTGCAGTGATGCCTATGAGGCTGCCCTGTTTCAGGCGGCATCTCTGGTTGCCTTTTTTGGGGCGCTGCGAGTCAGTGAGCTGGTGGCCGGCTCTCGAGGAGACGCCTCTGGCACTGCCCTGGAGAGGCGGGACATCTCTTTCCCGGACTCGAAAGTTAGAATTAGGCTGCGCCGATCCAAAACCGATCAGCGCGGTAGGGGTTCCGAGTTCGAGTTGGACCGCTGTTCTGAGGCAGAATTATGCCCAGTGCTGGCTTTACGCCACTATGTGTCACTGCGGGGGAACGGCCACGGGTACCTATTCCGGCACGGGGATGGTACCCCTCTCACCAGATTCCAATTTTGGAGTGTGACAAGGAAGGCACTGGAGCGGTTGGGATTGGGGGGAGTTAGGTTTGGAACCCACTCCTTTCGGATTGGGGCGGCATCCACAGCAGCGGCTATGGGGTACCCCAACGGTGAGGTTCAGAGGATTGGGCGATGGAGGTCCCGCTGTTATAAAGGTTATGTTCGGGCTTGCAAGACGTAGGTTGATTGACGTTGGGGATAGGTAGGGATAGGTAGATGGCATTGCCAACTTAATCCAGTTCCCTTTTTCAGAGGCTGCGGATGGTGGGACAAGACGGCGTGTTCTGGTCTGCGGCCATAGCATGATCTTTTGGGCGGCTCATCAGGCCCGAAGGACACCCATTGGGTCTCAACTGGGCCTTAGTGACCGGGCAGTGGTCGAGTGGCTGGGGCGGAGAGGCATGGGGTGGCCGGCGCTCCTTCCCCTGCTATTCGATGAACACAGAGGGCTTCTGCCTCAGGTCTTGGTGATACACTTGGGGGGTAATGATTTGGGGCTGATGAAGGGGAAGGCGCTTGTGGTGCAGGCGGAGGCTGACCTTGCGAGGATAAGAGCAAGGTGGCCAGGCGTGCAGATTGTTTGGTCAGCCATCCTACCCCGCAAGGCGTGGAGGAACTTGGGCGACCCCAGGTGTATTGACCGTGCCAGGCGAAAGGTCAACAGGCAAATGCGGAAGGCCATGGAATCCGGGCTGGGTATCTTTCTACAGCACCCCGAGATACGGGTTGAATTGTCCGATCTGTACAGGCCGGACGGGGTGCATTTGTCTGAGAAGGGCAATGAAATATTTTTACGGGATTTGCAGCACGGGATTCGGTTAGTGCTTAGTCACTGAATGGGGAGCAAAGGCCAAAGCAGAGGCTTGGCCTTGGCTGTGGCAGGTTGTGCAAGCAAGTAAACGGAACTGGTGAGCACCTTATGGCATATCCCGTTAGGGAACAGGAGGTCATCAGGAACTGCCTTCGGGTTTTTTAAGGCCCAGGGTAGGGAATGATGATCGCCTCTGGGAACCTCTTAGGTCGGCGCCTCCCTGCACGTTTTAAGGCTTCAGGGGTAGGCGCTCCTAGGTGGCAACCAGCTTGCCAGGCTGCCGGGCACGAGCTAGATCGATGGCTCAAGACCGGAGCTGGGGGTGACCCGCCCTACAAGGGCAAGGAGGCAGGTCAGGGAATGACGCCTGCCTTGCCTGTTCCAGGCTTGCTTAGTTCTGGTTATCCCGTTGCTGCAATGTTTTGTAAATTAATAAAGTGGCCCTGGTTTAATTCCAAGACTGTTGTCTGTCTCGTTATTCCTGCTGGGGTGGCAATGGGTATGGGGATATATGCCTTGAAATCCCTACAGGGTTACCGGACGCCAGCTGAAAACTGACCCCACGTTGCAACACCACTTCCTTTTCTTTCGGAACATACCTTGAGAGCCAGTTTCGTGTGGATGGTGCACATGGAATTCACTGCCACAGGAGGTGGTGGTGGCGACAAGCATGGATGGCTTCAAGAGGGAATTAGATAAACACAAGAGGTGGCACCCACGATACTCACGGGGGGGGGGATTCCTAAAGGCCGCAGTTCCAAGTAAGTCTTCTTCACTCCCACCCCACCCCCAGTACCGGCAGCAAGGCCTCAGCAGCTGTCAGCCGCTGGGCCGCTGATCTCCCCCGTGGCATTGACAGTAAGGCCTTGGCAGCTCTCAGCTGCCGGCCAGCCACAGAGTTCCCAGAGCGTTCTCTGCGCATGCGCAGGAAACGCTCTTTAACTTTTGAGGGGATTGAAATATCCCTGTATAGTTTTTTTTTAGGATTTTTCTGCACACCTGGGGAGTCCCCCAAGTGTGCAGAAAAATCTCTCTGCCCCCCAAGTGCCCCCGGTGTGCGGATTTAGATATCCGCATGCACGGGGGCACTTGGCTTTTAGATATATAGACAAGTGGAGATCTGCAAGAAACTTGCGGGATGGTTATCCCGTTCCTCATATCTTTGCTTCCCCCCTTCTCCCCCTACATCTCTCACACTCTTTCTCCCTTCTGCCCCCCCTTTCTTACTCTCTCGCTCTCCTCCATGTATGTTACTTCCGCTCTCTTTCTGACCCGTCACCATTCTCTTTGTTTTTCTGCCTCCCCACCTCATCACTCTTTCTCTCTCTTTCTGCCCCTCACTCCATCCCTCATTCTTTCTTCCCCCAGCACTCTCCCAGCCTCCTGCCTGCTTCCTCTCCCCCCACAGCGGCAGTGGCAGTGCTCTGGGAATCACAATGGATCTCCCAGCTGCAGAGATCAATTCACCTTAGGGCTGCCGGCTCCATGTTGGGAAATTCCTGGAGATTTGGGGGTGGAGCCTTGCGACAGTGAGGATTGGGGGGGGGGGGAGCGGCCTCAGCAGGGTATAACGCCACAGACTCAACCCTTCAAAGAAGACAATTTTATCCAGGGGAACAGTTGTAATTCTGGGTGCTCTCTAGCCCTTGTCTGGAGGCTGGCAATGGTAGTTGAAGTGAAGGAAATGGCTGGTTTGGAGGGTGGAGTCTATGGCATTATACTGGTCTGTAGTCCTTCCTCAAGTCCCACCCTCCCCAGACTCCACCTTTCAAATGTCCAGGAATTTCCCAACCTGGAGTTGGCAACCCTATTTCCTTCCCACCCAACAGCCAACCTACTTTTATCTGTCTTCAGCTTTCCATCTCCACCCCCCTCCCCTGCAGCCTCTACCTAAAAAAATTACAGTCTTTCTCCACAGTGGGGACAAAGCAGCTTACATTATTATTTCCTCCTTGTTATCTGCACAACAACCCTGTGAGGTTGGTTAGACTGAAAGTATGTGACTGGTCCAAAATCTTCCAGTCAGCTTCCACCGCAAGATGGGGATCTGAACCTGGGTCTCGCAGATCCCACTCTGAAGCTCTAACTGTTATATCACACTGGTTTTCATAGGGTGGCTGCTGATGAACAGTAGCAAAGCAGCTGGGCTTACCTGCATCGTGCAAATCAGGTGGTATCAAGTCACACAGAGGGTTGCCAGCTTCAAGGTGGGACCTGGGGATCCCCTGGAATTACTGCTCATCTCTAGACTACAGAGATAACTTTCCATGGAGAAAATGGATGCTTTGGAGGGTGGAGTTTATGGCATTGTGCCTCACTGAGGTCCCTGTCCTCCCCAGGCTCCACCCCCAAATCTCCAGGAGTTTCCCAGCCTGGATCTGGATCTGTTGCTGGTGGCATACTTGGCAACTCTAGCCTGCTGCCAGTAAAAACCCTGCCTTTTACTGACAGAAACCGTTAGAAGCCTCCCACTCCCTCTCTCACAGTTGATGAATGGAGTTGATGCCATTTCAAAAGGTAATTGGGGGGAATTCAATGGTCCCTGAAGGGTTTTTTTTTTAACATTTTTGGATTTTTCTGCAGACTGAGAAAGGCCCCTGACTATGTAAGGAAAGCTGTTGGGGGAGAGTGAGCTCTGTTTTGGCAGATATAAGTATCCACACAGAAAAAAAAACCTCTGGGAATTAGTATATAGATATGGAGCAGAGGTCCATCAGTGACTATTAGCCGCAAGGTATAGATAGACACTCTCAGTCTGGGGCAAGTGATGCACTGTATTCTTGGTGCTTGGGAGGGGGCGTGACAGTGGAAGGGCTTCTAGGAAGGGCCTCCTGGCGGCACCTGGTATTTTTGGCCACTGTGTGACAGAGTGTTGGACTGGATGGGCCACTGGCCTGATCCAACATTGGTTTCTCTTATGTTCTTATGTTCTAGTGGTTAGGAGCATGGACTCTAATCCTGGAGAAGTATGTTTGATTCCCCACTCCTTCACATGCAGCTGCTGGTGTGACCTTGGGTCAGTCACAAGTTCTCTCAGAGCTGTTCTCTCTAGGGCAGTTCTCGAAAGAGCTCTCTCAGGCCCATCTACTGTTGTGGGGAGAGGAAGGGAAAGGAGTTTGTAAGTCGCTCTGAGACTCCTTTGGGTAGGGAAGGGCGGGGTACAAATCCAATCTCTCCTCCTCCTCCTCCTCCTCTTCTTCCAAAGAGCTGTTACTTGACCTGATTCTACAAGCTAAAGGAGGTTATAACCTACATATACAATATTCTACTTTTGAAAACCTCCGTGTTTGTCCACCTTCTCCTTCAGACCCACCTCACCAACTGGAGTGGAAGAGCCAGTGTGGTGCAGAGGTCAGGATGTGGGACCAGGGTCTGGGGTCACAGGTTCAAATCCCCACTCGTGCCACGGAAGCTCCCTGGGTGACCTTGAGGGCCAGTCATGTTCTCTCAGCCTAACCTACCTCACAGGGTTGTTGTGAGGATAAAAGGGAGGAGTGGATAAAAGCCACTCTGGGTTCCCATAGGGAAGAAAGGCAGGGTATAAATGAGGTAAATAAACGAAAGAAATTGAGACAGAAGGGCGGTTAATGTCTGTGGTCCAACTTCATAATGCTTCCTCCCCAGCTACAAAGGAGGAAAAAAATCCATTAGCAGCCATTACACTATCCCCGCCTCTCATACCTATTTGCATGATAGCATTATACCCTGCGGAAGTCTCTCCCCTTCCCAACTCTGCTCTCCCCAGGCTGTACCCTCCAAATCTCCATGAATTTCCCCACCCAGAGATGGCAACCCTACTTTCAGGCCACTGCTGCTCAGTCCCTGTGCCTAATGCGAAAAGTTACCGTTGGTTGGTTAAGAACATAATTTAGAAGAGCCGTGCAGGGTCAGACCAGTGGTCCATCTAGTCCAGCATCCTGTCTCACACACTGGCCAGCCAGTTCCTCTGGAGGGCCAACAACAGGGCATGGAGGCCGAGGCCTTCATAAGAACATCAGAAGAGCCCTGCTGGGTTAGACCAGTGGTCCATCCAGTCCAGCATCCTGTCTCACACGGTGGCCAATCAGTTCCTCTGGAGGGGCAACAGCAGGGCAGAGAGGCCGAGGCCTTCATAAGAACATCAAAGAGCCCTGCTGGGTCAGACCAGTGGTCCATCCAGTCCAGCATCCTGTCTCACACGGTGGCCAACCAGTTCTTCTGGAGGTCCAACAACAGGGCATAGAGACCAAGGCCTTCCCCTGATGTTGCCTCCTGGCTCTGAGATTCAGAGGATTAGTGCCTCTGAATGTGGAGGTTCCCCCTCAGCCACGAGGGCTAGTAGCCATCAATAGACCTATCCTCCCTGAATCTATCTAATCCCCTTTGAAAGCTGCTTATTCCTCTGGCCATCAGTGAATTCCACATTTTAATCCCTCTCTGTGTAAAGTTGTACTTCCTTTTGTCCATCCTGAACCTACTGCTCCTCAGCTTCATTGGATGCCCTCAAGTTCTAGTATTTGGAAGGAGAGACAATTATTTTTGTCAACTCTCTCCACCCCGCACATAATTTTATAAGCCTCTGTCATGTCCTCCCCTCAGGGTGTGTTCAGACGGGCAGTTAACCCCGCCATTGGCCCGGCTGTACTTTGATCTAGATCTTTTTGATCCAGCGCTGCACAACCAGACAGCTTCCCCGAGAATCGCGTGTGACTCCCACGGTGGATCGCCTAGATGGCATTCACTGTAAGGAGCCGTGCGGTAAGCTTTTTTTTTTTTTTAAATCCTGTCTGTGCATGTGCGTATGTGCCTCATCATATACTTGTTTTTCCGCGCATGCGCGGACTAAAATGGTAAAAGTGCCGCCAGCAGTACCTTCCTTTAGGTACCATTTCAGTTTATAAAGTTTATAAAGTTCAGTACCTTCCTTTAGGTACCATTTCAGTTTATAAAGTTGATAAAGTTCAGGGGACCTTCAGAAACATAAAATTGTTTGGATTGCTTGAGCGGAGCTCTGGGGACATCGCATGTTCATCGCACACATCACTAAGAGTTTTTTAAAATGGTGGCCGTTTGGGATGGTTTGGAGCAGGGGTCCGTTGGAGCGAGAGCGCACAGGAGCGCAGCTCCGGGAGTGAGGTGCCCAGGGGGTGGGCACATGACCAAGCCCCACCCCCTCCTCGGCTTCCCCGAGCAGTGCAGAGGCACAGCGCCCCGGAGAAAGCCCTGCTAGGGTCTTTATTGATTTTAATGTTTTGTTTTAATATTGATAATTTTATCATTGTTCCTTTTATGTGCTGCTTTTCCAGAGACTTGCTCAAGGTGGCATATAAATTTTCTAAGTATACCATTTTTTATCTGGGCACATGGCACATAAGTACTGGAGAAATTTCACCAACCCTTCAGCAGCTTCCACCCCATCAGTTTGGTGTAGTGGTCAGGAGTTGGACTCTAATCTGGGAGAACCGGGTTTGATTCCCCACTCCTCCACATGCAGCTGCTGGTGTGACCTTGGGCCAGTCACAAGTTCTCTCAGAGCTGTTCTCTCATGAGCAGTTCTCAAAAGACCTCTCTCAGCCCCACCTACCTCACAGGGTGTCTTGTGGGGAGGGGAAGGGAAAGGGATGGGTGGTGCACATGTCCTGGGTATCTCAAGTCTACTTGAAACCGGGTGGTTTCAAGGGAGAAGGAAGAGAATGAGGGTATGTTCTTTACGCTTATTTTTATTGCACCAAGTATTGGATGGGGAAGGGAATGGAGGAAGAGCAGGTCAGTTCCACTCATCTGTGGAGTGGAACCTGAGGGGTGGGTGTTGCCTTCTGACACACTTCTGGTATGTTAGGGGGTGTGGCATATGCAAATGAGTTATGCTAATGAGTTATGCTAATGAGCTCCTGCACCTCTTTTTCTATGAAATGACCCCTGGTTTGGAGACTATTCCTATGGGCTGATTGCGTGCTGGTGGAATGACCCGATCGTGGAAAGTCTGGCTTTGGCCCGTCGGCCAGCTTTAGACTGGACTTTCACCACTATCTTTTAAGTATGGATCCCCGATGGGGATCGACGGGCTACTCACGGAAGCGGCACGATTCCCAGATGTTCTGATCTGGACGTGCACTTTAAATCCACCAGGCACTCGTGCCTGGCCCGGCTCAAAAGAGCCGTCTGAACGCGCCCTCAGTAATTTCTTTTCTACGCTGAAAAGTCCCAGACTCTTCAGCCTTTCCTCACAGGGAAGGGGCTCCAACCCCCTCATCATGGTTGACGCAGCCATAAGCCCCGCCGTCAAGGCGAAGGCATTAAGATAAATTGGTAAACGTCGCTAACTGGTTTTCTGGGAGAAAGAGGCAGGCAAACAACATCCATGTTTGGAGGTGCTCTGGGGGAGGGGTGGTGATCTCAACACACGGGCTGCTCCCTGCCAGATATTTCTCAGATATTTGTTCCCCCAACTTTCAGTCACAGTGTATTACGATCCTGCAGTATGGATTGCCATTTTTAGAAAGTCTGCAGCTGGTTAAAGAAGACTCAGTGACTCCTCTTTATCCTACGTCCAGAGCCAGTGCCAGGTTTTGGAGGGCCCTCGGCAGACAACGCCCATGGCCCCTTCTGCCCACCACCATGCCTCCCTTCTACTCCCCCCATGGGGCCCACAAGCTCACCATGCATTCTCCCCCCATTCTCCCCCCTCCCACAGCCCTCTCTCTGCCTGTGCTCGCAGGAAGCTTTACCCAGAGAGTGAGTAAAATTCGCTGCCAGAGGCTGGAATGATGCCCACAGGAATCAACAGCTTTAAAAGGGGATGAGATAGCTTCGTGGAGGGTGTCGATCAGTGGCCACTAGCCATGGCAGCAGAGGGGGAACCTCCACCTTCAGAGGCGCTAAGCCTCTGAATCCCAGAGACAGGAGGCAACATCAGGGGAAGGCCTCGGCCTCTGTGCCCTGTAATTGGCCATGCAGAGGAACTGGGTGGCCGCTGTGTGAGACAGGAGGCTGGACTAGATGGACCACAGGTCTCATCCAGCAGGGCTCTTCTTCTGTAGGGCTCGGCCTCTATGCCCTGTTGTTGGACCTCCGGAGGAACCGGTTTGCCACTGTGTGAGACAGGAGGCTGGGCTAGATGGACCACTGGTCAGGGCTCTTCTTCTGTAGGCCTTGGCTGAGCCCGCTTGCGGGGAGGGCGGGATATAAAATCTGAAAAAATAAATAAATAAATAGGCTGCTATGCCCTGTTGCTGGCCCTCCAGAGGAACTGGTTGGCCACTGTGTGAAAAAGGAGGCTGGTCTAGATGGACCACTGTTCTGATCCAGCAGGGCTCTTCTGATGTTCTTATGAAGGCCTCGGCCTTTCTGCCCCGTTGTTGGCTGTCCAGAGGAACTGGTTGGCCACTGTGTGAGACAGGATGCTGAACTAGGTGGACCTCTGGTCTGATCCAGCAGGGCTCTTCTGATGTTCTTGTGAAGGCCTCAGCCTCTCTGCCCTGTTGTTGGCTGTCCAGAGGAACTGGCTGGCCACTGTGTGAGACAAGATGCTGGACTAGGTGGACCTCTGGTCTGACCCAACAGGGCTCTTCTTACATTCTTATGAAGGCCTCAGCCTCTGTGTCCTGTTGCTGGCCCTCCAGAGGAACTGTCTGGCCACTGTGTGAGACAGGATCCTGGGCTATATGGACCACTGGTCTGATCCGGCAGGACCCTTCTTTTTATGTTCATATTCATGCCCTTTCCCCAACAGCAGTGGCTGGCTCATGCAGCCAGTAGTGCGGCTGCTGTGGCCATCATGAGCACCACCGCTGGAAGCCACCTACATGCCCTTCTCTATCCATGCTAAGAAGCTAAGCAGCAGTGCACATGGAAGAGGGAGAGGGAACAAGGGGGATGGGCTATGGCTCAGTAGAAGATATTCAGCCCCTGGCATCTCCAGTTAAAAGGACCAGGCGGTCGGTTCCATGAAACATCTCTGCCGGAGGCTCTAGAAAGCCACTGTCTGTCTGAGTAGACAATACTGTCTTCGATGGACCAAGGGTCTGATTCAGGATAAATCAGTGTCCTGTGTCTGCCATGTGTGAAACAAATGGGGCAAGACAGGTGTTGTTTGCAGCGCGGCAATCTTTGGTCAAGGATTCTCTCACTGCAGCTGCAGCAGTAGTCATCGGTCCCCCTTAGCCATATTGTTTTGGAGAGGACGCTCGGGGAGACGCCCAGGGCCAACCAGTCGCATTTCTGTGGATAACTGTGCAGCCCTTGGCAGAATTGCAGACTTTCCAAGTCCATTGAAATCTGTCGGTGTGAAAGCTGAGTCTCGGGAAACCGAAAACAGTGTGAAAATACTTGTGTGTGTGTTTGTGTTGCCATCATCCACGGAGAAGCCGTAGAGTCGTTATCACGTGGAATTCACTCCAGCAGGAAGTGGCGGCGGCTAAAAAGCGTAGATGGCTTCCAGAGGGGACTGGAGAAACATCTGGAGCAGAGGTCCGTCAGTGGCTATTAACCCCAGGGTATAGATGGAACACTCTGTCTGGGGCAGTGATGGTCTGTATTCTTGGTGCTTGGAGGGCAACAGTGGGAGGGCTTCTAGTGTCCTGGCCCCCACTGGTGGGTCTCCTGATGGCCCCTGGGTTTTGGCCACGGTGTGACACAGAGTGTTGGGCTGGATGGGCCACTGGCCTGATCCAACATGGCTTCTCTTGTGTTCTTATGTCTAGGGCAGGAATGCTCTGTATTCTTGGTGCTGGGGGGGGGGGGGGGTAAGAGTGGGAGGGCTTCTGGAGTTCTGGCCCTGCTGGTGGACCTCCTGATGGCCCCTGGGTTTGTGGCCTCTGTGTGACACAGAGTGTTGGACTGGAGGGGCCATTGGTCTGATCCAACGTGGCTTCTCTTAAATTCTTATGTCTGGGGCAGTGATGCTCTGTCTTCTTGGTGCTTGGGGGGGGGGCAACAGTGGAAGGGCTTCTGGAGTTCTGGTCCCACTGGTGGACCTCCTGATGGCACCTGGGTTTTGGCCACTGTGTGACACAGAGTATTGGACTGAATGGGCCACTGGCCTGATCCAACATGGCTTCTCTTAGGTTCTTAAGTCCTGCATTGGATGCTTATCCTTTCGAAGGGGAAAAAAGGGGGAATGGACCCCATCTCTTGGAGGCCTCCCCTAGATCTTTTGGATTCTCCCACTGTGTGGTTCTCTTAGCAACTGAAACACCTCCTAGAGGGACAGGGGGGCTTCCAGGCTGTTGGAGGGATCACCGAGGTGTTGGAAACCTGCTTTCCTCCCCTTCCCCGTTATGAATCTGCCCCATCTCGACAGGTTTTCTCTCTCCCCCCCCCCCCCGCCCCTCCTCTTTATATTTCTTAAAACTGCAGTGGGAACCGGAGCTGTCTCCTGTCCTGCGAAGCTGGCACCGAAAGGAGAGGCGGAGTGGAACCATTCCAGATTGGAAAGCAGGCTTCTGCGCCCCCTTCCAGGCCCCCCCCCCATCGATCCTGTGGGGCTCCCCTAAAAACGTAAAACAGACCAAGCCGGATCCAAAAAGATGGACAGAAATATAGCGTTTTTGGCTCTGTTCTCCCCTGCCCCCCCCCCCCCCTTTCGGGAACATTCAAAACCGATTAAGTGCGGTGGGGGTTTGGCGAAGCAGCTGGTTTTAATAGCATGCTCTTCCAATTGTGTTCTTTTTTTCATATTATTTCTTCTCTCGAGCCCTTTAAGTGACATGGTTACATGCATTTGATTAAAAAGCTGTAATTCAACAAGCACATCCCCCCCCCCCCATATTGTTTGAAACAGCTTAAAGACACAGCACTTATTTATGGCAGCCCGCAATAATTTGTGATGCTGTCTGGTTTCTACTGGGGGGGGGGGGAGGGAACGAGGGCTGATCTTTTGCGGTGTTACGCCTCCCACATGAACACCCTGAACACCCCTTCAATGCGGGGCAATTCGCCAATGGCAGGACAGGGTTGGAACGCTTTCCCTATGAAGAAAGGCTGGGGCGCTTTAGCTTGGAGAAACAACAGCTGAGGGGTGATATGATCAAGGTTTGCAAGATTATGCATGGGATAGAGAAGGCAGAGAAAGGTGTACTTTTCTCCCTTTCTCACAATACAAGAACTCGTGGGCACTCGATGAAATTGCCGAGCAGTCGGGTCAGAACAGATAAAAGAAAAAATTGTTGTATATGGCTCAAATGGACAAATGGACGAGAAAATTGAATAATCTGTACTCAGAGACTTTTTTAGAAGATTGGAAAGATTTGAAAGAATATGTTGAACAATATTGGGATATGAAAAATTACATTTATTCTTGGACATAATAGTAAAAAGAGATATTTGAATGTATAAATGGCAGTTAGAAAATAAGGATATTTTTAGAATTGTATAAGAAAATAAGAATGTATATGATGGATAGTTTTATAAGGTTGTATACATCGTTACCAGGAGAGTAAAAATATATATATATGCATATAAAGAATGGTTAAAGTTGAAAATGTTAAATGCTTCAGATGTGGTGGGAAACCACCATTACAAGATGATAACAAGATTATGCAATAGAACAAAAAATGGATATAATATTGAAAAAGGGTTTGTATAAGAAAAATATGTAAGAGTGTTAGAAAATAATAAAATTTATTACAAAAAAAAAAAAGAACAGATAAAAGAAAATACTTCTTCACCCAAAGAGTGATGAACATGTGGAATTCACTGCCACAGGAGGTGGCGGCTACAAGCATGGCCGGCTTCAAGAGGGAATTGGATAAACATACAGAGCAGAGGTCCATCAGTGGCTGTTAGCCACAAGGTCTACATAGGAACTCTCGGTCTGGGGCAAGTGATGCTCTGCATTCTTGGTGCAGAGCGTCACTGCCCCAGACATAAGAACCTAAGAGAAGCCAATGTTGGATCAGGCCAGTGGCCCATCCAGTCCAACACTCTGTGTCACACAGTGGCCAAAAACACCAGGTGCCCTCAGGAGGTCCAGCAGTGGGGCCAGGACACTAGAAGCCCCTCCCGCTGTTGGCGCCCCCCCCCCCAAGCACTGAGAACAAAGAGCATCACTTGGGCCTAGACCGAGAGTTCCTATCTGTACCTCTTCTAAAGCCACCCTGGCCAGCACTCACCTCATCTTGTGGCAGGGCATTCCGTACGTCACTCACGCACCCTCCCTCTTCCCCCCAGGGCCAAACAATTTTCGTCCGGTGATACCAGCTCCCCCCTCCCCCCCCCCACAATCTAGTATTATGAGAAATGAGGCTCAGCAGCTGGATTCAGATCTGCTCCTCTTAAGAGGTCCGGCAAGAGGAAACAATAAAACACTTTAAACAAGTTAAAAACAATTCCAATCGTTTAAAATACAGCAGACGTAAGATGGCAAGCTGTCCAGTCGGCTGCCGTGAGAGAAACTAGCAACTGGCGTCGAGTTCTTCGGCGTTTTGTTCTACAGTAAGAGGGCATAGATGTTAAACAGGAGGCCAGAGTCATTTGAAAAGATAGATTTCATGGCTTAGAATCATCGAATAGAATCATAGAGCTGGAAGGGGCCATCTAGTCCAACCCCCTGCCCAATGCAGGACCAGCCTAAAGCTAACAGCCCATATAAAGCGCCCGATAAAAACCATGCAAAAGATACAATAAAGAAACTTTAAAAAATATAAACTGACTAAAAATCTATCCCCGTTAAAATCTATCCACTATCAAGCCGGGTAGGATGCGTGGATGGTGAAGACGCAGCTGAAGCACACCAGCTACCTGGTGGTTCACCATCACCCAAAGGCCGCCCAAAAAGAGCAGTCTTGCATACCCTGTGGATCCACAGGACACGCACCTCTTTGGGCAGCTGGTTCCACAGAACGGGAGCCACCACAGAGAAGACCCTCACCCTTGTTGACAGAAGGTGGACAGTTCGTGGACCAGGGGCCCTCCCTAAATGCCAAGACGAAGATCGGAGTAGATACTGTCGTCGTTAAACTGCAACCACGTGGCTTTAACTTGGCTGTGGAAAAGGAGTGCATACCTCTGAGCATGTGCAGAGTGCCTTTTTTCCTCACCAATTCATAACAGCTCTCAGGCTCTTGCCCCACCCCCACAAAAAATCTGGGATTGGGGCTAAAGAAGAAGAAGAAGAAGAGATTGGATTTATACCCCGCCCTCCACTCCCCAAGGGAGTCTCAGAGCGGCTTACAGACTCCTTTCCCTTCCCCTCCCCACAACAGACACCCTGTGAGGTAGGTGGGGCTGAGAGAGCTCTTTGCAGAACTGTCCTTGAGGGAACAGCTGGTACCGAGCTATGGCTTGCCCAAGGTCATCCAGCCAGGTGCCAGTGGAGGAGTGGGGAATCAAACCCGGTTCTCCCAGATTAGAGTCCGCGCACTTAACCACTACACCAAACTGGCTGTGATGTGTGTGATGTGTGATGAAGCTTAACACTCACACAGAACCATTCACCGTGGAAAAATAAGTACTTTGTTCCAGAAGGGAGTAAGTACTTTGTTTCTCTGTGGGGAGGAGCTACAGCTCAGTGGCAGAGTGTTTGCTTAGCATGCAGAAGGTCCCGGGTTCAAACTCCGGCATGGACAAGAAAGTAAGTGATGTGAAAGACTCCAATCTGGGAGAACCGGGTTCGATTCCCCACTGCTGGTATGACCTTGGGTCAGTCACAAGTTCTCTCAGAGCGGTTCTCTCAGGAGCAGTCCTTGAGAGAGCTCTCTCAGCCCCACCTACCTCCCAGGGTGTCTCTTCTCTGCTACTGTACTTTTACCTGCATTTCATGGGTTTCCAAACACCCCCTTCTGTCTGTTTGGCCATCCTGCCTGTCTTGTAGTGGTGCGAAACGCCTCCCTTAGCCTGCTCAGAAACACAAAACCTTTAACTGGCTGTAAACCTAGGACACCCTGACCTAGATGGCTCGGCTAGCCTGATCTTGTCAGAGCTTGGAAGCTAAGCAGGGTCAGTCTTGGTTAGTACTTGGATGGGAGACCACCAAGGAAGTCCAGGGTTGCTACGCAGAGGCAGGCAAGGGCAAACCACCTCTGTTCATCTGACCTGACCTGGGTGGCCCAAGCTACTCTAATCTCAAAAGCCAAGGAAAGTTGGCCCTGTTTAGTATTTAGATGGGAGATCACCAAGGAAGTCCAGGGTTGCTATGCAGAGGCAGGCAAGGGCAAACCACCTCTGAACATCTCTTGGCTTGACTTGGATGGCCCAGGCTAGCCCAGTCTCAATGGATCTCGGAAGCTAAACTGGTTCAATCCTGGTTAGTGCTTGGATGGGAGACTACCAAGGAAGTCCAGGGTTGCTACGCAGAGGCAGGCAACGGTCAACCACCTCTGTTCACCTCTGTGCACTCTCCTCCACCACCCAACCAAAGATGTCTTCTCCTAAGGTAAAGGTTTCTCTTGCTTGACAGCCAGTCAAATCCACCTCTAGGGGGTGCTGCTCATCTCTGTTTCCAAGCTGAAGAGCCAGCGCCGTCCGAAGACTTCTTCCGGGGTCATGTGGACGGCATGACTAAATGCCGAGGCGCACGGAACGCTGTTACCTTCCCACCAAAGTGGGAATTTGTCTACTTGCAGTTTCTTGCTTTCAAACTGCTAGGTTGGCAGGAGCCGGGGCCGGAGACGGGAGCTCACTCCGTCACGTGGCACTCAGGTCTTGAACTGCTGAGCTATTGACCTTCCGGTCCGTAGCTCAGTGTCTTTACCTCTGAGCCCCCACGGTCTTCTCCTAGCCACCTGCAACATGGGATGGTGTTTTCTTTCAGTGTGGGCGCAGCCTCCAAACATTTCAACCCAATTGCCTGCACAACAAACCAGTGACATGCCGAGCTTCGAACTGCCTATTAAAGAGAGATGCTTTGTCCTATCTGTCTGCAGTCTGGCAGAGGGGACGTCACGAGTGAGGGAAGACGATCCCAGAGAATTTGTCCCAATTGGACGGAGAATGAAAATGCTGACGGCCAGAAATGTGTTTCCCATTGAAACCAATGGAAATCGAAAAACTGGAAAAAGGAGTGAGGGCGGTTAGGATAACACCCAAGAACAAACGGAGGCTGCAACTGACATTAGGAGACGAAAATGGAAACAGAACCATTTCAGAGCGCATGCTGATTGTTTAGTGGGTCAGTTCTACTCCAGTTTGGTGTAGTGGTTAAGGCTGATTTTACACCTCCCCTCTAAAGTAGTTTGACTGCTGTCTCTTCCTGTGCTGATTTCACAGTGGTGTGAAATTTCACTCCAGGGGGGTCTAAGTGCACTAAGAAACCACAATTGTTTAAAGCAGAATAAAGCGGTACAATACTAGCTTGACCACAGGAGGGCAGTTAGTAGATATGGACATTTCAGTAGCGGCACGGTTTCACACCGCACAGAGGTGTGGGCAGGTTTTTTTGGAACTAGAATGATTCCAGCGGGAAAGTCAGATGTAAGATCGGCCTAAGTGCGCGGACGCTAATCTGGGAGAACCAGGTTTGACTCCCCACTCCTCCACTTGCACCTGCTGGATGACCTTGGGCAAGCTGTAGTTCTGGCACAGCAGTTCTTGAAAAAGAGCCATTTCTGTCAGAGCTCTCTCAGCCCCCCCCCCCCCCCGCCTCACAGGGTGTCTGTTGTGGGGAGGGGAAGGGAAAGGAGATTGTAAGCCGCTCTGAGACTCCCTTGGGTAGTGAAGGGCGGGGTATAAATTCAACCTCTTCTCTTCCCTTCCTATTTGACTGGGAGGTTTTCTAAAATTAAGCTCCGAAAAGAGGCATATGTTTGCTGAAGTCTGGGTGTTTGTGTGTCTCTTTTGGCTCCTGACAGGTCACCAATGCGCATCAGTGCACATGAACAGTGATTTAATTGCAGCCCAGCAACGATCCTGAAGGCAAAACCTGATGACCAGTGGTAATTGATAAAGGGGGGGGGGGAGAGAGAGACTGGAAAATTTGTGGCAAACTGTTCGTTGCCAAATGTGGAATTCGCTGCCAGAGGATTTCCCGATGGCCACAGGAATAAACAGCTTGAAAAGGGGATTAGATAGATCTGTGGAGGATAAGTCTATCAGTGGCTACAAAAGGGATCCTCCACATTCAGAGGCACTAAGCCTCTAAATTCCAGAGCCAGGAGGCAACATCAGGGGAAGGCCTCGGCCTCTCTGCCCTGTTGCTGGCCCTCCAGAGGAACTGGCTGGCCACTGTGTGAGATGGGATGCTGGACTAGATGGACCCCTGGTCTGATCCAGCAGGGCTCTTCTGATGTTCTTGTGAAGGCCTCCGTCTCTCTGCCTAGGGTTGCCAGCCTCCAGGTGAGCCCCGGGGATCTCCCGCTTTTACAACTGATCTCCAGCTGACAGAGATCAGCTCCACTGGAGAAAATGGCTGCTTTGAAGGGTGGACCCTTGTACCATGCTGAGGCCTCTCCCCTCCCCAAACCCCACCTTCTCCTGGCTCCACCCCCAAAGTCTCCAGGTATTTTCCAACCTGGACTTGGCAACCCTATCTCTGCCCTGTTGTTGGCCCTCCAGAGGAACCGGCTGGCCACTGCGTGTGACAGGATGCTGTAGGAGATGGACCCATGGTCTGATCCAGCAGGGCTCTTCTGATGTTCTTATGAAGGCCTCGGCCTCTCTGCCCTGTTGTTGGCCCTCCAGAGGAACTGGTTGGCCCCTGTGTGAGACAGGAGGCTGGACTACATGGACCACTGGTCTGATCCAGCAAGGCTCTTCTGATGTTCTTATGAAGGCCTCAGCCTCTGTGTCCTGTTGCTGGCCCTCGAGAG
Source organism: Lepidodactylus listeri (assembly GCA_029233225.1). NCBI lineage: Eukaryota > Metazoa > Chordata > Lepidosauria > Squamata > Gekkonidae > Lepidodactylus > Lepidodactylus listeri. The sequence continues at coordinate 10,280,700 of JARCFY010000002.1, read as the reverse complement.
GAACTGGTTGGCCCCTGTGTGAGACAGGAGGCTGGACTACATGGACCACTGGTCTGATCCAGCAGGGCTCTTCTGATGTTCTTATGAAGGCCTCAGCCTCTGTGTCCTGTTGCTGGCCCTCCAGAGGAACTGGTTGGCCCCTGTGTGAGACAGGAGGCTGGACTACATGGACCACTGGTCTGATCCAGCAGGGCTCTTCTGATGTTCTTATGAAGGCCTCAGCCTCTGTGTCCTGTTGCTGGCCCTCCAGAGGAACTGGTTGGCCCCTGTGTGAGACAGGATGCTGGACTACATGGACCACTGGTCTGATCCAGCAGGGCTCTTCTGATGTTCTTATGAAGGCCTCAGCCTCTGTGTCCTGTTGCTGGCCCTCCAGAGGAACTGGTTGGCCCCTGTGTGAGACAGGATGCTGGACTACATGGACCACTGGTCTGATCCAGCAGGGCTCTTCTGATGTTCTTATGAAGGCCTCAGCCTCTGTGTCCTGTTGCTGGCCCTCCAGAGGAACTGGTTGGCCCCTGTGTGAGACAGGAGGCTGGACTACATGGACCACTGGTCTGATCCAGCAGGGCTCTTCTGATGTTCTTATGAAGGCCTCAGCCTCTGTGTCCTGTTGCTGGCCCTCCAGCGGAACTGGCTGGCCACTGTATGAGACGGGATGCTGGACTAGAGGGACCACTGGTCTGACCCAGCAGGGCTCTTCTTATCTTAACACAGAGTTGGCAACCCTACCCAGAATGGTTTTGGCACAGAAAGCAGCAGGGGATGGGGCAGCAGGAGCCCTTCCTCCCCTTGCAGTGACATTTGAAACCCGTTTGGAGTCTCCTTTACTTTAAAAAAAATCCTTTCCCCACACCTGCTGTGTGTCTGTGGGGAACCTCAATTCGGTCCAGGGGATACAGGCCCAACTCTTATTTCTAATTCAGCTATAAGTGCTCCCCTAACTTTATTTCAGTAGACCTATCAACAGCCCTTTAAGGTAGCCCAGTCTCTGCATATTTCTTGTTCCCTAAACAGCAGCCACAGGGGGCTGAAGCTTCTGGACGAATGACGTGCCCTAAGGACGCCGAACGAATCTGTGGCAGCGGGAAGATCTCAACCAGCAATTTCACAGTTCACTGTTCGGTCTCCCCAGTCTCTCTGCGCCATTTCGCTGGGTCATAAATACGGAGTTGTAAATTGTTCAGGAAACATCATTCCGAGCGTCCCCCTCATTAGAAACAGATTGCAAGCTGTTGTTTACACGGCTCTTAGAAAATTTCGGATGTGTACGGATGGGAGACCCCCCACAATAAAGGAGGGGGCAGCCCTGAAGCTGCCGTGCCTCGGAGCTTTTGCACACCTTGCAAGGAGAAATTTGCCGCCAAGGAACCAAATCCTTATCTTGGGGGAAGATCCCTTCTGTTCGGCATCCTTACACAGCTCCGACACCAGATCCCCACACACAAGACAAGTCGTCCTCCGATCCTGCTGGGAAGAGAGAAACGAGAGGCTGCAAAACAGATGGGGAAATCGCCCAGGCAGGCAAAGATCCCCCACGAACACAGCTGCAGCGTCCTCATTTGCACCGAATCCAGCCCTAGCTTAGAGCCGCATCGAGAATCCAGCTCTCAGAACATCCATAGCATCCAAGGACGAGTTGGAAAACCGACTTGCCCTGCCTCTCGTTCTGGCTTTAATTAGCAACTAAATTATTACTCGCCTTGGTTCCAAGCTGCCAAGTGTGAAATAGGGCCCGCTGTTTAGAATTTTGGTTGTCGCCAGTGTTCCCTCTAAGCTGAGTGAGTGTGAGCTAGCTCACAGTTTTTCAGCCTCTGGCTCACACATCTGTGTCTTTGCTCAGGAAGGACAGCTCCAGATCAAACTAGTTCATGCAGCAGTCAAATTGCTCGCTCACAACTTTAATGCTGTGAGGCTTCTGCCCTAAGCAGTCAAAGATCAGACCTTTGTTGATGAAACAGAGTTCTTTATTTTCTTAGTACTGCATGACAGGTTCTCGAATGTTTGTTAGAGATACCATATACAAAACAGTCAGGGTTAATATACCCTCCAGTACAGTTTGAAACCCCGATATCCAACCAATCACAAAAAGGGGAAAAGCGCGGTTAAAGATCTTGAGCCGTTTTACTTCCCACAGGAAAGGTGAGGTGTTAAAGTTATAAATTTTCCCCTCTTGAATTAGGCGCCACAGATGTGCCCCGTATATCCATAACAAAGGCCATCCCAAGGACTTCTCACAGCGATAAGAAAGTTCCGTGTCTCGGAGGGCGGGGGAGAGAAGGAATGCACGGGGGAAGAGGCCATTTGGTCTTGGGTGACGTGTCAGCGATTGAGGTCGCCATTCTCCCGGATGGAACTGTTACATTGTCCAGACCTTCACAAAGCAATATAATTCAAGGCAATAAAGAGAAGGGAGGAAACCTGAGACAGCTTAGCAAGAGATAGCAAGGGAGTGAAATGACATCTGCTACTACACAATGCATAAAGAATACTCTGTTAGGATCAAGGATCCTGACAAATGCCAGTAGCTCACAAAGTTGAATTCTTGCTCACAAGACTCCACAGATTAGAGGGAGCATTGGTTGTGACTACTTAAGTCCTGAGAATTGGTGCATCTGTCATTAAAAGGAAGGTAAGTGTGCCAGGTTTCTAGTTCTGATGGGGGAGAGCTTCGAATTCAAAGTTGGTAAATGTATGGGGGTCAAGTTGTGAGAAGGCAAGAGTCGCTGGAAAAGACAATAACGCTAGGAAAAGTTGAAGGCAGCAGGAAAAGAAGACCCAACATGAGATGGATTGACTCCACTAAGGAAGCCATGGCCCACAATTTGCATGACCTGAGGATGGTTAAGAGCGTGGACTCTAGTCTGGGAGAACCGGGTTTGATCCCCCAGTCCTCCCCATGCAGCTACTGGTGTGACCTTGGGTCGATCACAAGTTCTTTCAGAGCTGTTCTCTCACAAGCAGTCCTCGAGAGAGTTTTCTCAACCCCACCTACCTCACAGGGTGTCTGTTGTGGGGAGGGGAAGGGAAAGGAGATTGTACGCCTCTTTGAGACTCTGAGTGAAAGACAGGGTATAAATCTAATCTCCTCCTCCTCTTCTTCCTCCTCCTCCTCCTCCTCCTCTTCTTCTTCTTCATCATCATCATTTTGTTTTTAATTTTAGAAAACAGAATAATAATATAGAAGGGATACAAAAAGGAAAGAGGGATTACGTAACATTTATATACATCCAGATTATTGTACATAAAACCAAAAAGAAAATATTTCTCCCCTGCATCCCCTTCATTATAGTTTTCAAGACATTTTTGAGACTTTTTCTATAAAATACAGTGAACCTTAGTTTGAACATTTTAAATTTTGAAATTTGAGAACTGGTCTATTTTTTAACTACATCATTAGTTTCATCATTACTACATATTCTGTGTTACACGTTTCATCATTTCTACGTACCAACTATAACTTTTAATATGGCATGTATAAAAGAAAGCCTGTTCTATATCCCACGATTCAAAACTTGCTCTCATTCTGCTTCTGCATTGTAGTACATTTGTCTGCAATTTTTAAATTGTTTCTCAATTTAAGTTTATCTCCTGCTTGTGTATTAAACAGTTTGTCTCTCCTCAAATTTTGAAGCTGATCTGTTTCTCAGATACGTCTCAGATACGTTGTTAATTTCGCCATTGCTGTGTATTCAGCGAGTTTGTTTTCCCATTCTTCTAAGCTTGGACGGATATCTAATTTCCATTTTGTTGCATAGATAAACTCTAAAACTGAGTGGTGCTATTAGAGAATCTTAGAATGATGGTTTAGCCTTCAGGATACTGAAAAGCAGGGGTCCGTTGGGGCCGGAGCGAGGTGGAGCAAAGCTCCGCCAGCTCAGGAGTGGCCACTAGGGCACCCATGGGCTGAATCAGATTCTCTGATCTGATTCAGCCTGCTGCCGAATTTCAGTGGCAACTTTAAAAGTGACTGGAGGGGAGGGGGTTTGAGGGAGAGGCTCCAAACTTGCAGGGTAACTGCTGGGACCTCTCCCCCAAATACCCACCAAGTCTCAAGAAGATTGGACCAGGGGGTCCAATTTTACGGGCCCACAAACAGGGGCCCCCATTCCCTCCATTGTTCTCTATGGTAGAAAAAAAGGTAACATTTTTTCCCACCATAGAGAACAATGGAGGGGATGGGATAACCTGTTTGGGGGCCCATAGACTTGGACCCCGTGGTCCAACCTTCTTGAAACTTGGTGGGTATTTCGAGGAGAGGCCCCAGAAGCTACCCTGCAAGTTTGGAGCCTCTCCCTCAAACCCCCTTTCCTCCAGCCCCTCATATACCCTATGAGTTTTTGCCATTGATTTCAATGGGCCATAGGGTATAATGGGGCTGAAACTGACATTCCCTTTCTGACACACTTCCGGTGATATCAGGGGACGTGGCCTATGCTAATGAGTTCTGCTAATGAGTTCTGCTAATGAGTTATGTTAATGAGCTCCTGCCGCTCTTTTTCTACGAAAGGACCCCTGCTGAAAAGGTTTTGTAACCGGTTATGATTGTTCACTAAGAAGAGATTGTCCTGCCTAGATGAGGTTTTGTGCATTCTCTATGTATCTTTAAGATATTCTCATTCAAGTCATCCAACTCCTGTATGGTCCAGTTCAAAAGAAGAACTTTGAAATGGAAGTTTATTCCGAAAAATTTCGTCAACCGCATCTTACAATATCTACAGTTCAGAAGGACCTTAATAATTTTGTAATTTTGTAGTTTCTTATATCAAGATCACGGATAAGTTTTTTTGAAATATGTTTATGTGCACCACCAGGGGTCCGTTGGAGCCGGAGCGCACAGGAGCGCAGCTCCGGGAGTGAGGAGCCCAGGGGGCGGGCACAGGACCAAGCCCCGCCCCTTCCTCGGCTTCCCCGAGCAGTGCAGAGGTGCAGCGCCCCGGGGAAAGCCCTGCTAGGGTCTTTATAGTTTTTAATGTTTTATTTTAATATTGATAATTTTATCATTGTTCCTTTTATGACTGTGTGCTGCTTTTCCAGAGGCTTGCTCAAGGTGGCATATAAATTTTCTAAGTATACCATTTTTTATCTAGGCACATGGCACATAAGTACTGGAGAAATTTCACCAACCCTTCAGCAGCTTCCACCCCATCAGTTTGGTGTAGTGGTCAGGAGTTGGACTCTAATCTGGGAGAACCGGGTTTGATTCCCCACTCCTCCACATGCCGCTGCTGGTGTGACCTTGGGCCAGTCACAAGTTCTTTCAGAGCTGTTCTCTCATGAGCAGTTCTCAAAAGACCTCTCTCAGCCCCACCTACCTCACAGGGTGTCTTGTTGTGGGGAAAGGAAGGGGAAGGGATGGGTGGTGCACATGTCCTGGGTATCTCAAGTCTACTTGAAACCGGGTGTTTTGAAGGGAGCAGGAAGAGAATGAGGGTGTGTTCTTTACGCTTATTTTTATTGCACAAAGTATTGGATGGGGAAGGGACTGGAGGAAGAGCAGGTCAGTTTCACTCACCTGTGGAGTGGAGCCTGAGGGGTGGGTGTTGCCTTCTGACACACTTCTGGTATGTTAGGGGGTGTGGCATATGCAAATGAGTTATGCAAATGAGCTCCTGCACCTCTTTTTCTACGAAATGACCCCTGTGCACCACACAGTTTTGGAGTATCTACTGTTTTGTCCTGTCGAGGCTGTGATTCTCTTGTTTGTAGCTGCATAGATAACTCTAGTCGGCATCACCATGTATTTAAACGTCTCTACCAGATCGTCTGGTAGATTATTGGGTAATATTCCTAATAGCATGTTCTTAGCTTCCGCAGCGTGCCCTTCTTTCCTTTCAAGGCAAATTATTTGTTTTATCAGACTAGCTTGTTTTGTTATCCTCCGGTTCTTTTAATAGGCTTTTCTGGGCTTTATGTTATGTCAGCAGTCCTATGATGTTAGTTGTCTAGGTTATACACACACCGACACACACACATACACACTCGCATGATTCTCTTTGAAATTACTGTATTGCGGGTTTTTTTCTCTAGTTTTGCAGCACTCTTTCTGCTTTGATGTTGCTAGCCTGTATTTGCAACTCTTACATCGCTCAGCTGCCTCACACTTAATTCTGCAGAGAGAAGGAACACCTCTTTTTTTAAAAAAAAAACAAAAAAAACAACTGCCCAGAAAGAAACTAGGGCTGCCAACCTCCAGGTGGGGCCTGGAGATCTCCTGCTATTACACCTGATCTGCGGACTACAAAGGTCAGTCTTCTGGAGGAAATGGCTGCTTTGGACTCTATAGCAGGGGTGGGCGAATTGCGGCCCAGGGGCCGCACGCGGCCCGCCACAGAGTTTTTTGTGGCCCGCCAAGAAGATTTCAGGACTTCAAGAAAATTGAGCCTAAATTTAATTTGCTCTCTTATCCCATCACTGCTGATATTGATACAGCACCTGAGGAGCTGCCGCTTGAACTTACTGACATGCAGTCAGATCACACTGTGAAAGAAATGTTTCATGCTGTGACATTAGTTGACTTTTACAAATCTTTGCCTGCTGAAAAAATTTCCATGTATGAAGAAATTTGCTGGGAAAACGTTGTCTATATTTGGGTCTACATATATTTATGAGCAAAGTTTTTCTTGCATGAAGATCAACAAGAGTAAATATAGGCTGAGGACAGACTGGCAATGTAAAGCGGGACAGCCCCGCGTTGGAAGTGGAAGAAGGGAGCGCGTTCAGACATGCGCATCTGTCCGTCGGCTCCGTTTCGCAACTACCCGTCTCCCACTCGCTTTCCATCCGCTTTAACAGGACACCGGGAGAAACCGGTGTCCAGGGGCCGTCTTGCGCTTGCCTCCCGCTTCCAGGCAGTGTGAACCGGAAGAAGGCGGGAGGCAAGCGGAGGCGGCAGTGTGAACGCGGCGTTTTGCCAGTTTGCGCATGTGCGCACATGCACACATGTGCAAATTGTCGAAACAGCCCTATCACGAGCTGTGGAGGCCGGCCCACATGGGGCCACTCCGCAGCAGTCTGAACGCTCCGTATCGTCACCATTGCGCAATACACTGGCCGGTGTGAACGGCCAGCCCCGGGGAGTTTTTCCCCCGCAGCAGTTTCCTCCGCATTCATCTCAATCCAGATAGCTAGTCTGTCCTCAGCCATAGATGCTCTTTGACAGACATTAACTTGCAGGCTGTGATGAGAATCTCAACAAGCAATCTCACTCCTGATTTGAAAAAAATTGTAGAAAAGTGTGATAGGGTACATTTGTCTCATTAAACTGATTCTAAAATTAAATGTGCTTGCAGCTCTAGATGATATGCAATTAGCACAATAAATAAATTGAATAAAACTACCACTATTTTATTTTATTTATATTTATTGATTTTTATGATACAATGTATACCTTTTCTGAAATGCAAAGTTAACTAATGAATGCAATCATTTTAAAAGGTGCGGCCCTCCGCTAACCTCCGCTCCCACAAAATGGCCCCCGAGCCAAAACAATTGCCCACCCCTGCTCTATAGCATTACATCACCCCTCCCTAAACTCTGCCCTCTCCAGGCCCCACCCCTAAATCTCCAGGAATATCCCAACCCAGAGCTGGCAACCCTACATAGAACCAATTGTATAAGTGATACTCCTTTCGATAAGCTGACTATAAGCTGTTTATCTGGTTCCCATCAGAGGTGATGTGCCTTTGACAGGTGCATCAAGCAGTAGGCAGAACAACGGCTATATGAAGAAGAAGAAGAAGAAGAAGAAGAGATTAGATTTATACCCCGCCCTTCACTCACTTAAGAGTCTCAGAGCGGCTTACAAACTCCTTTCCCTTCCCCTCCCCACAACAGGCACCCTGTGAGGTCGGTGGGACTGAGAGAGCTCTTTCCCAAGCTGTCCTTGAGAGAACAGCTGGTACAGAGCTATGGTTTGCCCAAGATCATCCAGCCAGGTGCAAGTGGAGGAGTGGGGAATCAAACCCGGTTCTCCCAGATTAGAGTCCGCGCACTTAACCACTACACCAAACTGGCTCCCAGAGAGAACAAGAGCAAAAGAAACATACAACAAACAGGGGTCCAAGAATCATCAACGAAACATCCGGTAGGTATATTCGTTTCTGACAATCTTCCTCAGTCAAGGACCATCATATGACTATTAAAAATGCAACATTTTTGCATTATTCTGTTCTATGATTTACTGGTTTAGTGTACTTTTCAGCTATAAGTTTCTTTAACAGGTGCGTGGCAGGGCAGGCAGAAATCCAGAGGGGCAGCCTTGTAAGTCTACTCTAGCAAAACAAAACAAAAGTCTAGTGGCACCTTAATGACAAACAGCATTTATTTGGGCACGAGTGGCCATAAAATGGAGCTCCCTTTCTCCAAGGCAACAGGCAGAAATCCAACCAGCAAAGCACCCATACTGGTGAGAGCCGCACCTGTTGCATGGCTGCCTGCGATGCACAATGAGCGAAATGTCTCTGCGTGTGTAAAGTACCATCAAGTCGCGGCTGAAATATGGCGACTCCGTTGGGTTTTCAAGGCAAGAGATGTTCAGTGGTGGTTTTGCCGTTGCCTGCCTCTGCCTTGCAACCCTAGACTTCTTTGGTGGTCTCCCATCCAAGTACGAACCAGGACGTGACTCTTGAAGTCAGGGTAGATGACTCTCTGAGGATGTCAACTCGGTGTGCGACTGCAAGAAAGAAGGCAACTGCTTTGCTGGGGATGATTAGGAAGGGGATCGAAAACAAATCAGCCACTATTGTTAGAAATGAGAATGCAGGATGAAATAGTAAAAACTGCTATGATTAAATGGGCACGAAATATAGGACGTAATATTCAACTAGAACAATGGTTGAGAGTATGGAAAACAAATATAAAATTTACAAAATGTATGGCATTTAAAGAGAACATTTATAAGATGTTTTATCGGTGTTATATGACACCCGAGAACTTAGCAAAGTGGTATCCAAATATGTCGAATGAATGTTGGAAGTGTAAACAAACTGTTGGTTCCTTTTTTCATGTGTGGTGGACGTGTAAATGTGTAAAAAAAATATTGGACCTGGATTCATGAAATATTGCAAAATATGTTGCATTTGACTATACCATTTGTGCCAGAATTTTTTTTGCTGAGTATGATTCCAGAAACTTCTAACAAATTAGATAAATATTTGATTATTCATTTAATAACTGCTACTGGAATTCTTTATGCAAAATATTGGAAAGGAGATGAAGTTCTCTCGAAGGAGGAAATAATATATAAACGATTAGAGAATTTAACATTGAAATTAGCAGATAAAAGAGAGGAAAATTTTGAAAATAACTGGTTAAAGTTTTATAAATGGTTGGAAGAACATTTTAAAAAATGAACTAACTTTAACTGCATGCTCCTGTAAAACTGAGATAAGCTAGTTTGATGAATTAGATATTGATTCTAGTAGACATGTTAATATAGATATGTACAATACGGACTCTGTATCTGTTAGTATGTTTTTTATCTTTGTGTGTTTTTTCTTGTTTCTTTCTTTTTTCTTTCTTTTTCTTTGTAGAAACTTAGGCTGAGAACAGACTCAAGTTCTGCCGCGCCTCCGCAGTGCGGCAGAACAAGGCGGGGAGAATTGCCCCCACCGCGCGGACTGTGGGCAGCTTCCGGCGGCAGTGTGCGAACACCGTGTGGCTCCCCCGGCTGGCACGCGTTCACACCTACCGGAAGCGGGTGGAACGCGCACCGCAGCAGCCAGGACACCACTTTTAAGTGGTGCCCAGCTGCTGCAGAAGAAGCGCGGTGCCGGACGCGTTGCGTCCGGGCCGCCTCCTCCGGGCAGATGTGGCAGTCTGTCAGCCTTAGGCTATAGTCACACACACTAAATAATCCACTTTCAATCCAATTTCAGTGCACTTTCCAACTGGATTTTTACTGTGTGAACTTGCAAAATCCAATTCAAAAGTGGATTGAAAGTGGATTGAAAATGGATTATTTAGGCTGCGGTCACACGGCCCTTAAATGCTGGAGGAAGGGCTATTTCCTCCCGCATTTAAAGGGGCCGACCACACGGCCCGCCCCAAGTCCTGTGCTGAAGCGGGCTCAAATGCGGGTTCCTCCCGCATTTTCCAACCCCAGGAAAATCAAGTGTTTTCCCGGGTGTTGCGGGAGGAACCCGCATTTGAGGTATCTGGACAGCACTCTCTCGCAAGCATTGCGAGAGCAGGGCTGTCCAGATAGTCCCACCGGCCATTTTTTCCCCCTTTTACACTTGGGCGCTTGGCCACTCAAGCGCCCAAGTGTAAAGGGGGGGGGGAACCCCCAAACTCACCAGGCGGCTGGCGGGTCCTTGGCCACCACCGCCGCTTCTGCCGCTGCTGTGGCCGCCTCTTCCGCAGCCGCTGCCGCCATTCCCACCATGGCCGCCTCTTCAGCGGCTGCCACTGCTGTTCCCGCTGCAGCCGTGGCCACGGCCGCTGTTTCCACTGTTGCCGTGGCCACCGACGCTTCCGCTGCGGTCGCCTCTTCTGCAGCCGCCGACGCCATTCCCACCGCCGACGCGGCTGCAGGGGTTGGGATGTGTAGACATCCCAACCCGCAGTAGAAAAATGCGGCCCCTTTAAATCCAGGAGCCCTCCCGGATTTAAAGGGGCCGTGTGACCGCAGCCTTAGTGTGTGTGACCACAGCCTTAATAAAAAGAAATTTAAAAACAACAACAACAACAAATCAGCCAGTATCATAATGCCCCTGGCTAAATCTAGGGGGAAGCCTCATTTGGAATACTGCGTACAGGCAGCTACGGTCACCATACCTCAAAAGGGATATTATAGCATTGGAAAAGGTGCACAAAAGGCAACTAAAACGATTAAGGGGATGGAACATCTTCCCTATGAAGAAAGGTTAAAGAGGTTAGGGCTCATTAGCTTGGAGAAACGGCAACTGAGGGCCGATGCGACAGAGGTTTACAGAATTATGCACCAGACAGAAAAAGTCGAGAAAGAAACACTTTTCTCTTTTTCTCACAATACAAGAGCTTGTGGGCACTCGATGAAATCAGTGAGCAGCAGGCTGAGAACAGAGAACAGGAAGTACTTCTTCACCCAAAGAGTGATTAACGCATGGATAAACAGGGAACAGAGGTCCATGAGTAGCTATTAGCCAGCTACACAGTATAGATGGAACACTTCCTTCTGGGGCAGGGATGCTCTGTATTCTTGGTGCTTGGGGGGGCAAGAGTGGGAAGGCTTCTAGTGTCCTGGCCCCACTGCTGGACCTCCTGACGGCACCTGGGTTTCAGCCACTGTGTGACACAGAGTGTTGGACTGGACGGGCCACTGGTCTTATCCAACATGGCTTCTTATGAGCAATCCTGCTTAGCTTCTGAGAGCTGCCAAGATCGGGTTATCCTGGGCTACCCAGGTCAGGGCAGATGAACAGAGGTGGTTTGCTGTTGCCCGCCTCTGCAGAGCAACCCTGGACTTCCTTGATGGTCTCCCGTCCAAGTTCTAACCAGGTCCAGCCCAGCTTAGCTTCCAAGTTCTGACAAGATCAGGTTAGTCTGGGTCATCAAGCTGCAACTGACTCCTGACAACCTCTTGGGGTTTTTAAGGCAAGAGACAAATAGCTTGCCTCCGAATAGCAACCCTGAACTTCCTCAGAGGTCTCCCATCTAGACTGACCCTGCTTAGCCTCCAGGCTCTGACAAAGCTTAGGGATAATCTAGGCTATTCAGACTGGTATAGAATTACAGCAGATGTTTTTCTGTAATTTTTTTGGCACGACATCAGTAGGAAAAGGCTGAAAAATTCCTCAGCAGTTTCTGGAAGGGACCTAAAAGCATGTTCGGGTCCTGAGGTCCTGCATGTCCTTCTGACCCAGAGTTTGAGTTTGAGCCTTGTGGGCAGAGCCCTCTTAGAAAAGTCCGAACAATTTCATGAGAGTGAAAGCAATTAAAAAAAAAAAAGCAATGCTGATTCTGTGAACTTAAGCAGATCGCGAGCGGGAGGGCAGGAAGGGTTGCCTCAGCGCTTAGTTCTCGCGGCCCTTTCTTACACGCCCAGGGAAAGGCTGATTGCCAATTGGGGGTCAGGAAGCACTTTTTCTCCAGGCCAGTTTGGCCGGGGATCCTGGAGGGTTTCTTTGTCATCTTCAGGGTGCGGAGCGTGGGTCACTGGGGGTGTGTGGGCGGGAGGTATTGGTGAATTTCTTGCTTTGTGCCGAGGGTTGGACTAGATGACCCTGGAGGTCCCGTCCAACTCTATGATTCTGTGATTCTATCTCTTCCTACATTTCTAGGCTGAGGACAGACTGGCAATCTGGAGCGGGATGAATGCGGAGGCAACTGCTGCGGGGGAAAAACTCCCCGGGGCTGGCCGTTCACACTGGCCAGTGTATTGCGCAAGGATGCCATTACGGAGCGTTCAGACTTATGTGCGCATGCGCGCATGAGCGCTCATGCGCAAACTGGCAAAATGCCGCAGTCACACTGCCGCCTCCGCTTGCCTCCCGCCTTCTTCCGGTTCACACTGCCTGGAAGTGGGAGGCAAGCGCAAGACGGCCTCCGGACACCGGTTTCTCCCGGTGTCCCACTAAAGTGAAAGGAAAACGGCTTCAAGACGCATAAGTACGGAAGGGAGCCGAGGGACAGCTGCGCATGTCTGGACCGGCTCCCTTTCCCCGTTTCCCATGCGGACCTCTCCCGGGGCAGATTGCCAGTCCGTCCTCAGCCCTAGTTTGGTGTGGTGGTTAGAGCTAGTTCAATATAGTGGTTAGGAGCATGGACTCTAATCTGGGAGAACCGGGTTTGATTCCTCACTCCTCCACATGCAGCTGCTGGTGTGACCTTGGGTCAGTCATAAGTTGTTTCAGAGCTGTTCTCTCACGAGCAGTTCTCAAAAGAGTTCTCTCAGCCCCACCTACCTCACAGGGTGTCTGGGAAAGGGAAAGGAGATTGTAACCTGCACTGAGACTCCTTTGGGTAGTGAAGGGCGGGATATAAATCCAATCTCCTCCTCCTCCTCCTCCTCCTCCTCTATCCACTGCTCACTCATGAGCTCTACCAACAGCCATTCAGGAGCCTCTGTCCACCTCTCAGGCCAGCCCGGAATCCCGGCTGTTTTTTGGCTGGTGTCGAAGAGTTTGTCTTTTCCCAGACTTTGGCCCGCTCCGGGGATCACCTGCGGTTTATTTGATTGATGAAGGGAGAACTCTTTTTCTTTCTTTTCTTTTTTTTTTTAAAAAGCCTTTTGTTTTCTTTTGCCTGTTGTTTCAGTTGCTGCCCCGGCTTCCTTTCCTACTCCGAACGCCTCCAGCCAGCCTCAAACCGATGAGAATAGCTGGGGATAAACACTCACACTCCATCATGGAATCTTGGCGGGCGGGAAAAGGAGGCGCTGAAAGGAGCCGGCAACCCCTACCTCCGCCTCCGCCGCTGCACAAACATCTGTTTCATCATCACTGTGGCTACCAGCCCCTCCCCCCCTTTCCCCCAATTGTCATGGTGTGTTTGATTTCTAAACAAGAGGAGCTGGACCGCAAACCTGCCTGGATGCCGCAGGAGGGGCCATGGCTCAGTGGCTGAGCATCTGCTTGGCATGCAGCATCTCCAGTGAAAAAGGACCAGGCTGTAGGTGATGGGAAAGACCAGTGGTAGCTATTAGCCACAAGGTGTAGATGGAACAGTCTGTCTGGGGCCATGATGCTCTGCACTCTTGGTGCTGGGGGGGCAACAGTGGGAGGGCTGCTGGAGTTCTGGCCCCCGCTGGTGGACCTCCTGATGGCCCCTGGGTTTTGGCCACTGTGTGACACAGTGTTGGACTGGATAGGGCCATTGGCCTGATCCAACATGGCTTCTCTCATGTTCGTACATCTGGGGTAGTGATGCTCTGTATTCTTGGTGCTTGGGGGGCAACAGTGGGAGGGCTGCTGGTGTTCTGGCCCCACTGGTGGACCTCACGATGGCGCCTGGGTTTTGGCCACTGTGTGACACAGAGAGTTGGACTGGATGGGCCATTGGCCTGATCCAACATGGCTTCTGTTCTTATGTCTGGGGCAGTGATGCTGTGTTCTCAGCGCTTGAGGGAGGCAAGAGTGGGAGGGCTTCTGGTGTTCTGGCCCCACTGGTGGACCTCCCGATGGCCCCTGGGTTTTGGCCACTGTGTGACACAGGGAGTTGGACTGGATGGGCCATTGGCCTGATCCAACATGGCTTCTCTTAGGTTCTTAAAATAGCAAGCTGGACTGTTTTGGCAGTCAGTTGGCAATCCTCAGCTGGAGCTAGGCCTGTCAGGCCTGGCCTGGGAACCAACAGGAGGCCGCTTCCAGGGAAACCTGGAAGTGACATCACACCTCTCCAGGACTCACTAGAAAATCTATGGAAAATTGTTTTATAGCAATTCCTAGACAGGTCATGTCTGGGTTTCCCCCCCAGGAGCAGCATCAGTTCTCTCGAGGAATTGCCACAGAGTTTCCTGCAGTTCATAGAGAGGCACGGCATCTCATCCAGGTTGCCTCAGAAGTGACATCACGCCATTGCCGACAGCAGTTGTTTTTTTTAATCATCCCCCCCCCCCGGCCACTGGTGTGCTGGCAGGCAAGGCTCCTTGGGGGTGGGCACATGACAACCCTAGCTGCATTTGTGCAGCGGGAAGTCTTATAAATAATATTTCTAAATACCCTGTAGTGATCCAAAGCAGCCTCTTCGGCTCTGTCCATACACAAAACAAATTGGTTGCCAAGTACCACAGCGACAAAGTATTTGCTTTGCCTCTCAGGGTCCCTGGATCATCTCCAGCTAACAGATCGCCACTGGCCTAGATGGACTAACAGTAAGTAGGGTTCCCAGCCTCCAGTTAGCACCTGGAGATCTCTCATAAGAAGAGCCCTGCTGGGTCAGACCAGGGGTCCCTCTAGTCCAGCATCCTGTCTCACACAGGGGTCAGTCAGTTCCTCTGGTGGGCCAACAACGGGGCAGAGAGGCCGAGGCCTTCATAAGAACATCAGAAGAGCCCTGCTGGATCAGACCAGTGGTCCACCTAGTCCAGCATCCTGTCTCACACAGTGGCCAACCAGTTCCTCTGGAGGGCCAACAACAGGGCAGAGAGGCCATGGCCTTCATAAGTACATCAGAAGAGCCCTGCTGGATCAGACCAGTGGTCCATCTAGTCCAGCATCCAGTCTCACATAGTGAACAACCAGTTCCTCTGGAGGGCGAACAACAGGGCAGAGAGGCCGAGGCCTTCATAAGAACATCAGAAGAGCCCTGCTGGATCAGACCAATGGTCCATCTAGTCCAGCATCCTGTCTCTCACACAGTGGCCAGCCAGTTCCTCTGGAGGGCCAACAACAGGGCAGAGAGGCCGAGGCCTTCATAAGAACACAAGAAGAGCCCTGCTGGATCAGACCAGTGGCCCATCTAGTCCAGCATCTTGGCTGCAGTCACACACACTAATCCACCTCCAATCCACTTTTGATGCATGGTCCAACTGGATTTTGCCAGTTCACACAGTTAATATCCAGTTGGAAAGTATTCTGAAAGGGGATTGAAAGTGAATCATTTTCTGTGTGTGACTCCAGCCATTTTCTCCAGGGAAACTGGTCTTGGCTGTCTGGAGGTCCAACAACAGGCCATCGAGGCCAAAGCTTTCCCCTTATGTTGCCTCCTGGCTCTGGGATTCAAAGGATCAGTGCCTCTGAATGTGGAGGTTCCACTCAGCCACAATGGCTAGTAGCCATTGATAGAGTTCACCTCCATGAATCTATCTAGGTAAAAGGTAAAGGTTTCCCTTGCTCGAAAGCCAGTCGAATCCAACTCTAGGGTTGCAGTGCTAATCTTCGTTTCCAAGCCGAAGAGCCAGCGCTGTCCGAAGACGTCTCCATGGTCATGTGGCCAGCATGACTAGACGCCGAGATGCACCGAACCCTGTTCCCTTCCCACCAAAGTGGTACCTATTAATCTACTTGTAATTTCTTGCTTTCGAACGGCTAGGTTGGCAGGAGCTGGGGCCAGGGACAGGAGCTCACTTCATCACATGGCACTCCGGTCTTGAACTGCCGAACTTCTGACCTTCCGGTCTGCAGCTCAGCGTCTTAACCACTTGAGCCACCACGGCCCTCCACGAACCTATCTAATCCTCCTTTAAAGCGGTTGATTCCTGTGGCCATCACTACATCCCCTGGCAGCAAATTCCACGTTTTAATTACTCTCTGTATAAAGTAGTATTTCCTTTTCTTCATCCTGAACCTCCTGCCCACCAGCTTCGTTGGATGCCCTCAAGCTCCAGTATTTTGGGAGAGGGAGAAATCTTTTTCTCTTGATCAACTCTCTCCACCTCATGCATAATTTTACAAACCTCTATCGTGCCCCCCCCCCCCCCAGTCATCTCTTTTCTAAACTGAAAAAAGAAGAAGAGAAGAGATTGGATTAATACCCCACCTTTCTCTGCCTGAAGGAGTCTCAGAGTGGCTCTCCTTTCCCTTCCCCTCCCCACAACAGACGCCCTATGAGGGAGGTGGGGCTGAGAGCTCTTTCGAGGACTGCTCCTGAGAGAACAGCTCTGAGAGAACTCGTGACTGACCCAAGGTCACACCAACAGCTGCATGTGGAGGAGGAGTGGGGAATCAAACCTGGTTCTCCCAGATTCGAGTCCACACTCCCAACCACTGCACCAAAATGGCTCCGACACTCTTCATCTTGGTTGCCCTTCTCCGTCTGTTTTCCGGCTCTGAAGTGTCCTATTTTGAGAAATGGCGATTGGAACTGTATACAGCATTCCACTCTTCACTATTACAACAGATCTCCAAATGACAGATATCCACTCCCTCGGAGAAAATGGCTGCTTTGGAGCGTGGGCTCTATGGCATTATACCCCACTGCCATTCCACCCCTCCCCGGATCCTGCCCCCCAGCTCCACCCCCAAAATCTCCAGATATTTCCCACCCCGGAGCTGACAACCCTAACTAACGGTCCGACTGAGGACAGCAGCTTTTGTGCGCTGAAAGGACCACACTGTCAAAAGAGCCTGCCCGAAAGAGACTTGGATTTTTACCCTGTTCCTTTTGCGTGGAAATCATTGTTGGCCAGACAGGAAACAGGAAAAGACTGCATTAACAATCACGGAAATGAGGACATGGAGCCGGACCCTGGAGGGAACCAGGAAAGGGTTGGTTGAGAACGAGCGAACAAGTTTATGGCACCGGTCAGAGCCAAAACCTGGCCCAGGGCCGCTCCATAGCTCCCTCCCCAACAACCAAAGAATCCCCGAGCTTTGTAAGCTTGCAAAGCTTAGAAGCAAAGTTCCGCTGCAGCTGTGAGTGATGGCGGCCAAACCCAGAGGTCAAGCTGGAGGGTCCACAAATCTATCACGTTTCCTCCCATGGGCTCTGGGACACAGACAAGGTTCTCCTCTTCGCCATTCGATCCCCACCGCAAACTGGAGTTGCCAGTCTCCAGGGAGCCGCTGGAGAGCTCCAAGAATTACAGCGGGCCTGTAGACAATCGAGATCAGTTCCCCTGGAGAAAATGGCTACTTTGGGAGGTGGACTTCGTGGCATTATCCTCTGCTGAGGCCCCTCCCTTCCCCAAACCCCGCCTTCCCCAGGCTCCACCCCCAACATCTCCAGGAATTTCCCAGCCCAGACCTGGCAACCCTATAAAAGCCCTGTGAGGTAGGTGAAGCTGAGATAGGATGGTTGGCCAGAGAAGAAGAGGAGGAGGAGGAGATTGGATTTATATCCTACCCTTCACTACCCGAAGGAGTCTCAGAGTGGTTTATAATCTCCTAGCCAGTTTGGTGTAGTGGTTAAGTGCACGGACTCTAATCTGGGAGAACCGGGTTTGATTCCCCAGTCCTCCACTCGCAGCTGCTGGATGACCTTGGGCAAGCCATAGCTCTGGCACAGCTGTCCTTGAAAAAGTGGTTTCTGTCAGAGCTCTCTCAGCTCCACCTACCTCACAGGGTGTCTGTTGTGGGGAGGGGAAGGGGAAGGAGTCTGTAAGCCGCTCTGAGACAGTGGTGGAAACAGTGTGAATCATGCACCAGAAATGGGTTGCAGGGGAACGTTTTGGTAAACATTATTTATTGCATTCTAGGTATATTTTCAGGCTGCATTTAGCAAAATCCTGTAGCATCTTAATATCAGATTTAACAAATTTCCTGCAGCATAGGGTGGGATATAAGATGAATAAAATAAAATAAGATGAGCTTTTGTGGTCTTATCTAGTGCCACAAGATTTGTCTTTTCATTTTTGCTGCAGTGGACTTATTGGAGGGGTGTAGTGCGGAGCGTGTTCACCGTGGGTCTGGGGGAGCCAGGTTCGAATTCCCATTTTGGCATGAAAGCTCACTGAGTGACCTGGTGCCCGTCACTTTCTCTCTCAGCCTAGACTAAGAACATAAGAGAAGCCAATGTTGGATCAGGCCAGTGGCCCATCCAGTCCAACACTCTGTGTCACACAGTGGCCAAAAACACCAGGTGTCATCAGGAGGTCCAGCAGTGCGGCCAGGACACTAGAAGCCCTCCCACTGTTGCCCCCCCGCCAAAAGCACCAAGAATACAGAGCATCCCTTTCCCCCAGACATAAGAACAGAAGAGAAGCCAATGCTGGATCAGGCCAGTGGCCCATCCAGTCCAAAACTCTATGTCACACAGTGGCCAAGAACACCAGGTGCCCTCAGGAGGTCCAGCAGTGGGGGCAGGACACTAGAAGCCCTCCCACTGTTGCCCCCCCCCCCCAAACACCAAGAATACAGAGCATCACTTGCCTCAGACAGAGAGCTCCTATCTATACCTTGTGGCTAATAGCCACTGATGGACCTCTGCGCCATATGTTTATCTAATTCCCTCTTGAAGAAGAAGAAGAAGAAGAAGAGATTGGATTTATACCCCGCCCTTCACTCACTTGGAGTCTTAGAGCGGTTTACAAACTCCTTTCCCTACCCTGTGAGGTAGGTGGGGCTGAGAGAGCTCTTTCCCAAGCTGTCCTTGAGGGAACAGCTGGTACAGAGCTATGGCTTGCCCAAGGTCATCCAGCCAGGTGCATGTGGAGGAGTGGGGAATCAAACCCGGTTCTCCCAGGTTAGGGTCCGTGCACTTAACCACTACGCCAAACTGGCTCTCCGTGCCGTCCATGCTTGTAGCCGCCGCCACCTCCTGTGGCAGTGAATTCCATGTGTTAATCACTATCTCACAGGGTCGTTGTGGAGATGAAACTGGAGAACCCCGTATGATGTACTAAACTCCTCTGAGGAAGATCAAGATGGGTCGCCGTGTTCGTCTGTCTGTAGCAGTAGAAAAGAGCCGGACTCCAGGAGCGCCTGGAAGACTCCCATAATTTGTAGCAGGGGGTGGGCTTTCGTGAGTCACGGCTCCCTTCTCCAGATACAAAATTTGAAGCAATAGAACAATGAAGCATCTGAAGAAGTGAGCAGCGACTCGCAAAAGCTCATCCCTGCCACAAATTTTTGCTAGCCTTTAAGGTGCCCCCGGACTCTTACTCTTTCCTTTGAGGAAGGGTGGGATAAAACTGTGCTATTTCGAACGCAGCAGCCCCAGTGGAATTCAGCCAAGCATACGTTGAATGTTTATGTGACCTGGAAAGTGCAGTGTGGCAACTGAGTCAGCTATTCCCGGACCTCTTTTCCCCTTTAACCGATGCTCTCATTTTTCCTGTCCAAGTGAATCCAGAGCATGGAGCTCTCACTTCAAGAGAGCCGCCATCTTGGAATGTGCGGCCACACCCAACAGGCCTTCGACTTTGTTCTCCGAGCTCTGCGTCACGCTCTTGGCTGCCGTCTTTTCGCCTTGTGGGGTGGTTTCCTCCCAGAATGCACTTCTCTTCTCCGGCCCCAGCCTTTCAACACCCCCCCACACACACACATACACTTAGCCCCCCAACCCATCCTCCTTTCTCCTGAGGGTCCTCTGCTCTGGCTACTCCGGGATCTCTGGCTTGAAAACAGGAAGCCGTCCCCAGCGTGATGCAGCGGAAACGAGACAAAAACGAAACAGCAGCGAGGAAGCGGGCGGAAGCGGGCAGGATATTTGGAACGGGCCCCGCGAATTCTTGAGCTTATCTTTGTCCAGCAGAAGCCCAGTGTTCTTTGCAAAACAGCAAGCAGCTGGAGCACGGCCCACCATGGATGCTTTGCTGGACGGGGCTGGCAGGCACTGGTGGAGGAGCCAAGCCTTTCCCGCCACCGCCACCGTGGTGACTTCAGGCCACCCTGGGACAAGCGCTGGGGACAGACATTTGCCTGTAAACGAGGTTCCCCGGCCAGACCTCACTGCTGTGGCCATGGAGCCTCCAGGTGGAGAAAAGAAGGATTTTCATAGTTTCAGGGGGCAGCCATGTCGGTCTGTGGAAGAACAGCAAGATTTGAGTCCAATTGCACCTTAGAGACAGACCAGCAAGATTCTGGGAGTATGACATTTCGAGACTCAGCGCTCAGGTATCTGACGGATAGAGTTCTGAGTCTTGAAAGCTCATCTCCCCCTCCTCCCCAAATCTTGTTGGCCTCAGTTTGGTGTAGTGGTTAAGTGCGCGGACTCTAATCTGGGAGAACTGGGTTTGATTCCCCACTCCTCCACTTGCACCTGCTGGATGACCTTGGGCAAGCCACAGTTCTGGCACAGCTGTTCTTGAAAAAGAGCAGTCCTTGAAGGAGCTCTCTCAGCCCCACCTACCTCCCAGGGTGTCTGTTGTGGGGAGGGGAAGGGAAAGGAGTTTGTAAGCTGCTTTGAGACTAGGGCTGCCAAGTCAGCCCGGGGGGCGGGGGATCCCCCGCTACAGGGGTTCCCGATCCGCCGGCCAGCATTTGGCCGGCAGGGGGAACCCCACCCCCAAAGTCATCCAGTCAGGATGACTTCCCCAGCGTAATGATGTCACCCGGAAGTGACGTCATCACGTTGGGGACGTTGCCGGGACGACACTCTAGCAATCACCCCGAAACTCTAAGGTACCATAGAGTTTTGGGGCGATTGCCAGAGCGTCGCCCTGGCAACGCCCCCAACTTGATGATGTCACTTCTGGGTGACATCATCGCGGCGTGCGCATAAGCGCGCACACCGGGGAAGCTCCCGGACCGAGGAGGACTCCCCCCCCACCCCGCCGGTAAGTCTCAACAACTCGGCAACCCTATTTGAGACTCCCTTGGGTAGTGAAGGGCGAGGGATAAATCCAATCTCTTCTTCTCTTCTTCTTCTAAGGTGCTACTGGACTCAAATCTAGGATTTTAATTGTTTGGGGACGGGGAAGAAAATGCCTGCATCATCTACATTTTATCAGACGGACGAATAGACAGATGCACATAAATAGAGCGCTGGATAGATGGACAGAAATAAATAGACAGTGCTTTTAGAAAGTGGGTGGGGCAACTCAGAGGTGATATGATAGCCATTTTCAAGTACTTGAAGGGCTGCCCTATAGAGGATGGGGCAGAGTTTCCTGTTGCCCCAGAAGGTCAGACCAGAACCAGCAGCTTGAAATTAAATCAAAACAGTTTTCAGCTAAACTTGAGGAAGGACTTCCTGTCGGTTAGAGCGGTTCCTCGGTGGAACAGGCTTCCTCGGGAGGTGGTGGGCTCTCCTTCTTTGGGGGTTTCCAAACAGAGGCTAGATGGACAGCAGTGCTGTTTCTGTGAATTTAGGCAGATCACAAGAAGGGAGGGCAGGAAGGGTTGCATCAGGGCTTAGTTCTCATGGCCCTTTCTCACACGCCCAGGGAAATGCTGATCGCCACTTTGGAGTCAGGGAGCAATTTGTCTCCAGGCCAGTTTGGCTGGGGATCCTGGAGAGGGTTTTTTTGGCATCTCCTGGGCGTGGAACAGTGGTCACTGTGTGTGTGTGGAGGAGGAGGTATTTGTGAATTCCCTGCATTGTGCAGGGGGTTGGACTAGAATCAGGGGTGGGCAATTGTTTTGGCTCGGGGGCCGCTTTGTGGGAGCGGAGGTCAGCGGAGGGCCGCACCTTTTAACATGATTGCATTCATTAGTTAACTTTGCATTTCAGAAAAGGTATCAATTGCATCATAAAAATCAATAAATATAAATTAAATAAAATAGTGGTAGTTTTATTCCATGTATTTATCGTGCTAATTTCATTATCATCTATAGCTGCACGCACATTTAATTTTAGAATCAGTTTAATGAGAGAAATGTACCCTATCAGACTTTTTCTACAATTTTTTTGAAATCAGGAGATTGCTTGTTGAGAAACCACGTGGCCGACTGTCTTGGCGGGCCGCAAAAAACTCTGTGGCGGGCCGCATGTGGCCCCCGGGCCGCAATTTGCCCACCCCTGGACTAGATGGCCCTGGAGGTCCCTTCCAACTCTATGATTCTATGTGAACCCTTTGGAGATTCTGTTGGCTGTTCAGATTTTTAAAAACATAGCTTTGGCAGCCGCTCCCACCACGGCACAAGGGTCTTCACTGTGACTGAAGCTTTGGCAGCCGTTTTGGGGCAGTATTGAAGATGCCAGCAGTAAAGGACAGTGAAATGTCTGGTGAGGTAAGTTTTTATTAACGAACACGGCCTGAAAGCCCCTCCCCAATGTGAATGAATCCTGTGATAAACGGTTTGAAGATTTTCGCGGACATTAAAAACCAAAAACCCTATTCGCTTCCTAAGAACGCCCTTCTGAACGATTCCAGTTTACGCATTCTGGAGGCTGAAGCAAAGGGCAGTCAGACAACTGGTTCTGATCTCACCCAGTCTGGGACACCCTGACAGAACGCAGCTCAGGCGAGACCTCCGATGAGGGTCCTTCCCAGCTTTGCTGGGGAGCGAAGGTTCGGTTTAACTGGAGGTCCCGGAAAGATCGCCTTTGTGCTGCCACGCACTCAGAACTGTCGACTGCTTGCTTCAGTTGAAGAGCCCTGATCTTTCTGGGAAACCTGAGAAAGGGCCTTCTCGGTCGTGGCACCAACACTTTGGAATTCCCTCCCCAGGGAGGTTCATCTGTCTCCCTCTATCGGTGTCTTTCGCCAGCAGGTGAAGACTTTTTGGTTTTGTCTGGTGTGCCCTCGATAACAATTACTGGCCCTCCTTTTCGTTAGGTTTCTGGGCCCCCCTGGATGGGGGGGGGGGGTTAAAGCTGCCAGATCCTGGCTGGGAAACTCCTGGAGATTTGGGATGGACCATGGGGAGGACAGAGACCTCAGAGGAGGAGGAGAAGTCGAAGCAGAAGCAGTGGCAGAAGAAGATGATGAAGAAGACGATGATGAAGATGAAGACAAAGAGGAGGAGGAGGAGAATGGATTTATACCCCACTCTTCACTCAGAGTCTCAGAACAGTTTACGATCAATCTCCTTCCCTTCCTCTCCCTACAACAGACACCCTGTGAGGTAGGCAGGGCTGAAAGAACTCTGAGAGAACTGCTCTTGAGACAACAGCTCTGAGAGAACTGTGACTGGCCCAAGGTCACCCAGCTGGCTGCATGTGGAGGAGTGGGGGATCAAACCCAGTTGTCCAGATTAGACTCTGCCGCTCTTAACCACTGCACCAAACAACAGCAACGACTACTAATACTGTGAATTTTAACTGCATTTGTCACGATTTACATGTTTGACGTTTTTATGCTTTTCGGTGAGTATTGTGTGTATATGCCCTGGAAGTCATGATTGACTTCTGGCCACCCCTAATGGGGCTTGGATATTTCAGAGGGGTGGCTGTTGCCTGCCTCTGTGTTTCAGCCCTGGTATTCCTGGGAGGTCTCCCTTCCAAGTACCTGCCAGGGTTGGCCTTGCTTAGCTTGCCTGGGCTATTTAGGTCAAGACAAAGTTTTTATGTTTGCCACCTTGTAGACCCCAGTTGGTTGGAAAGACTGCATAAAATGTGTTAGAAAAATGAAATACATGTGTCCTCAGGAGGAGGCGAAGATGCAGTACATGGTGGAATTTGTAGCCTTCAAACCACATAAACGCATAAACTGTGGCGTGGATCCAGGGGGCCCGATTTGGTGGAGAAAGGATTAAATTCAGTCTCCCTCTATACTGTGGTCACCACCCAAATGAAGCCACCCCTGGCCCTTTTTAAAGAAAAACAATCACTCAGTTGTATTCCTGGGAGATCTCCAGCCACCACCTGGAGGTTGGCGACCCTAGTTGTTTGCCCGGGACACCAAAATCCTTTGGACAGCCCCCGGCCGGGCCCTGCCTATTGCTGTTTGGCCCCCCACCCCCAGAGATTACACGCTGAATATTCAGCGACGATTCAGAGAATAACCAACACCAGCATTCGCAGAAGAGAAACGTTCGGGACAAAGATTCCTCTTGGCTCTTGACCTTTTTGCGACTTCTCCTCTCCCGAAATTTCGTCTCGGGAAGGCCTCTTCAGCTCCCTCCATTTTTCGGAGCTTGTTTACCGCAAAGGAAATCTGCCGGGCTTGCTTTGTTTTTTTGCTTTTCCACCCCCGCCTCTTGCAGTGAGAAAAAGGATGTCGCACATCTGGGGATGGAGAAAGAACATGCTTCCGATGGAGGCCATTGCTCCACGTTGGGGGGGGGGGTCGATGCCAGGTGCACTTTGGGAGGTACGGGGTGTGTGTGTGTGTGGAAGAGGACAAAGCACAGAGAAGGGAGAATAAAATGTAAATCATGACCGTATAATTTCGCCGACTTGCATTGTCTGATACCTCAGGACACGGCTGGGTTCAGCATCCTGTTGTTTTTCCCACCGTCGGCGTCAGGAAAAAGCTGGGGGTTTGTAAATACGGAAAAACAAAACAACAAGACCCCCGGCCTCCCCCCCCCTCCCGATTCCATGCTCTTTCCTGCCCCCTTCCCCACGACTCCCTTCTTCCAAACCACCTGCTTCAAGGGAAGTGATTTTTCACCCAGAGAGGAAACGCGGGGTGCTAATTTCTATCCCAGGTTGGGACTATAAAGGCGCAGACGGGGTACTCACTCTGTCCTTCCCCAGCCTAAAAAGGGACAGCAAACAGGTTGTGCCCCATAGGAGTTCCATGACCATTGCACCTGGGATGTATGTCCTTGAGCAGCCCATCCCTCCCCCCCCCCCCCCCCCCCGTGGGTAAGTGTTGGGGATATCCTGGAAAGACACTGCAGGCAGGTGGTATCAAAGGAAAACAAGCCCGGAGACAGGAAACACGGGGGGGGTCGATTTCCATCTATTGGTGGAGCTGTTGTTGTTGACATTTGCTTTGGACTGCAAGTTGTGGTTGGAGACAGGTGACGGTTTATGGTCAGAGAGCCGGAGGCGGTGTGACAGAAGCAGTGCGGCTCTTGGTGTGTGCTCGTGTTTGGCGCTGTTGCCTCCAGTAATCGGAAGGGGAAACTCGGACAGAGGTTAGGTTAAGGAGGGAAAATCAGGCCCCTGGAGTCCTGGAGAAGGAGGAGTATGGCTTTTACACACACTAATGCACTTCCAATACACTTTACAACTGCCCAAGGTCATCCAGTAGGTGCAAGTGGAGGAGTGGGGAATCAAACCCGGTTCTCCCAGATTAGAGTCCGCGCACTTAACCACGACACCAAACTGGCTCTCAAATTGGCTCTCTTTACCAGACACTCTCAATCACACCGGAGAGGTTTGCCTGTCTACCTCTCCTGTGCGATTGAGAGAGACTGGCAAAGCAAGCTGGGATGTGGCCGCAGCAAGAGATCTGGAAAAGGGAGTAGGAAACAGCCAGGGCCTTGGGGGCCAGATTGGGGCCCTCCGAGGGCCTGATCTGGCCCCCGGGCTGCATGTTTGACACCCCTGCTTTAAGTGGAGCTACCGGGGACTGAAGCTGCGACCTTCTGCATGCCAAGCAGATTCTCTGCCACTAGGGTTGTCAGGCTATGGTCAGTTCCCAGCTACGGCAGGAGGCCTCCTGATGATTGGCTCCGTTGCCCACCACCGCTCTGACAGTGAGGGGAGAAAAATAAAAATAACTCCACCGCCAGCCTTGTGTTGGTACGTCACTTCTGGGTACCACCCCAAAGTGACAATGGGTAGCTCTAGGTTTCGCCAGAAACTCTATGGCAGTGGTGGCAAACCTATGGCACGCGTGCCAGAGGCGGCACTCAGAGCCCTCTCTGTGGGCACGCACACAGTTTGGGCACTCAGTCTCTAAAAGGAAAAAGACGACACAGACTCGAGGCTGGGCTGCTCTCAAACTTACAAGGTATTGACAAATTTTCAGCATGCCTACAACAGCAAAAATCACATTAATTGTTCAAAAGCATGCCAAATGCAAACTTTTCCCTTTCAATAAAAAGTTGTTTGTATCATTGAAAGCTCTGTTATTGTGTTTTTCTTTTAAGACAAAAGATGTTAATGTATGAGTTCTTTTTTTTCTGAACTGAAACCTCAGTATTCAGGTTAAATTGTCGTGCTGGCACTTTGCGATAAAATAAGTGGGTTTTGGGTTGCAGTTTGGGGACTTGGTCTCTAAAAGGTTCGCCATCACTGCTCTACGGTTTTACCGTAGACTTCTCTGTGATTCCTAGAGCCACCCACTTTCACTTCGAGGCTGTACCCAGAACTGACATAGTGATGTCAGCGAGATCACTTACCCCCCCCCCCCATACCAGCAACCCCTGCAACCCTGGCAACTCGATCTCCCACTGCCAACTCTATCTACCACGGAGCCACAGCCCCTAAAATGGTAGTTCTTGAGACAACAGCTCAGAGAGAGCTGGGAGTTCTCTCAGACCTTGGGACCAATGGACAAACTCGGCCCAGCAAGGTGGGGAAGAGCTACGGAGCCCCAACATGGCAAGAAGGCAAGATTCATCGTGGGTATTATGTTTTAATGAATCCAAATTTTTCCAGATGTGGCGCTCCTTCCGCTCCAAGCTTCAAAGGCTCCGCAACTCTTGAGTTCTGACGGGGCCCCGGACGCATGGGAAGAAGCGCAGAAGGGGAGGGATTCAAAGTTCGGCGTTTCTTCTTCCGCCCGCTCGTCCCAGCTCTGTGTGTGCAAGCTTCCCTTGCGCACATGTGCGGTCCTCTGCCCTCCGTGAGTTATGTTAACAAAATGTGCTAACAAGATGGGAGCATTTTCTTGGCTTTCGGGGTGTGGATTTTGGTGTGCGGAAGAAACCCGGCGTGTTTTCGCATGGTTTCCCCAAGGCCTTGGCCGTCTGCCTGGTGCTCGGCAGGCAAGGCCATTTGGAGTCAAGATGCCATTTCTGGGAGGGTGGCGTTTCTCAGGGTGCGTGGGGGGCCTTTCGCGGGCGGTGCGGCCGGTTGCCAGGGGACACTGGTGAATTACGAGGTGGCTCAAAAGCATTCCGTTAAGAGGCAACTGGGTACACGAGCCAATTCCCATCTCTTTCCCAGAATTGTGCACGTAATTCAGATTTGGGGTCAGCCTTCACAAGGGGGTCCTCCTTGCGCTGCTGGCCTCCAGGTAGGGGATCTCTCAGGATCACGACTGATCTACGGAGGTTGGCTCCCCAGAAGAAAATGGCTGCTTCGGAGGGTTGACTCTGTGGCATTGGACTTAAGGTTACCTGGCTAGTACTGGCATGGGTAGGATTGCCGGATCTGGGTTGGGAAATACTTGAAGATCTGGGGAGGGGGCGGAGCCTGGGGAGGGCGGGGTTTGGAGAGTACAGGAACCTCAGCACGGTATAGTGCCATAGAGTCCACCCTCCAAAGCAGCCATTTTCTCCAGGGCAACTGGTTTTTGCAGGGCTTTTTTTGTAGAAAAAGCCCAGCAGGAACTCATTAGCATAATAGGCCACCCCCAACAGCAGAAACTCATTAGCATGTTAGGCCACACCACTGACAGCACAGCTTATTAGCATGTTAGGCCACACCCCCATGTTACCAGAAGAGTGGTCATCCAGCCACACCCATCTTTTGCTTCTTATTCTGTTTACCTTGTTTGTTGTCAAAACCCAGGGCTTTTCTGTAGCAGGAATTAATTTGCATGTTAGGCCACATACCCCTACTGTAGCCAATCCGAATGAGTTTCTGCTGTTGGGTGTGGCCTATTATGCGAATGAGTTCCTGCTGGGTGTGGCCAACTCAGGAGCCAGCCGGAACTCCGTTCCTGTGCGTTCCTGCCCAAAAATAGCCCCGGGGTTTTGTATTCCGGAGATCCGTTGTGATAGTGAGAGATCTCCAAGGGTCACCTGGAGGTTGGTAACCCTAAGCAGGAGGGCTGTGGGTAGGGATACAGGGCTCCATGATGCCAGCTGTGGTTATGGTTGCCAGGTCTCTCCGGGCAGCCAGTGGGGGATGGAGTGTGGGCTCACGAGGAGCAGGGAGTCTCACCCCACGTTTCAGCGACTTGCCCGGGTGACTTCCAGCATCACCTGGAAGTGACACTGGCACATCGGGGACATCGTGGCGATGCTCTGGTTTCTGGGCAAAAACTCTATGGCAGAATTAGCTTCTACCATAGAGTTTTTGCCCCCAAAAACAAAGCGTCGCCCTGACGTCCCTGACATATCTACTTCTGGGTCTCGTTGGAGTCACGTAGGCACATAACTGAAATTCTGGGTGTTCCTCCCCTTGGGGGGGTAAGTCCCCCCTGCCAGCCAGATGATCAGCAGCAAAGTGGGGACCCTCTCCCCCCATGGGCGGGGGATCTGGCATCCCTAGCTGTGGCATCATTTCTGGGAGAAAAGCAAAAGTGACATGGGTAACTATAGAAATCACTGGAAACACCATGGTTTTACCACAGAGTGTCCAGACATTCCTAGAGGTACTCTTTGTCGCTTTCATGTTTTTTTACCATCATGTGACACTACAGTGCACTCTGTAGGGTTGCCAACCTCCAGATGGGACCTGGAGATCTCCCAGAATGGAGAACCAACCAAGATCAGTCCCCTGGGAGAAAACGGCTGCTGGGTGGCCTCTATGGCATTATACTCTACTGAGCCCCCTCCCCTCCACAAATCCCACCTTCCCCAGGCTCCACCCCCCAAATTACCAGGAGTGTCCCAAACTGGAGTTGGGAACCATATAAATAAGGCGCTTTTACGACTGATCTCCAGCTGACAGAGATCAGCTCCCCTGGAGAAAATGGCTGCTTTCGGAGGGTGGACTCTATGGCGTTGTACCGTGCTGAGGCCCCTCCCCTCCCCAAATCCCGCCCTCTCCCAGATCCACCCCCAAAGTCTCCAGGTATTTTCCAACCCAGGCCTGGCCACCCAACGTATAAAGTTGTATTTCCTTTTCTACAGCCGCTTCATTGGCTGCCATTTTGTTTCAGGGCTCAACTCAAGGCGCTGGTTTTGACCTTCGGAGTCCTCCAGGGGCTGGGACTTTTCTACAAGAAGGACCATCAATATGCTAAAGTTTAAACCCCCTCTCTGCTCAGCTGGCCAGCAGCGGAAGAGAGGGGGCAGCTGTGTGGCCTTTGTTGCTGGCCGCGGAGTCTTCTTCCTGCTAGCAAGCAGGAAGAAGGCTTCGCTGGCAAGGGAGGAGGGAGATCTTGTGGAGCTGTCCCTTTAAGAGAGGGGGTGGAGCTTCCAGTAGCCCCACCCTAGCTACCAGCCAGGCAACCTGGGCCATCCACATCAAAGGTGATTAGGCGAATAATACAGGAGAAAATCACCACAGCCATCCTTCACCAGCACTTACGGTTGCCAACCTCCAGGTGGTGGCTGGAGATTCCCCAGAATTGCAACTGGCCTCCAGACAACAGAGATCCGTTATCGTGGAGAAAACGGCTGGTTTGGGAGGTGAACTGTATGGCATGATGATGGCCAAGGTCCAGCATACCTGAGGGACCGCCTTTCCCCGTATATACCCCAGAGAGCACTACGGTTGGGGTCGCAACATCAGTTGACCCTCCCTGGCCCTAAGGTGTCCAGGCTCGCTGTCACCAGGGCCAGGGCCTTTCCAGTGGTGGCTCCCAGAAGAGATCAGGGCCCTGCGGGCTCTATCTCAGCTTCGCAGGGCCTGCAAGATGGAGCTCTTCCACCAGGCCTTCAACTAGGAGCCGCCCCCACTAATATCACCACCGAACATCTACACAATCGCAAGCCACCTCTGAATGTGAAACGCCAACAGCACTATGGTTATAAATTGTATGTTTTGTTTTGAGGATGATTTTATTGGATTTTATGTGTTACTTCAGTGTATTTAAGTGTTTTATAACGTGTTTTATGATTGTGAGCCGCCCTGAGCCTGCTTCGCGGGGAGTTCGGGATGTAAGTCAAACAATAAAATAAAATAAATAAAGTAAAGTAAGGCCACAGGCCCTCTCGAAACCCCTCCCTTCCCAGGCTCCACCCCCAACGTTGAAAGCAGTGGTTAGGAACGCAGACTCTAATCTGGGAGAACCAGGTTTGATTTCCCCACTCCTCCACATACAGTGGCCGGTGTGACCTTGGGCCAGTCACAAGTTCTCTTGGAGCTGATCTCTCAAAAGAGCCGACCTCGAAAGAGCTCTCTCTGCCCCACCTACCTCACAGGGTGTCTGTTGTGGGAGGGGAATTTATTATTTATTTATTACATTTTTATCCCGCCTTCCCAGCAAGCTGGCTCAAGGCGGCTAACAACCATAAAACCATCAAAATGGTTTACAGATTAAAACATAAAACCGAACATCAATAATTAAACAACATAAAGCAACAGTAAATACTGGCAGCATCGGAGTTCTCATGGGGAAAAGCGGCAGCAGAGAGTTGGGCCAATGGTTCCAGGGCGATATTGTCCTGCAATTCCCCCGGTGGCGGCTCCTAACCGAAAGCCTGGCGGAAGAGCTCCGTCTCGCAGGCCCTGCGGAACTGTAATAAGTCCCGCAGGGCCCTGATGTCATCCGAGAGCTCATTCCACCTCACATAGGGAAGGGAACATAAGAGCATAAGAGAAGCCAATGTTGGATCAGGCCAGTGGCCCAGCCAGTCCAACACTCTGTCACACAGTAGCCAAAAACACCAGGTGCCCTCAGGAGGTCCAGCAATGCGGCCAGGACACTGGAAGCCCCTGCCACTGAATTCCATGGGTAAAGAAGTACTTCATTTTATCAGTTCTAACCCGGCTGCTCAGCAATTTCATGGAGTGCCCACAAATACTGTATTGAGAGATTATAAGCCACTCTGTGACTCCTTTGGGTAGTGAAGGGAGGGGTATAAATCCAGTCTCCTCCTCCTCCTCCTCCAAATCTCCAGGTATTTCCCAACCCAGAGCTAGCAACGCTACCACCTGCAGAAAAAAATTCGCTCTCTCCACCGAGGTGCTTTACCACATTTTTTAAAAAGAAACCCTTGGCAACCTGATCCCAGTTTTCTCACACAACATGCCCTGTGGCCTTCACTCTGTTCCTTTGCAGAATACTGAGTCCATCTCCTGGTTTCCGAAATGTGAGGCCACAGGGCCGGGAAATGTTCATTCTCTACCAGCTATGGCACTCCCCTTTCGAGTAGGCCCGCGTAAAGAATGACCGCCGGCGGCGATGGTATGTGAACTTGCGGAAGCGAGGCGCAAGAGAGATTATTTCTCCAAACTGTCAGGTGCGGCTGACGCCCCGAAGAACATTCCAGAAACCGGAGGTTGGCAGTGGGTCAGCGAGAACCTGTTTAACTGGATGGGACAGAGTTGTTTTCGGTTGCCCCAGAAGGTCGGACCAGAACCAGCAGGTTGGAATTAAATCAGTTTTCAGGTAAACATTAGGGAGAGCTTCCTGACCGTTAGAGCGGTTCCTCAGGGGAACAGGCTTCCTCGGGAGGTGGCGGGCTCTCCTTCTTGGGAGGGTTTTCAAACAGAGGCTAGATGGCCATCTGACAGCCATGCGGGTTCTGTGAACTGAGGCAGATTGTGAGAGGGAGGGTTGCCTCAGTGCTCAGTTCTCATGGCATTTTCTGACACACCCAGGGAAATGCTGGTCGCCACTTTGGGGTCAGGAAGCCATTGTTCTCCGGGCCAGTTTGGCCCAGGGATCCTGGAGGTTTTGTGTCATCTTCCGGGTGTGGAACAGGGGAAGGGAGGTGTTTGTGAATTTCCTGCTTTGTGCCGGGGGTTGGACTAGATGACCCTGGAGGAGCCAGTTTGGTGTAGTGGTGTAGTGGTTAAGTGTGCGGACTCTAATCTGGGAGATCCGGGTTTGACTCCCCACTCCTCCACTCGCAGCTGCTGGATGACCTTGGGGAAGCCATAGTTCTGTCAGAGCTGTTTTTGAAAAAGAGCAGTTTCTGTCAGAGCTCTCTCAGCCCCACCTGCCTCCCAGGGTGTCTGTTGTGGGGAGGGGAAGGGAAAGGAGTTTGTAAGCTGCTCTGAGACGCCAAGTGAGTGAAGGGCATAAATCCAATCTCCTCCTCCTCCTCTTCTTCTTCTTCTTCCAACTCTATGATTCTATGGGACGTTTAGGAAAAGGGCCTTGTGGGAGGAAAGAAGTTGGAGGGAAAACCGGTTCCATTCAATAAAACCTTAAATCTATTTCCCCTGCCCACTTCCCCAAGGAGAGGCCAAGGAGAGACTGAGAATTGATATGCGCCTCTACAGGGTTTGCTTGACAGAGAGTCCAAATGGTGAAAGCGTCAGATTAGGATCTGGGAGTCCCAGATTCGAATCTCCGCACTGCCATGGAAGCTCGCTGGGTGACCTTGGGCCACTCACACTCTCTCGGACGAGCCTGCCTCACAGGGGTGTTTTGGGAATGCCATGGGGCATTTCTGGAGATTTTTGGGGTGGAGCCTGGAGAGGGGAAGATTTGAGGAGGAGAGCAGCGCAGTGGGGTACAGAAGAAGAAGAGAAGAAGAGATTGGATTTATACCCTGCCCTTCACTACCCGAAGGAGTCTCAGAGTGGCTCACAATCCCTTTCCCTCCCCACAACAGACACCCTGGGAGGGAGCTGAGAGAGCTCTCTCAAGAACTGCCCTTGAGAGAACAGCTCTGAGAGAACTTGTGAATGACCCATGGTCACACCAGCAGCTGCATGTGAAAAAGTGGGGAATCAAACCCGGTTGTCCCAGATAAGAGTCCGTGCTCCTAACCTCTACACCAAACTACAGTGCCATGTAGTTAGGAATGCCCACTCGGGGCTGGGGAATTCTTGGAGACTTGGGAAGGTGACGTTTGGGGAGGGAAGGGGGCTCAATAGGGATTGCTGCTGCCATAGACTCCACACTTCAACGCAGCCATTTTCTCTGGCAGGACTGATCTTTGTCATTTGGAGATCAGTTGTAATTCTAGGAGATCTCCAGGCCCCACCTGGAAATTGGCAAGCTTCCAATCTCCAGGTGGGGCCTGGATA
Organism: Lepidodactylus listeri; assembly: GCA_029233225.1. Lineage (NCBI taxonomy): Eukaryota > Metazoa > Chordata > Lepidosauria > Squamata > Gekkonidae > Lepidodactylus > Lepidodactylus listeri. Next base: position 10,247,571 of record JARCFY010000002.1, on the reverse strand, counting down.
CAGTCCAGCTTCCACCCTCTCTGTGGTCCGGGAATCAGTTGTAGTTCCAGGACCTCTCGGGGTCCCACCGGGAAGTCTGCAGCCCTAAGAGAAGCACCAGGTATGCAGCTCTAAATTCCCTTTGAGAAAGGGTGGGAGAAAAATGTACGAGATAGGTAGGTTTGTGGACAACGCCACTGTCAGAGACTGAGTGTCTACCATGCACAGGGACCCAAATCTGTGTGATGGAGACACCACAGGTAAGACGCAGAGATCTGTGCAACCTGGAAATGGGTATACATCACCGTAAAGGTCTGGTGAGTGTTGACATGTTGCGAATAACGTCAACACTTCCCCCAAATATTGTGTCTGTGCAGTGTTCCCTCTAAGCTGAGTGAGTGTGAGCTAGCTCACAGTTTTTTAGCCACCAGCTCACGCATTTTTGCCTTAGCTCAGGAAGGATAGCTCCAGAGCAAACTGATGTATGCAGCAGCCAAATTGTTTGCTCATTACTTTAATGCCAGTCGCTCACAAAGCAGAATTTTTGCTCACAGGACTCCACAGTTTAGAGAGAGCACTGGTCAGAGGTACAGCGGTGAATGCTGATAGTCACTTAAATGGTGGTGGAGGAGGAGGAGATTGGATTTATACCCCGCCCTTCACTCAGAGTCTCAGAGCAGCTTACAATCTCCTTTTCCTTCCCCTCCCCACAACAGACACCCTGGGAGGTCGGTGGGGCTGAGAGAGCTCTCTCAAGAACTACCCTTGAGAGAACAGCTGTGCCAAAACTACAAGGTCATCCAACAGATGCAAGTGGAGGCGTGGGGAATCGAACCTGGTTCTCCCAGATTAGAGTCTGCGCACTCAACCACTACACCAAACTGGCTCCTCCAGGGTCATCTAGTCCAACCCCCTGTTAATCCCTCTTTGGGTGAAGAAGGACTTCCTTTGATCCGTTCTAACCCGACTGCTTGGCAATTTCATGGAGTGCCCACGAGTTCCTGTCTTGTGAGAAAGGAAGAAAAGGACTTCTTTCTCTACCCGCTCTATCCCATGCATAATCTTGTAAACCTCGATCATGTCACCCCTCAGCTGTCGTTTCTCCAAGCTAAAGACCCTCAAATGCTTTAACCTTTCTTCATAGGGAAAGTGTTCCAACCCTCTTATCATTCTAGTTGCCCCTTTCTGCACTTTTCCCAATGCTGCAATATCTTTTTTGAGGTGTGGCCACCGGAACTGTACACAGTACTCCAAATTAGGTCGCATCATCGATTTGTACAGGGGCATTATGATACCGGCTGATTTGTTGTCAGTCCCCTTCCGAATAACCCGCAGCATAGCGTTGGCCTTTTTCATTGCAGTCGCACATGGTCTCGACATTTCCATTGAGTTATCTACTACGAGTTATCTACTACAACTCCTTGCGATGACCTGCAAGGTCCCTTCCAACTCTAACCTTCTATGATTCTATTCTTCTTCTTCTCTCTCACACACAGACACAAAATCACTGGAAATCATCAGCATTCAAATATTTATTCACCAGATTTTGGGCGAAGAGTTGATGGCCTTTCTTATTTTCAATATTATTTTTGCCTTCCTATAGTTTTCTGCAGAACCTTTGCAGCTCTCCCTCTCTAGTCGGCGTTTTCTCTTATAAAGTTTTCTTAAATGCTGGTGAAAACCATCGCCACCGCCTTTCCAAAGGCAGTGATATTGCACAGTTACAGGGAAACTGTCAACAACGACAAAAGGTACCTTGCTCATATCCTGCGAGCTTTACTTTTGCTTCCAAAGATCTGGGGTGAACATTTTAAAACTATTCCCATAAACGGTTGGTCCAGAATTTGCAGTATGGCTTGTTCGGCCCATTTGTTGCTGTCGTTATGACTTCGTTAGGGCTGATTTAGAGGAACATCTGAAACAGATTTAAGGCTTGAAACCGAGGATGACTGTGAAGAGCTCCAAGAGGACCTCCACAAACTGGGTGAGTGGGCAAGAATGTGGCAATTGGAGCTCAGTGTCGGTCCGTGTGAAGTGAAGTACTTTTCTCCCTTTCTCCCAATACAAGAACTTGTGGGCACTCCATGAAAGCAGTCGGGTTAGAACAGATGAAAGGAAATCCTTCTTCACCCAAAGAGGGATGAACACGTGGAATTCACTGCCCCAGGAGGTGGTGGCGGCTACAAGCATGGACAGCTTCAAGAAGGAAATGGATAAACATCTGGAGCAGAGGTCCATCAGTGGCTGTTAGCCGCAAGGTGTAGATAGGAACTCTCAGTCTGGGGCAAGTGATGCTCTGTATTCTTGGTGCTTGAAGGGGGGGCAACAGTGGGAGGGCTTCTGGTGTCCTGGCCCCACTGCTGGACCTCCTGAGGGCACCTGGTGTTTTTGGCCACTGTGTGACAGAGTGTTGGACTGGATGAGCCATTAGCCTGATCCAGCATTGGCTTCTCTTATGTTCTTGTGGGACCCAGTAACAAAATACTCAGGCTAACGGGGGGATTTTGAGCAGGAAACCAACGGATCCAGACAGGAGGCAAATGTTGCTGTGTGAACGGGCACATAAAATCCATTGTTAATCAGTCATGAAACCTGATTAAATGGCATACCTGAATGCACCCTGAGAGGGGAAGAGATCTTGGGGTCGTAGTGGATAGCTCGATGAAAATGTCAACCCCAGTGTGCTGCAATGGTGAAAAAGGCAAACTCAGCGTTGGGGATTATTAGAAAAGGGACTAAGAATAAAATGGCCAATATTGTAATGCCCCTGTCTAGATCTGTGGTGCGGCCTCATTTGGAATACTGTCTACAGTTCTGATCACCGTATCTCCGAAAGGACCTTGCAGAGTTGGGGAAAGTGCAGAGGGTGACCACTGCTGGACCTCCTGAGGGCACCTGGTGTTTTTGGCCCCTGTGTGACGCAGGGTATTGGACTGGATGGGCCATTGGCCTGATCCAACATTGGCTTCTCTTATGTTCTTATGTCATGTTCTTATGAAAGGTTGAAGAGTCTGGGGCTTTTCAGTTTACAAAAGAGATGACTGGGGGGGGGGGGGGAGATGATAAGAGGTTTATAAAATTATGCATGGGATAGATTGAGTTGACAAAGATAATTTTTTCCTCCCTCTAGAACTCGAGGGCGTCCAGCGAAACGGATGGGCAGTGGGTTCAGGAAAGACAAAAGGAAATACTTCTTTACACAGCAAATGATTAGAACGTGGGATTTGCTGCCAGAGGATGTCAGCTTTAGGCCATAGGAAGAGACAGCTTTAAAAGGGGATTAGACAGATTCGTGGAGGATAAGTCTATCAGTGGCTAGTAGCCATGGAAACTAAGAAGAAGAAGAGGAGATTGGATTTATACCCCACTCTTCCCGACCCGAAGGAGTCCCAGAGCGGCTTCCAATCTCCTTTCCCTTCCCGCCCCCACGGCAGACACCCTGTGAGGTAGGTGGGGCTGAGAGAGCTCTTTCGAGGACTGCCCTCGAGAGAATAGCTCTGAGAGAACTTGTAACTGAACCAAGGTCACACTAGCAGCTGCATGTGGAAGAGTGGGGAATGAAACCTTGTTCTCCCAGATTAGAGTCCACACTCCTAACCACTACACCCAACTGGCTCTCAAGGGAGCCTCCACATTCAGAGGCACTCAACCTCTGGATCCCAGCACCAGGAGGCAACATCAGGAGAATGCCTTGGCCTATATTTCCTGTTGCTGGCCCTCTGGAGGAACTGGTTGGCCATTGTGTGAGAGAGGATGCTGGACTGATATAGTTTTTCCTGATCCAGCAGAGAAAAGAGCAAGAGTCCAGAAGCACCGACTAATAAAATTTGTGGCAGGGGATGAGCTTTCGTGAGTCACTGCTCACTTCTTCAGATACCCATCTTCATCCCGACCCAGCAGGGTTCTCCTAACGTTCTTATGTTCTTAAGGACGGAGCTGAAATGTTAATTCCATATGTATTTGGAATTGGACCTCTTCTTGGACAAACCCAGCTGGGGAAGAGTCCATTGGATCCCAGTGTGTGTGCGGTGTCAGAGGATTCTCTGATCCCATGGAAGGGAGGATTACCAAGGGATGCAGATGGGGGTCCCGGGATCAGTGACACCCCCCCATCTGTGAGCAGACGGGAATCTGCTAGTTTAAAGAGAGGTGTTTTGATTTTCTAAGTATCTCAGTAAAATGCACTGCAAACCTTAATTCAGATTTTTTTAAAAAAATAGTGTTGAGTATCAGAGGTTTGAGGACTGCTGGGACGCAACATTGGAACAGAGAGCTGGTGTGCTGTAGCCATCAGCATACTGGACTAAGGTCTGGAAGCTCTGGATTAAAACCTTTGTCACCCTCTCTCTCTCAGCAAGAAGAAGAAGAAGAAGAAGAGGAGGAGGAGGAGGAGGAGGAGGAGGAGGAGATTGGATTTATACCCCGCCCTTCACTACCCAAAGGAGTCTCAGAGCGGCTTACAATCTCCTGTCCCTTCCCCTCCCCACAACAGACACTCTGTGAGGTAGGTGGGGCTGAGAGAGCTCTGGCAGAAACTGCTCTTTTTCAAGAACAGCTGTGCCAGAACCATGGCTTGCCCAAGGTCATCCAGCAGCTGCAAGTGGAGGAGTGGGGAATCAAACCCAGTTCTCCCAGATTAGAGTCTGCGCAATTAACTACTACACCAAATGAAGAAGAAGAGGAGGAGGGGGAGGAGATTGGATTTATACCTCGCCCTTCACTCAGAGTGGCTTACAATCTCCTTTCCCTTCCCTCCCCACAACAGACACCCTGTGAGGTAGATGGGGCTGAGAGAGCTCTTTTGAGGACTTTAAAATTATTACCCCATTATTTGATAGGATACCTGGTCACATTAACAGAAATCAAGGCTTCACTGGCTCCTATCAGGTAAGAATGCCAAGATTACACATTCAGTTGCTGAGTTCTGTGCATCGATTCTTAGCTTGCGGGAATCGCCTTTTAATAGTTTTTAAATTTAGATTTTTATTCTGTATATTATCTCTGTTTTTCTCTCTCTTTCTCATATTATGTTTACATTGTGCTGGTCTCAAGACCGTAATAATAAAACTAAAGTAAAACTTTTGAGGTCTGTTCACAAGAGAACAGCTCTGAGAGAACTTGCAACTGACCCAAGTTCACCCAGCAGCTGCATGTGGAGGAGCGGGGACTCAAACCCGGTTCTCCCAGATTAGAGTCCGCGCTCCTAACCACTACACCAAACTGGCTCTCTACCTCACAGGATGGTTGTGAGGGGGGAATGGGATGATGCCCTTGTATGGTTCGAGGAAGAAACGGAAGAAGAGAATTGGGATCAGACCTGAGCAGCCTAATTCTGCTGGGAAGGAAAGGGTTACTCGGGCCGCCCTTCTGACGGAAGTGGAGCGTCCCGTGTATCACCCACAACCATCTCAAGGAGAGACTTTGCCCTCCCGTGTCCTAGACAGAGAACAGGTAAAGAAGAGACCTTTCCCTTCCTTTTCTGTTTTGTTCCCAATTCAAAAATCAACATTCCAGGGATGAGAGACACTCTGAAAGCGGAGCAGGGCTGCGCCCGCATGCCACATTTCGATCCTTGCATCGGCTCCTCAAACATGCTGCAGTGACTTTCTGTAGACAGCGAGATCACCAGGTGGAGGTTTGGCTCAGGGCCAACAGAAGACCCAGACTAGGTTTGGAGGTCAAAGGTGGGGCGGGGGGGGGGGCTGACTTCACTCCCCCCCTTCATTTTGGATAAACCTGCAAATTTGGTGGTCTGCACAGAAGAAGTATCGGTGTGTAAACGGGGATGGGAGACCCTCAGGGGTCAGCTGGCGTCTCTGAAATCTGTCCTTTCAGAGCCAGTATGGTGTAGTGGTCAGGAGCGTGGACTCTAATCTGGGAGAACCGGGTTTGATTCCCCATTCCTCCTCCACATGCAGCCAGCTGGGTGACCTTGGGTCAGTCCCAAGTTCTCTCGGAGCTGTTCTCTCACGAGCAGTTCTGGAAGAGCTCTCTCAGCCCCACCTACCTCACAGGGAGTCTGTTGTGGGGAGGGGGAGGGGAAGGCGATTGTAAGCCGCTCTGAGACTCCTTTGGGCAGGGAAGGGCGGGGTATAAATCCAGTCTCTTCTCGTCTCTTCTTCTTTCTTGGCAGTTTCAAAGACATCTCAGAAAGACAGCTCTTTTGGGCCATGTCGCTGGAACTTCCTTTTTGTGTTACAGGGCAAAGGCGATCTGAGGTGGCTTTGGGGGAAAGGCCTCGGGATTCCCAAAAAGCACCTATTTCCAGGTAGGCAAGTAGGGGCTGCAATGCAGAAGGTTACTCTGGACTTGGGAGGGGGGACAAGTACTTGTGTACTTTTCTCCCTTTCTCACAAGACAAGAACTCATGGGCACTCCATGAAATTGCTGAGCAGTCGGGTTAGAACAGGTAAAAGGAAGTCCTTCTTCACCCAAAGAGTGATCAACACGTGGAATTCACTGCCACAGGAGGTGGTGGCAGCTGCAAGCATGGACGGCTTCAAGAGGGAATTGGATACACATCTGGAGCAGAGGTCCATCAGTGGCTATTAGCCCACAAGGTATAGATAGGAGCTCTCAGTCTGGGGCAAGTGATGCTCTGTATTCTTGGTGCTTGGGGGGAAACAGTTGGGAGGCTTCTGGAGTTCTGGCCCCACTGGTGGATTTCCTAATGGCATCTGGGTTTTGGCCACTGTGCGACGCAGAGTGTTGGACTGGATGGGCCACTGGCCTGATCCAACATTGGCTTCTCTTGTGTTCTTATGAGAGGGGGAGGGAGAAAGGGGGGGAGGGGAGGGAGAAAGGGGGGGGAGGAGAGGGTTGCCAAGTCCGGGTTGGAAACCACCTGGGGACTTTGGGGGTGGAGCCAGGAGAAGGTGGGGTTTGGGGAGGGGAGGGGCCTCAGCATGGTACAACGCCATAGAGTCCACCCTTCAAAGCAGCCATTTTCTCCAGGGGAGCTGATCTCTGTCAGCTGGAGATCAGTTGTAAAAGCGGGAGATCCCCAGGCCTCACCTGGAGGCTGGCAACCCTAGGGGAGAGAGAGAGGGAGGGAGGAGAGGTCAGAGGGCAGCTCCCAGGTTAAGTCAAAGAGAGGCCTCCTATTCAAGGAGATAACACCTAGACACACCTAGAGTGATGCGGCGCCCCCTAAAGGCCAGGCTTGCTGAGTCGCTCGCTCCAACCCTCTGGGAATGAGTTTGCCTGCAGCTTCTCTCCCGCTGTTTGCCTGCAAACTTTCCCTCCTCAGCAGAAGTGAAGCAAACGGGGTGCAGGCCAAAAGTGCAGCTTCCTGGGTTGCTCAGGTGTCTCTCGTGAAAGGCGTGTGCAGATTAGGAAATGCCAGCAAGCGTGTCCGTAAAAAGCCGGACGCTCGCGCCGCAGTGCAGGTACGTCCCACATGGTCACGGCGCCCTCATTTTGAGGGAGCAGTCTGGATAGCGCGCAAAACATGCATGCTCAGGCACACATGGCTTTTATGACTCTCCCAGACTGAAGAATGAGACAGGTCTACAAATTTGCAGGGGGGGGGGGGGGCGGGCGAGGAGAGAAGTCCTGTTGCTCGATGCATCCCATTGTAGTCCTGGTTAATGTGTAATGCTAACAGTTCCAGATAAGGGATAGGAGTCCTTGAAGCGTAAGGCTCTGCGCAGTGCAGCAGACCTGGAAGTTGCCAGACTGGTTTTCCTCAAGAGCCTTCACCAGGGACAGCGTCTTGCAGCCTGAGGAGGGCCTGTGGCTCAGCCAGAAAGCCTCTGCTTGGCCTGCAGAAGGTCCCAAGTTCAATCCCCACCATCACCAGTTAAAAGGACCAGGTGTTAAGTACCATTAAAGACCTCTGCCTGAGAGCCTGGAATGCTGCCGCCAGCTGGAGACAATACAGACCTTGATGGACCAAAGGTCTAATTCAGTAGAAGGCAGCTTCAGGTATTCATAGGTTGCTATTTCATTTTGCTGCCACAGAGCAGGTCCATCAGGGGCTCTTAGCCACAAGGTATCGATGGAACACTCTGTCTGGGGCAAGTGATGCTCTGTATTCTTGGTGCTTGGGGGGAAACAGTTGGGAGGCTTCTGGAGTTCTGGCCCCACTGGTGGATTTCCTAATGGCATCTGGGTTTTGGCCACTGTGCGACGCAGAGTGTTGGACTGGATGGGCCACTGGCCTGATCCAACATTGGCTTCTCTCAGGGGTCCATTGGAACAGGAGCGCACAGGAGCGCAGCTCCGGGAGTGAGGAGCCCAGGGGGCGGGCACATGACCAAGCCCCGCCCCCTCCTCGGCTTCCCCGAGCAGTGCAGAGGTGCAGCGCCCTGAGGAAAGCCCTGCTAGGGTCTTTATTGTTTTTAATGTTTTGTTTTAATATTGATGATTTTATCATTGTTCCTTTTATGACTGTGCGCTGCTTTTCCAGAGACTCGCTCAAGGTGGCATATAGATTTTCTAAGTATACCATTTTTTATCTGGGCACATGGCACAGAAGTACTGGAGAAATTTCACCAACCCTTCAGCAGCTTCCACCCCATCAGTTTGGTGTCGTGATCAGGAGTTGGATTCTAATCTGGGAGAACCGGGTTTGATTCCCCACTCCTCCACATGCAGCTGCTGGTGTGACCTTGGGCCAGTCACAAGTTCTCTCAGAGCTGTTCTCTCATGAGCAGTTCTCAAAAGACCTCTCTCAGCCCCACCTACCCCACAGGGTGTCTTGTTGTGGGGAGGGGAAGGGGAAGGGATGGGTGGTGCACATGTCCTGGGTATCTCAAGTCTACTTGAAACCTGGTGGTTTCAAGGGAGCAGGAAGAGAATGAGGGTGTGTTCTTTATGCTTATTTTTATTGCACCAAGTATTGGATGGGGAAGGGAATGGAGGAAGAGCAGGTCGGTTTCACTCACCTGTGGAGTGGAGCCTGTGGGGTGGGTGTTGCCTTCTGACACACTTCCGGCATGTTAGGGGGGGTGGCATATGCAAATGAGTTATGCTAATGAGCTCCTGCACCTCTTTTTCTATGAAATGACCCCTGGCTTCTCTTATGTTATGTTCTTATATGGAGCGGAGGTCCATGAGTGGCTATTAGCCACAAGGTACAGATGGAACACTCTGTCTGGAGCAGTGATGCACTATATTCTTGGTGCTTGGAGGAGAACAGTTGGGAGGCTTCTGGAGTTCTGGCCCCACTGGTGGACCTCCTGAGGGCACCTGGGTTTTGGCCACTGTGTGACACAGATTGTTGGACTGGAGGGGCCACTGGCCTGATCCAGCATGACTTCTCTTATCTATCTATATAAAAGAAAGTCCTCTCCCTGTAAAATCAATGCCCAGGCCAAACCGTTGGACCTAGAAACACCAGATTCGGGAAGAGCACTCCTACCATGGCGTAGGCACTCACTAAGAAGGGATGTTTAGAAATCTGACCCCCTAAGGGGGTCAAAAGGGGGGAAATGTGCTCCCCCTATTGATTCCTATGAGGCTGCCAGGCTGCTGCCTACTTGTACCCCCCACTCTCTGACTGATCAGCTGCAGAGCTTAGTGTTCTGAGATTTTTAAAAAAAACAGTTACAGGAGACTGCAGAGAGCTAACGACAGTTGAGGAAATCAGGAATGGCCAACAACCACCTGTGAGGTGCAGTAATGCTGCTGGCCCAGCCTCTCTGATGGCTCCCAACACACTCCCACCACCTCCTACACCTGACAGGCGGCTGTCTGTCAAATGCAGCAATGGTTGCAGGGTGCTTAAAGCAACGAGGGAGCCCACCCCTGCAGTAACACCTTAGTGATCCTGCTGGCCCCGCCTCCACAATGGCTTCTCATACTCCTCCCCCCTCCCCCTCTTACACTGGACAGGCAGTGATTGCACTGTCCATTGGATGTCCCATCCCTTTGATTGTCTCTGACTCAGGGTATGTAGTCAGCCTTGAGTTTCAGTGAGAAACAGTCTATAAATAACAAATAAATAAAGATATACCTGGAAGCAGTGTTCCCTCTAAGCTGAGCTAGTGTGAGATAGCTCACAGTTTTTTAGCCCCTGGCTCACACATTTCTGTCTTAACTCAGGACGGATGGCTCCAGAGCAAACTGATTTATGCAGCAGCCAAACTGCTCGCTCGCAACTGTGATGCCAGTAGCTCACAAAAGTAGAATTTTTGCTCACAGGACTCCACAGCTTAGAGGGAGCATTGCTTGGGAGGGGTGAAGAGAGTTAGATCATGAGAACATAAGAGAAGCCATGCTGGATCAGGCCAATGGCCCATCCAGTCCAACACTCTGTGCCACACAGTGGCCAAAACCCAGGTGCCATCAGGAGGTCCACCAGTGGGGGCAGAACTCCAGAAACCCTCCCACTCTTACCCCCCAAAGCAACAAGAATACAAAGAATCACTGCCCCAGACATAAGAACATAAGAGGAGCCATATTGGATCAGGCCAATGGCCCATCCAGTCCAACACTCTGTCACACAGTGGCCAAAACCCAGGTGCCCTCAGGAGGTCCACCAGTGGGGGCAGAACTCCAGAAACCCTGTCGCTCTTGCCCCCCCCAAGCACCAAGAATACAGAGCATCACTGCCACAAACAGAGCATTCCATCTATATATCACAGAGTTCCACCTATAGTTAAATCTCCTCCACCCCTGCGCTACAACCGCAATCTACACGGAGGCTGTATTCCACCAATCGGAACAGAGAACACTGAGCTGCCCGGACCGATGGCTGCTCTGGGTCTCAGGCTCCTTCCCTCGACCCTCCTGCCGAAGGAAGAGGCTTCGCGAAGCGAGGCATCTGGAGACCACATGTGAGCCGAGCTATGTCTTGAAAATCTTTATAGGCTGCTTTCCCACCACTCGAAGCAGCGTAGAACATTTGCAAACAACGTAGGTTAACGATCAAGAGACCGAGACGACAAGCAAACGCCAGGCAGAACAGCCCTCCCAGAACTGAACCGCCAAATGAACCCAAGGCCGCCTGCCAAGACGGAAAAAAGAGGCGAGGCGGGTCGTTCCAAAACCCTCGGCATTGATGTCACCATTACAGTATCTCCCAAGAAGGACCTACAACATGGCGTTCACCATTTGTGGGTGCCGAGTGTCCCAGTTTACCAGGGACAGCCCCTATTTTCTGCTAGATTCAAGTCCAGTAGCAGCAGCTCAGAGGGCAACAAGATTTTGAGGGGAGAAGAGAGAAGAGACTGGATTTATACCCCGCCCTTCACTACCCAAAGGAATCCCAGAGCAGCTTACAATCTCCTTTCCCCTCCCCACAACAGACTTCCTGTGAGGTAGGCGGGGCTGAGAGTGTCAGGTTACAACAGATAAAAGGAAGTCCTTCTTCACCCAAAGTGTGATTAACACGTGGAATTCACTGCCACAGGAGGTGGTGGCAGTTACAAGCAGGGGTCCGTTGGGGCCGGAGCGAGGCGGAGCAAAGCTCCGCCAGCTCAGGAGTGGCCACTAGGGCAGCCATGGGCCGAATCAGATTCTCTGATCTGATTCAGCCTGCTGCTGAATTGCCGCCAAAATTTGGCAGCAACTTTAAAAGCAACTGGAGGGGTGGGGGTTTGAGGGAGAGGCTCCAAACTTGCAGGGTAGCTGCTGGAACCTCTCCCACAAATACCCACCAAGTTTCAAGAAGACTGGACCAGGGGGTCCAATTCTACGGACCCCCAAACAGGTTGCCCCATTCCCTCCATTGTTCTCTATGGTAGAAAAAAAGGTAACATTTTTTTCCCACCATAGAGAACAATGGAGGGGATGGGACAATCTGTTTGGGGGCCCATAGAATTGGACCCCGTGGTCCAGTCTTCTTGAAACTTGGTGGGTATTTCAAGGAGAGGCCCCAGCAGCTACCCTGCAAGTTTGGAGCCTCTCCCTCAAACCCCCTTTCTTCCAGCCCCTCATACACCCTATGAGTTTTTGCCATTGATTTCAATGGCCCATAGGGTATAATGGGGCTGAAACTGACATTCCCTTTCTGATACACTTCCGGTGATGTCAAGGGACGTGGCATATGCTAATGAGTTATGCTAATGAGCTCCTGCAGCTCTTTTTCTACGAAAGGACCCCTGGTTACAAGCATGGACGGCTTCAAGAGGGAATTAGATAAACATCTGGAGCAGAAGGCCATCAGTGGCTCTTAGCCACAAAGTATAGATAGGAACTCTCAGTCTGGGGCAAGTGATGCTCTGTATTCTTGGTGCTTGACTGGGGGGGCAAGAGTGGGAGGGGCTTCTAGTGTCCTGGCCCCACTGCTGGACCTCCTGAGGGCACCTGGTGTTTTTGGCCACTGTGTGACAGAGTGTTGGACTGGATGGGCCACTGGCCTGATCCAACATTGGCTTCTCTTATGTTCTTATGAGACACGTGGAGAGTCACCAAAGATGGAACCCCACGACTCCATGTCCGCCTCTGCATCCACAAGTGTCGGGGTCACATCACAGGAGGTAAAAACCATAGAGTTCCAGGAGAAACAGAATGCACATTGCACTTTTTAAATGTTAACGCTGTAACTGGGGTTCTCAGTACATAGATTTGAATCCAAGAGCATTCCGCCACACGTGACATCGCTTCCAGTTACAGAACCTGCCCAATCAGATGACCCGGCTTCTTTACTAGGGCCTTTTTTGTCTCTGCCGCAGGGTCATCGCAGCTCAGAGCAGAGCGTCTGCTTTGCATACGGAAGGCCCCAGGTTCAACCTCTGGCATCCCCAGTCTTAGGCTGCAGGTCCTGGAAGAAAACCTTTCTCTTACAGAATACCCTGGCGAGCGGCTGCCAGTCAGAGCAGACAATACCTGGGAAAACTCACATCACCGAAACTAAGATCAGCTTTTCCCCGGGTGCATTTTAATGTTCTCCCTTTGGCGCCTTTAAAAGGAAGATACCCAAAGTCCCCATATCCTGAACGAATTTGTCCTTGTGGGTACCAAGAGGTTGAATCAATAGGGCGTGTCCTTTTAGACCAGGGGTGTCAAACATGCGACCCGGGGGAGCGCTTCTGTCAGGTCCGCATGGGAACTGGCCATCTCCTGCTTCCAGTTCTGTTGCTGCTGCTGCATCATTGCTTGCTTCGCCAGACTCTCTCAGTCGCTCAGCCATTTCACATTTCCCCCTGGGTCCTAGACTCAGAACTCTGAGCGTGAGATTTCTGCAGTGAATGTCAATAGATCAAAAGCAGGTTTGCAGCTTACAGATACACACCTGAACAGCATACTCAACAACACAGCACAGACATTTTGATGCAGTAATTCAGAGCAAGAGGTGTCAGTTATCAGAGACTGTTAAATAAACAAAATATTGCAAAAGTGCTAATGTCTTTTTTTTTTTGAGAAAATTTTTAAATTATTGTATAAGTATAGATACTGATCTAGAACAAGCACATAACTTATAAACAAATCATATCAACCAAATAAAAATGAAATTTCTTAACACCATTGTTATATAGCAAAATATTCATATCATACAATTAACATTTTTTACATCATTAATTACCTATACAAAAATTACCTATGCAAAAATTCCTTTCCTTATACTTCTATTTGGAATCATTTCTTCTGCTCTAACCAATCGTAAAATTTTACCCAAATTTTTTGAAAGTGAGTTCTATCTTTTTGCTTAATTATGTGGCTTAAGTTATCTAGTTCTGCGAGTTCTGTCACTCTGTCTATAATCGTTTCTATTGTTGGGGTTTCTTCTCCTTTCCACAATTTTGCCCAACTCAGTCTAGCTGCTGTAAGTATATGGACTAATAATAATAATAATAATAATAATAATAATTTAATATTAAGAGTGCTAATGTCTTAAGCATGTTTTTCTTTTAAGTTAAAAAAAATCCTTTGTGTCCTTTATAAAGTTTATATCTCCACTACCTGGTGTTACATTTTATGATACACACGGCCCAGCCCAACAAGGTCTCATTTATGTCAGATCCGGCCCTCATAACAAATGAGTTCCACACCCCTGTTTTAGACTGTCCTTCTTACAAAGACATGTGTGACGAACGGTTATCTCCATTATTCCAAAAATTCCTGGGAAGAGATGAAAAATCCTATCTAGCTGTTCTCCTTATAGATCAATCACACCCGACTACAGAGAAAGTTGCAAAGTATTGTACTACAGCAAGATCTTTCCGAACCGCTTTGGAGAAACAGAATGCACATTGCACTTTGAAATGTTAACACTGCACCTGAGATTCTTAGGCTATCGATTTGTAGCATTGCATTTTTTAATCTCAATGTTTATTGTGTTTATTTTTGCTGGTCGTTGAGCGTAATCCATCCGTCAATCAATATCAGACTTGATGTGTTCTGTATGTCCCGCCCATTATCTGAATTAGAAGAAGAAGAAGAGATTAGATTTATATCCCGTCCTTCGCTCACTTAAGAGTCTCAGAGTGGCTTACAAACTCCTTTCCCCTCCCCTCCCCACAACAGACACCCTGTGAGGTAGGTGGGGCTGAGAACTCTTTCCCAAGCTGTCCTTGAGAGAATAGCTGGTGCAGAGCTATGGCTTGCCCACGGTCATCCAGCAGGTGCAAGTGGAGGAGTGGGAAATCAAACCCGGTTCTCCCAGATTAGAGCCCGCGCACTTAACCCCTACACCAGACTGGCTCTCACACCAGACTGGCTCTCTGCTTAGTTGCTTTACATCTTCTTCTCTGTGCAGGATCACCCTCAGCACACCGTAGAACAGGATGTCCAAGGTCTTCTCTACCAGCCTGCGCTGCCGCTTGCCCGTCCTGCTGTTCTTCTTCCAGGGTGCCCTGCTGGTGCTCTTTGTTCTCTTTGTGACTTACGACGAGCACACGGACGCTGCTGCCCAGCCGCCTGATGCCGACCCAAGCGCCAACCAGCTCTACGACATCTTCTCCCTGTTCCAGGACATCCAGTTGATGTTGCTGGTGGGCCTGGGCCTCCTGTTGGCGTTCATGAAGGGCTACGGGATCAGTGCTGTCGCCTACAACTTCCTGTTGGCCAACTTTGCCACTCAGTGGGGCCTGGTCGTCCAGGGTTTCATACATTACTACCACCAGGGGAAGGTCCGCCTGGGCCTCTACAACGTCCTCACTGCCGAATTTGCAGCCATTACCGTTGTAATCTCCGTGGGGGCGATCCTGGGCCGCACAAGCTCCCTCCAGCTTCTCCTCATGGCACTGTGTGAAGTCCCCCTCTACGTGGCCTGCGAGTGGTTGACCGTGAGTCACTTCCAGGCTGTGGACGTTGGAGGAACCATAACGCTCCATGTCTTTGCTTGCTATTTTGGCCTAGGTGTCTCCTTCGCCCTCTACCGGCCAGGCCTGAGGCAAGGACACCCAAAGGAGAGCCCCTCTTATCTCTCGGACCTCCTGTCCTTGGTGGGAACCATGATCCTTTGGGTCTTCTGGCCCAGTTTTGTTGCTTCCCTCGTCCAGGAGGGTGATACCCAGCACAGGGCTGTGGTCCACACATGGATTACTCTCAGCGCCAGCGCCTTGACCTCGTTTGCGACCTCCAGCCTCCTGGAGAAGAAGGGAAAGCTGACCATGAGCCACCTGCAGAACGCTACGTTGGCTGGAGGAGTGGCCATTGGTGCCGTGGCAGACATGGCCATCACTCCCGCTGGAGCCTTTGCCCTGGGCATCCTTTCTTCTCTGGCCTGTATCCTCGGCTTTAAATACGTGACCCCCTTTTTGGCCACGAAAATCCACTTCCAGGACCAGTGCGGCATCCACAACCTTCATGGCCTGCCCGGTATCGTCGGCGCCGTGGGTGGAATTGCGGCCATCTTGTTAATACCTGATGAGAACTATGGACTCCGCCTCTACCAGGTCTTCCCTCCACGGGCCCCGCCTCTAGACAACGTCACCATGGCGGAGGCGACCTCAGCGGGGCAGGCACTGGGAAGGACCGCCTCACAGCAAGCTCTCTACCAGGCCGCAGGCCTCGGTTCGTCCTTCGTCATATCCCTCGTGGGAGGATACCTCACAGGGCTGGTTATGAAACTGCCCTTCTTAGCCCAGCCACCTGATGAACTCTGCTTCGACGACAGTCTTTACTTTAAGATCCAGGAACTGACAGAGACCTTGCCTATGGGCCAAGCTAGTGAGGACCTTCAACTGCCCCTGAAAGATAATGTTTAATACCTACAATGCTCAACGGTCCAAATGTCTGCAAAACTCTGCTGGCTTCCACTCTCCGATGGACACTATTCAAGGTGTTCTTTTCGAACACCGAGTTTATATGCACATTGGAACTTTAAACGTACTGTAATCAGTATGCCCTTAATATCAACCGTGATTCACAAAGTTTCTAAATGCAAACAAAAAAAGTCTCTGAGAATGTCCAAAGTTCACAAAAATTTCAAATACAAACAAGATTCTGCTCTTCGTTTCATATTCTTCTTCAGAAAATGACTTCTACTGAAGATGGCGAGATCTCCACAAAAGAGACTTCAAGTGAGAAACGTAGACAGATTTATAGGTTCTCCCCAACCTCTGGGGCATTTCCTATCAAATACAACTCGTCATAAATCTTGACACTTTACTAACGGGCAACCGGTCCTTAACACTGGAACTAATCTCCAAAGTCGGCTAGCCTTGAGGAGTGTCTGTATATGTAATGAGACAAGAAACCAATATCCCTGTTAAGTCCTGAGGGGCATTTGTTCCAAGTGCTGTAATAACTCGTAATTCAGCAGTTTTCTTTTCCATTCTGTTTCTGAAATTCCTTTGCAATAAAACAGCTACTTTGCGGTCACCCTCTGAGTGTCCTCTAAGAAAAGGATGCTGTCAATTAACCCCATGTTTGAGAGGAGACCAATACGAAACGAAGAGCAGAATCTAGAGCCTGCATCTTGTTTGTATTTGAAAACTTTGTGAACTTTGTACATGCTCAGAGACTTTTTTGTTTGCATTTAGAAACTTTGTGAATCCCAGTTGCTGTTGAGTACATACTGATTATAGTCTGTTTAAAGTCCCAATGTGCATATGAACTTGGTATTCAGAACATTTGTTATCTGTGTCATTTTCAGTGCTTTGTCCTGGAAGATTCTGTAACCACCGCACCACACTGTCTGCGCTCCACTTTATATGCAAACGAGACAGACATGTGAATTGTAAGAAGGGGTTGCCCGCATCAGGTCTAATCTGAGCCACAGACTTATTTGATACATGTAAACCTTGCAGCATTAGCCAGTGGTGAAGAGAGACTCTTGGAATTTTAGTTTAGTTAGCAGTGCATTTGTATTCACTTTTCTATCTGAAGAAGCGTGCGCTCACACGAAAACTTACGCCCGAAATTAAACTTTGTTGGTGTTAAAGTTGCCACAAGACTAAAATCCTTGTTCTGTATGGCACAAGTTTTTTTTTTTAAAAAATTCTGTTTTCCCCTTCAAGTCGGGGCAAGATGCCTTGAAATATGAAGAGGTGTGGACTCCGTATGTATGTATGTATGAGCTCTGTATGTCTGTATGAGGATGGAGCTCCATATTTATGTATGAGCAAGCTCCACATGAGCGGGACAGCTCTCGTGACTGAAAAGGATCCCTTGTGTTTTCCAGCGCTGGAATTCAGGATTTGTTTTAGGACAGGATTCCGTTTTCTTTTTAACTGCCCCCCACACAAAGCTAGACACAGATTCTCCAGTGGGGCGCTTTCACGTACACTAAATAACACACTTCCAATCCACTTTCAATGCACTTTGCAACTGGATTTTACCGTGGCCCTTTCTGCATCTATGTTTTGCCCTGGATTCAGAGTACATCCAGTTTGTAGCGGTTAAGTGCACGGACTCTAAACTGGGAGAACCGGGTTTGATTCCCCACTCCTCCACTTGCACCGGCTGGATGACCTTGGGCAAGCCATAGCTCTGGCACAGCTGTTCGTGAAAAAGAGCAGTTTCTCTCACCCCACCTACTTCACAGGGTGTCTGTTGTGGGGAGGGGAAGGGAAAGGAGTTTGCAAGCCGCTCTGAGACTCCTTCAGGTAGTGAAGGGCGGGGTATAAATCCAATCTCCTCCTCCTCCTCTTCTTCTTCTTCATCACATTCCAGTGTCACTCCCTCTTCGCTGCACAGGTAATTTTTGTTTCTGCATGAATTTAGCAGGACTCTGTCCCCAGAGTGGTTTTGTCACAGTTTTGCCCTGCATTTTCTTTCTTTTCTTTCCCCCCCCCTGCATTTTCTGAGACCTGTTTTGGGGTGGGTCTTTGGGATGTGCCGGTTTCACCACGCTGAACTAGAACTGTTAATGTGCGCCTTTAAGCATGCATTGCCCATTGTTTCCCCCTCTGTCCCTGATATGATGTAGTGTAGGAACGACAGTGACGCCAGATTAAAGCGTCTTCAGCACGGGAATCGGGAAACTGTGATCCGGATTCAGCGCAGTCACACACAATATATGCAGAAATGGAGAAAAAAGGTAGAGCAAAGGCATACCTGATGGAGTGCTGGGATAAGATGGAGCAAAGACTGAACGCAGAGATGGCCGAAACTCACTTGCAAACAGTCGCCGAAGCGAATTGAAACTGCATTATTTAGCAAGTGTGAAAGTGTCCCAGGTCTGGAAATCAGAGTTTTGGGGGTTTTTTCTTTGTGAATCGGAACACTCCAGCCTAGATTATTTGGGAACGAGAAGTTAAAATACCTCCAGCATATACTGTTATTTTGCAATTCTGGCGTTTGCATTGCTCGATGAAGGGTGGGGAAGAAGGAGAGATGCAGTAATAAAAAAAAATCAAAAATGTATGATGGTCACACATGAAAAAAGCTCTTTCCAGCTGGCAGGATCATGCAGATTCTCGAAGTTGGTGTTTCAGATAATCCTAGGCTGAGCACGCAGCTAGCTGGACCTGAGGGAAGCAGTTTCCTGACCAGACAGCAGTCCTAAGAGCTCTTTCCAGGTAGTAAACCTACTGGTCCTTTCCGCACTAGACCTGAAATCCTGGTTCAACCCTGTCCCCGAACTTACATTCTACACTACACTCGAGTTCACCCCTGCAATTATCTCAGGGCTGCGGTGGCTCAGAGGTTAAGATGCTGAGCTGCAGACTGGAAGGTCGGTAGTTCGGCGGTTCTAAGACCCGAGTGCCGCGTGACGGAGTGAGTTCCCCACTCTGGCCCCAGCTCCTGCCAACCTAGTAGTGCGAAAGAAAGAAATTGCAAGTAGATAAAGACGTACCGCTTCGGTGGGAAGGTAACAGCGTTCCGTGCGCCTCGACATTTAGTCATGCTGGCCACGTGACCACGGAGACGTCTTCGGACAGCGCTGGCTCTTCGGCTTGGAAACGGAGAGGAGCACCGCCCCCTAGAGTCAGATTCGACTGGCTTTCGAGCAAGGGAAACCTTGACCTTTACCTACTTTTACATTCTACACTACATGCGAGTTCACCCCTGTAATTATCTCGGGGGAATTTTTTTTGTTTCCACATTACATTGAGGTCACCCCGGTTTCACCCCACACTTGTCCCGGGATAAACGGATGCTGTTATAACCAGGGATAAATGCAAGGTATTGTGTCGCGAGTTGAACTCTGATAAAACCAGGGATGAGAAAGGACCACTGAGTAGAAAGTAGGATGCTGAACAACTCTTGCTGAAGACGGCACTCTCGCTGCACGCGGTACTTGATAGAACAACTTTAGAGTCCCGTGGTCTCTTTAAGACCCACAAAATTTTATTCAAGATATGGAGAACCCAAAAGCTCGTACCTTGAATAAAACTTTGTTGGTCCTGAAGGGGCCACTGGACCCTAAATTTGTTCTACTGCTTCAGGCCAACACGGCTGACCACCTGGACTTTACCTGATAGTAAGTTTGCCGAGTGATGAGGGAAAGGGCAGTCGAGTCGCGGATGTCTTCTGGTGACCCCGTAAGGTTTTCAAGCAAGAGACACACAGAGCTGGTTTAGAACGGATAAAAGGAAGTCCTTCTTCACCCAAAGAGTGATTAACTCGTGGAATGCACTGCCACAGGAGGTGGTGGCGGCTACAAGCATGGACGGCTTCTAGAGGGAATCGGATAAACATATAGAGCAGAGGTCCATCAGTGGCTATTAGCCACAAGGTATAGGTAGGAACTCTCGGTCTGGGGCAAGCGATGCTCTGTATTCTTGGTGCTTGATGGGGGGGGGCAGTAGTGGGAGGGCTTCTAGTGTCCTGGCCCCACTGGTGGACCTCCTGAGGGTACCTGGTGTTTCTGGCCACTGAGTGACACAGAGTGTTGGACTGGATGGGCCATTGGCCTGATCCAACACTGGCTTCTCTTATGTTCTTATACATATGGAGCAGAGGTCCATCAGTGGCTATTAGCCACAAGGTAAAGATAGGGACTCTTGGTCTGGGGCAAGTGATGCTCTGTATTCTTGGTGCTTGGGGGGAGGGGGGGACAACAGTGGGAGGGCTTCTAGTGTCCTGGCCCCACTGGTAGACCTCCGGACGGGAACCTGGTGTTTCTGGCCACTGTGTGACACAGAGTGTTGGACTGGAGGGGCCACTGGCCTGATCCAACATTGGCTTCTCTTATGTTCTTATGTTTGCCATTGCTTGCCTCTCCATAGCAACTCTGGACTTCCTTAGTGGTCTCCCATCCAAGCTGTCCCTGCTTTGCTTGCACGATCTGATGAGATCAGGCTAGCCTAGACCAGGGCTGGGCAAACTGTGGCTCGGGAGCCGCATGCGGCTCTTTCACGTATATTATGTGGCTCCAGGCAGGGCGGCTGGGGAAGCTAAGTATCATTAGCAAACAAATATCACTGGTCAAATTAATATCATCAATATCTGCTTTTACCTCTTTTGTTATTATTTTTGGCAGTCTCATTTAATGTTAAGAAAAAGCAAATGTGCTTATTTCCCAATAAAAGCAGGTAATATTTGTTCATGTCTTGCGGCTCTCAAACATCTGATGTTTATTCTATGTGGCTCTCACGTTAAGCAAGTTTGCCCACCCCTGCTCTAGGTGGCTCTGACGCTGAGCAAGTTCGCCCACCCCTGGACTAGACCATCAAGGGCAGAGCAATAGTTTAGTGCTGGGCAACCCCATAGCATTTTTGCGGCAAGAGGCATTCAAAAGTGGTTTGCCATCACCTGCCCCTGTGTAGCAACCCTGGATTCCCTCGGTGCTCTCCAAGTATTAACCGGCACTGACCCCCGCTTACCTTCCAAGGCCTGAAGAGGCTAGTGTGGGCTATCTGTTGGAAGTTCCAGGCGCAAGGTCTCTGCCTCAGCCTCCAGACTTTATGTCAAGAGAGACTGGATAGCTAGAGAGGCACACTGACCTTTCTTCCTGTGTTTACTGTTCCGCCACTGACCCCTTTGAAATGCAGACTGTGTTCGCAGGGACCATTCCCCCTTCCTTCCATTCTCTCTCAGACGAAGATGAACTCTCTCCCTGCATGCACCAAGAGAGACGACATGCTGTCCTCTGTCGGAACCATGAGGCAGATGGCCTTCTCGCCATCTGGTTCCATCCTCTTGCTAGTAAGTCAGTACGCCATCCTGTCTCTACTCTTTCCTCTCCAAAGTGCACTTCTCAAATAAAGAGAAAAGTATTTCTCCCTTAAACTTGCTACGTGGCTCTGTGCAGCTTTGTAACCCACATCATGGCAGAGACAAACAGAGGTGGTTGGCCCTTGCCTGCCTCTGCGTAGCAACCCCGGACTTCCTTAGTGGTCTCCCATCCAAATACTAACTAGGGCTGACCCTACTTAGCTTCTGAGATCTGAAGAGACTGGGCAAGCCTGAGCTTTCCAGGTCAGGGCACAGATGCTCAGAGGTGGTTTGCCATTGCCTACCTCTGCATAGCAACCCTGGACTTCCTTGACTGTCTCCTATCCAAGTACTAACTCAGGCTGACCCTGCTTAGCTTCCGAGATCTGAAGAGACTGGTCTAGCCTGGGCTATCCAGGTCAGGGCATGTCTGCCCAGGAGCCAGCCAAATTCCCTGACCAAAGAGATTTGTGGGGTAGTTCTTTGGGGAAAGGAGAGCATGAAGGGCTTGGGACCGTGTGGAAGAAAGTTGGGGGAAGGGCACTACCCTGGCAGCAGTTTGAAGGCCTGGGCTTGAGAGCTTTGGTCATTTGTGGATCAGCTTTTTCTCCCTTCCGCTGCCAGGCCCAATGACGCCAGGAGGGAGGCTTCCCACAGCTTCTGAGAGGCTCCGGGGAGCAGCCCGAAGACACGCCGGCGCCCTCTCTGCGCAGCAGGGGATCTGGGACGTCCTGCTTCCAGGCTCTCTCTGTGCCTGGAGCCAAATGCGCCACTGGGAGAGGCGGGCTTCTGGAAGGCTTGCCCGACAGCGCTGTCCCTTTGGCTTGGCCCGAGGCCAGCGGCTCCGAGATGCCCAAGAGCGAAGCCGAGGAGGACTCGTTAGAGCAAATAATCACCAACAGACTCCGACGGGGCCTGTGTTTGTTTTGCTAATTGTCAGCATGGAACATGGTTCCCATTCTGATGAAGGAGCGCCAGCGGAGAGCCGGCTGAGAACGGCCCAGCTTGGTTAGTCCAGTCCCGATCTGTTAGCAGAGTGCTTAAATGAAGCTACAAACGCAGCAGCGTCACTTTACCGGGTTACCCAGCTTACAAAGCTACACAGAGCAACGCTGCAGGTTTAGAAGAGAAATTCTCCTCCTCTTTATTCGAGAAGGACACTTTGGGTAGGAAAGAGCAGGGACACGATAGAGTACTAACTTACAAACGAACGGATGGTAGCAGGTGGCAAGAGGCCCATCTGCCTCATGGTGCCAAGAGAAGACCGCATGTCTCTCTCTCTCGATGCATGTGGGAAGAGTAGCTTGTCTTCATCGGCATGTGAGTGGGAGGAAGGGAGGAAGGAAGAAAGGAGGGAGGAAGGGAGGAAGGAAGGAAGAGAGGGAGGGAGGGAGGGAGGAAAAGAGGGAGGGAGGGAGGGAGAAAGGGAGAAAGGGAGGGAGGGAGGGAGGGAGGGAGGAAAGAAGGAAAGCAGGGAGGGAGGGAGGAAGGAAAGAAGGGAGGGAGGAAGGAAGGGAGGAAGGAAAGAAGGGAGGGAGGGAGGAAGAAAGGAATGGAGGGAGGGAGGGAGGGAGGGAGGAAGGAAAGAAGGGAGGGAGGGAGGAAGGGAGGGAGGAAGGAAGAAAGGGAGGGAGGGAGGAAGAAAGAAAGAAAGGGAGGAAGGAAAGAAGGGAGGGAGGAAGGGAGGGAGGGAGGGAGGAAGAAAGGAAGGAAGGAAGAAAGAAAGGGAGGAAGGGAGGGGGGAGGGAGGGAGAGAGGGAGGGAGGGAGGGAGGAAGGAAGGAAGGAAAGAAGGGAGGGAGGGAGGAAGGGAGGGAGGGAGGAAGGGAGGGAGGAAGAAAGGGAGGGAGGGAGGAAGAAAGAAAGAAAGGGAGGAAGGAAAGAAGGGAGGGAGAAAGGGAGGGAGGAAGAAAGGAAGGAAGAAAGAAAGGGAGGAAGGGAGGGGGGAGGGAGGGAGAGAGGAAGGAAGGGAGGGAGGAAGGAAGGAAGAAGGGAGGGAGGGAGGAAGGAAGGAAGGGAGGAAGAAAGGAATGGAGGGAGGAAGGGGGGAGGAAGGAAGGAAAGAAAGAAGGGAGGGAGGGAGGAAGAAAGGGAGGGAGGGAGGAAGAAAGAAAGGGAGGAAGGAAAGAAGGGAGGGAGGAAGAAAGGAAGGAAGAAAGAAAGGGAGGAAGGGAGGGGAGAGGGAGGGAGGAAGAAAGGAATGGAGGGAGGAAGGGAGGGAGGGAGGAAGGAAGGAAAGAAGGGAGGGAGGGAGGAAGGAAGGAAGGGAGGGAGGGAGGGAGGGAGGGAGGGAGGAAGGAAGGAAGGAAGGGAGGGAGGGAGGGAGGGAGGGAGGAAGGAAAGAAGGGAGGGAGGAAGGGAGGAAGGAATGGAGGGAGGAAGGGAGGGAGGGAGGGAGGAAGGAAGGAAAGAAGGGAGGGAGGAAGGGAGGAAGGAAGAAAGGGAGGGAGGGAGGAAGGAAAGAAGGGAGGGAGGAAGGGAGGGAGGAAGAAAGGAAGGAAGGAAGGGAGGGAGGGAGGGAGGGAGGGAATGAGGGAGGGAGGAAAGAAGGGAGGGAGGGAGGGAGGGAGGAAGGAAGGAAGGAAAGAAGGGAGGGAGGGAGGAAGAAAGGAAGGGAGGGAGGGAGGAAAGAAGGAAAGCAGGGAGGGAGGGAGGAAGGAAAGAAGGGAGGGAGGAAGGAAGGGAGGAAGGAAAGAAGGGAGGGAGGGAGGAAGAAAGGAATGGAGGGAGGAAGGGAGGGAGGGAGGGAGGAAGGAAAGAAGGGAGGGAGGGAGGAAGGGAGGGAGGAAGGAAGAAAGGGAGGGAGGGAGGGAGGAAGAAAGAAAGGGAGGAAGGAAAGAAGGGAGGGAGGAAGGGAGGGAGGGAGGAAGGGAGGGAGGAAGAAAGGAAGGAAGAAAGAAAGGGAGGAAGGGAGGGGGAGGGAGGGAGAGAGGAAGGGAGGGAGGGAGGAAGGAAGGAAGGAAGGAAAGAAGGGAGGGAGGGAGGAAGGGAGGGAGGGAGGGAGGAAGGAAGAAAGGGAGGGAGGGAGGAAGAAAGAAAGAAAGGGAGGAAGGAAAGAAGGGAGGGAGGAAGGGAGGGAGGAAGAAAGGAAGGAAGAAAGAAAGGGAGGAAGGGAGGGGGGAGGGAGGGAGAGAGGAAGGGAGGGAGGGAGGGAGGAAGGAAGGAAGGAAAGAAGGGAGGGAGGGAAGAAGGAAGGAAGGGAGGAAGAAAGGAATGGAGGGAGGAAGGGGGGAGGGAGGGAGGAAGGAAGGAAGGAAAGAAGGGAGGGAGGAAGGGAGGGAGGAAGAAAGAAAGGGAGGAAGGGAGGGGGGAGGGAGGGAGAGAGGAAGGAAGGAGGGAGGGAGGAAGGAAGGAAGGAAAGAAGGGAGGGAGGGAAGAAGGAAGGAAGGGAGGAAGAAAGGAATGGAGGGAGGAAGGGGGGAGGGAGGGAGGAAGGAAGGAAGGAAAGAAGGGAGGGAGGAAGGGAGGGAGGAAGAAAGGGAGGGAGGGAGGAAGAAAGAAAAGGAAGAAGGAAAGAAGGGAGGGAGGAAGGGAGGGAGGAAGAAAGGAAGGAAGGAAGGGAGGGAGGAAGGAAGGAAGGGAGGAAGAAAGGAATGGAGGGAGGGAGGGAGGAAGGAAGGAAGGAAAGAAGGGAGGGAGGAAGGGAGGGAGGGAGGAAGGGAGGGAGGGAGGAAGGAAGGAAGGGAGGGAGGAAGGGAGGGAGGAAGGAAGGGAGGGAGGAAGGGAGGGAGGAAGGAAAGAAGGGAGGGAGGGAGGGAGGGAGGAAGGGAGGGAGGAAGGGAGGGAGGAAGGAAGGGAGGGAGGAAGGGAGGGAGGAAGGAAAGAAGGGAGGGAGGGAGGGAGGGAGGAAGGAAAGAAGGGAGGGAGGGAGGGAGGAAGAAAGGAATGGAGGGAGGAATGGAGGGAGGAATGGAGGGAGGGAGGGAGGAAGGAAGGAAGGAAAGAAGGGAGGGAGGAAGGGAGGGAGGAAGAAAGGGAGGGAGGGAGGAAGAAAGAAAAGGAAGAAGGAAAGAAGGGAGGGAGGAAGGGAGGGAGGAAGAAAGGAAGGAAGGAAGGGAGGGAGGAAGGAAGGAAGGGAGGAAGAAAGGAATGGAGGGAGGGAGGGAGGAAGGAAGGAAGGAAAGAAGGGAGGGAGGAAGGGAGGGAGGGAGGAAGAAAGGGAGGGAGGGAGGAAGAAAGAAAGGGAGGAAGGAAAGAAGGGAGGGAGGAAGGGAGGGAGGGAGGGAGGAAGAAAGGAAGGAAGGAAGGGAGGGAGGAAGGAAGGGAGGGAGGAAGGGAGGGAGGAAGGAAAGAAGGGAGGGAGGGAGGGAGGGAGGAAGGAAAGAAGGGAGGGAGGGAGGGAGGAAAGAAGGGAGGGAGGAAGGGAGGGAGGGAGGAAGGAAGGAAGGAAAGAAGGGAGGGAGGGAGGAAGAAAGGAATGGAGGGAGGAAGGGAGGGAGGAAGGAAGGAAGGAAAGAAGGGAGGGAGGAAGGAAGGAAGGAAAGAAGGGAGGGAGGGAGGAAGAAAGGAATGGAGGGAGGGAGGGAGGAAGGAAGGAAAGAAGAAAGGGAGGAAGGGAGGGAGGAAGGGAGGAAGGAAGGAAGGGAGGGAGGGACAAAGAAAGAAAGGGAGGGAGGAAGGAAAGAAGGGAGGGAGGAAGAAAGGAAGGAAGAAAGAAAGGGAGGGAGGAAGGGAGGGAGGGAGGGAGGAAGGGAGGGAGGAAGGAAAGAAGGGAGGGAGGGAGGAAGGGAGGGAGGAAGAAAGTAAGGGAGGGAGGGAGGGAGGGAGGAAGGGGAAATTGGTCCCTGAAAGCCCAATCTGCATTTCAAAGGGGACAGTGGCAGAAGAGTAGATACAGGAAGAAAGGTCTGTGTGCCCATCTATTTATTTATTTATTTATTTGATTTCTAGGCCGCTCTCCCCACATTTCGCAGGCTCAGAGCAGCTTACAAGACCTGGTGAACCAGGATTCACTTTACATTTCAAAATAGTTAAAACAGTACAAAACATACATAATTAAAACATAGTAACAATTAAAGTGCTCAACACTCAGTACAACAGATGGCATCTCCCTGATGAAACCAAGTGCCACATCCCCGGCGGCAGATGATAATGTCAGCGGTCGACATTGGTGGATGTAATATGGGGGGCAGGGAGGGAAAGGAGAAGGTGGCGACCCCTTTTCATACGCCTGGCGGAAGAGCTCCGTCTTGCAGGCCCTGCAGAACTGCATCAGGTCCCACAGGGCCCTGATCTCCTCCGGGAGCTCATTCCACCAGGTCAGGGCCGCCACCGAAAAGGCCCTTCCCCTCATGGTAGCGAGCCTGGCTTCTCTGGGGCCAGGTGTAATTAAACGATGTTGGGCCTCAGACCGTAGTGCTCTCTCGGGGGGACATGCAGGGAAAGGCGGTCCTTCAGGTAGGTCGGACCCAGGCCATTTAGGGTTTTAAAGGTAAGCACCAGCACCTTGAAGCGAATTCGGTACGCTATTGGCAGCCAGTGCAGTGCCACCAGCGCAGGACGGATGTGCTCCCGTCTCGGGAGACACATCAACAGCCTCGCTGTGGCATTCTGCACCAGCTGCAGCCTCCGGATTTGCGACAAGAGCAGCCCCATGTAGAGAGCGTTACAATAGTCTAACCTCGAGGTGACCGTTGCATGGATCACTGTGGCCAGGTCAGCGCGGTCCAAGAAGAGAACCAACTGCCGCGCCAGCCTCAGATGGTAAAAGGCCGACTTGGCAGTGGCTGCTACCTGGGCCTCCATGGACAAGGAGGGATCCAGGAGCACTCCCAAACTCCTCACCACCGGCGCAGGCACCATCAGCGCCCTGTCGAATGCCGGGAGTGGGAGCCCCGACCATGGGCCGCCCCTACCCAGGTATAGGACCTCCGTCTTCGCTGGGTTCAGCTTCAGTCTACTCAGCCTGAGGCATCCAGCCGCAGCGTGCAATGCCCGGTCAAGATCGTCTGGTCCGGAGCCAGACTGGCCGCCCAACATCAAATAAAGCTGGGTGTCATCAGCATACTGATGACACCCCAGCCCCTCCCTCCGGACCAACTGGGCTGTTAAAAAGCATCGGGGACAGAACCGCCCCCTGAGGCACTCCACATTCGAGTGGGTGCCTCCGGGACGGCTGATCCCTGAGCGCCACCCTCTGTCCCCGACCCTGGAGAAAAGAAGCAAGCCACTGTAAAGCAAGCCCCTGTATCCCGGCGTCGGCGAGGCAACAGGTCAGCAGCCGATGACTGACTGTGTCGAACGCAGCCGACAGGTCAAGCAGCAGCAAAACTGCCATGCCGCCAAGATCCAGATGTCTCCGGAGGTCATCCGTAAGGGCGACCAGAGCAGTCTGCGTACCGAACCCCGGGCGGAAGCCTGACTGGAAGGGATCTAACACCGAAGCATCATCCAGGAAACCCTGTAACCGTATCGCCACCGCCCTCTCAATTAATTTGCCCAGATATGGCAAATTGGACACATCTAGCTATCTAGTCTCTCTGGCCACTCATTCTGGAGGTCTGAGACAGGGGACATGGCATCTGGAACTTCCAGCACAGACTAGCCCGATCTCGTCAGATCTCAGAAGCTAAGCAGGCTCAACCCTACTTGGATGGGCAGCCACTAAGGACATCCAGGGGTGCCACGCAGAGGACCCCCTACGGGGATCCAATAATTTGGCTGCAACTTGATGGCAAATGATTACTAGCCCTGACCTGGCTGGCCAAGGCTAGCCTGATCTCATCGGATCTCAGAAAACTTAGCAGGGTCAACCCTGGTTAGTATTTGGGTGGGAGAACACCAAGGAAGTCTAGAGTTGCTGCACGGAGGCAGGCAAGGGCAAACCACTTGTTAGTCTCTTGCCTTGACAACCCCACCAGCTCGCCTTAAGTCAGTTTCTATTTGATGGCATTTCCCAGGGGTCCGTTGGAGCGGGAGCGCAGCTCCAGGAGTGAGGAGCCCAGAGGGCGGGCACATGACCAAGCCCCGCCCCCTCCTCAGCTTCCCCAAGCAGTGCAGAGGCGCAGCGCCCCGGGGAAAGCCCTGCTAGGGTCTTGATTGTTTTTAATGTTTTGTTTTAATATTGATAATTTTATCATTGTTCCTTTTATGACTGTGTGCTGCTTTTCCAGAGACTTGCTCAAGGTGGCATATAAATTTTCTAAGTATACCATTTTTTATCTGGGCACATGGCACAGAAGTACTGGAGAAATTTCACCAACCCTTCAGCAGCTTCCACCCCATCAGTCTGGTGTAGTGGTCAGGAGTTGGACTCTAATCTGGGAGAACCGGGTTTGGTTCCCCACTCCTCCACATGCAGCTGCTGGTGTGACCTTGGGCCAGTCACAAGTTCTCTCAGAGCTGTTCTCTCATGAGCAGTTCTCAAAAGACCTCTCTTAGCCCCACCTACCTCACAGGGTGTCTTGTTGTGGGGAGGGGAAGGGAAAGGGATGGGTGGTGCACATGTCCTGGGTCTCTCAAGTCTACTTGAAACCTGGTGGTTTCAAGGGAGCAGGAAGAGAAGGAGGGTGTGTTCTTTACGCCTATTTTTATTGCACAAAGTATTGGACGGGGAAGGGAATGGAGGAAGAGCAGGTCAGTTTCACTCACCTGAGGAGCGGAGCCTGAGGGGTGGGTGTTGCCTTCTGACACACTTCCGGTATGTTAGGGGGTGTGGCATATGCAAATGAGTTATGCTAATGAGTTATGCTAATGAGCTCCTGCACCTCTTTTTCTACGTAATGACCCCTGGCATTTCCCATCATCAGCTGTAACTATACTGGGATGAAAATGCCACTCCAACAAGGTTCCACTTTAGATAGGGGGTCCCAGTGTTCCCTCTCAGCTGAGTCAGTGTGAGCTAGCTCACCATTTTTTAGCCTCCGGCTCACACATTTTTGTCTCTGCTCAGGAAGGAGGGCTGCAGAGCAAACTAATTTAGACAGCAGCCGAATCGCTCACGCACAACTTTAATGCCAGTGGCTCACGAAGCAGAATTTGTGCCCGCGAGACTCCACAGCTTAGAGAGAGCATTAGTTACCTCCAGGGTTCCCGCTAAGCTGTGTGCGTAAGCGGCCACTCATGAACCCCTGCTCAGCAGCTGCCTGGAGTCACAAAAAGTCTTGCAAAAAAGTCTTGCACTGCCCGCTGCCCATTTTAAGATCCCAGCATTTACATTCAGCTCAGTAGGGGCAAAAAATAAGAGGGAACATTGGTGGCCACCTTCCAGGAGAGCTCCCAGGATCCCAACTGATCCTCATATTGCAGAGATCAGTTTCCCCTGGAGAAAATGGCTGCTTTGGAGGGTGGAACCCATGGCATTATACCCCACTGAGGTCCCTCCCATAGCCCAAAACCCCACCCTCTTCGGACCCCACCTCCAAGTCTCCACAAATTTCCCAAGCTGGAGTTGGCAATCTTAGGTCTTCAGGTCTTCTTTCCTGTTCTGTTTGGCCCTGCATGTTCTGAAGGGGACCTTCTATGTCGCACGGCCAACCTCCAGGCGGGGCTGGAGGTCTCCTGGAATTACAACTCATCAGCAGAGATCAGTTCCCCTGCAGGAAATGGGGATGGTTTGGAAGGTGGCATTATACCGTGCTGAGGTCCCTCCCCTCCCCAAACCCCGCCCTCCCCAGACTCCGCCTCCAAAGCGCCAAGAATTTCCCAACCTGGAGCTGGCTTCGGAACGGGGAAGTTCCCTTGAGTTACCACGGCCAGTAGCCACTGATAGACCTCACCTCTGCGAATCTGCCGAACCCCATGAAGAAGAAGAAGAAGAATGGAGGAGGAGGAGGAGGAGATTGGATTTATACCCTGCCCTTCACTCAGAGTCTCAGAGCAGTTTACAATCTCCTTTCCTTTCCCCCTCCCCACAACAGACACCCCGTGGGGCTGAGAGAGCTCTTCCAAGGACTGCCCTTGAGAGAACAGCTCTTGTCAGCGCTATGGCTTGGCCAAGATCATCCAGCAGGTGCAAGTGGAGGACTGGGGAATCAAACCTGGTTCTACCAGATTAGAGTCCACGCACTTAACCACTACACCAAACTGGCTCAGAAGGAGGAGGAGGAAGAGGGGGGGATTGGATTTATACCCTACCCTTCACTGCCCGAAGGAGTCTCAGAGGGGCTTACAGTCTCCCTTCCCCTCCCCACAACAGACACCCCGTGAGGTAGGTGGGGCCGAGAGAGCTCTCTCGAGAACTGCTCTTTCAAGAACAGCTCGGATGCCCAACTCTGACAGAGCTATGGCTTGCCCAAGGTCATCCAGCAGCTGCAAGTGGAGGAGTGGGGAATCAAACCCGGTTCTCCCAGATCAGAGTCTGCGCACTTAACCACGACACCAAACTGGCCCTCTTTGCTTGGGGCCACTAATACATCCACTGGCAGCGAATTCCATTATTTGATGCCACATCCAGTCAAGAAGGATTTCCTTTCGGCAGGCCTGCTCGTATCACTTTTCAACGCCACGGGGCGCCTCCCCCGAAAGTTGAAAGGCGGAAAAAGCTCTCTCCACTTTCGCCACCCCATGCCGAATTCTGTAAATTTTGATGATGTCCGTCCCCCCCGTCCCCCCGGCATCCTTTTTTCTTCTAATCTGAAAAATCGCAGGTTCTCCAGCGTTTCCTCATAGGAAGATACTCTTGACTCTTCAGTCCACTGAGTTGCCCCCTCCTGCACTTTCTTATCCTGCTCTGCGAGATCCTTTTTGAGATACAGCAACCAGAACTGGACGGTGTAGTCTGAAGGAAGCCACACCGAATGGTTGCCCACCTCCAGGTGGGGAGCTGGAATTTTCTGGGATGACAGCTGAGCTCCAAGCGATGTAGGTTTTATAGGCAGGGCAGAGGTTTCTAAAATTATGCGTGGGGTGGAGAGAGCGGACAAAGAGAAATTTTTCTCCCTCTCCCCGAATACTAAAACTCCGAGGGCATCCAATGAAGCGGCTGGACAGCAGGTTCAAGACCGACAAAAGGAAATGCTTCTTTCCGGAGAAGGGGATTGCCATGCAGAATTCGCTGTCAGAGGGCATAGTGATAGCCACAGGAATAAATAGTTTTAAGGGGGATTAGATAGATTAATGGAGGAGAAGTCGATCAGTGGCTACTAGCCGTGGTGGCTGAGAGAAACCTTCACATTCAGAGGCACTAATCCTCTGAATCCCAGAGCCAGGAGGCAACGTCAGTGGAAGGCCTCGGCCTCTCTGCCCTGTTGTTGGCCCTCGGGAGGAAATGGTTGGCCACTGTGTGAGACAGGACGCTGGACTAGGGGGACCACGGGTCTGATGCAACAGGGCTCTTCAGATGTTCTTATGAAGGCCTCGGCCTCTCTGCCCTGTCGTTGGCCCTCCAGAAGAACTGGTTGGCTGCCATGTGAGACAGGATGCTGGACTAGATGGACCACTGGTCTGATCCAGCAGGGCTCTTCTGCGGTTCTTATGAAGGCCTCAGGCCTCTGTGCCTTGTTGCTGGTCCTCCAGAGGAACTGGTTGGCTGCCGTCTGAGACAGGATGCTGGACTAGATGGACCACTGGTCTGATCCAGCTGGACTCTTCTGATGTTCTTATGAAGGCCTCGGCCTCTGCGCCCTGTTGTTGGTCCTCCAGAGGAACTGGTTGGCCACAGTGTGAGACGGGATGCTGGACTATAGGGACCACTGGTCTGATCCAGCAGGGCTCTTCTGATGTTCTTATGCTTATTTGTTCATTATTTATTTATTTAAAACATTTATTCCCCGTCTCCTGGAGAAATAGCTGCTTTGGAAGGCAGACTGTATGGCATTTTTCTCTACTGAGGTTCCTCCCCTCCTCAAATCCCACCCTCCTAGGCTCCAGCCTCAAATCTCCAGGTATTTTCAGACCCGGAGTTGGCAACCCTACTGCCCCATGGCTTTGTGAAATGGACCGCTTTGCCTGCTGTAGCTGGACACCCCGATGGCTGCGGCAGCAGGTCCCAACGCTGGGCGGAGCAGGTCCCTTGGAGGTGCTTCTCAGCCCTTGAGGGCTCCAGCGTCCAAGCGGCTGCCTGCGGAGGGACCCGGCTCTCTGCCTCCGTCTCTCTTCCAGCTATTTTTGTCACTCTCCGGGCCAGTTTCCTTTTTCCGCTTGTTTTGCTCCGCTCCCCCCCCCCCCATTCGCACCAGTCTTACTTTCCCCCTCTCTCCAGCCTTTTCCTTTTGCTCTTTCCTTCCTTCCGTCCTTCTTTTCCATGGCGTCATCCTTCCTCAAACGTTAATTTTTTTTTCACACCCTTTCAGGGCCAAGCCGGACAATATGCAGGAGATGCATGGACCGTCTCCCCCTCCTTGAAAAGGAAACAGTGCCAGAGAATGAGAAAAACTGGACAATGTGTGTGTGTGTGTGTGTGTGTGTGTGCTTAATTCTCTGCCTTCCCAGTTTCATCCTCCAAATCACCACCCCCTCCTGCCCTCTTCCTCCATCTCCGTGTTCCTTGTGAAAATCCTCTACCCTTTTCACTGGAGGAAAAACCAATTCAGATCTGAGGATCATCGTGAATCGTAGAACCACAGAGTTGGAAGGGGCCCTACAGGCCATCTAGTCCAACCCCCTGCTCAATGCAGGATCAGCCTAGAGCAGGGGTGGGCAAACTTGCTCAGCGTAAGAGCCACCTAGAACAGGGGTGGCCAAACTTGCTTAATGTAAGAGCCGCATAGAATAAACATCAGAGGTATGAGAGCCACAAGACATGAACAAATATTACCTGCTTTTATTGGAAAATAAGCAAATTTGCTTTTTATTAACATTAAATGAGACTGCCAAAAATAATAACAAAAGGGGTAAAAGCAGATATTGATAATGATATTAATTTGTCCAATGATATTTGTTTGCTAATGATATTTAGCTTCCCCAGCCGCCCTGCTGGGAGCCACATAATATATGTGAAAGAGCCGCATGCGGCTCCCGAGCCACAGTTTGCCCACCCCTGGCCTAGAGCATCCCTGACAAGTGTTTGTCCAGCCGCTGCTTAAAGACTGCCAGGGAGGGGGAGTCCACCACCTCTTCATCTGCCAGCAAAAGACACCAATTAAGGGAGACAGAGGAATCTTCCTGGAGAGGGAGTTCCGGTGTTTTGGTGCCATGACCAAGAAGGCCATGACCAAGAAGGCTCATTCTTGGGTTGCCACCTGTCTAGTTTCTAGGAATGCCAGCCTCCAGGTGTGACCTGGGGATCCCCCGGAATTACAGCTCATCTGTAACAGAGACTGCTCTTTTTCAAGGACAGCCTTGCCAGAACTATGGCTTGCCCGAGGTCATCCAGC
Organism: Lepidodactylus listeri; assembly: GCA_029233225.1. NCBI lineage: Eukaryota > Metazoa > Chordata > Lepidosauria > Squamata > Gekkonidae > Lepidodactylus > Lepidodactylus listeri. The sequence goes on along the minus strand of JARCFY010000002.1, from coordinate 10,213,904 downwards.
AGCTGCCAATTGGAGGAGTGGGGAATCAAACCCAGTTCTCCCAGATTAGAGTCCGCGCACTTCACCACTGCCCCAAACTAAGGTGGCCTTATCGCACTCAGCAATCAATCGTCCATTCGATTCGTAACCTAACTTGCAGTGCTTTGCCATTCCTTGGAGTCTCTACTCGGGTAATAACGGTCATTTTGACTTCTCTTCCAGTAGCATCGTTACCACCACCGTGGATTGTTTGAATGTCTTTTAGAAAGCTGGGGTGTGAGTTAGAATCACAGCATCTCAGAGTCGGCAGGGGCCCTATAGGCCATCTAGTCCCACCCCCTGCTCAGTGCAGGATCAGCCTAGAGCATCCCTGACAAGTGTTTGTCCAGCCGCTGCTCGAAGACTGCCAGGGAGGGGGAGCTCACCACTTCCCCAGGCAGCTGGTTCCACTATCGAACGATTCTGACTCTCAAAAAAGTTTTTCCTGAGATCCAGCCGGAACCTTCCCACCCTGAATTTCAACCCATCCTTGCGAGTCCTCTCCTCTGCAGCCAACAGGGACAGCTCCCTGCCCTCCTCTAAGTGACAGCCCTTCAAAGACTTGCTTTTCTGGATCCCACCATCAGGTACCCAGCGTTCAGTGCAAGACTTCCCACTGTGTCATGGACACACCACTGATGTGTTTCAAGAGCGCGAGTTCTAGAGACGCCAGCCTCCAGGTGGGACCTGGGGATCCCCTGGAATTCCAGCTCATCTCCAGGCGACAGAGATCATTTCCCCTGGAGGAAATGGATGCTCAGGAGGGGGGACTCAGGGGCATTGCACCCCACTAGGGTCCCTGTCTTCCCCAGGCTCCACCCCCCCGAAATCTCCAGGAGTTTCCCAGCCCGGATCTGGCAACTCTACCCTCCCGTCCCCTGCTGGTGGCCAGGGGGGCACCTGGCAGCCCTCACCGGTGCTTCCTGGAGCAATGTGATGTCACAGATCCCCCTGGAGGTGACGGCATGGTGGACACGATGCTGGCACCCCTCAATGTCCCCATCCTCCAAGCTCCTGCCATTTGTTCTGCACAACCTAGCAACCATAAGAGCAGGGTGGGTGGGTGGGTGGGTGAAATGGAACATAGAACAGCGAGAGAGAAAAAGCAGTGGGGATACACAGCATTACAACACCGAGAGAGCACTTTTGGCACAAACCCAGGAGTGACATCATAGCACTAGTGTGATGCTCTAGTTTGGTGTAGAGGTTAAGTGCGCGGATTCTAATCTGGGAGAACCGAGTCTGATTCCCCACGCCTCCACATGCAGCTGCTGAAATGACCTTGGGTCAGTCATAAGTTCTTTCGGAGCTGTTCTCTCGAGGACAATTCTGGAAAGAGCTCTCTCAGCCCCACCTACCTCACAGGGTGTCTGTTGTGTTTGTGTTTTGGATCACTGAAGCAGCAATAGCTTGAAAGGGCTCTGGTATCCTAAAGCTCCATGTCCTATTGGCTGATGAATAAAGACTCCCATTGGTCCTAAAGCCATTCTAAATCTCCAATCGCTGAGCCCTGCTTGGGTCCAATAGTATTGCTTGTATATAGTTACTTTGTTGAAAGTTATGTGTTGGAACAGTATAAAGTAAGGTGCCGCTCTCATAGAGCTGTCTTTGGAGCTGAGCAATATCACTGAATAAAAGCCTGTTGTTTGAATTCATCGCCTCCCGCTCAAAGTGTCTGTTGTGGGGAGGGGGAGGGAAAGGAATTTGTAAACTGCTCTGAGACTCTCAGTGAAGGGCAGGGTATAAGTCCAATATCTCCTCTCTTCTTCTTCTGCTCTAGCGCCCCCTAAGCTCTATGGTAAAAACCACCGAGTTTGTGGGGAATCCTAGAGCACTGCACCAATGCAATGATGTCACTTCTGGGGTCGTGTTGGAAGTGACGTTGCAATGTGGCAATGTTGTGTATTTATGTGTGTGTGCGTGTCCCTCATGCCACTTCCCACCTAGGGGAAGACTTTAGCCTCCAAGCCCCATTTGTTAACTCTCCAGAGTAACTGGTATCAAACAGGATGCTGGGCTAGACGGACCACTCGTCCGATCCAGCAGAGCTCGTTTGATGTTCTTGTGTTAATACGTTTTCCCAAAATACAGCCAGGTGTACCAGCGGTCCTTTCCTTGGGTTGGGTTTCAGGGATTACATCCTCCATAGCTCAATTACAGAAAGATGGCGATTGAGATAGCCTGTTGGCTGCAGGAAGGCTTGCTTATTTTTTAAAAAACCTGCTCTTCTACACGTTCAGTTCAAAATGGAGCTCGTTTCTATGTATCTGTAGTTGACTACAGAAAGGTGGTACCAACCTAGCAAGGCATAGGACTGGTCACTGCTGCCCCCTTGTGTCCCATCTGCGACATATGTCTTAAACTTGGGTCTTAACTGAACAAAGTTAAGCGTCCAAATGGCACCTTTCAGACCAACAAAGTTTTATTCAAGATGCGAGCCTTCGTTTGGATGCACACTTCATCAGACGATGAAATGGAATTGCGTATCACGGTTGTATATGTAGGGGCGGCTTGTTAAATTAGCACGCAAAATAAGTGAAAATACATAACACTGTACCCCAGGAAAAGGATTCCTTCATGCGCTGTTTTGCATGCTGATTTAACAAGCCACCCCTATATATACAACTATGACATGTAATTCCATTTCATTGTCTAACGAAGTGTGCGTGCACACGAAAGCTCACATCTTGAATTGGGTCTTAAAGGTGCCACTGGACTAACTTTGTTCTATTGGTTCAGACCAACACGGCTACCCACTTTGTTCTTAATTGGAAGTGTAGGTCCAGCGGCACCGTGAAGACCAACGAAATTCAATTCTGGGTATAAGCTTTCGTGCCCATGCGCACTTCTTCAGATACACATGCATGCACACAAAAGCTTATACCCAGAACTGAACTTTGTGGGTCTCCACAGTGCCACTGGACTCAGACTTTGTTCCCCTGGAAGAAGTGTGCATGCACACAAAAGCTTATACCCAGAATTAAACTTTGTTGGTCTTAAAGGTGCCTTAGAGATACCTGAAGAAGTGTGCACGCACATGAAAGCTTATACCCAGAACTGAACTTAAAGGTGCCTTAAAGATACCTGAAGAAGTGTGCATGCACATAAAAGCTTATACCCAGAACTGAACTTTGTGGGTCTCCACAGTGCCACTGGACTCAGACTTTGTTCCCCTGGAAGAAGTGTGCAGGCACGCAAAAGGTTATACCCAGAATTGAACTTTGTTGGTCTTCAAGGTGCCGCTGGACTCAGGCTTTGTTCCCCTGGAAGAAGTGTGCAGGCACACAAAAGCTTATACCCAGAAGTAAACTTTGTTGATCTTAAAGGTGCCTTAGAGATACCTGAAGAAGTGTGCGCACACATGAAAGCTTATACCCAGAACTGAACTTAAAGGTGCCTTAAAGATACCTGAAGAAGTGTGCACACACATGAAAGCTTATACCCTAAACTGAACTTTGTTGGTCTTCAAGGTGCGGCTGGACTCAGACTTTGTTCCCCTGGAAGAAGGGTGCATGCACGCAAAAGCTTATATCCAGAATTAAACTTTGTTGGTCTTAAAGGTGCCTTAAAGATACCTGAAGAAGTGTGCACACACATGAAAGCTTATACCCAGAACTGAACTTAAAGGTGCCTTAGAGATACCTGAAGAAGTGTGCATGCACATAAAAGCTTATACCCAGAACTGAACTTTGTGGGTCTCCACGGTGCCACTGGACTCAGACTTTGTTCCCCTGGAAGAAGTGTGCAGGCACGCAAAAGGTTATACCCAGAATTAAACTTCGTTGGTCTTAAAGGTGCCGCTGGACTCCGACTTTGTTCCCCTGGAACAAGTGTGCATGCACGCAAAAGCTTATACCTAGAATTAAACTTCATTGGTCTTAAAGGTGCCTTAAAGATACCTGAAGAATGCCATCAGGTATCAAGAAATTTCACCAACAAAAACAGAAGCACCTTAAACATGACATATTCATGTAGGACACCAAGGAAGTCCAGGGTCGCTACGCAGAGGCAGGCCACGGCAAACCATCTCTGAACATCTCTTGCCTTGAAGCCCTACTGGGTCACTGTAAGTCGCCTGTGACATGATGACAAACATATATATTCGTTGGATCCTGAACTGGAAGCAATAAAAAGAAGGCCTCTTCCAAAACAGTGAGGATGAACACCCTTCATCCTCTGGGGCTGGCCTGTAGGCCCCCTTCGGACCGAGAAAGGTAAACTCGGTTCATGAAATGACCTCCGACAGTGATGGACCTTCTCAAAAGCGGGAAACCAATTTTTCAGCAAGTCACTGCAGGATTTATTTTTCACCTGTCAAAGGTTTTTATTCCATTCCCTCTGTGGTTTCTTCTGGTGGAAAGCACCATCCAGTCACAGCAGACTTATGGCTAGCCTGCAGGGTGTCCAAGCCAAGGCACGAACAGAGGTGGGCTTGCCCTTGCCTGCCTTCTCAGAGCAACTCTGGGCTTTCTTGATCGTCTCCCACCCAAGACCTCACCAAGGCCGACCCTGCTTAGCATCCAAGACCTGATGACATCTGGCCATCCCTGGGCCACCCAGGGCAGGGCAGAGACAAATAAAGGTCGTTTTTCTATTGCCCGCCTCTGTGGAGCAACCCTAGACTTTCTTGATCATCTCCCGGTTTGAGAGCCAGTTTGGTGTAGTGGTGAAGTGCGCGGACTCTAATCTGGGAGAACCGGGGTTGATTCCCCACTCCTCCACTTGCACCTGCTGGATGACCTTGGGCAAGCCATAGCTCTGTACCAGCTGTTCCCTCAAGGACAGCTTGGGGAAGGGCTCTCTCAGCCCCACCTACCTCCCAGGGTGTCTGTTGTGGGGAGGGGGAGGGAAAGGAGTTTGTAAGCCGCTCTGAGACTCCCTTGGGGAGTGGAGGGTGGGGTATAAATCCAATCTCTTCTTCTTCTTCTTCTTCTCCCATCCAAGTCCTAGCCAGGACCAACCCTGCTTATTTTCCAAGATCCAACAAGATAGCACCTAATTTAATTTGCAAGCCTTTGTGACCCTTCACTTCTAGCAGCAGTTTCCCTAAAGGCATCCGCACGTTTATTTCCATTGTCCTCTGCAATAAAATGTAAGCAAAACTCAAGAGCCTTTATATTTATGTGTATTCTACACAGGTGTGCTTCTTATTGAAGCATTATAAGCATCCGCAGCATTTTTAATATCGCTCCTTTCAGATTACCCTTGATGATGGCACAGTGCAATGAATTTTTATAGAAAAGCGGAATTTGATTTAAGCTACCGGCTTTGAGTGCATAGATGAAGTTAACACTTAAGAGTTTCTTGGGGACATTTCTGTCTCTGTGTTGTGTGGGGGTGACTTTTCCTCTTTTTATGCGTTTGAAATACTTAAAATGATATCTGGAGAGCCACGGCACAAGAGAGGAAGAAAGGGGAAGGGCTGTGGCTCAGTGAAAGAGCCTCTGTTTGGTCCCAGGTTCAATCCCCGGCATCTCCAGTTAGAAAAGACCAAGCAGTAGAGGATGTGAAAGGCCTCTGCCCAAGACCCTGGAGAGCCATGAAGTGGGGCTAGAGCACAGTGGAAGAGCCTGTGCTTGGTATTCAGAAGGTCCCAGGTTCCATCCCCGCCATCTCCAGTTAGAAAGGACCAGGAGGGAGGTGATGTGGAAGACCTCTGCCTGAGACCCCGGAGAGCCGCTGCCAGTCTGAGTAGACAATATTGACCTCAATTAGGGTTGCCAGCCTCCAGTTGGGGCCTGAGGATCTCCCGCTTTTACAACTGATCTCCAGCTGACAGAGATCAGTTCCCCTGGAGAAAATGGCTGCTTTGAAGGGTGGACTCAATGGCGTTGTACCATGCTGAGGCCCCTCCCCTCCCCAAACCCCACCTTCTCCTGGCTCCACCCCCAAAGTCCCCAGGTATTTTCCAACCTGGACTTGGCAACCCTAACCTCAATGGACCAAGGGTCCGATTCAGTGGAAGGCAGATTTGCGCGTCTGCATGTTCGTGTGTTCCAAACCTCAACAGGTACTCAAACCTGAATTTCAGATTGCTCTCCAGCACAAAAATATTGCACGCAAAGCTAAACAATATGTGCGCTTCTCTCCTGTGGCACTGCGGCTATATTCAGCATCTTCTCGTGGATTCATTTTGGGATGTCCCGTTTTTGGTCCTTGGTGCACAGGCCCAGCCTGAACTGGACTTCCTCACTGCTCCAGGAGATGGCGGCGGCTTCAAGCACAGACGGCTTCAAGAGAAAATTAGAGACACATCTGGAGCAGAGGTCCATTAGTGGCTCTTAGCTACAAGGTCTATAGATAGGAGCTCTTGATCTGGGGTGAGTGATGCTCTGTCTTCTTGGTGATTGGAAGGGGGCAACAGTGGGAGGGCTTCTAGTGTCCTGGCCCCACTGCTGGACCTCCGGAGGGCACCTGGTGTTTTTGGCCACTGTGTGACGCAGAGTGTTGGGCTGGAGGGGCCACTGGCCTGATCCAACATTGGCTTCTCTTCTGTTCTTCTGTTCTCTGCAGGCGTTTCAGAAGAAAGGAGCCAGAACAGCGCAAAAGAAGGGTGATTTCCCCTTTTTGTACAGCAGAGGATGCCAGAGGTCAATAAAAGTATCAGTTCTTGGACAACCGAAAACTGTGAAAGTAAAATACTTTTTTTTTTTCATCTTTGCCAAGTCAAATATGGGAACAGCCAAGCTTGGACACATTCAAAACTGCATTACAGCATTCAGCCTTTGAGATGGAAGACAATCCTTCCTGTGATGCTTAAGAAGAGAATCAGAACAATACCCCCGCAAGAAAACCACAGAAGCATGCATGGTACCAGACTCAGTCACTTCTCCACTGGCACTTGAGATCTGCAAGATTTGCCCCTCTGAGGTCTAGAAGCTTAAGAACATCAGAACATCAGAAGAGCCCTGCAGGATTAGACCAGTTATCCATCTAGTCCAGCCTCCTGGCTCACTCACACAGGGGCCAGCCAGTTCCTCTGGAGGGCCAACAACAGGGCACAGAGGCTGAGGCCTTCATAAGAACACCAGAAGAGCCCTGCAGGATTAGACCAGTGGTCCATCTAGTCCAGCCTCCTGGCTCACTCAGTGGCCAAACAGTTCCTCTGGAGGGCCAACAACAGGGCACAGAGGCCGAGGCCTTCATGAGAACATCAGAAGAGCCCTGCTGGATCAGACCAGTGGTCCATCCAGTCCAGCATCCTGTCTCACACAGGGGCCAGCCAGTTCCTCTGGAGGGCCATCAACAGGGCAGAGAGGCCGAGGCCTTCATAAGAACATCAGAAGAGTCCAGCTGGATCAGACCAGTGGTCCATCTAGTCCAGCATCCTGTCTCACACAGGGGCCAACCGTTTCCTCTGGAGGGCCATCAACAGGGCATGGAGGCCGAGGCCTTCATAAGAACATCAGAAGAGTCCAGCTGGATCAGACCAGTGGTCCATCTAGTCCAGCCTCCTGTCTCACACAGGGGCCAACCGTTTCCTCTGGAGCGCCAACAACAGGGCAGAGAGGCCGAGGCCTTCATAAGAATATCAGAAGAGTCCAGCTGGATCAGACCAGTGGTCCATCTAGTCCAGCCTCCTGTCTCACACAGGGGCCAACCGTTTCCTCTGGAGCGCCAACAACAGGGCAGAGAGGCCGAGGCCTTCATAAGAACACAAGAAGAGCCCTGCTGGATCAGACCAGTGGTCCATCTAGTCCAGCCTCCTGTCTCACACAGTAAGCAGCCGGTTCCTCTGGAGGACCAACAACAGGGCAGAGAGGCCGGACTTCCGGTCCGTCTCTCGTTTGCTTTCGGTCATTCCCGGGCAAGCTCTTGAGGAATTACCAAACCCCCAGGTCCCAGTGGGAAGAACCGGGGCTCCAGTCTCCCATAGAGGGAGACTCTCAGGCGTAGAGCTTGACTTGAGGACTTAAGCAGGCGGCGGGTGGCATTTAGACCCCGTCACTCTGAAGCAAGGACCTGAGAGGGAGTGTCTATGGCAGCCATTAGGTACCAAGGCGAGAGCGACTGCTTTTCCGTGGAGCTGCACTCCCTTGAAGAATCCCACTTCAACTTGCTTTTAAGGACACCGTAATTCTGAGCAACCTGAAGTTTCCTTTCTGCTATCCGGTCTTCGTGCATCCATCCTCGACTAAAAGTCCTGGCCGAAAGGAAGGTGGGAGGGATCCCCTGCCACCTCCATCTCGGCGGCTTGTGTGTGCATCCCAGGTGCATCCAATTGTCTACGGCTTAGATCTGATCATAGATACAAAAATCTCCACTCCAGCTCTCTAGGGGGAAGGCTCCACTTGGGAGATTTACAAGGAATTAATAAAGAATTAAAGAACTCTTGTGTCCTCCCCCCCCCCCCCTTTTTCGGCTTGTAGCCGCAGCTGAGAAAGTGAAAGCACGGCAAACCTCTAGCCGTAGGACTCAAAGAGAAAAGGCTGTAAGCTGAAATATGGGTACTGCAGCGGAGCACAGCACTTTGGAACTCTTCTTCTGTGTTTTCTTATTGAAACAGCCACCAAAACTGAAGCCAGTTATCGTTCAAGCAAAGAGGGCTTTTGGTTGAACTAATTGGCTTAAAGTGAATTTTCCTGTCTGTAACAACGAACAACCCTCCGAGACAGACTTCGAGGGGAAAGTGCCGAATTAGAATACGTCCGTCTTAGGGTTGCCAGCCTCAAGGTAGGGCCTGGAGATCTCCTGGAACTGCATCTGGTCGCCAGACTAGAGAGATTCTATGGCAAAATACCCTGCTGGGGTCCCTGCCCAAACACTGCCCTCCACCTGCAAAATCTCCAGGTATTGCTCAGCCCAGATCTGCCTTCCCTAAATTTCCACCTACGAACTTACCCAACTTCTCCGGTGGCCTTCCAAAGTCCTGCCTGTTGGAGTGAGAGACTCAGCATACTTAGACGCTGGGGAGCACTACATCACTCTAAGGGTATACGGGTGTTATCTCCTTCAACAGGATGCCTCTCTTGGTCTTAACCTGGGAGCTGCCCTCTGACCCCTCCTCCCTCCCTCTCTCTTTTTGTCCTCTCCCTCTCTGCCCATGGCCTTCCATGGAGAAACATGTCTCTGCAGGTCTCTCCTGTAGCAGCAACACCCTCATAACTGCCACACACACGATGCTGGACAAGCTGGCCATCTGTAATAGGGAAAGTACTCTTTAGGTTAGGCGTCACTCTCTTCCAGTTTGGTGTAGTGGTTAAGTGTGCGGACTCTAATCTGGGAGAACCGGGTTTGATTCCCCACTCCTCCACTTGCACCTGCTGGATGAGCTTGGGCAAGCCATAGCTCTGTACCAGCTGTTCTCTCAAGGACAGTTGTCTCAGAGCTCTCTCAGCCCCGGCTACCTCACAGGGTATCTGTTGTGGGGAGGGGAAGGGAAAGGAGTTTGTAAGCCGCTCTGTGACTCCAAGTGAGTGAAGGGCGGGATATAAATCCAATCTCTTCTTCTTCTTCTTCTTTTTGACTGCAGTCTGAATGTGAACTGGACTGGATGGGCCATTGGCCTGATCCAATATTGGCTTCTCTTATGTACATGAACAAATGTTAAGTTTACCTTTTTTGTAGTATATTTCCCAGGGGATTTGCTTAGTGCACTCAGTAACCCTCTTCTATGACTGGGCAGAACTCTGCTAGATTAACCAAATATCCCAATACCGCTCTAGGTGCCCCCTTTAGATATTTGAAAAGGACGAACCCCAAAGAGAGAAAAGGGCCTTTTCTGTTGCACGTATTCATCTGCTTCCTTTGGTCATTTATCTCCTGCAGGGGTGAAAACTGCTTTTTGTTTCCTCTAGCATTCCCTCGATGATCCCTCCTTTCTGCTATGTTTTAATTACTGGTTTTCCATGCTTTTTAAAAATGTATATTTTTGAGCGCCAGTTTGGTGTAGAGAGCCAGTTTGGCGTAGTGGTTAAGTGCGCGGACTCTAATCTGGGAGAGCCGGGTTTGATTCCCCACTCCTCCACTTGCACCTGCTGGATGACCTTGGCAAGCCATAGCTCTGTACCAGCTGTTCTCTTGAGGACAGTTGTCTCAGAGCTCTCTCAGCCCCACCTACCTCACAAGGTGTCTGTTGTGGGGAGGGGCCAGTTTGGTGTAGTGGTTAAGTGAGCGGACTCTAATCTGGGAGAACCGGGTTTGATTCCCCACTCCTCCACTTGCACCTGCTGGATGACCTTGGGCAAGCCATAGCTCTGTACCAGCGGTTCTCTCGAGGACAGTTGTCTCAGAGCTCTCTCAGCCCCGGCTACCTCACAGGGTATCTGTTGTGGGGAGGGGAAAGGAGTTTGTAAGCCGCTCTGTGACTCAAGTGAAGGGCGGGGTATTAATCCAATCTCTCCTCTTCTTCTTCTATATTTAAAAGAGACCGGGGCAGAGTGATGGCGTCTGGCAAAGGCAGCCAGAGACTGCGCATGCGTGCACATGCCCACACACAATGCCCACCCCAGCTTGTAGCCTCTCTGCCGGCCTTTAGACTAAACAGTACAAACGGTCCGGCTTATACACGGCTCCTTTGACAACATCAAACCCAGTGTTGGTCTCATCTTAAATTTGTGGCCATGGTCAAAAAGAGCAAGACCCCAGCGGCGCCTTAAAGACTAACAAGATTTGTGGCAGGGGAGGAGCTTTCGTGAGTCGCTGCTCACTTGGCGTAGTGGTTAGGAGCGCAGGCTCTGATCTGGGAGAACCGGGTTTGATTCCCCCCCACTCCTCCACGTGCAGCTGCTGGTGTGACCTTGGGTCAGTCACAAGTTCTCTCAGAGCTGTTCTCTCAAGGGCAGTTCTGGAAAGAGCTCTCTCAGCCCCAAGCCTCGCAGGGTGTCTGTTGTGAGGAGGGGGGAGGGAGAGGAGATTGCGAACTGTTCTGAGACTCCTTCGGGTAGTGATGGGTGGGGTATAAGTCCAATCCCACTCCTTCCCTCCCCCTGCTGAAAACATCTCTCCCTTGCTGGGGCTGTCAAGTGCTGGCCCCACCGTTTTGTTTCGTCCTTCTCTTCCTCAGCAGGACCTCTGAGCCTCGGAATCGCCTCGAGAAGAAGATCCGGCGGAGGAGTGACCCGTCGCCAATGCTCCCTCTAAACTGTGGGGTCTTGTGAGCAAAAATCCTACTTTGTGAGCTACTGGCATTAAAGTTGTGAGCAAGCAATTTGGCTACTGCATAAATCAGTTTGCTCTGGAGTCCTCCTTCCTGAGCTAAGACAAAAACCTGTGAGCCGGAGGCTAAAAAACTGTGAGCTAGCTCACACTAACTCAGCTTAGAGGGAACACTGCCCGTCGCCGAAAGTTTTGCAGCCGAAAGCCGCTACGTGCGGAAAGGAGGAGAACCGAAAGGCAACGCAAAACAGAACAGAAGTGTATTTTACAGCTCGGCACTTTGTACAGCCAGTGTCGGCGAAAGCAAGCTTTTCCAACAAAGACGTCGAGCAAAACCCGAAGTCAGCGACGCTGCTATATCCGAGCGCACAGATACAGTTTTGCATCAGAGGGTACTGAGGGCGGCGGACCAGTTCGTCTCGCCCAAGAAAAGAAGGTTCTGCTGCTTTTTTTTTTTTTGGGGGGGGGGGGGGGGGAGAACACAGGACACAACTTCAGATGAGGAACAGAGTTAAAACTGGGAATGCGTTTTTAAAAATACATCTGTACTGGGTGGGGGAGCTTTCCCCCGAGCGGAGAAAAATCCCCTCCTGAGCGAGACCCGGCAAAAGTGAACAGGAGATCATCAAATACACACTACGTGTCCCTACACAGGACCCATTCGTTCTAACGAGACTTCTGTGGCAGACGTTTCTAGACAATTGACGTCTTGCCCTCCATCAACTAGCCAGTCCTTCCCCACTTTGGCATGGCCAAAGGGACACGCTTCCCGAGACCCCTGCTGCCAATAAACTCTCAGGCCATTTCTATCTAGCCAAGACCTTCCGACAACCAGCTGCTTCTTCACCTTTGGCGTTGGCGAAGGGAAGCTTTTCCCTTGGGGCTCTGCGGGCAAGAAGCTCTCTCTCTCTCTCTCGTTTCTATCTGATGGCCTCTAAGCTTCTCCAGCATTCTCCTCCTTGAAATGAAGTCGGAATTTCTCCCCGTTTCTACCATTCTGGGGTGTGTGTAAGGGGAGGTGGGGAGAACAAGAAACTTTGAAAACTAGCTGCTCTTTCTGAATTTCGTCAAAGCCCGTTAAGGCATTTTGACGGGGGTTAGTCCTGGCGTCCCAAGGAGGCAGCTTCGGCTTGGACTTCACCTTCTGCCTGTTTCCTCCACTTCTCCTCCTACCTCCTCTGTGCCTGTCCGCTTCCCGGGCCTGTATCGAGTCACGTCTGCAACCCAACGCCCTAAACAGGGTTCAGCGTGAACCCTGGAAGGTCTGGCTTGCTAACAGCTCTTCTATGTTCCCTTTCGCTCAGAAAGTACAGCAGTGCCGAGACACAGACGCCGAAAAGAAAAATCACAGTTCCCGGGAATTCCCACGCAACACCACGACTTGTTCAAAAAACAGCTCGTCTCTTTAGTGTAGGAACAGACCCTGGGCTCACCGGAAACTAAAAAGCACGCAGATCTTTGCTGGAAAAGAGACAAGAGTAGAGAAAACAGGAGAGCTAAAAGGCCCAGAGTCATCGGCCAGATGGTTGAGAGGGAACCTGGCGACGAAGGGACACCAAGAGTTCGGGCACTGGAGTAAAACGAAAGCTGACAAACTGCCCTTCCCGAGTCATTGCCGTTTCAGTTCCGGGACTGCCAACTTGGTGGGCCAAAGCTTCCGTCTGGGCAAATGTCATTTTATTCCTTGCAAGTTACCAGTCCAATGCACGGCCATGCCTCCTCGGAAACACTCTACCAGGAAACCTGGTCCATCCGCTCTTCTCCACAACTCCGCCGCTTGCTGCTGAAGAGACAAAGTCCCCAACCCGTGTGCCAAAGGGAAAGAACCCGAGTCCCGCGGCACGGCTCCGCGCCACCTGGGTTCTAGAAGGTGTTTTTGATCTTGGCCGCCACCAGCATTAGGATCTCGCCAATCTTCCTCTGCCAGTTACTGATGTCCTTGGAGACCTCGCACCACAGCTCCCCATGGCGCGGCTCCGCATTCTCGCAGCGCTTCCGCACCTCTTCCTGCTGCTCCTGTGCAGGGAAGGGGGAACACAGGGGGAGAGGGGAGGTTGTCGTCAACCTTGGGCGCATTAAGTTTTCTCGCCCCTCCTAACCCTCCTCCCTCAGCCCTGTTTTGAACTGACTTCTTTCACCAGGCTGGGAGCCAATGCTCCCTCTAAGCTGCAGAGTCTTGCGAGCAAAAATTCTACTTGGTGAGCTACTGGCGAAGAAGAAGAAGAAGAAAGAGGAGGAGGAGGAGGGGAGGGGGAGAAGGAGATTGGATTCATACCCCGCCCTTCACTACCCAAGGGAGTCTCAGAGCGGCTTACAATCTCCTTTCCCTTTCCCTCCCCACAACAGAAACCCTGTGAGGTGGGTGGGGCTGAGAGAGCTCTGACAGAAACTGCTCTTTTTTGCCAAGAACAGCTCTGACAGAACTATGGCTTGCCCAAGGTCATCCAGCAGGTGCAAGTGGAGGAGTGGGAAATCAAACCTGGTTCTCCCCGATTAGAGTCCACGCACTTAACCACTACACCAGACTGGCTCTAAAGTTCCCCTGCTGGCCATGTTCCCGTGTTGGGAGACCTTGCAACAAAGAAATGCTGAAGGAGGGAGGGAGGGAGGGGGGAAGGAAGGAAGGAGAGAGATAGCTAGATAGATGATGGAGAAAAGAAAGCGAGTGAGAGAAAAGAAAGATTGGAAGATGAAAGGAGAAAGGAAGGAAGGTAGGGAGAGAGCTAGATAGATAGATAGACAGACAGACAGATAGATGATGGAGAAAAGAAAGCGAGTGAGAGAAAAGAAAAACATTGGAAGAAGGAAGGAAGGAAAGGAAGGAAGGAAGGAGCTAGCTAGTTAGCTAGATGACAAAGAAAAGAAAGTGAGAGAGAAAAGAAAGGAAGGAAGGAAGGAAGGAAGGAAGGAAGGAAGGAAGGAAGGAAGGAAGGAAGGAAGGAAGGAAGGAAGGAAGGAAGGAATTCTCAGGCACAGGTTTGTTGGGGAGAAACGGGCCCTCTTCGAAATAGGCTCAAGGGAGAGGGAGATGCACAGGTGAATAGAGATTTTAGAGGGGATGAAAATTCCTTCAAGATCCCATTTTTGCATACTTGGAAATAGGAAGTGACCCTTTTCTAGAAGCCACTGATGCTTCCCACGTCCCCAGACTATGAAGTCCCTTGAAGCAGGTTCCATTAAGCTGCCAGATCGCTCCCTCCAAGTTACCTCTGTGCCGTGCTGAAGCTCAAACTTGTAGAAGAAAGCCCAGGCGTCCCCCAGGTCAGAGTCGATCTTCACCGTGCGATGGAACCACTCGCGGGCCTTGGTTATTTTACGCTCGCTCCAGAAGAGCCTGGGAGAGGGGCGGGTTAAGCAAAGGAAGGAGGGCTATCATTGCGCCGCTGGCAACTCTCCAAAAATGTCTTCAGTGATTGGGGCATTTGCCCTCACCCAATACACCGGGGGGAAAACAGCAAAACAGCGAGGGGATAAAACGAAGCACTGTGGAGTCAGCTGCCCTGAAACGTTATTTTAATCCGCACAGCCGATTGGATCTCCAGCAGCCAATCGGAAGCACTGCTGGGCAGGTCCCTTACCGGGCCCCACCCACTTTCTACAACCCTTGGTGGGCTTCGAGGTTGGGGACTCCTGCAAAAGGGATTCAGGCTTCGCCAGGGCTCGTTTCGTAGCAGGAGCTCCTCTGCATATTAGGCCACACACCCCTGATGTAGCCAATCCTTTTAAGCTTACAGAGCTCTTCTTACAGGGGCTACTGTAAGCTCTTGGAGGATTGGCTACATCGGGGGGGGGGGTGGCCTAGTATGCAAAGGAGCTCCTGCTACGAAATGAGCCCTGGGCTTCGCTATCTGCGCATGAATCTGTACATGGAGTTGCCTTACGCTGAATCAGACCCCTGGCTCCATTAAAGCCTGTACCCTCTGCGGTGACTGGCAGTGGCTCTCCAGTCTCCGCTCTTTCACGTCACCTACGGCTGGAGAGGCCATGGATCGAACTTGGGGCCTTCTGCATGCAAGGCAGGCGCTCACCCACTGGGTCTCTCCATCAACGGGAGACTAATGCGTGGAGATACTCACTTGGCCACGGCCAGGAGGACGTGGGGGTCATGCTCACACTTCTTCAGGGCGTCCACGCTTTTGGTTTTCCTCTGGGGCCGGGCCTCGAGGAAGATCGCTTCTGACCACAGGATTCCTAAAAGGGGCAGAAACCAGCATCCTTCAAAGACGGCTTACCGCTGCCAAGAATCATAATGTTGGAAGGGACCCCCAGGGTCATCTGGTCCAACTCCCTGCACAACGCAGGAAATTCACAAATACCTCCCCCCCCCATACACCTCCAGTGACCCTCGTTCCACCCCCAGAGGATGACGAAAAACCTCCAGAATCTCCAGCCAAACTAGCCTGGAGAAAAATTGCTTCCTGAGCCCAACATGGCGGTCAGCATTTCCCTGGGCATATAAGAAAGAAAACACTGATGCAAACCTTCCTGTCCTCCCCTCTCGTGATCTGCCTCAGTTCACAGCGGAGGTCTTTCACACCACTCAGCCTTTTCTTTTTTTCCCCTTTTTTTTTGAAACATTTTTTATTTTACAAATATATTATTTATCCATTTTCATACAAAACCAATTTTAAGTAAACAGATTCAATATATACAACATAAACAACTAAAGATATTAACACATGAATCTGATATCGTCACTTTTTTGGTTTATCTCCGTAGTATTTCAATTTACATCCCATACTTTTAATAAATCCATATTTTGAATCATGCATTTATTTTACACCATCCATAAAATTTTGACCATCTATCCTGCAAAAATTCTTTCTTTTTTTCCATACAGAGTCTGGGTTAACTTTTCTGTTTCTGCCAAATCCATTAATTTGTGTATTATTTCATCTATTAACGGACTGTTTTCCGCTTTCCAGCTTTTGGCCCACGTGATTCGTGCAGCAGTAATGATATAAAAAACTATAAAGATTATGTCCGATTTACTTCTCTGTTCAGGAAACATATTCAATAAGAAACTTTTTGGTAGTAGTGGGAGATCTATATTAAGAATTTCTCGAATCATTTTTTAAAAAAATTTCCAGTAATTTTGAGCTTCCCTACACCTCCACCACATGTGAAAATATGTTCCTATATTTTTCTTACATTTCCAACAAAGATTGGATGCATTCGCGAAACATTTGGCTATCCTGTCCGGGGACCAGTGCCATCTATAGAACAATTTATATAAGTTTCCCTTATAGGAAACAGCACTCGTATACTTCAGTGTTTTCCACATCCTTGACCATTCTTCCAAGTCAATAGTAAGTTAAGTATTTACCCTTCCTCCTCACACCAAGGCCTGGTGCAGTTCACATTTCCCAGTCTCCTAACCCTGCAGGCTCGCTCGGCCTCTCCCGCATGAACTCCTTCCCTCTTCCTGGCTGCTTTTCAGCAGCCCCATAGCTACAGTGGGGCTTCTGGGGGCTCCGCCTGCTTTCTTAAAGGCACAGCCCCTCAAGGGTTTCTCCTGTAAATGCTTTTTCAATCACTTAAATAAAACATTTTTCCCGTATGCTACTTTAAGCAGAGTGGGGTGCTGCAGTTGACTAATTCCCGCACTGAGCGAGGGGGTTGGAGTAGGTGACCAGATTTAAAAGTCCCAAATGGGGTCTCTAGAATTTACATCCCAATTCGGGTCTGGCCACTTCTGGTTCTACTGGCCTCGAATCTAAGAATGTAAGGAGAGCCCTGCCGGATCAGACCCGAGGCCCACCAAGTCCCGGGTTCTGTTCACACAGTGACCGACCAGCTGCCTCTAGGAGAGCCAGTTTTGGTGTAGTGGTTAAGCGCACGGACTCTAATCTGGGAGAACCGGGTTTGATCCCTCACTCCTCCACTTGCACCTGCTGGTTGACCTTGGGCAAGCCATAGTTCTGGCACAGCTGTTCTGGAAAAAGAGCCGTTTCTGTCAGAGCTCTCTCAGCCCCACCGACCTCATAGGGTGTCTGTTGTGGGGAGGGGAAGGGAAAAGGAGTTTGTAAGCCGCTCTGAGACTCCAAGTGAGTGAAGGGTGGGGTATAAATCTAATCTCTTCCTCTTCTTCTTCTCTAGGAAGCCCATCAACAGGATAACCAGTTAAATAAATCTGTCCAATCTCATGCGGTTCACACTCATCCTCCCTCACGCTCCCAATGCCAGGGTTTCCGTCCCTGAAGGTCTATCGTCACTTCTTCCCAAAAGCAAATCAACACACGTCGTGTTTTGGTTCTATAGCCCAAAACCAACTTAGCGGTTTTGCGTGAGAAAGTCTCGCATTGTACAGACAACAGGCAGACCCTGTGCCCATGATACTATTTCTCCGACATCTAAAAAGCTATTTGAAGGGTTACTCCCCCCCCAAAAAAACAACAACAACTCGGAAATAAGAGTAAAAATGTGGGGTGAGGGGAAGCAAGAAAAGAATTGTATTACCAGAATTGGGGCACTCCTGCAGAGCTTTGGCCATCAGGGTGTTCGCGATGTTCTTCAATCCGGCTCTATATTCTAATCGGACAGACTCCAGCCTGAATCAGGGAAGAATATTTATTAATTAATTAATTAATTAATTAATTGATTGATTCATTCATTGGATTTTTGTCCCGCCCTCCCCGCCTCACGGTATTACACGTGCGCTACAAGAACCTTCTGAAGAATGATCACACAGAGTATTTCTTCAACCAATGAATAATTAACACGTGGAATTCACTGCTGCAGGAAGCGGTGGCGGCTACAAGTACAGACAGCGTCAAGAGGGGTTTGGATAAATATATGGAGCAGAGGTCCATGAGTGGCTATTAGCCGCAAGGTATGGATGGAACACTCTGTCTGGGGCAAGCGATGCTCTGTATTCTTGGTGCTTGGGGGGCAAGAGTGGGAGGGCTTCTGGAGTTCTGGCCCCGCTGGTGGACTTCCTGATGGCCCCTGGGTTTTGGCCACTGTGGGACACAGAGTGTTAGACTGGATGGGCCACTAGCCTGATCCAACATGGTTTCTCTTATGTCTGGGACAGTGATGCTCTGTCTTCTTGGTGCTTGGGGAGAAACAATGGGAGGTCTTCTGGAGTTCTGGCCCCACTGGTGGACCTCCTGATGGCCCCTGGGTTTTGGCCACTGTGGGACACAGAGTGTTGGACTGGATGGGCCACTGGCCTGACCCACCATGGCTTCTCTTATGTAGTTCTTATATGGAGCAGAGGTCCATCAGTGGCTATTAGACACAAGGTATAAATGGAACGCTCTGTCTGAGGAAGTGATGCCCTGTACCCTTGGTGCTTTGGGGGGGGGGGGGGACAGTGGGAGGGCTTCTGGGGTTCTGGCCCTGCTGGTGGACCTCCTGATGGCCCCTGGGTTTTGGCCACTGTGGGACACAGAGTGTTGGTCTGGAGGGGCCACTGGCCTGATCCAACATTGGCTTCTCTCTTATGTTCTGAGAAAGAGTGGCCCCCTCCCCAGGTGTTTCGCACTCACCACAGGTCTTGGTTCTTTGGATTCTTCAAACGAGACTTCTCCAAGATGGCTCTGGCTCGTGTGAGCTGGCCCACCTTCTCCTCCAGCCTGGACAGCAAGAGCCACAGCGGGATGGAGCCAGGGCACTTCTTCAGCTGTAGAAAACAAGAACCGCTGGCTTAGGACACCTGAACAATGTGAACACGCACACCAGGGCAGCTACACACCACCACAGCTGCCGGCACACAGAGTTTGCCCCCACACCTGCACACACTGCAAGGAAGATGGATCCAGCACCAGCACTGGATGAGCCACTGCTCGGTTCTTGTGGCCCTTTCTTCCACACCCACGGTAATGTCAATCGAGGAGGAGGAGGAGATTGGATTTATACCCTGCCGGTCACTTGGAGTCTCAAGAGTGGCTTACTTACAATCTCCTTTTCCTTCCCCTCCCCACAACAGGCACCCTGTGAGGTAGGTGGGGCCGAGAGAGCTCTTTCGAAGACTGCTCTCGAGAGAACAGCTCTGAGAGAACTTGTAACTGACCCAAGTCCACACCAGCATCTGCATGTGGAGGAGTGGGGGAATCAAACCCAGTTTTCCCAGATTAGAGTCCGCGCTCTTAAACACTACACCAAACTGGCTGTCCTGGGATCAGGAGGGAATTCTCCTCCAAGCCAGATTGGTCCAGAAACCCTGGAGGTTTTCTGACTTCCTCTGGGCATGGAGCAGGGCTTGCTGGGGGAGGGAGGCACCCGTGAATCTCTTGCATTGTGCCGGGAGGAGGGGGGGTTTCACTGGTTCCTAGAGTGGGCAATACTGCCCCCCTCGGGGGTGCTGGAATGATCCAGGTGCAGATCCACAAACCGCATCTTTTTGTCCGCTTCTTGAAGGCAGATGTCCAGGGGAGCGCTGAGTAATTTCTTTTCTGAAAAGGGGGCGGTACGCCAAGTAAGTTTGGGAACCTCTGGACTAGATGACCCATGGAGCCCCTTCTAGCTCACCAACAAGAGCCAGTTTGGTGTAGCGGTTAAGAGCACGGACTCTTAATCTGGGAGAACCAGGTTTGATTCCCCGCTCCTCCACGGTCAGCTGCTGGTATGACCTTGGGCCAGTCGTAAGTTTTCTCAGAGCTGTCCTCTCAAGGGCAGTCCTTGAAAGAGCTCTCTCGGCCCCACCTACCTCACAGGGTGTCTGTTGTGGGGAGGGGAAGGGAAAGGAGTTTGTAAGTAAGCCGCTCTGAGACTCCGAGTAAATGGCGGGCTATAAATCCAATCTCCTCCTCTTCTTCAACACAGAAGAAAAAGGACAGACAATAATAAGCTGGTCCCTTGCTCATTTCCCCAGTACGGTACAGGCAAGGCCCGTGATTTATTACCTTGGTAGTTACAAGCGACCCTGCAAATTAAGTCACTTTCCCAGCACAAGTGATTAACCTTTGCAGAGTGGTTCGAGCAGAACACGCAGGAAGGCTGGAAGGCGTGTTGGCGTGAGCTGTCACAGGTTTTTGGCACTCTGCTGCGAAGTTGTGCTTGAGCACCAAATGCCGGGCCAATAGTCTCACCTCGTTTGCCCTCTTCTGGCTAGGCTATACCTTCCTCCGGGGACGGCAGGCTGCAGAGGTCTTTACAAGCCACCGAGACGGCTCCGGGACTCCCTGCGTTCTATGGGGAACGGATCGTCCCTTGGGTGTGTTACGTGCTGTCGAGGTGCTCCTGACTTACAGCGGCCCTAAAGTTAATGTCCTCCAAAAGGTTTCCAGACAGAGGCTAGACGGGCCCTCTGACAGCAATGCGGATCCTGTGAACTTAGGAAGATCATGAGAAGGGAGGGCAGGGAGGGTTCCCTCGGTGCTTAGATCTCCTAGCCCTTTCTGACACGCCCAGGGAAAGGCTGGTTTGTTTATTTATTTATGGGATTTATATCCCGCCCTCCCCGTCAAACGGCGGCTCACAACAAAACACCATACAAGATTCATACAGCAATTAAAATATAAAAACGCTTCTCTGTAATGACGGCATACCCACGGCTCAATGTATCCTAACAGAGCCCAGATGAAATCCTTATAGATGGTCACAGTAGGTTGGCACTTAAGATCGAAGAGCTGGGCCAGGGCCAGAGTTGACAACATTAGGCGGCCACAACATGAATGCCTGGTGGAAGAGCTCCGTCTTACAGGCAATGCTCCCTCTAAGCTACAGAGTCTTGTGAGCAAAAATTCTACTTTGTGAGCTACTGGCATTAGAGTTGTGAGCGAGCAGTTTGGCTGCTGCATAAAAGGAGTTTGCTCTGGAGCCATCCTTCCTGAGTTCAGACAAAAATGTGTGAGCTGAAGGCTAAAAAACTGTGAGCTAGCTCACACTAACTCAGCTTAGAGGGAACACTGCTTACAGGCCCTGCGGAATTGTAATAAGTCCCGCGGGGCCCTGATGTTATCCGGGAGCTCATTCCGCCAGCGCGGGGCCGCCACAGAAAAGGCCCTGGCCCTGGTAACCGCCAACCGCGCCTCCTTCGGCCCTGGGAGGGCCAGCCGGTTTTGGGATCCAGACCGAAGTGCTCGCTGGGGCACACATGGTTGCCACTTTGGGGTTAGGAAGCAATTGTGGAGGTTTTTCTGTCATCTTCTGGGCATGGAAGAGGGATCACTGGGGGTGTTGGGGGGGGAGGTATTTGAGATTTTCCTGTGTGGTGCTGGGGGTTGGACTGGATGACCCTGGATTCCATGAAAACACCCTTTCCTTAACAGCCTTGTTCAGGACTTGCAAACAGAGGGCCTTTGTGGCTTCCTTGCTTGAGTCCACCCATCTCCGGTTGGGCCTTCCTCTTTTCCTGCTCCCTTCGACTTCCCCTGGCACGACTGTCTTTCCCGGAGGCTCCTCCCTTCTCGTGATACGACCAAAGTATGACGGCCTCCGTGGAGTCATTTCAGCGCCTAGAGAGATGGGACCTAGAAACCCGCTTATCTGTCTTTGGGGCGGTCCCACGCAATCGGCAAAACCCTCCTCCAACTGCGTGTTCCGAAGGAGCCCCCTTTTGTCCCGGCAGCCTCACCCCTTGGTTGTAGGCCTCTCGGGCCTTCTCGATCAGCTCCTCCTGCTCCTCAATCTGCCCCTTCATCATCCACAGCTTGGGGAAGTCTTCGTAGTGCCTCAGGGCTTCCTCGCAGAGCTCCTGGGCCGCCGCGATGTTCCCCAGCACCCACTCGAGCTTGACGGACTTCATGAAGACCTGAAAAGACAACGGCACGCAGCCAGGTCAGGGAAAAACACTCTGCATTCGAGTCTTTTCACCATTAAACATGCACGTGGGACCACCTTGTAGTAGTAGTAGTAGTAGTAGTAGTAGTAGAAGAAGAAGAAGAAGAAGAAGAAGAAGAAGAAGAAGAGGAGGAGGAGGAGGAGGAGGAGGAGATTGGATTTATACCCCACCCTTCACTACCCAAGGGAGCCTCAGAGCGGCTTACAATCTCCTTTCCCTTCCCCTCCTGACAACAGACTCGCTGTGAGGTAGGTGGGGCTGAGAGAGCTCTGACAGAAACTGCTTTTCTTTCAAGAACAGCGGGTACAGAGCTATGGCTTGCCCAAGGTCATCCAGCCAGGTGCGAGTGGAGGAGTGAGGAATCAAACCCGGTTCTCCCAGATTAGAGTCCCCGCACTTAACCACTCCACCAAAACTGGCTCTCCTGGAGGCAGCTGGTTGGTCACTGTGTGAACAGAACCCGGGACATGGTGGGCCTCGGGTCTGATCCGGCAGGGCTCTCCTTACATTCTTAGATTCGAGGCCAGTAGGACCAGAAGTGGACAGACAGTCCCGAATTGGGATGTAAATTCTAGAGCCACCGTTTGGGACTTTTAAATCTGGTCCTAACCTACAGTGGTTAGGAGGGCGGACTCTAATCTGAGAGAATCAGGTTTGGTTCCCCACTCCTCCTCCACTTGCATCTGCTGGATGACCTTGGGCAAGCTGTAGTTCTGGCACAGCTGTTCTTTCAAGAGAGAAGAAGAAAAGATTGGATTTATACCCCTCCCTTCACTCCCCAAGGGAGTCTCAGAGCGGCTTACAAACTCCTTTTCCCTTCCCCTCCCCACAACAGACACCCTGTGAGGTAGGCGGGGCTGAGAGAGCTCTGACGGAAACTGCTCTTTTTCAAGGACAGCTGTACCAGAGCTACGGCTTGCCCAAGGTCATCCAGCAGGTGCCAGGGGAGGAGGAGTGGGGAATCAACCCCGGTTCTCCCAGATTAGAGCCCGCGCACTTAACCACTACACCAAACTGGCTCTCAAAACTTGTGGCTTTATGGCCACTGTCTGGCTGCTGATTGGAAGTGGAAAGGGCCATCAAGTCACAGCTGACTTACAGCAGCCCTGTGGGGTTTTCAAAGCGACAGACAAACAGAGGTTGCCTGCCTCTGCATAGCAACCCTGGACTTCCCTGGTGGTCTCCCATCCAAGAACTAACCAGGGCCAGCCCTGCTTACAAGAAAAAGAGATTAGATTTATACCCAGCCCTTCACTCACTTGGGAGTCTCAGAGCGGCTTACAAACTCCTTTCCTTTCCCCTCCCCACAACCGACACCCTGTGAGGTAGGCGGGGCTGAGAGAGCTCTGAGAGAACGGCCCATGGGAGAACAGCTCTGAGAGAACTGTGACTTGCCCAAGGTCACCCAGCAGCTGCATGCAAAGCAGTGGGGGAAATCAAACCCAGTTCTCCCAGATTAGAGTCTGCACTCCTAACCGCTACACTAAACTGGCTAGTTTCAGAGATCTGACGAGATCAGGCTCCCCTGGGCCTTCCAGGTCAGGGCAGATGAATAGAGGTGGTTTGCCATTGCCTGCCTCTGCGTAACAACCCTGGACTTCCTTAGAGGTCTCCCATCAAAGTTCTAATCCAGTTTAGCTTCCCTGATCTCACGAGATCGGGCTACCCCGGGATGCCCAAGTCAAGCTGCTGATTGCAATGGATTAAATTGTTGTTACCGGTCTTAAAAATGTAGTTGTTCACTAAACTGTAAGCCTAGTTGACCCGGTGTTAGCCTGACTCAGCGTCCACTAACCCCTTCTGGAATAAGCAGAATGTCTACTATCTATGCCTCTCCCCCCAGTGATGAGGGCAAAGCTGGGGCTGAAATGAGCTCAGGCCCAGAGACAGAGTGACGCGTGCCAAAGTTCCCAAGTTCAATCCCCAGGATTGCCAGTCAAAAACGACTCAACGCTGCGGGCCTGTGAAAGACTCTTGCCGTGAGTTGGGGCCAGCCAGAGTAAGGAGCAAGCCTCGTGTATCTGACTCAGCATCCCAGACATCTTTCACGTGGAACCTGGAGGGTGGCAACTGCGAGGGCGAAATACGCCCGAGGCTTACCCGGGCTGTTGGGGCACTACTCCGGGCTTTGGCCAGCAGCCTCCTGGCTCTTTCGTATTCGTTGTTCTCAGATTCCAACTTGACGGCAGCCAGCCAGATCTCTTCGCTGTTGGGGTTGGCCTAAAGAACCAAGGAACAGACAAGGCATGAGGGCAGGGACAGGTGTCGGGTCTAGGTTCATCTTTAATTGCTTTGTCAATATGTGCCGGGCTGAGTCCTCAATGCTGCTCGGTAATAGACAGCTTTTCATATTCCATTCTGATCACTGACCGGAGAGAGATTCACTAAGCTTTAACGCCCGCTGCTCCTTCAGCCAGGAGAGGACTCCGAGACCCAAGTTCAAATCCCGGACGTCTCTGTTTAAATTATGGGTCCCTAACCTTTTTGAGTCTGCGGGCACACTTGGAATTTTGGCATAGATGAGAATATTAAATCAAGAATAACAAAGCCATCAAATACAAGTGCAAGAATAATACACGGATGCTATAAAGCATAAGTAGGTCAAGCGGGCAAGCAGTCCAATGAGCTGATACGAAGGTTCCGGATATTAACAACTTCCGTTTCAAAATTCTTCTTCGGTGAAGACGATTACAAGATATTAACAACTTCCGTTTCAAAATTCTTCTTCGGTGAAGACGATTACAAGTTATCTCAGGCATGATTTTCAACACAGCCAGGACATACACACCTCAGAACAGCCCCCAGAAGGATATGCAGTTTGTATAAATGGGCAACCAGTCATAAACCAAAGAAACCTTAGAAGAAAATATTAAGACCAGCAGCGGGAATTGGTGTTATGGTGTCACAACATCCCTGTGAGGTAGGTTAGGCTAAGAATGCATGAGTGGCCCAAGGTCAACCAGTGATTTCCAGGGCAGAGTGGGGATTCGAACTTGGGTCTCCCAGATCCTAGTCTGTCACTCTAACCACTTCACCACACTGGGGAAATGAACAGATACATTTGCATAGGGGAAAACCCGATAAAGGATTCAGCACCCCGTCACATCCAAAACCTCTCCTGCAAAAACTGAGCAATTTTTTTTTTAAAAAAATGCATCTTACCTGGAAAGCTAAAGCCAAAATGCTCCGGGCCGCGGGCACATCTCCAGCGAGCCACTTCGACTTGGCGCCCATGAGCCAGAGGACTTCCGCTTTGGGGCAGTGGGCGACCGCCCTTTGCAAGAGAGCCTCCAGGGATTCCCTGCAACCGGGGCGGGGGGGGGGAGAGGGAGGATGGAGAGGGAAGCAGCCACAGTTAGGAAATCCCAGGTTCCGGGCGCTTCAGTTGCCGTCAGTCGATACTAGCCATCGTTACTGTGACACAGCCCCCTGCCGTGATTTGTGATTCATTGTCAGAAAGATGTAAATGAACTCTAGGCCACCCACACACCGCGCCATACCTGGTTCCGTGATTCTTTTCGAAATAAGCTGCTCGCAGCCAGACGCTTTTCTTGCTGGGGAAAACTTGCAAGGCGTAAGCATAGATTGCCCGGGCGCACTCCAGCGCGTTGTGAGCCACACACTGTGGGACAGAACAAAGTTTAAGAACGTAAGAGCATAAGGGAAGCCAATGTTGGATCAGGCCAGTGGCCCATCCAGTCCAACACTCTGTGTCACAGAGTGGCCAAAAACACCAGGTGCCCTCAGGAGGTCCACCAGTGGGGCCAGGACACTAGAAGCCCTCCCACTGTTGCCCCCCCCCCCCCAAGCACCAAGAATACAGAGCATCACTTGCCCCAGACTTAAAAGTCCTGCGGCACCTTTTAAGACCGACAAAGTTTTATTTCTGGTATAAGCTTTTCTGTGCAAGCATACTTCTTCAGATTGGGGGGCCCCACCAAACCCCAAATCCAGGGGATTCCCGTTTCAAAAATCTCAGTTATGCTGCACCCGTTGGAAGACCGATGGAATCAGCCATTTAAAGAGAGACCTGCAGCCTCGTGGCAGGACCAGAAAAAGGCTGGAGAGATCAGAACTCCCCTTTGCAACCACTGCTGTCTCCCAAGGACCCACCCTCAGGTTAGCAACCTTGACCCTTTAACGCCACACCCTGGGGCGGCTGCACCCTGACCGCCTCCAGCCCCCACCCTTGGGACACGGACTCACGCTGTCTGCATCTTCCATCCAGGTGTGCTTCCGGTCTTCCTCCTCAATCCCGATCCCAATCACGGCTCTCATGATTGCCTGACACGTGGCCACGCTGCCGGCCTTATCACACTCCTCGGCATCCTAAAGGAGACACGACATCACCATGAATGTCAAGCGCAGGCCGCTTCCAGGGCGGTCGAGCGAGGACCAGGGCAGCTGAAATCACTCCACTCTCCTTGATATAGATCACATATTGCAACTGATAATGAAGCTCAAGACAATGCGTTCTCCCGGACTGAATCAAGACCCAGGTTTCCTGTCTCGTTATCAGCGCTGATTTCTCCACTACTCCCCTGCAGATCACACCGAATCCAATCGTGCCTGCTACTGCCATTTCACAAACAACAAAGGCCCACGGAGTAAAAGAACTGCTGGAATCAACAAGATGGGGCTCCGAAAAAGGGGGCTGCCTATCCAAGACTCCCGCTGAATATATAGATGTATAACTGTAAATAATACCAGCTGTCGTATCGTGACCATTATGCAATAGTAATCACTTGTAATAATAATATAGTACAGAACAGGTAAAATACAAAATGTCAAAAGACCCAAGAAGTACATACAGACAGAGGAACGATAATTACAACAGTGTAGAAGCAAAATTCAAAGTCGCCAGTAACAGCAATAATTGCCCATGGCAGCAAAAGAAGTTCCCGGCACGAAATCCTTGTTTCCTAAGTGCTCTTCTTCAATTGCTGTAAACCTCAAAGGTATTTATTTATTTATTTATCGCATTTCTATCCCGCCTTTTCCAGCGAACTGGCTCATGGCGGCTCACAACATGACATACCACCGAAGTGGTTTACAATTTAAAAGCATAAATAAACAACATTATAAAACAACTCACATAGCAGTACTGGGGGCATCTACGTTCTCCTGGAGAGCAGCGGCAACGGAAGGTTTGGCCTGTGGATCCAGGGCGATGTTGTCCTGCCATCTCCCCGGTGGCGGCTCCCATTCGAAAGCCTGGCGGAAGAGCTCCGTCTTGCAGGCCCTGGGGAACTGCGACAAATCCCGCAGGGCCCTGATGTCATCCGGGAGCTCATTCCACCAGTATGGGGCCGCCACCGAGAAAGCCCTGGTTCTAGTACTGGCCAGCCGGGCATCCCTCGGACTGGGAATAGTCAAGCGATGCTGGGTGCTTGACCTCAGTGCCCTCTGGGGCACATATGGGGAAAGGCGGTCCCTTTGTTGAATGCCCGAATGCAAGGGCTTTGGCAGTCTCCCTCAGGGGTAACCTTAATGTGAACCTCCTGTTACTCCTGAGGGAGTAATAAATTATTGTTCCTTATCATGATTACTCTGTTTGCATGTACTTCTTGGGTCTTTGGACATTTTGTATTTTATCTCTTCTGTCCTACATTATTATTACAAGTGACTGCTATTGCATAATGGTCATGATATGATTGCTGGTGTTATTTATAGCTATACATCTATACATTCAGTGGGAGACTTGCTATTGCCATTTGGCGACCGCAATCGCTCCACTCCAATGCTCCCTCTAAGCTGCGGAGTCTTGTGAGCAAAAATTCTACTTTGTGAGCTACTGGCGTTAAAAGTTGTTAGCCAGCGATTTGGCAGCTGCATACATTAATTTGCTCTGGAGCCTTCCTTCCTGAGCTAGGACAGAAAAGGTGTGAGCCGGAGGCGGGAAAACCGGGAGCTAGCTCACCCTAACTCAGCTTAGAGGGAACATTGCTCCGCTCTCCAAGATATAAGGACAGATGGACTCCCATTCTAGCTGTATCTGCAGAAATGAGCAGGGAGTCACAAGGGCTCATCCTCTGCCACAAATTTTGTTAGTCTTTAAGGTGCTCCTGGACTCTGGCTCTTTCCTACGGGCTAGAGTGTTCGGTTACAGCCAGGAAGTCCCGGTTTCAAATTCCAATTCAGCCATAAGCTGAGCCAGGCATTTTGTCTCAGCCTAAGCCACCTCCCGGAAGTTCTACGAAGAAGCCATTAAAGAAAAAAGAAGTTAAAGGAAGAAGCTGTCACACTGCCCTGAGCCCCATGCAATCAATAGATCTGGCAGCTTATCACTGGGTTTGCATATTCCGCCTTGTGTTGCTTCAGGAAAGGAGGCCAAGTCCCTTTAAGCAGGGCTCATTTCGTAGCAGGAGCTCCTCTGCATATTAGGCCACACACCCCTGGTGGAGCCAATCCTCCGGGAGCTTACAGTAGCCCCTGTAAGAAGAGCTCTGCAAGCTCTTGGAGGATTGGCTACATCAGGGGTGTGTGGCCTAATATGCAAAGGAGCTCCCGCTACGAAATGAGCCCTGCCTATAAGCAACTCTGCTCAACCCTTTTTGAGTACCCTGTTTGCAACAGAGAAGACCACATGAAGGAGCCCCCCCACACACACACACACACTTGCAGCGAGTATTCAGGGACACGCAATGGCCAGTTAATGTTGGGAAAGCCATTTGTCTTCGCTCTGTTAAAAGCTACATCAGCCGAATTTTACGGCAGTGAATTCCACAAGTTAATTGCTTGCTGTGGTCTTCTGACAGAGGGCCATGAAGGAGTTTTATACGATTATCCATGGGATGCAGAGAGCTGACAAGGAGAACTTTTCTCAGCCTCTCCCCAAATACTAGAACACGAGGGCATCTAATGAACACAATGGGCAGGAGGTTCAGGGGGGACAAAAGGAAATACTTCTTTACAAAACAAGAGATTGCAATGCAGAATTCACGGCCAGAGGATGGAGTGATGGCCACAGGAACAGAAAGCTTTAAAGGGGGATGAGATAGATTCAAGGAGGATAGGCTTATTAGTGGCTACTAGCCATGGTGACTTGAGGGGAACCCCCATGTTCAGAGGCAGTCAATCTCTGGATCCCAGAGCCAGGAGGCAACATCAGGGGAAGGCCTCAGCCTCTATGCCCTATTGCTGGAGGAACTGGCTGGCCACTGTGTGTGACAGGATGCTGGACTAGAAGAACCACTGATCTCACCCAGCAGGGCTCTTCTGATGTTCTCATGAAGGCCTCAGCCTCTGTGCCCTGTTGTTGGCCCTCCAGGGGAACTGGTTGGCCCCTGTGTGAGACAGGATGCTGGACTAGATGGACCACTGGTCTGATCCAGCAGGGCTCTTCTGATGTTCTCATGAAGGCCTTGGCCTCTCTGCCCTGTTGTTGGCCCTACAGAGGAACTGGATGGCCACCGTGTGAGACATGATGCTGGACTAGATGGACCACTGGTCTGATCCAGCGGGGCTCTTCTGATGTTCTTATGAAGGCCTCAGCCTCTGTGCCCTGTTGCTGGCCCTACAGAGGAACTGGATGGCCACTGAGTGAGACATGATGCTGGACTAGATGGACCACTGGTCTGATCCAGCGGGGCTCTTCTGATGTTCTTATGAAGGCCTCAGCCTCTGTGCCCTGTTGCTGGCCCTCCAGAGGAACTGGATGGCCACTGAGTGAGGCAGGATGCTGGAACAGATGGACCACTGGTCTGATCCATCAGGGCTCTTCTGATGTTCTTATGAAGGCCTCGGCCTCTCTGCCCGGTTGTTGGCCCTCCAGAGGAACTGGTTGGCCACTGTGTGAGAGAGGAGGCTGGACCCAGATGGGCCACTGGCCTGATCCAGCAGGGCTCTTATGTTCTCAAGACTGTGACGCTTTACAACACAACTTCTCCCCACTTCCTCGCTGCCGGATGACTCCCCACATTCCAACCCCCATCATTCGCTGCACATCAGCACTGCAGGTTCCAGAGGAGCAGCTGTTTTTAGACTGAGGTTTCCTTACCGTCCAACATATTTATTTACGGCCAGCATTTCTGTGGCCAGACTGTGGAACGCCCAAGTATTCATCAGATATTTTGCAATAAGAGTGATGTCCTGCATCCACTCAAACTGGACTGCCTCATTATATCCACTCTGAGCACAAATTACAGTAGACCCTCCACACGCACACACACACACACACACACACTCTCTCTCTCTCTCCCCCCCCCCCCAAAACGGGCACCTGGATCCACTGCTCCCGGTTTATTTCCACCCCGTTAGCCCTTAACGAGGTGATGGCTCGGTCAACAATCTTCTCCACCATCTGAGTGTTCCCATTCGCCTCCTCCAGCTTGGCAGCTGTGATCCAGATGTGCCGGTCCGTGGGAATGTTCTCCCGGGCCTTGTTGAGGACTTTGCGGGCGTTCTCGTAGGTTTCCAGTCTGGCCAGAGCCAGCCAAAGCTGCAGTTCAGGAGGAGAGAGAGCCCAACGTTAAGGCCGCTTCGCCTACCCCACGCAAGAGTTCTCTTCCGTAATATTCCCCAAACCACCTTTTCCTCTCCCTCTCTCTCTTTTTAAGTGAAACTGATTATAATTGGGTAGTCGGAAGCATTTAAAAAATCAATTACGAAATAACCAGACGCAAGATCTCTAAAGATGAACCAGTTTGGGTGGAGTGGTTAGGAGTGCGGACACTAGTTCTTTCAGAGCTGTTTTCTCAGGAGCAGTCCTCGAAAGAGCTCTCTCAGCGCCACCTACCTCACAGGGTGTTTGTTGTGGGGAGGGGGAGGGGAAGGAGTTTGTAAGCCGCTCTGAGACTCCTTTGGGTAGTGAAGGGCGGGGTATAAGAAGTAGCGGCGGCGGCAGTGCCTCCTCCTCCTCCTCTTCTTCCAAAGCTGTTCTCTCAAGGGCAGTTCTCGAGAGAGCTCTCTCAGCCCCACCTACCTCACAGGGTGTCTGTTGTGGGGAGGGGAAGGGAAAAGAGATTGGAGGCCACTCTGAGACTCCTTCAGGTAGTGAAGGGCAGGGTACAAACCCAATCTCTTCTCTTCTAATAATAATAATAATCACGTTGGCTAATGAATTCCCATCTACACCACCACCAAAACCTTACTCACCAAAGTAACCAAAAACAGAAAACTGAACACAAGACAAGTGGGATGTAACGTTATCCGCTTGTGACGTAACGCAAAGGGTTACGACCTCTGAGCACTGAGCTTGCGAGTCGCAACACTCCGAGAGGGGTTGCGGTTCAGCGGGAGAGGGGCTCTGCTTTGAATGCAGAAGATCCCCGTGTCAGTCCCTGCTGCCTCCAGTTATAAAGAATCGGTAGCAGGCGATGTGAAAGACTTCAGCTTGAGACACAGGAGGGCTGTTACTCATCTCAGACAATACTAACCGTGCTAGACCAATGGTCTCATTCGATATGAAGACAGCTTAGGGCCCGGGGCTCAATGACGGAGCATCGACCTAACATGCAGAAGGCCCCAAGTTCAATTCCTGGCGTCTCCCATTGAAGAAAAAGGATCGGGTAGCAGACAGTGTGGAAGGCCTTGAAAAGGCAATCTGAGCAGACAATACGGCCGGGTATGGTCTGAGCCCTGCTGTGGCGGGGTAGGGCGGGATGTAAATGAGAATAGAAATAAATAAAATAGAAATAAATATACTGCCTGGGAGGGACCAGCGGTCCGATTCAGGATAAGGTTACCTTCATGTGTAGAGGCGGCTGTAGTGGCTACCCTACCGTTCAGATGAAACTGTAGGATTGCACGCTGAGAGTATTTTTAATGGCGGGTGTTTGGCTAAAGTTGAAAGAGGAGGCGATTGTTTGCGGTGCTGTTTTGTATGGAATGGGGGGGGGGGGGTGCACCGGTTCTTGGTGCTTGGAGGGGGGCAACAGTGAGAGGGCTTCGGGAGTTCTGTCCCCCTGGTGGACCTCCTGATGGCCCCTGGGTTTTGGCCACTGTGGGACACTGAATGTTGGACTGGACGGGCCACTGGCCTGATCCAACATGGCTTCTCTTGTGTTCTTATGTCTTGAGTAGTGATGCTCTGTATCCTTGGTGTTTGGGGAGCAACAGTGGGAGGGCTTCTGGGGTTCAGGCCCCACTGGTGGACCTCCTGAATGCCCCTGGATTTTGGCCACTGTGTGGCGCAGACTGTTGGACTGGATGGGCCATTGGTCTGATCCAACATGGCTTCTCTTATGTTCTTATATGGAGCAGAGGTCCATCAGTGGCTCTTAGCCACAAGGTGTAAACAGAACACTCTGTCTGGGGCAGTGATGCTTTGTATTCTTGGTGCCTTGGGGGGTAACAGTGGGAGGGCTTCTAGAGTTCTGCCCACCATCCCGTCTCCCCCCTCGCCCCCGGCAAGACATAGGGTCCTGATCCATACATGCAGCAGAGTGAGATAGTAGAATACGCTGACTTACTGGGTTTGGTAACCAACTCCAAATCCCAGTGAGGAAGAAGAGTAGATTTTTATACCCTACGCCGTCTGAAAGCAGCTTACAATCTCTTTCCCTTCCTCTCCCCACCACAGGCACCTTGTGAGGTAGGCGGGGCTGAGAGAATTCAGAGAGAGCCGTGACTGGCCCGAGGTCACCCAGCTGGCTTCATGCAGAGGAGGAGTGGGGAACCGAACCCGACTCTCCAGATTACAGACCACCGCTCTTAACCACTACACCATGCTGGTGAAGAGGGTGCCCTGACTAGCATCAGCCATCGTGGACATCAGCATGGACATGAAGCTCAACCGAAAATAGGAACAGCCTGGAGATGACGGGGAGGGAGGGAGGACGTTCGGAAGGGAAAGGGTCAGGAAGAAAAGAACATGTTCCGCTACTAAGCTCTTAAACTGGGCAAAGAGACTGCCAGTGTCAGATCATTACTGGTCCTATGAGTGTTTCCAATTAAGCTCTCTCCTTACAGCTCAGATTTACACCTTAAGGCATGTTACAGGGCCAAACTTCACAATATGGTTTTGAAAGAATACGGTGTGGGGAACCCGGACACACAGGTGCGGGGAGTGGTGTTATGAAAGTTGCAGGGGCCCAATTCGGCTCGGGATTGTGGCACGGGAGGGAGGGGCTCCTGAGTCCCCCCACAGACCAGCACCCCATTTTCCCAAGATGAAAATAGCCTGGGAAGGAGTTATTTGCCCTGTTTTGGAGTTGCACATGCACTCCCCCCATGGGGTGGTCCCAAGTTGAATTAGGCCCCTGTGGTCTTCTAAAACGACATTCCCCACAGCTGTTATGCGACTAAGGGGAAAAAGGAGCTGGATCTGGCCCAGATTTGTTTAAACTTGTGTTAAGTGGTTTGGCCTTGAGTGTTTGCAAAAGGATGCCACAACTGCGATGGATTTGGGGGGAGGGGAGGAGCTTCCGAAGAAGACGATGAAGAAGAGGAGGAGGTGGAGGAGATTGGATTTATACCCCGCCTTTCCCTTCCCCTCCCCACAACAGACACCCTGGGAGGTGGGTGGGGCTGAGAGAGCTCTGACAGAGACTGCTCTTTTTCAAGGACAGCTGTGCCAGAACTATGGCTTGCCCAAGGTCATCCAGCAGGTGCAAGTGGAGGAGTGGGGAATCAATCCCCCACTCCTCCACTTGCACCTGGCTGGATGACCTCGGGCAAGCCATAGCTCTGTCACAGCTGTTCTCTCAAGGACAGCTTGGGGAAAAGCTCTCTCAGCCCCACCTACCTCACAGGGTGCCTGTTGTGGGGAGGGGAAGGGAAAAGGAGTTTGTAAGCCGCTCTGAGACTCCAAGTGAGTGAAGGGCGGGGTATAAATCTAATCTCTTCTTCTTCTTCTTCAAACCCGGTTCTCCCAGATTAGAGTCCGCGCACTTAACCAAGACACCAAACTGTCCCTAGCTGCCTGCTGACTTTCATATCATAAAGCAAGATCAGTATGGCTTCATCATGACTATGTGTTCTGGGTCCTTTGGAGCAGAACACCCAATACAAGAGAGCCTTTCTTACAGGGCCGTCTGCAGGAACAGGGGAAGTAGAGAATCAGTGACTTACTTCCACGCTGGTGGGGCAGCACTCCACAGCTCGGCTGAGCATGATCCTGGCATCTTCGGGCTCTTCCAGCTCCACCGCTGCCTTCCACAAGCGCACCGAGTTCGGAACGTGCTCCAGCGCTAGAGAGAGAAGGCAAAGAGAGCCGCGTTAGAAGGGGCTTCAACCAAGGAGAGAGCGAAACACCAGTTATGGCCACCAGAGCAAAAGGGAGATTCGGCGGAAGGGCAAATCGTTACGCTGGGCTACTAAAGACTGGGAGAGAGAAAGCCATCATAATGAGATTCTAGAAATGGGTGAGAAGGAATGTAGCGAAGAACATGGCCTCCTTCTACGACCCACAGATACAGAAGTTGGTCTAAGGCAGAGGTGGGCAAACTGCGGCTCGGGAGCCGCATGCGGCTCTTTCACATATATTGTATAACTGTCGGTTGTATAACTGACAAGGCGGGATATAAATGAAACTAATAAAATAAATAAATAAATAAATATTGCTGTTTAAGCCATTAGTGCCAAACCCATCTCCTCGGAGAACCGCTGAGTGATGAATGCGTGTTGTTGTTGTTGTTTTTTAATAAATTTTTATTGATTTTTCTCTATAACTACAACTATAACACTACAATCTAAGCTACATATACCTTATACAGAGAGTACTTTATCATTTGCTTAATGCTACCTTATTACATAATAAAATTATGAAGCATTTAGAGCCTTGGATAAATTTCAATTACTTGTTACTGCTACTATAAAAAATATCAAAACTATTTGGCAGGCACGCCCACCTAGAGAAATACGGTTAATTAAACAATTTATAATACATAAGTGCAATGCTTAATAAAACAGTTTAATCACTATTTCTTCTTTCGTCCTCTTCTTGTCTTAACAGTCTCAACTACTTTTGGAGCTGCTGCTCCTTTTTCCGAGTCAGACACTTCTTCTTCACTCTTTGAGCTATCAAATCCATACATGCTTTCTTGCGAGGCCAGTGAACCATCTGAGTCTCTCCCAGTTTTCTGCTCTTTGCTTTTTTCCAGAAATTTTTTTGCTTGTTGAACAGAGTCAATCTTATACTTCTTATCTTTGATTGCTGAAGCATAGTCCTTCTGGAGTATTCCAACGATAGATGATAGACTCAGACTGGAGCCAAGATGTCAATTTTCCATAGGCTTTCCTTCTTTTCCTTATTTCAAATGGGATATCCTTCATCACTTTTACTTCTTCTCCCAGGATCTTCAGAGCTGCTTTGTTTGTGGTCCTAAGCACCACATCTCTTGTAGATTTTTTGGAGAACCTTATCATAATTTCACCAGGCAGGCTTTTCTTTTTAGTATAATCTGGTTAGGTTCTGTAAACCATATCCATATCACTTTTTATATCCGCTGCTTTCATGCCTGTCACTGGTTCAAGTGCTTCACTTAGCAAATTTTTAAGGTCTTCTCCTGTGTTTTCTGGCACATTCTGAAGTCTTAGGAAAAAATTCGATCTTTCCATTTGTAATTTCAAAAGCTGATCATGGTGGAAGGCCTTTTCCTTCTCTGCCTTTTGTAGTCTTGAGTCTTGATTTTTTACTGAAGTTTTTACTTCCAGAAGTTCTCGCTGCAGCTTCTCTGTGGATTTATTCGACTCTTTTAGTTCTAGCTGCATTTTGTCCATTTTAACGTTGAAAGCTGTCATTTGGTCCACTAGAGGTTGCAATAATGAGGAGAACACCACACTCATCTCTGTGGTATCAACCTTTGAACTCGGAGCTGTACTTCCTAGTTTGGGGGAAGGTTTCGGTTTCCCCGTCATTGTTGAGGCTACGCTCTTTGTTTATAGATAGATAAGATGGACGAAAGGAGCAAATTTTCAAACAGCACTTATGTCCTTCTAAAGTTTGTATCTCCAAGTGAGCGAAGCTGCCATCTAGCAAGGCGGATGGGCTTTTATTCCTGCAGTAACGCCACGTAAAGAGTCTCGTAAGTACGCTAGTCCCGGAGGGGGGGGGGGTTTCACTCCTCCCACCGTCTTCCCGCTGTGTTCTGCTTTTCTTACTTCAGACTCACGTTTTCTCCATGCATAACTGTCAGTTCCAGCCTCATTGCTTCGCACTCTCTGCTGCTTCACGGTTTTGCGCTTTCAGCCATACGGCTCCCACGGCGGGGGAACCTATGGGGGTGATGAAAAGGGATCTCGATCCCTCGGTCGCCACCGTAGGGAGAGATCCCCTTCGTGCCACTCCAGGCAGAGCCCCCTCACTGGGGTCTCTGGGGGCTCGGCACCAGTCCAGAGCCCCTTCTTCCCGCCGGGTATGGATCGCGCTCCCCGCAGTTGCGGAGGAGAGCGTCCGCCATTATCGCAAGTCTTGCCGGAAGTCATGAATGCGTGTTCTGATGGGGGATCGAGGCATGCATGGTTAGATTATTTAATTACAAAATGTACACGTGTACATTATTACACACTGTTATCTGGACGGCCCAGTCTAGCCCGATCTTCATTAGATCTCAGAAGTTAAGTAGAATCATAGAATCAAAGAGTTGGAAGGGGTCCTACGGGCCATCTAGTCCAGCCCCCTGCTCAATGCAGGATCAGTCTAGAACAGGGGTGGGCAAACTGTGGCTCGGGAGCCGCATGCGGCTCTTTCACATATGTTATGTGGCTCCCAGCAGGGTGGCTGGGGAAGCTAAATATCATTAGCAAACAAATTATTATCATTATCAATATCTGCTTTTACCCCTTTTGTTATTATTTTTGGCAGTCTCATTTAA
This sequence comes from Lepidodactylus listeri, assembly GCA_029233225.1. NCBI lineage: Eukaryota > Metazoa > Chordata > Lepidosauria > Squamata > Gekkonidae > Lepidodactylus > Lepidodactylus listeri. The sequence goes on along the minus strand of JARCFY010000002.1, from coordinate 10,177,304 downwards.
TGTTAATAAAAAGCAAATTTGCTTATTTTCCAGTAAAAGCAGGCAATATTTGTTCGTGTCTTGTGGCTCTCAAACATCTGATGTTTATTCTATGCGGCTCTTACGTTAAGCAAGTTTGGCCACCCCTGTTCTAGGTGGCTCTGACGCTGAGCAAGTTTGCCCACCCCTGGTCTAAGGGAAAAGGATATGTAGTCTTCCAGCCACTACAGCACAGTACTAAGGAAATGAGTATTCAGTATTTCTGGTCCAAATATGTATCTGAAAAAATACCACAGTGTTCCCTCTGAGCTAAGTTTGTGTGCGCTAGCTCACAGTTTTTTAGCCTCCGGCTCACATTCTTGTCTCCGCTCAGGAAGGAGGACTCCAGAGCAAACTAATGTATGCAGTAGTCAAATCGCTCGCTCGGGACTTTAATGCCAGCAGCTCACAAAGTAGAATTTTTGCTCACAAGACTCCACAGCTTAGAGGGAGCATTGCTTTCCAGTATTTTTTAAAATATACATATTTGGTATCCAGAACAACATGCAGATTTCTCAGAATACTTATAACTGGGTCCTCCAAAATTCTGGAAATATTTGAGGCTGGCATTTTAAGGCTCCTACGCCTGTTTTTCTTCGATTTTAAAGGTTTGGTTGGGCTTGAAAAAAGGTCCTTTGATTAAGTTGGTTTGGCCTGGATTCTCCAGTTTAATACTGGCTCTGACGGTCTGCAAGAGCGTCCCTTGCGTAAGTGGGTTTGGCTTGGATTCTCTGGTTTGACACTGTCTCTGCTGGGCTTGTTGGTTCTGCCTGCATTTGGAGGCTTTTGCCAAGTGGGTTACTCTTCTGTGTTTGGCTATTGGCTTTTCTGACCCAGAGAAAATATGGAATTTTCCCCCCATAGAAAACACTGGGGGAATGTAGAGGGCATTTTGTTCAATGACCTGTAGAACTGGACCCCTTGATCCAATTGGCTTGAAACTTGGGGTGGGCTATCTTTAATGGGATGACAGAACTAGGTTCTCTAGAATTCTGCTGTCATTTGCTTGAAAAACAGCCATGCCAGCCCCACAAAAACACCGATTTTCTAAGGAGGAGGAGGAGATTGGATTTATACCCCACCCTTCACTACCTGAAGGAGACTCAGAGCGGCTTACAATCTCCTTTCCTTAGTTGTTTTAGATTTTCCGGGCTGCATGATCACGGCCATACAGCCCGGAAAATCTACAACTACTAATGGACTCTGGCCGTGAAAGCCTTCGACAACATATTCAATCTCCTTTCCCTCCCGCTCCCCAAACAGACACCCTGTGAGGTAGGTGGGGTTGAGAGAGCTCTTTCGAGGACTGCTCTTGAGAGAACAGCTCTGAGAGGACTTGTGACTGACCCAAGGTCACACCAGCAGCTGCATGTGGAGGGGGAGTGGGGAATCAAATCTGGTCCACGCTCCGAACCACTACACTGAACGGCCTTCCTTTGTTCAACATGCTGCCCAAGGAAGGAGTCTGCATGGCTCAAAAACTCCCCTAAGGGAAGAACAGACCAGAAACATTTCAGAATTCAGAGGGGGAAAGCCCCAAATCTGAATTTCAAAATGATATTTGGGGAACCCAAATAACCCAGAATGTCGGAATGAAAACCCTTCCTGAAATCGAAATCTGAAAAATTCTGAATCTTCTTTCAAGGGCACACCCCGACACACTGTCTGAAATCCGGCTGGTTATCGAGTCTGGACCTTTTGTGGTTTCTAAAAATAACCCCCGGCTTTCTGGATACAAAAAGCCACGGCTTGTGGCGTCGCTAGGGAGCCGTGCCTTTTGGCGGCTGCAAAAAAGAGAGTTTAATAGTGCCTGATTTTCCGGGGAAGCAGCTCTCCAACTCCCCAGCCACAGTCCAATTTCAAGCAATCTGTTTTGCAGGAGGTTCGCTTCGACCGGGTGAGTCCAGAGAGGCTTCCTCCATTAACACATTATGATTTCAACTGCAGACAGAAGCACTGTTCTCTCACTTTCTTCAGAAAATGGACTTTGCTCTGTTTTAACCCGCTGCCTGAGGACGAGGGACTGTGCCGCTCAAAAACTCACAGAAAATACTGTGAACCTCGGTCGGTTGCAATAAAGGTTATTTCCGTCAAATCAATATTTAATTTTCACGGTCACAGGTGAGCCAAGATCAATACACACAGAGAGGCATAAGCACATCTACTTCATCTATGTATCTATTTCCCGAGTGTGTCCCCTATCTACGGATATCTGAATCTGCGAATCGGGGCCACACTTGCGTTAAACATATTCAGGTGGGTAGCAATGTTCCCTCTAAGCTGAGGAGTCTTGTGAGCAAAAATTTTACTTTGTGAGCCACTGGCATTGAAGCTGTGAGTGAGCGATTTGGCTGCTGCATAAATCAGTCTGCTCTGGAGCCATCCTTCCTGAGCTAAGGCAAAAATGTGTGAGCCAGAGGCTAAAAAACTGTGAGCTAGCTCACACCAACTCAGCTTAGAGGGAACCCTGGTGGGTAGCTGTGTTGGCCTGAAACAGCAGAACAAAGTTTGAGTCCAGGGGCACCTTTAAGACGAACAACGCTTTATTCAGGGTACAAGCTTTCACGTGCATCCACACTCCTTCAGATACCTGAAGAAGTGTGCATGCACACGAAAGCTTACGCCTTGAATAAAACTTTGAAAAAGAAGAGTTGGTTTTATACCCTACTCTTCACTACTCAGAGGAGTCTCAGAGCGGCTTACAATTGCCTTCCCTTCCTCTCCCCAAAACAGACACCCTGTGAGGATGGTGTGGCTGACCAACTAGAGCTCTGAGAGGAGGAGGAGATTGGATTTATACCCCACCCTTCACTACCTGAAGGAGTCTCAGAGCGGCTTACAAACTCCTTTCCCTTCCCCACCCCACAACAGACACCCTGTGAGGTAGGTGGGCTGAGAGAGCTCTGACAGAAACTGCTCTTTTTCAAGAACAGCTGTGCCAGAACTATGGCTTGCCCAAGGTCATCCAGCAGGTGCAAGTGGAGGAGTGGGGAATCAAACCCGGTTCTCCCAGATTAGAATCCGCGCACTTCACCACTACACCAAACTGTGACTGACCCAAGGTCACCCAGCTGGCTGCATGTGGAGAAAAGGGGGAATCAAGCCTGGTTCTCCGGATTAGAGTCCACTGCTCTTAACCACTACACCAAGCTGGCTTGTTCGTCTTAAAATGTCCCATTGCACTAAACCGGTTTTCCCGCAAACTAGGTTTGCATAAAGATATGAAAAGTTTAATAAAAGACACGGGAGGGTGGGTATCAAATTCCCCCAAAAGTAAAATAGGTTTACTGTTTATCTTCTGCAGCACCAACAAAGCATTCTAGGGGCCGTAGTGGGCCTGGCGCTGGGACCATAGGCAGCTACGGCAGAACCCAAGGGACACACTAGCAGGAAAATGTGGGGAGAGACAGGATTCTCCCATGAGTCCCACCGGCTAGCAGCAGAGGCCTGGAGCCACGCTGGCCTCTCCAAGATTGATGGCAGGGGGGTGGAGTGGGAGGGCAGCACCCCAGAGGGTAGAGGGGCTTCAGGAACCACCTCAGGGCTCTTCTGATGTTCTTATGAAGGCCTCGACTTCCATGCCCTGTTGTTGGCCCTCCTGAGGAACTGGCTGGCCACTGTACAAGACAGGATGCTGGACTGGATGGACCCTCACTGGTCTGCTCCAGCAGGGCTCTTCTGATGTTCTTATGAAGGCCTTCGTCTCTATGCCCTGTTGCTGGCCCTACAGAGAAACTGGTTGGCCACTGTATGAGGCAGGATGCTGGACTAGATGGACCACTGGTCTGATCCAGCAGGGCTCATCTGATGCTCCTATGAAGACCTTGGTCTCTATGCCTTGTTGTTGGCCATCTAGAGGTTGGTCACTGTGTGATACAGACAGGATGTAGGACTAGATGGACCACTGGTCTGATCCAGCAGGGCTCTTCTTACGTTCATAAAAGATCCCCCTGTAACTATCAGGGATCTCTACTTGTATAGTCAAAGTCACACGCGGGCTCATCTGCGGATACTTATATTCACGGATTGGGCTCACACGAAAAGGTTCTTCTGCAAACTTGGGGGATCCCCTAGGTTTGCAGAAAAATCTGAACTCTATAATAAAAAGGTACGGGGGTGGTGATGAAAAAGCCCCCAAAATGCAGTATTGCTGCTGTGGGGGAAGGAAAGAGGACCGGGAAACAGCTGTGCCCGAGACGTGCCGCCAGGTAAGCAACTTCACACTGGAGGTTCCCACTCGTAGAATAAAATTTCAGCACCATGTAATAGGCTGGCTTCAACAGCTCAGGCGTAATTAACAAAAAAGACTTTGCCAGCGGCTTCCTTGTTGAGCATCTCAAGGCTCGGAAGGTTATTTTCTTTCCCTCTCTCTGCTTGGAATGGTCTCCTTAATGGGCCCGCTCAGCTAACGTCTTTAAAATGCTTGCTGACAGTATTGTGGACATTCTTTCCAAAAAGCAATCAATATAATACCCCTTACCCCCCCAAAACAGATTTTTTTTAAAAAAGGAAACACTAAAGGCCTGTTTCTAATGAGACAAAAGCTGCTGAGTCTAAGAATTTCCCCCCCAGAAATACAAAAGAGCCTTTCCATTTAAGCGCCATCTTGCTCAAGCAAAGAAACTGAGTTCTCAGCAGATCTGTAGGAGCTATTGCCCAAAACGCTGGCCCCGCTTTTGCTGTACGGTTAAGCTCCAAAACTGAAAATGAAAACAAAAAGACTAAAATAATTAACTCCTACAATGCTTTAGGCTCTTTAAGAGAAATCTATATATTCACCATATTGTATATGCCATAGAATCATAGAGTCGGAAGGGATCTCTAGGGTCATCTAGTCCAACCCCCTGCATAATGCCCGTGGAATTCATTGCCACAGGAGGTGGTGGCGGCTACAAGCATGGATGGCTTCCAGAGGGAATTAAACATCTGGAGCAGAGGTCCGTCAGTGGCTATTAGCCACAAGGTGTTGACAGGAACTCTCAGTCTGGGGCACCTGATGCTCTGTATTCTTGGTGCTTGGGAGGTGGGGGCAACAGTAGGAGGGCTTCTAGTGTCCTGGCCGCACTGGTGGACCTCCTGAGGGAAACCTGGTATTTTTTGACCACTGTGTGACAGAGTGTTGGACTGGATGGGCCACTGGCCTGATCCAACATTGGCTTCTCTTATGTTCTTATGTTCTTAATGCCATACATTTTTGAAACTTGCAAGGATAGTTTGATAGACACCTGCACCCCCCATGGCTTCACATCCCGCCATCACCCCCAGTAATACAAAATGCAGCATGCACAGTATCTCCCCCCCAATGACAGAACCAGGATTTGACCTCAGGTTTCCTTGGCTCAAGTCCAGCAGAGCATCCTAGGGGTCCCCAACTCGTTTGAGCCCGAAACCACCTCTGGAATTCTGACACAGGGTGGTGGGCTCAACACACACCGAGAAAGCCCAAGTGCAGGGGGGGAGAGCGGTAATTAAAGAATACACTGGGCAAGAGGGGCGAGAGAGGATAAAACAAGCACTCTAGCGGCAGCCGCCAATTACCGTATTTTTCGCTCCATAAGACGCACCTGACCATAAGACGCACCTTGTTTTTAGAGGAGGAAAACAGGAAAAAATGAAACAGAAAGAAAGAAAGAGAGAGAAAGAGATAAAGGAAGGAAGGAGGAGGAGAGAGAGAGAAAGAGAAAGGAAGAAAGAAAGGTGGGGACAGAGAGAGAGACAGAAAGACAGACAGACAGACAGAAAAAAGGAAAGGAAAGAAGGAAGGAAGCAAGACAGAGAAAGGAAAGAAGAGAGAGGTCGGCATGCCATGCAAAGCCAGGCCTTTCTGGGCAAAGTAGCCACGGAGCTTAATCTGTGGGCGGGGCTTTCTGCTGCTGGCTGTCTTAAAGGGGGAAAGCACTTAAAGGGAAAGAGTACTTAGCCTGGTGGGGTTTTTCCTGCCGTTTCCCTTTTAAGTCTTAACAGCTCAGGCCCAGCAGGGAGGGGCGGGGAAGGCTGGGATGCCAGCCTGAATGGCGTTCCCCTGCCTTCCTGCTGAAGAAAGAGCCCTGTTACAGGTCAGAAAAGCTCCATATTCGCTCCATAAGACGCACACACTTCCCCCCCCACACTTTTTGGGGGAGGAAAAGTGCGTCTTATGGAGCGAAAAATATGGTAATCTAATCTGCATATAGACGATCAGATGTTCAGTGACCAACCAGAAACTCCTGGTCAGCAAGAATCCCACCTGGCCCTGCCCACTTTCTAAAAACGCTTGGTGGCGCTGAGAAAGGTGTTGGCAGGTGCCATGGTCAACCCTCCCTCTAAGCCGCGGAATCCTGTGAGCAAAAATTCTACTTGCTGATCTACTGGCATTTAAAGCTGTGAGCAAGGGATTTGGCTGCTGCATGAATTAGTTTGCTCTGGAGCCCTCCTTCCTGAGCGAAGACAAAAATGTGTGCGCCGGAGGCTAAAAAACTGCGCTAGTTCACACTCACTCAGCTTAGAGGGAACACCGGCCGTGGTGTAGCCAGTATACCAAACCTGGCATCAAACGGGATACCGGTTCTCGGAATTTAAAAATAAATGGAATTGAGGCCCTGGTTACTTTGGGTAACTCTGGCCCTTTGGGTAACTTTGGAATTGAGGCCCTGGCTACTTTGGCCATTACAAAGAGCCAGCCTTCTAGTTACGTCTGATCCAGAAGCTTCTATGGGGTCAGGGAGCGGCGCTTGCCTGCTCCGGTTTGTCAAAGCCCTGCGGTTCCCTCCCCCTGGAGGGGGACGCAGAGGCAGAATGCCATCACACCCCCGAGATCACTGGCTCAAAAATCACGGCAGACTTTAGTCGTTACACCTGTCAAAGAAGGCCTTTGAATGCGCTGCCCATCCTTTCGTCTCTCGGCAGTAAAAAGCTGCCCAGCGACAGCATGGAGTTTCAAGGCGCAATGCCGTCCTCCCAGTCAGGTTGCCAACCTCCAGACAGGGCCCAGGGTTCTCCTGGGATTATAACCAATCTCTAGACGACCCGGATCAGTTCCCCTGGAGAAAATGTTTACTTTGGAAGGCAGGTTCTATGGGCTTAGAAGAAGATGAAGAAGAAGAGGAGGAGATTGGATTTATACCCCGCCCTTTACTTGTAGTCTTAGAGCGGTTTACAAACTCCTTTCCCTTCCCCTCCCCACAACAGACACCCTGTGAGGTAGGCGGGGCTGAGAGAGCTCTTTTCAGAACTGTCCTTGAGAGAACAGCTGGTACAGAGCTATGGCTTGCCCACGGTCATCCAGCCAGGTGCAAGTGGAGCAGTGGGGAATCAAACCCGGTTCTCCCAGATTAGAGTCCGCGCACTTAACCACTACACCAAACTGGCTCTCCAACCACTACACCACTGGCTCTCTCTCCAACCACTGGCTCTCTTGACCACTACACCAAACTGGATTAGACCCCACTGAGGCCCGTTCCCTCTCTAAACCCCACCCTCTACAGCATTAGACCCCATCCTCTACAGCATAACCACCCACTGAGATACCTCCCCTCTCTCAACCCCACCCCCAAACCTCCAGGAATTTTCTGGCCGGGAGTTCGGAAAACCCAAGAGTTGGCAGCTCTAAGTGGCAGCCCCCTTAAAAGCCCTGCTTCTGATCCAGCCTGGTCAAAAGCTCTACTTCCCACCCAGCCGGCCCCGCACTGCTTGAGCACTTGGGGGGGGGGGTGCTCCCCTTTCTGGATCCCCCACCCTGTCCCATTTGCCCCTCACCCTCCTCTTCCACAGCTCTGTGCCCGCCCCCCCGAGTCAGAAAAGAAAAAAATAACTGCAGGCAGATGGCACCTCCCCACCCCCACCCCGAGGGGCACATTCTAAATCCAGGTCACCAGATGGTGAACTTTAACATAAGCACATCGAATCAATCCCACTGGGGAACATCTTTCTGTTCACATAACAGGAGTTTTTTCGAAGTGGCAGGAGGGGACACATCGCCTTCCCCAGCCAAAGCTGCTGGGAAGAATATCCACACCCAAACCGGGTGAGAAGCCAAAGCTCTGCAATTACTTTCTAACTCCGTTCTCAAATGCCGACCCGGTGCTCCGTCTTCAGTTGTGCCCTGCGACAGCTCAGAGAAGATAATGACTTTGTACTCCTCCGGCTCAGAGTCGGCAGAGGACGCTTTCTAAAAATTTGCCATGACAATATTCTGGCTAGTTGGGTGTCTGCCGTCCTCCGTCACGTTTACGGGCACAGTGGGGGGATGCTGGGAGTGCGCTTCTCGGCGCTTAATGACGAGCCCTGATGGACTGAAGCGGCGCTCGGCGGGGAAGCTGAAGGTCCCTGTAATGAGCGTGTTCGATTTCCACACGGCAAGGCAAAAGCCGTGCACACTCTAAGATAGATTGTCACGTATGGCGTGGCACCCAGCCCACAAAGAAGCGCGAGTACAACTGCCAGAGTGATGCCGTCTCAGAGAACTACTCAGCATTAGCCATTCTGGTGAATAACAGGGTTTGAAAGTATGGTTCGCAGGATTTCAAAGGGGTTGTACTTAGATGAACGTCAGAAGAGCCCTGCTGCATCAGACCAGTGGTCCATCTAGTCCAGCATCCTGTCTCACACGGTGGCCAGCCAGTTCCTCTGGAGGGCCAACAACAGGGCAGAGCAGATGAGGCCTTCAGAAGAGCATCAGAAGAGCACTGCTGGAACAGACCAGTAGTCCATCCAGTCCTACATCCTGTCTGACATGGTTACCAGTCACTTCCTTTGGAGGGTCAACAACAGGGCAGAGGCCGAGGCCTTCATAAGAACATCAGAAAAGCCCTGCAGGATTAGACCAGTGGTCCATCCAGTCCAGCATCCTGTCTCACACAGGGGCCAACCACTTCCTCTGGAGGGCCAACAACAGGGCACAGAGGCCGAGGCCTTCCCCTAATGTTGCCGCCTGGCTCTGGGATTCAGAGGTTTAGTGTCTCTGAATATGGGGGTTCCCTTAATCACCATGGCTAGTAGCCACTGACAGACAACAATATAAAATATGTAACTAAGTTGATACAGTGGGTATGCAGACCAATTGGGCTACCCCACTAAATACTCATATCTAGATGTTCAATCCATTCAGTCGCAGCTGGGGAAGGCCCATGCTATCCAGTTTGGTGCAGTGGTTAAGTGGGCGGACTCTAATCTGGGAGAACCGGGTTTGATTCCCCACTCCTCCACTTGCACCTGGCTGGCTGACCTTGGGCAAGCCATAGCTCTGACCAGCTGTTCTCTCAAGGACAGCTTGGGAAAGAGCTCTCTCAGCCCCGCCTACCTCACAGGGTGTCTGCTGTGGGGAGGGGGAGGGAAAGGAGACTGTAAGCTGCTCTGAGACTCCAAGTGAGTGAAGGGCGGGGTATAAATCCAATCTCTTCTCTTCTTCTTCTATCAGGGTCGGCCAACACAGCTGGATCATTTACAGAACTTTTCTCACTGGTGTCAACTTTTTCTACTTGTAATAAGTAAGTATATAAATTGGGGGGGGTTTCCTCAGCAAAGCCAGCTTCATTACACCCAAAAACCTTATTCTTCAGAAATAAAGAAGCCGTTGCTACGAAGTAATGGAAAAGGAAGATGCATAATGCAAAGCCTCCTTAGCCTGGCTATGCTTAAATCAGATACGGTTTGATGAAATAGTGAAAGGAGCAGATTATAAAGAGAACTGACAGAACCTGAAAGTATTATAAGGGGGATGAAGGAAGGCCTCCGGCATCAAAGCTTTATGGGATTTTTATATACAATTGAGAAGGAGATTGTATGTCACGAAGAGAATCGACAGAAACTGAAAAGTATTGTCAGGGGGGGTGAAGGAAATTGATTTACGGGATTTTTATATACAATTGAGGAGGAAATTGTATGTGATAAAGGGAGAAATTAAGGAGAAGTCACTCAGAGCATTTTTCGGAGAACAGGTCACAGTCAATCATTGGGTGTTAAGATCCAGGAAAGAGCCTTTGAAAAGACGTCAGAGCGGACTCACGCACTGTGCAAATATGGGGTTCAAACCAATAGTTCTCCTAATTTTAAGGCAGTACAGGGACCCTGTCCTGGATGGCCCAGGTTAGACCAATCTCATCAGATCTGGGAAGTTAAGCAGGCTCAGCCCTGTTTACCAGCTGGATGAAAGAACAAGGAAGTCCAGGGTTGCTACGCAGAGGCAGGCAAGGGCAAACCACTTCTGTTCATCTTCCCTGTCGTGGATAGCCCAGGCTACCCTGATCTCACCAGATCTCAGAAGCCAAGGAGCGTTGGCCCTGGTGAGTACTTGGATGGGAGACCACCAAGGAAATCCAGGGTTGCTATGCAGAGGCAAGCAACGGCAAACCAGCTCTGAACATGAGCCCTGACCTGGATGGCCCAGGCTAGCCCGATCTCACCGGATCTCGGAAGCTAAGCAGGGTCAGTCCTGGTTAGTGCTTGGATGGGAGACCACCAAGAGAAGTCCAGGGTTGCTACGCAGAGGCAGGCAACGGCAAGCTACCTCTGAACGTGAGCTCTGACCTGGATGGCCCAGGCTACCCTGATCTCACCAGATCTTGGAAGCCGAAGAAGGGTCGGACCAGGTTAGTTCTTGGATGGGAGACCACCAAGAGAAGTCCAGGGTTGCTATGCAGAGGCAGGCAAGGGCTGTCAGATCCTCTGCCATTAATTTGCTGTTAGCCTTGAGTTTACTGTCTGTCATGAATACTATAGCTCTGAGAGCCAGTTTGGTGTAGTGGTTAAGTGCGCGGACTCTAATCTGGAAGAACCGGGTTTGATTCCCCACTTCTCCACTTGCACCTGGCTGGATGACCTTGGGCAAGCCATAGCTCTGTACCAGCTGTTCCCTCAAGGACAGCTTGGGAAAGAGCTCTCTCAGCCCCACCTACCTCACAGGGTGTCTGTTGTGGGGAGGGGAAGGGAAAAGGAGTTTGGAAGCCGCTCTGAGACTCCCTTGGGGAGTGGAGGGCGGGATATAAATCCAATCTCTTCTTCTTCTCTTCTTCTTCTTTCTTTAGTCGGGAGGGTGGCTTGCTCCTTACTCCCACGTCATATAAGACTCCTGCTATCTTCCCAGCGCCTCCTCCTCCCCGTCTCGTTTTCCTGGCGTCTCGGGACGGCTAATCTCGTTTAGTAACCTTGAAGACTTCTGAACTGATTTAGGCCAGGTGCCTGGCCTGTGAAATACAACTAGAGTTCACAAAGGGGCCGTGGGGGTGGGGGGTGGGGGGTTCGCGCTTTTTTCTGTGAGAACCTAACGGTTAGAGTTTTCGCGCTTATTTTATTTGGCTCTGATTGGTGCTTCACCTGCTCTTACCTTTTGAATACTGTATATGAATCCCTGCCGCTTGTAGTTGGTTATCACTGACAAACATCGTGTACCTGAAGGATCGTTAAGAATAAAAGGACTTTTGCTTTTACCAAAGGCCTGGCTTATTGGATCTACTCAGAAGCCTCCCAGGGCAAACCCACCTCTTTTCGTCTCTTGTCTCGAAAACCCTACAAGGTCACCGTAAGTCGTCTGCAGCTTGATGGCACACACACACACACACACACACACACACAGAGGGAGCCATTATGTGTTACCTTAGCTACGTGGCATTTTGGAAGCTACACTAGATTTCAGCCTCCCAGGCAAATCCAAAGTCCCGTGCAACACCAGATCCTAAACCCCAACAACTGCCCCACTGCAGAAGGGCTTGTACCAGTAACAAGCACACCTTCTAGCCAACTGCACACAAACACACGTGGAAGCTGCCTTATGCTTGGTTTATCAAGGTCAGTCTTGTCTACTCAGACTGGCAGCCGCTCTCCAGGGACTCGGGCTGAGGTCTTCCACATCACCTCCTGCCTGGTCCTTATTGAAGACGCTGAGGATCGAACCTGGGACCTTCTGCACGCCAAGGAGATGCTCTATCCCTGAACCACGGTCCCTGCCACCTGATCCTTGAGACAACTTATTCTTAACTGAGATACTTTCAAGAAGAAGAGGGAAGAAGAAGAAGAGAAAAGATTGGATTTATACCCCGCCCTTCACTACCCAAGGGGGTCTCAGAGCGGCTTACAAACTCCTTTCCATTGCAGCTAGATGGAAAGCGGACAAGGCCCCTACTCTCTCATGCTGGCTCAACAAAGTATGGGACCATTTAATAACGGATCACAGATAATCTTAAACAGTCAGATCGATACCCTAAGCCCTCTAACTTTACTGAGAAATGGTATCTGCTCGTGGAATTTATCTCAGCATCAGATATTCAACAGCAAAACAACACATATCAAGCCCTAGTACGATGCTAAATTTCATAATTTTAAGCCTACAATACATGAAGCTCACACACAACTCACTATCAGACTGATTACCACTAACTTCTATCTTATAGTCATAGTTCAAGTGCTTTATATATTTCATTCACAATTTCCTGATCATATTAAGTTGCACTAGATTGTACTACTTTTGTTTTAATTATATTGTTGTATTGAAAACAAAAATGCAAAATCAAACTTGTTAAGATGTTAAAGTTATCTGTTTATTTGTAAAATTAATAAAAAATATTTTGATCAACAAACTCCTTTCCCTTTCCCTCCCCACAACAGACACCCTGGGAGGTAGGTGGGGCTGAGAGAGCTCTGACAGAAACTGCTCTTTTTCAAGGACAGCTCTGACAGAACTATGGCTTGCCCAAGGTCATCCAGCAGCTGCAAGTGGAGGAGTGGGGAGTCAAACCCGGTTCTCCCAGATTAGAGTCCGCGCACTTAACAACTGGAAATATTTTCGTTTACGAGAAGAATCGAATATCTAACAAGAGTAATCACAGAAGCGATTCAGGGGTGCTTACGAGCCCCTCTCACCCCCTAGCACCACAAGGGAAGCGTCTCACCTTTCCGAAGGACTCGCTTCTTTGCTCGGATGTCCGTCTCCAGCTCCGCCGCTCGGATATAAATCCGGACCGACTGCGGGAGGTGCCGAACCGCCTGGGCTACCACGGCCTTCGCGGTGTCCCCGGGTTGTAGCCGGGCCGCTTCCAGCCAGACATCTTCACTCTAGAGGCCGAGGAGGAAGAAAAGCAGAAGGCTTGCCGTTTAAGCCATTAGTGCCAAACCCATACCCTCGGAGAACCGCTGAGTGATGAATGTGTGTTCTGATGGGGGATCAAGGCATGCACGGTTAGATTATTTAATTACAAAATGTACGTGTGTACATTATTACACACCATTATCTGGATGGCCCAGTCTAGCCCGATCTCATTAGATCTCAGAAGTTAAGTAGAATTATAGAATCAAAGAGTTGGAAGGGTCCATACGGGCCATCTAGTTCAGGCCCCTGCTCAATGCAGGATCAGTCTAGAGCAGGGGTGGGCAAATTGCGGCCTGCAGGCCACATGCGGCCCGCCACAGAGTTTTTTGTGGCCCGCCAAGACAGTCGGCCACATGGTTTCAGTCAGGCCTCCGTTGGGCCCGGAGCGCAGAGAAGCTCCGCTCCGGGAGTGAAGTGTCCAGGGGGCGGGCACATTACCAAGCCCCACCCCCTGCTCCCAGCAGCCCTGTTGGGCGACGAGGAGGCAGAAGAAGGAAGGTAAGTTACCTTACCTCCCCCATCCTCCTCTTCCCCGGGGCCGCAGTGCTCCAGGGAAGCCCTGCCCGCCCCCAACCTCGCCTTCCCCGGGTTGCACGGAAGTGCAGCAGGCAGGCAGCTGCTTTCAGCGATCTCTCTCTCTGTCCCTGCCCGTCTCTCTCTCTCTCTCTCTGTGTGCCTGTCTCTCTCTCTCTCTCTGTGTCCCTATGCATGTGTCTGTGTCCCTCTGTGTCCCTCTGTGTGTGTGTGTGTGTCTCTCTCTCTGTCCCTATGTTCCCCTGTGTGTCTCTCTGTCCCTCTGAGTCTCTGTTTGTCTGTCTGTCTCTCTCTGTCCCTCTGTGTTTGTGTCTTCCTCTCTCTCTCTCACTCTCTCTCTCTCTCTCTGTTCCCCGTGTGTCTCTCTCTGTCTCTGTCTGTCTGTCTGTGTGTCTTCCTCTCTCTCTGTCCCTATGTTCCCCTGTCTCAACAAGCAATCTCACTCCTGATTTCAACAAAAATTGTAGAAAAGTGTGATAGGGTACATTTGTCTCATTAAACTGATTCTAAAATTAAATTTGCTTGCAGCTATAGATGATATGAAATTAGCACAATAAATAAATTGAATAAAACTACCACTATTTTATTTAATTTATATTTATTGATTTTGATGATACGATTTATACCTTTTCTGAAATGCAAAGTTAACTAATGAATGCAATCATTTTAAAAGGTGCGGCCCTCCGCTAACCTCCGCTCCCACAGTGTGGCCCCCGAGCCAAATCTCATCAGATCTCGGAAGCCAGGCAGGGTCGGCCCTTGTCAGTACTTGGATGGGAGACCCCCAAGGAAGCCCAGGATCATTCTGCAGAAGCAGGCAACTGCAAATCATCTCTGTTTGTCTCTTGCCTTGAAAACCTTATGGGGTTGCCGTGAGTCTCACACACACAAAGCTACCTGATACTGGATCAGAACCTTGGTCCAACAAGCTCAGCACTGTCTATTCAGACTGGCAGTGGCTCTCCAGGGTCTCAAGTGAAGAAGGTCTTTCGTATCACCTACTGGCCAGCCCTTTTAACTGGAGATGCCAGGGACTCAATACTGGACACTACACGTGCCAAACAAATACTCCGCTGCTAAACCACAGCGCCTCCCCCCTGGTTTTGCTTAGACAGCACTTTCCACCACCATATTATTACACCAAAACGTATAATGAGCTCAGCAAAGATCAAAATGAGCAGCCGTATTAGCCTGTCTGTAGCAGTAGCTACAGCCAGTTTGGTGTAGTGGTTAAGTGCATGGACTTTAATCTGGGAGAACCGGGTTTAATTCCCCACTCCTCCACTTGCAGCTGGCTGGATGACCTTGGGCAAGCCACAGCTCTATACCAGCTGTTCTCCCAAGGACAGTTGTCTCAGAGCTCTCTCAGCCCCACCTACCTCACAGGGTGTCTGTTGTGGGGAAGGGAAGGGAAAGGAGTTTGTAAGCTGCTCTGAGACTCCAAGTGAGTGAAGGGCCGGGTATAAATCCAATCTCTTCTCTTCTTCAGTAGAAAAGAGCAAGAGTCTGACTCAGAACCCCTTTCTGACTCAGGAAAATTGATTCCCTGGGTTACAGGACCCACATATAGTAATAGCCGTATGGGTTTGTCATTTACTCTGACCGTAATGGTATAAAATCGTGTGCAAAGTAGGGCTAAGAATTTGCTTTTTAGTTTTCAAACACACAAACGTTTATTTTTTGTATAAGTGAAACATTTATTGGTATGAAAGAACTGTTGTTACCCGCCCTGAGCCCACTTCCGGGAAAGGCGGGCTATAAATGTGAATGAATGAATGAATGAATGAATGAATGAATGAATGAATGAATGAAGAGTCCAGTAGGATCTTAAAGGCTAACAAAATGTATGACAGGGGATGAGCTATCTGAAGAAGTGAGCAGTGACCCACGAAAGCTTTCACAAATTGTGCTGTCGTCTTTAAGCTGTTCCTGGACTCTTGAGCTCAGCAAAGAAAACCCACATTTTAAAATCCTTACTTTTCCCTCTCTGACTGCTATGTCTCAGTTGCCTCTTCAAATATACGGTTTTCCGCTCCAGATTAGCATTCCTAATGTCCACAGAAACAAGAAGCGTCGCCCTCGGCTTTCAGGAGAGCGTAATTCCACCATCTTAACAGGGAACTTATCCTCTGAAAGCCAGTCTGGTGTAGTGGTTAAGTGTGCGGACTCTAATCTGGGAGAACCGGGTTTGATTCCCCACTCCTCCACGTGCACCTGGCTGGATGACCTTGGGCAAGCCATAGCTCTGTACCAGCTGTTCTCTCAAGGACAGCTTGGGAAAGAGCTCTCTCAGCCCCACCTACCTCACAGGGTGTCTGTTGTGGGGAGGGGAAGGGAAAAGGAGTTTGTAAGCCGCTCTGAGACTCTTAAGTGAGTGAAGGGCGGGATATAAATCCAATCTCTTCTCTTCTTCTTCTTCTCCTCTGGGCCTCAACAGGTAAATAGCTTTGTAAAGAAAAGCCATTTCCTTTTCAAACAGGTCTGAACCAAAGTCCGAGGCCTGTTTCAAAAAGCCCCTTTGGTTCTCAAACTTTCCCTAGAGACAGAGAGAAGGGAGATAGCGGTGGGGCGAAATGACCTTGCCTCCTTACGAGCTCTCTTGCCCTTATCTCAGGAGCTCATTAGGCACCTTCCGATTCAGCTACCACCAAAGTGCACCTGGTTGTGAGATCGAGCTTGTTCGCTGCAGAAATAAGTTTCGTTCTCACAACTGTGGGAAACTTCGCAACAGAAAGAGAATTACATCACTGTAACGCCCTCTGATTGGTCGCTGGCCATGACTCTCGCAGAGGCCATTGTTCTATAAAAGTTCCTTGCTTAATGGAACACTTTGCTAGCTGTTGTCTACTTGGACCTGGGTGGTCAAGTGGGCCCGTTAGTCACAGTGCTAGCTGGTGACTAGGCCGGGACAGGCCTCTCTCTGGATTACAACTGCGTGGAACTC
The DNA here is from genome assembly GCA_029233225.1 of Lepidodactylus listeri. Classification (NCBI taxonomy): domain Eukaryota; kingdom Metazoa; phylum Chordata; class Lepidosauria; order Squamata; family Gekkonidae; genus Lepidodactylus; species Lepidodactylus listeri. The sequence continues at coordinate 10,160,751 of JARCFY010000002.1, read as the reverse complement.
CGTCTTGTCTGAGCCCTGTGAAGGTAATTTGTTCTGAAACGTTTAGTCAGGCTGGATAAGCATAAGTTTTCTTGTTTTACCCTCCTTCAAGTCTTGTCTTGTGTTTTAAGCAATATTGGCACACAATAAAGAACATATATTTTTTATTTTGAGACTCTCCTTGAATTCTTACAACCGTAAAGACTAAATCTATTTTGCCTCGGACCAGACCACATTGCTACCGAGTAACTTTGTTTTAGGGACACCCCGAGAGGCTGGGAAGCGTGGTTCTCTATTCCTAGCTGGTGAGGTTATTCTGAGAGAACCTGGTGGCAGTACGACCTTACACTTTTGGAGGCATTAGGCTTTCTCAAGTGCTTTGTAAATTTCTGTGCTGTGACCTCTATGAACTCCCCCAGTTTACTCTGGAAGGGGTGGCTGCGGTGACATGCTTAACCTCAGGTGCTAATTTTCGCCTTCTGTTTCGCGATGCACAAGGTCCTCCATCACACAAGCGCATTACGTCCGTGCAGAGTGTGACAAGGAACCAGTGTGGAGAGGCCACGAGTGCCACACAAAGACAGGTTTCTCACCTTTGGACACATTTCTGTCCCCTTCATGATGAGGTTGCGGGCGACCTGCAGCTTGCCGGTCACCTCCTCCAAGCGCGCAGAGGCGATCCAGGCCGGCGGGTGGTGAGGGTTAGTTTCACGCACGGACTTCAGGAGCAAGCGGGCTTTCTTGATGTCGCTGGTGGCAGAGAAAGGGAACTTAGCGACCTCCTGATCTGCATCTGGTTATTTGCTTTTATTTGTTTATTATTTGCATTTATATCCCACCCGTCCAGCGAGTAGGCTCAGGGAGGGGAACATCATTATAATAAATATGGTTTCAGTTTAAAACACGATGAAACATTCCAACACTTACCGTATTTTTCGCACTATAAGACACACTTTTTCTCCCCAAAAAAGTGGGAGGAAAAGTGCCTGCGTCTTATAGAGCGAACCTCCCCGGGCCGCGGCACTTGCCGCGGCCCCGGGAGGAAGCCCTCCTCCCCCCCCCCCTCAGAAGCTCCCGGGGACGCGGCAAGCGCCGCGTCCCCGGGAGGAAGATCCCTCCCCCCCCAGTCCCTTCAGAGCCTCCCGGGGACGCGGCAAGCGCCGTGGACCCGGGAGGAAGATCCCCACCCCCCACCCCCTTCAGAGCCTCCCGGGGACGCGGCAAGCGCCGTGGACCCGGGAGGAAGATCCCCACCCCCCACCCCCTTCAGAGCCTCCCGGGGACGCGGCAAGCGCCGCGGACCCGGGAGGAAGATCCCTCCCCCCCCCAGAGGCTCCCGGGAGGAAGATCCCTCCCCCCCCTCAGAGGCTCCTGGGGAAGCTCCCCTCCCACCCCACCCCTTCAGAAGCTCCCCTCCCCTCCCCCCCACCCCTCAGAAGATCCCCTCCCAGCCCCCTCCCTCCCACCCTCAGAAGGCTCCCTCCCTCCCACCCCCTCAGAAGCCCCCTCCCTCCCACCCCCCTCAGAAGCTCCCCTCCCCGCCCCCCTCCCTCCCACCTCCTCAGAAGCTCCCCTCCCACCCACCCCCTCAGAAGCCCCCTCCCAGCCCCCTCAGAAGCCCCCTCCCTCCCACCCCCCTCAGAAGCCCCCCTCCCTCCCACCCCCCTCTAAACTGGCTATCTTATTTGCATACCTGGCTACTTACTTCAAAAGTCAGAAATAAGATGGGATTAAGAGAGACAGTTTTCAGGTCTCTTTATTTTGTTTTGTGTTTTGTAACCATGTTCATTGTTTTGTATCTACAAAAATTCTAAATATTAAGAAGAATTCACTACTCCTGTTAAAGGTAATATTGCATTGTTTGCAATGGGAAGATTGCTTTATGCATTAGCCTGTAAAAAATTTACATCAAAATATATTTACTTAAAATATTATATCCACATATAAAAGAAAAATTATTACAAGTGTGGAATTAACTTGCAGATAGGAATGTTTTTACTGCATGCTCAGCTCAAGAAACAAGCTGAGTCCCTTCTACTACTTATGTGTATATGGACGTGTGCCTATGTGTGTAAAATAGTATCAGCAATGCAGAAGAGTGGGGAGGGGAAAGACAGTTTTTGTTGCTTCAAGCTGGCTCATGCTGTTGCAATCAGTACTGGCATTCATTGCACATGCATACACAGCCAAATGCACTGCTGTGAGGAAAAACACTTAGCCTTCCAGTATCTCCTGTCACACGGACTACTAGCTGAAAATGAGTTGAGGAACAGACCAAAGGGAAGAGACAACTATGTTTCAAAATATCTGCCTGACGTTTCCACTCAGCACAATCCTCAGGCGGGTGGGCAAAACTGCCCGGGGAGCTGACCAACTGCTATGCCAGTGTATCTGGGAGATGTGCTGGCATTGTGCCCTGCTGTGCCATGGCCCAGCACCAGAGTACGGCTTACGCAACTCTCTGCACCAGTGGGAGAAGGGCCAGGGCCAGGGGCATGGCAGCAGTTAGTTGGCTCCCTAAGCCGTCCCAGCCTGGGAACTCTCCTCTTCCAGAACCGACATAAAGTTATGCCTGCAAAACCGCACTGTACTGCATATACACCCATGCAACAGAAAAGCAAAATGTCCTCTACAGGCACCGTGTCACCCATAAGTTCAAGCAGAACATAGGATGCCAGCTATAGCTGCAGCCAATCACACCCCTCCCTAGTGGTGGTCAAACACCCTGCACCCAATCACAGTCCCCAGCACTGCATAAGTTACAGTAGAACTTTGAGAAACTGTCCTTAACAAAGTATAGTTCTGTCTGTCTGTCTGTCTGTCTTCCTTCCTTCCTTCCTTTTCTCTCTCTCCTCCCTCCCTCCCTCCCTGTTCCTTCCTTCCTTTCTTTCTCTTCCTTCCTTCCTTCCTTTTCTCTCTCTCCTCCCTCCCTCCCTCCCTGTTCCTTCCTTCCTTTCTCTTCCTTCCTTCCTTCCTTTTCTCTCTCTCCTCCCTCCCTCCCTGTTCCTTCCTTCCTTTCTCTTCCTTCCTTCTTTCCTTTTCTCTCTCTCTCTCCCCCCTACCTACCTACTTTCTTTCTTTCTTTCTTTCTTTCTTCTCCCCCCCCCCAAACTACCTACTATTTGGCTCAGAATATTTTTTTCCCTGTTTTCCTCCTCTAAAACTAGGTGCGTCTTATGGTCAGGTGCGTCTTATAGTCCGAAAAATACGGTAACACGTGGAATTCACTGCCACAGGAAGTGGTGGCAGCTACAAGCATGGACGGCTTCCAGAGGGAATTAAACATCTGGAACAGAGGTCCATCAGTGGCTATTAGCCACAAGGTACAGATAGAAACTCTCGGTCTGGGGCGAGTGATGCTCTGTATTCTTGGTGCTGGAGGGGGTGGGGGAAACAGTGGGAGGGCTTCTAGTGTCCTGGCCCCACTGCTGGACCTCCTGAGGGCACCTGGTGTTTTTGGCCACTGTGTGACAGAGTGTTGGACTGGATGGACCACTGGCCTGATCCAACATTGGCTTCTCTTATGTTCTTAATGGCTACAGCCTGAAACAGCGTCAGCTGGCTATAAAGTTCTGGCCCGATGGTGCAGTGAAGTAAATGTCAGTTGTCGGTGGTCGGTAGACAGGGTGACAGCAACCTCAAGGAGGCCATCTATAGGCACCCGCTGCATCAACCGAAGGCCTGGTGGAACAGCTCCATCTTGCAGGCCCTGCGGAACTGAAGGAGATCCCGCCGGGCCCTGGTCTCAATAGGGAACATGTTCCACCAGGCAGGGCCCAGGGCAGAGAAAGCCCCAGCCCTGGTGGAGGCACGACAGGCGTTCTTCGGGCCAGGGGGTGTTGATCTTTAGAGCGTTAACACTTTTCGAGGCATATATGGGAAGAGGCAGTCCCTTAGATATGGTTACAACATATGGCATATTGCATGTACACACAGTGCAGTCAACATAACCATTGGAGAGCTAATCTTTTTCTATATCCAAGTAAAGAGCGGAGCTGGGACAGGCTCCAGCAAACGCGGTACAATGTTGGTACAAGGGAAGAGCAAGAAAGGAAATGGGCACGTAAGAAGAGGAACGCGGGAAGCCACTGCCTTCTACTGAATCGGACCCTCGGGTCTGTCAAGGTCAGTATTGTCCACTCAGACGTGCAGCCGCTCTCCAGGGTCTCAGGTGGAGGTCTTTCCCATCACCTACCGCCTGATCCTTTTAACTGGAGAGACCGAGGGATTGAAATTGGGACCTTCTGCATGCCAAGCAGAGGCTCTACCCCTTAGCCATGGGACCGGCCTGATCCAGGGAACAGCAGAAGGCGGAATGAATTACAGGGGTATAAAGATGTGCAAGAAGAAGAGAAATCTCGGAGTCTCGGAGAGGCTTACAGTCTCCTTTCCCTTCCCCTCCCCACAACAGACACCCTGTGAGGCAGGTGGGGCCGAGAGAGCTCTTTCCAGAACTGTCCTCGAGAGAACAGCTCTGAAAGAACTTATTTATTTATTTACTCAGGGGTCATTTCATAGAAAGAGGTGCAGGAGCTCATTAGTATAACTCATTTGCATATGCCACACCCCCTCACATACCGGAAGTGTGTCAGAAGGCAACACCCACCCCTCAGGCTCCACTCCACAGGTGAGTGAGACTGACCTGCTCTTCCTCCATCCCCTTCCCCATCCAATACTTTGTGCAATAAAAATAAGCGTCAAGAACACACCCTCATTCTCTTCCTGCTCCCTCGAAACCACCAGGTTTCAAGTAGACTTGAGATACCCAGGACATGTGCACCACCCATCCCTTCCCCTTCCCCTCCCCACAACAAGACACCCTGAGAGGTAGGTGGGGCTGAGAGAGGTCTTTTGAGAACTGCTCATGAGAGAACAGCTCTGAGAGAACTTGTGACTGGCCCAAGGTCACACCAGCAGCTGCATGTGGAGGAGTGGGGGATCAAACCCGGTTCTCCCAGATTAGAATCCAACTCCTGACCACTACACCAAACTGATAAGGTGGAAGCTGCTGAAGGGTTGGTAAAATTTCTCCAGTACTTATGTGCCATGTGCCCAGTTCAAAAATGGTATACTTAGAAAATTTATATGCCACCTTGAGCAAGTCTCTGGAAAAGCAGCACACAGTCATAAAAGGAACAATGATAAAATTATCAATATGCAAACAAAACATTAAAAACAATAAAGACCCTAGCAGGGCTTTCCCCGGGGCGCTGCGCCTCTGCACTGCTGGGGGAAGCCGAGGAGGGGGCGGGGCTTGGTCATGTGCCCGCCCCCTGGGCTCCTCACTCCCGGAGCTGCGCTCCTGTGCGCTCCCGCTCCAACGGACCCCTGTATATACTTGATTTCTAGGCCACTCTCCCCACATTCGCAGGCTCAGAGTGGCTTACAAGACCTGGCGTGCCAGGATTCATTAAACATTACAAAATATCTAAAACAACTTAACATCTAGTTAAAAACAATTTAAAGTACTCAACAGTCAAAAGCTCAGATGAAAAGACTCACATGGCGGCTCTCTGATCATGCCGGTGCCATTTTCCCAGCGGCAGATAATACAATCGGCGGTCAGACATTAATGGATGTACTATAGAGGGGGGGGGAGGCAAGGGTAGCGGCTTGTGACTGACCCAAGGGTACAACAGCAGCTGCATGTGGAAGAGTGGGGAATCAAACCCAGTTCTCCCAGATCAGAGTCCATTCTCTTTACCACTACACCAAACTGGCAAAAGGAGTGTGTGTGGGGGGGGAAACAGAGCAAAACGAGTGGGGAAGGGACAGAGGGGGAAATGGGGCGTTTGTGGGCACAGAAGCCAACAAAGGGAATGGTCCGTGTTCAGCGTTAACAGGTATGTTACTTATTCGCGTGAATTCTATACTGGTGATCCTGAAGGTAGAAAATAGGTGATGGTGAACCTTTGACGTTTATGATGAACAAATGGGACTGCGACGTCATGAATGGGAAGGGGAGCTGAGCGCATGAACACATAAAGCTGCCTTAGACTGAATCAGACCCTCGGTCCATCAAGGCCGGTATTGCCTACTCAGACTGGCGGCCGCTCTCCAGGGTCTCAGGTGGAGGTGTTCCACATCCCCTGCTGTCTGGTCCTTTCGCCAGAGACGCCGGGGGTTGAGTCTGGTACCTTCTGCGTGCCAAATGGCTGCTCCACCCCTGAGCCACATCCCCTCCCTCAAGTCCAGAGGACTCCAGTGTGGATACAAAATCTCCGGAAATCTGTGTACCCTGCTCTATCAGACAAACCTGAAGCTGAAGACGCATGGCTCTGGGGCAAAGGGGACCCTGAAACTGGGTGGAAAGGTTTCACAGGGATATTTTAAATAATAAATAGGCAAATTTAGGGTGGATTCTTCTTCTGGAACAGGGATGGGCCACGGTTGAGTCCCTGCCTGCTCAAAGATTTCTAATCCTCTCTATTTCACAAGCAATGCCTGGCTATCTGCCCACGTTCAGTTTGTGCCAAATGGAGGTGGCGGCGGCTACAAGCATGGGCGGCTTCAAGAGGGAATTGGATAGACATCTGGAGCAGAGGTCCATCAGTGGCTATGAGCCACGAGGTATAGATAGGAACTCTCAGTCTAGGCAAGGGATGCTCTGTATTCTTGGTGCTTGGGGGCGGGCAACAGTGGGAGGGCTTCTAGTGTCCTGGCCCCACTGCTGGACCTCCTGAGGGCACCTGGTGTTTTCAGCCACTGTGTGACACAGAGTGTTGGACTGGATGGGCCACTGGCCTGATCCAACACTGGCTTCTCTTTATGTTCTTATGAATGGCATCCACATGTTGTTTTTGTTTGGCGTAGTGGTTAGGAGCGTGGACTTTAATCTGAGAGAACCAGGTTTGATTCCCCACTCCTCCCCATGCAGCTGCCGGTGTGACTTTGGGCCAGTCACAAGTTCTCTCAGAGCTGTTCTCTCAAGGTCAGTTCTCAAGTGCGCTCTCTCAACCCCCACCTACCTCACAGGGTGTCTTGTTGTGGGGAGGGGAAGGGAAAGGAGACTCCTTCGGGAGTGAAGGGACAGGGTATAAATCCAATTTCTTCTTTTTCTTCTTCTCTGGAAGAAGCCTTCATAGGGAATAAAACCTTACAGCCAAGTCAACGCTTGCTATCTTACTTGATATCTCCACCGTGTGTGGGTATCATGGAATTCAGGTCGGTCAGGTAGCCCTTGGGATCCACCACGGTTTGGCCACTCACGGAATCAGACACCTGGGAAGGAAAACCAACAGTGGGCTTAAAACACTGACCCACACAGCACAGTCACTTCACATGCATCCATATGGCGATCGGGTTTAAAAGGTAACCCACCCACCCCACCGAATATTCTTCAGCTCTAAGAGATGAGTAAGGGGGAAATGGTAGAAGTTCATAAAACTATCGATGAGGCAGAGCACTGACAAAAAAAAAATTGTCTCCCTTTCCCAAAATACTAGGACTCGAGGGCTTCCAATGAAGCTGCTGGGCGGTAGGTGCAGGACGGACAAAAGGAAATGCTTCTTTATGCAGAGGGTGATTCAAATGTGAAACTCGCTGCCAGAGGATGTAGTGATGGCCATACGGATAAGCAGTTTTAAAAGGGGATTAGACAGACTCATGGAGGATAAGTCTATCAATGACTACTAGCCATGGTGACCGAGGGGAACCTCCTCATTTAGCGGCACTGAGCCTCTGAATCAGAGGCAGGAGGCAACATTAGGGGAAGGTCTCGGCCTCTCTGCCCTGTTGCTGGCCCTCCAGAGGAGCTGGTTGGCCACTGTGTGAGACAGGATGCTGGACTAGGTGGACCACTGGTCTGATCCAGCAGGGCTCTTCTGATGTTCTTATGAAGGCCTCGGCCTCTGTGCCCTGTTGTTGGCCCTCCAGAGGAACTGGCTGGCCCCTGTGTGAGACAGGATGCTGGACTGGATGGACCACTGGTCTGATCCAGCAGGGCTCTTCTGATGTTCTTATGAAGGCCTCGGCCTCTGTGCCCTGTTGTTGGCAGACCAGAGGAACTGGTTGTCCACTGTGTGAGACAGGATGCTGGACTAGGTGGACCACTGGTCTGATCCAGCAGGGCTCTTCTGCTGTTCTTATGAAGGCCTCAGCCTCTGTGCCCTGTTGTTGGCAGACCAGAGGAACTGGTTGTCCACTGTGTGAGACAGGATGCTGGACTAGATGGACCACTGGTCTGATCCAGCAGGGCTCTTCTGATGTTCTTATGAAGGCCTCAGCCTCTGTGCCCTGTTGTTGGCCCTCCAGAGGAACTGGTTGTCCACTGTGTGAGACAGGATGCTGGACTAGGTGGACCACTGGTCTGATCCAGCAGGGCTCTTCTGATGTTCTTATGAAGGCCTCAGCCTCTGTGCCCTGTTGTTGGCCCTCCAGAGGAACTGGTTGTCCACTGTGTGAGACAGGATGCTGGACTAGATGGCCCACTGGTCTGATCCAGCAGGGCTCTTCTGATGTTCTTATGAAGGCCTCAGCCTCTGTGCCCTGTTGTGGGCCCTCCAGAGGAACTGGTTGTCCACTGTGTGAGACAGGATGCTGGACTAGATGGACCACTGGTCTGATCCAGCAGGGCTCTTCTGATGTTCTTATGAAGGCCTCGGCCTCTGTGCCCTGTTGTTGGCCCTCCAGAGGAACTGGTTGGCCATTGTGTGAGACAGGATGCTGGACTGGATGGACCACTGGTCTGATCCAGCAGGGCTCTTCTGATGTTCTTATGAAGGCCTCAGCCTCTGTGCCCTGTTGTTGGCCCTCCAGGGGAACTGGTTGGCCACTGTGTGAGACAGGATGCTGGACTAGATGGACCACTGGTCTGATCCAGCAGGGCTCTTCTGATGTTCTTATGAAGGCCTCGGCCTCTGTGCCCTGTTGTTGGCCCTCCAGAGGAACTGGTTGGCCATTGTGTGAGACAGGATGCTGGACTGGATGGACCACTGGTCTGATCCAGCAGGGTTCTTCTGATGTTCTTATGAAGGCCTCAGCCTCTGTGCCCTGTTGTTGGCAGACCAGAGGAACAGGCTGACCACTGTGTGAGACAGGATGCTGGATGAGATGGACCACTGGTCTGATCCAGCAGGGTTCTTCTGATGTTCTTATGAAGGCCTCAGCCTCTGTGCCCTGTTGTTGGCAGACCAGAGGAACAGGCTGACCACTGTGTGAGACAGGATGCTGGATGAGATGGACCACTGGTCTGATCCAGCAGGGCTCTTCTGATGTTTTTATGAAGGCCTCAGCCTCTGTGCCCTGTTATTTGCCCTCCAGAGGAACTGGATGGCCACTGTGTGAGACAGGATGCTGGATGAGATGGATCACTGGTTCTTAAGCCCAATTGTTGCATATGATATTTTTTTTAAAAAAAAAATAGAAAACACTCACTTGAAGCTGCTGTGTACTGAATGAGACCATTGGTCTATCAAAGCCATTAGCACCTACATAGTTGGGCAGCAGCCCTCCAGGGTCTTATGTGGAGTTCTTTCAGATCATTTACTCCCTGACCCTTTAAACTGGAAATGCCAGGGACAGAACCTGAACCTGGGAACCTTCTGCGCGCCAAGCAGATGCTCTACCACTGGCCCATGGCCCCCTCCCTCACAAATCTAAACCCTATAATCATCCAACCATACAATCTGGCCCCACTGGTGGACCTCCTGAGGGCCCCTGGGTTTTGGCCACTGTGTGACCCAGAGTGTTGGACTGGAAGGGCCGTTGGCCTGATCCAACATGGCTTCTCTTATGTTCTCATGTTATAACCAAGAATAACTCCCCGTATAAATTAAGCAAAGTATTCCAACTGCATTAGCAATAGCAATTCTAATGAGTACTTGGGAGTTCTAGCAATGAGGCTTTTTCAATGAGGCTTTACAAACAGCAAGCGTTCTGTCGCGGCACTTTAAACACAACGACGAGGCTTTCTGAAACAGCAATAGCAGCGGAGGGCTGTGTTGAGCAAGTCTGATGGGCTGATACAGGCCGTCCGGGCTGATCAGTAGAGGACGCAGTTTTGGCGCCAAAAATTGAGCCTCCTTCTTCACGATTCAAGCTAGGAGCTCTGCCGCAACGGAAAGGCTGGGCAAGTGGGGTTGCAAGGATTTTCTACTCGGCTGCCAGGGGATCGTCTCCCCAAACTCTCCCTCGACTCTCCCACGGTCGGAGACCTCAGCTGCAGACATTACTGCGACTGAAGCAGTGAGCAAAAGGCAAACAGCCTTGGGGAAGATGAGACCAGAAGAACAAGCGGAGACTGTTTGTTTTTTTTAGAAGAAGAAGAGATTGGATTGATACCCCGCTCTTCACTCAGAGTCTCAGAATGGCTTACAATCTTCTTTCCCTTCCCCTCCCCACAACAGACACCCTGTGAGGTAGGTGGGGCTGAGAGAGCTCTTCTGAGGACAGCCTTTGAAAGGAGGATGCCCTTGAAAGGCGGACTGCCCTGCCAGTTTGGTGGAGTGGTTAAGTGTGCGGACTCTAATCTGGGAGAACCGGGTTTGATTCCCCACTCTTTCACTTGCAGCTGCTGCTGGATGACCTTGGGCAAGCCATAGTTCTGGCACAGCTGTTCTTCGAAAAAGAGCAGTTTCTGTCCGAGCTCTCTCCGCCCCACCTACCTCACAGGGTGCCTGTTGTGGGGAGGGGAAGGGAAAGGCGTTTGTAAGCCATTCTGAGACTCCTTCGGGTAGTGAAGGGCAGGGTATAAATCCAATCCCTTCTTCTTCTTCTCTCTTGAAAGAACAGCTGTGCCAGAACTACGGCTTGCCCAAGGTCATCCAGCAGGTGCAGGTGGAGGAGTGGGGAACCAAACCCGGTTCTCTCAGATTACAGTCTGCACTCCTAACCACTACACCAAACTGGGAAAGGCACCCATGTGGAAAGAGGAGAAGTGCAACCAAAGGAGCTTCTTAAAGGAAAATCCCCAGGAGCTCTTTAAATCCACTGCTCTCTCAGGCAGAGGCAGGAAAAAGATTGAGGGCGGGATCCTCCTCCCCCGGAGATGGAAAGTGACATCAATTTCTTGCCTCCAGGGATTGTGGGAAGAGGAACCCAGGTGCATCAGAGTGCCCTCCTCCCCTCGAGAGAGGACAGCTGTCCTCACGGGGTTTTGCCCCTTGCCCCTTACCTGGCTGAGTCTCATGTCCATCAGGGTGTTCCTTGCTTGGCCGATCTTCCTCATGTCCAGCTCACCTGTTCCGGGGGTCATCAGCCCGGGGGTCATCCCACCTGGATAAGGAGTATTTAAGCCCCCAGGGTAGGGCGTGTTCAGACCTCCGAATTGCTGCAGGGAAAAGAGAGCAAGCCAAGTCACTGAGAGTCTCCAATGGAAGAGAACATGCCCTCGACTCTCGGTTACGGCTAGAGCACTCAATTTAAAAACAACCCCCTCCCCGAGCATTTCCCCTCTGTTCGAATCAAACTGATTATAATACGTACAAGAGACAGGACCCACGATACTCACCGGGGGGGGGGAGCGGAACCAGCAGCCGCAGGTGAGTCTTCTCCCCCATCCCCCCCCCCAGCATCCACGGCGAGGCCTGGGCCCACCGATTCTTCCCTCCCCCCGGCTCCAGCCAATCCCCCCCCCCCGGCTCCAGCCGATTCCTCCCCCCCCAGCTCCAGCCGATTCCCCCCACAACTATAGAAGCGAGGCTTGCTCAGGCTGCCGATTCTTACCCCCCACCGGCTCCAGCCAATCCCTCCCCCCCCCCCCCACTATTGCAGCGAGGCCCGTTTGGGCCGCCGATTCCCCCCCCCCCCGGCTCCAGCTGATTCCTTCCCCCCCTCCCGGCTTCAGCCAATCCCCCCCCCCCCCCCGCTATAGCGGCGAGTTCCCAGAGTGTTCTCCGCCACAGAGTTCCCAGAGCTTTGGGGGGATTTAAATAGCCCCCCCAAAAGGTTTTTAAACTTTTTACATTTTTCTGCACACACAGGCAGAAAATCTCCCTGCCCCCCAAGTGCCCCCCCACAACAGATTTAGATATCCGCACAGAGGGGGCGACTTGGCTGTTAGATATATAGATTGTACCTTTCCATCATTTATAGCATCAGAGAATCACAGAGTTGGAAGGGGCCATACAGGCCATCTAGTCCAACCCCCTGCTCAGTGCAGGATCAGCCGGTACTACAATTGCAAACAGGAGGGGCAGGTACCGAGGAAGGACGTAGACTGCAAAGTGCAAAGAGCTGTGCCAGAACCATGGCTTGCCCAAGGTCATCCAGCCAGGTGCAAGTGGAGGAGTGGGGAACCAAACCCCGTTCTCCCAGATCAGAGCCCGCGCACTTAACCACTACACCAAACTCAAAAGCCCAAGTGCCTTTAAATCTTCTGAACAGGGGCAGAGGTTTCTGATTACCACCCTGCCGCTGCAGCCCACTGAGCCCCCCAAAATTCCATCACTGGGGGAGCCGGTGGACCCTCGGGAACAGCTTAGTGGACGTGCCCCCTTTCTTACACGCCCAGGGAAAGGTTGATGGCCACTTTGGGGTCAGGAAGCAATTTTTCTCCAGACCAGTTTGGCCGGAGATCATGGAGGGTTTTTTTGTCATCTTCTGGGCATGGGACAGCGGTCACTGGGTGTGTGTGTGGGGGGGTATTTGTGAATTTCTAACATTGGGCAGGGGGTTGGACTAGATGACCCTGGAGGTCCCTTCCAACTCAACGATTCTATGCCGTTTGTTTATTTATTTATTTATTCATTCATTCATTCATTCATTCCATTTTTATCCCGCCTTGCTGGCGAACTGGCTCAAGGCGGCTAACAACCATAAAATACCACCAAAGTGGTTTACAAATTAACAAATAAAACTAACAGAAAACCAACATTAACACATACACAAATGTCAAGCAAGCATTATAACAGGCAGCATCAAAGTTCTCATGGTGACCAGAAGGCAGCACACGTTCGGCTGAAAGGACCAGGTCGATGTTATCCCCCCCGGTGGCGGCTCCTAACCGGAAGCCTGGCGGAAGAGCTCCGTCTTGCAGGCCCTGCGGAACTGTAATAAGTCCCACAGGGCCCGTTCTGGGGAGCAGCGAGCAAAAACCGCCGCCCTTTCTCATTAAAGAATCTGCTCCCTCGGGCCGCTCCGCTTTTGCCAGCGAGCCCGGACAGATTTGTATTTTTCTTTTCCTCACCGTCTGTCTGGGATCGACAGATGTGTGGTTCTCCCCGGACTGCAAGTGCTTGGCGAAGAAGCTGTCGGGAACAGGAGTCAGCTTCTCGTAACGCGGGTTCCTCTGGCGCTTGTTCCGCGCGTCGCCAACTTCTGGGATGCTCAGCCATTCCTCCTCGGTGACTTCAGCGAGTTTCCTCTACCGAGGGGAGAGATTAGAATCGGGTGGGATCGTTGTTAAATTCAGCCCGTACGTTCAGCACTGATCTATTCGGCCTCCCTGTTTCTCAAAGACTGTTTGCGAGGGTAGATGTGCTGGTCTGCAGTGAAATTAGGAGCTTAGAGATGAACAAGATTCCGGGGGGTGTAAGCTTTCGAGAGTCAAAACTCCCATCTGATGAAAACCGCTTTGACTCTTGAAAGCTTATACTCCCAAAAGACTTGTGGGCCTCTGAGGTACTACTGGGCTCAAACCTATTTATTTGATTGGTTGACTGCTTGATTGATTGATACCCTGCCCTCCCCGCTGAAGCAGGCACAGGGCGGCTCACATAAAATAACAATATAAATAGAAGCTTAAAAACACAACACACGGTGCTAGTTAACAATTTACCATATTTTTCGCTCCTTAAGACGCACTTTTCCTCCCCAAAAAAGTGTGTGGGGGGGGTGAAGTGTGTGCGTCTTATGGAGCGAATATGGAGCTTTTCTTACCTGTAACAGGGCTCTTTCTTCAGCAGGAACGCAGGGGAACGCCATTCAGGCTGGCATCCCAGCCTTCCCCGCCCCTCCCTGCTGGGCCTGAGCTGTTAAGACTTAAAAGGGAAATGGCAGGAAAAACCCCACCAGGCTAAGTACTCTTTCCCTTTAAGTGCTTTTCCCCTTTAAGACAGCCAGCAGCAGAAAGCCCCACCCACAGATTAAGCTCCCTGGCTACTTTGCACAGAAAGGCCTGGCTTTGCATGGCATGCCGACGTCTCTCTTCTTTCCTTTCTCTGTCTTCCTTCCTTCCTTCCTTTCCTTTTTTCTGTCTGTCTGTCTTTCTGTCTCTCTCTCTGTCCCCACCTTTCTTTCTTCCTTTCTCTTTCTTTCTCTCTCTCCTCCTCCTTCCTTCATCTCTCTCTCTCTCTTTCTTTCTGTTTCATTTTTTCCTGTTTTCCTCCTCTAAAAACAAGGTGCGTCTTATGATCAGGTGCGTCTTATGGAGCGAAAAATACGGTAAGTAACGATGGCAAAAGCAGGGTGGCATCAGCATAGTAGTAAATGCAGTCAGTCATTGATTTTAAAGTCGGCAAAGCTCAGGCTGTCAGTGGTGGTACTGGGCACGGGGCCTTGGTGTGGAAGAGCTGCGGCTCCATTAACTAAAGGCCTGGTGGAAGAGCTCTGTCTTACAGGCCCTGTGGAACTGTAAAAGGTCTTGTAAGGCCCTGAGGTCTTTCGGGCGCTTGTTCCACCAGCACGGAGCTGCTACTGAAAAGGCCCTGGCCGATACCAGCCTGACGTCTTTGAGGCCTGGAAGAGCCAGACGGTTTTGGGATCCTGACCCTCAGGTACGTAGGCTCCTGACCACAAAGGGCCTTAAAGGTAAGTACCAGCACCCTGAAGTGAATCCGGTACGCTATAGGCAGCCATTCTCCTTGCTTTCTGGAGGCTCTCTAGACAACCTCCACATTTCCCAGGGCTGTCAACATTCTCCCTGCCAATATCACAGAGGCCCCCTGTCTGAAGTTCTCCCCGGCACCCAGTTTTCCTAGACCTCTTCTTCTTTCAGATCCCAGATCCCTTTGGACGCCCCGATAGCTGAGGCGTGGCTCACAGTGACAGATATGAGACACCAATCATTTCCCCTATTAGAAGCGTCCTGTTGTATCGGTTTCCAACGATCGTCAACCGATCATCAAACGTTCAGAGGTTGAGTCACAACATTTCGCCCCGTCAATATACGACGGACGTTTACAACAGTGATAGAAAGCAGACAACGGGGTTGTGTAACTATATATTAGGGCCTGTTCACTACCAGTTGTTCCTGTGGTTTCTCTATACTTCCTTCCTAATGACCTCTTAAAGAGAGCTTCAACCTCCATGAAAAGGGAAAATCCCACAAAGCAAGACCACAGGTTCTCCTCTTCTGTCATTCACTTGTTTCTATGGCGTACAGGTAGGGAAACGAGGCAAGAACAGCTGCTCCTGCTGTAGATTCTAGAGAATCATACAGCTTTAACACACTCTCCTATTAAGGCATATACATCAAAAATTTCCAAAAAACATACAAGAATTATTGCAAAATATAATTAATTTACTATAATAAGTGATGGGGGGGGGGTCCAAAGTCATCAACAACGAAACATCCGGTAGATGCGTTCGTTTCCAACAATCTTCATCAGGTGTGGACCAACAATTAGAATATCTTCAAGCGTAATAAAAGTACTTCTGCTATATCTGGCTGATTCAACAATGGCAATTTTTCAACTCACAGCATATCTGGAACACAGTGTAAAGCCTTTGAGCAACATGCATTCACTTAGGAGTGTTCCAGATATGCTGTGAGTTGAAAAATTGCCATTGTTGAATCAGCCAGATATAGTAGAACTACTTTTATTACGCTTGAAGATATTCTAATTCATTGATGGCGAACCTTTTAGAGACCAAGTGCCCAAACTGCCCAAAACCCACTTATTTATCGCAAAGTGCCAGCACGACAATTTAACCCGAATACTGAGGTTTTAGTTTAGAAAAAAGAACTCATACATTAACATCTTTTGTCTTAAAAGAAAAACCCAATAACAGAGCTTTCAATTATATAAACAACTTTTTATTGAAAGGTAAAAGTTTGCATTTGGCCTGCTTTTGAACGATTAATGTGATTTTTGCTATTGTATGCCTGCTGATAATTTGTCTAACCTTGGCTCATACTTTGTAAGTTTGAGAGCAGCCCAGCCTCGAGTCTGTGTCGTCTTTTTCCTTTTAGAGACTGAGTGCCCAAATTGCGTGCGTGCCCACAGAGAGGGCTCTGAGTGCCGCCTCTGGCACGCCTGCCATAGGTTTGCCACCACTGTTCTAATTGTTGGTCCACACCTGATGAAGACTGTTGGAAACGAATGTATCTACTGGATGTTTCGTTGTTGATGACTTTGGACCCCATCACTTATTATATTAAATTAATTATATTTTGCAATAATTTTTGTATGTTTTCTGGAAATTTTTGATGCATATGCCTTAATAGGAGAGTGTGTTGTGACAGCTGTATGATTCTCTGGTCTTAACTTATTCCATAGCTTTTGTTCTCATAGATATTGTACTGTAGATTCTATGCATATTACCCATATATAACTGTCAAACGCCTTTCTTCTCCAGTCCGTACCCTGCAAGCCATTTGGGGATGGGGGGGGGGGGGAGTTTCATCCTTGGAAAGTGAAACATCAAAAGACTGTTTTCTCCTTACTTTCAGATCTGAGAACTGCTGCTGGATCTTGGGCCGCTCCATTCGGTACTTTTCAATCTCTTCTTTCTCACGCTGTTCTCTAGAAAACAAAAAAGGGCAGGCGCATCAGCCGGGCCAACACCTGATCCCACTCGCTAAAAGGCAAACCACAAATAATTCTAAAGCTCAGGGACCTGATCTTGGACCAAGTAGTCAAGTCAAGTCAAGTCAGCCTTTATTGGCATAAATTGGGAAAACAATTTATACATATTAAAACCCGTTTAAAAACACATATGTAAAAATTCTAAAAGAACCTTTGGCGCAACTTTAGGACCAGACAAAGAAACTTGGCCACCTTCTCCGTGGTGTCCGGACTGGAATCTCTTAAAAGCCTATGCACCTTGAGTGCGTCAGAACAAGCACCCATACTAGTTAACAGAGAATGCAAATGTGTGCTCCTTAGATCTACGTACAAGTTACAGTGCAAGAGAACATGAGTAATTGATTCCACACAGCTCTTTCTGCATGGGCAATAGCTGGCCAAATGCGAGACCTTGTTGAATCTGCCATATAAGATGGCTGATGGCATAGCATTGCATCTGGCCAGGGTAAACGCTCTGCGTTGCTGAGGTACCTGCAGAGATGTTAGGTATGAAGCTATCAGCCCTATTGGAAAGGGTATCTCAAAATTCAGAGGGGAGCAAGTTCTATTAGCTATGTTGTATAAATTTTGTCGCTCCGAATCTAACAGCCTGGATTTAATCTGTTGAAATGCGGCAGCAAAAGGCATCATGGACAGGGATTCCAAGGAGAGACCCAGTTCGTTGATTTTCCCTTCAATATACGCTGACCAGTTAGAAAGGTTAAGCTCGGGGAGCATATGGTGTATAAGGCTCCCCTGTTCAAAGTTATAATGGAGGCGGAGCCAATATTTGAATGTTAAAAGACCAAGTAGTCAATCTGGAAGCGTATGAGAACACTTCGGTTATTGTTATTTGCTGTTATTTATTTTTTACTCTGGTTTATTAGCCACACATTCGCTCTTAACATGGTGTACATCTAAACGGTACTCAAGGAAGCAATTTTCAAGGTCAGAGTCCAGGCACACTGGAAGGCTGCTTAATTTAGTTCATTTACACCCCACCGTTTTCCCCAAAGGGGACCCAAGGTGGCTTACATAATTTACTTCTTCATTTTATCATCACAACAATAACCCTGTGAGGTAGGGCTGGGCTGAGAGGGTATGAGTAGTCCATGGTCACCCAGACAGCCTCCATATGAACAGAAGAACACCAGAAGAGCCCTGCTGGATCAGACCAGTGGGCCATCTAGTCCAGCATCCTGTCTCACACAGTGGCCAGTCAGTTCCTCTGGAGGTCCAACCACAGGGCAGAGAGGCCGAGGCCTTCAGAAGAACCTCAGAAGAGCCTGCTGGATCAGACCAGTGGTCCATCTAGTCCAGCATCCTGTCTCACACGGTGGCCAACCAGTTCCTCTGGAGGACCAACAACGGGGCATAGAGGCCAAAACCTTCATAAGAACATTAGAAGAGTCCTGCAGAATCAGACCAATGGTTCATCTAGTCCAGCATCCTACATCACACAGGGCCATCCAGTTCCTCTAGAGGGCCAACAACAGAGCAGAGAGGCCAAGGCCTTCACAAGAGTATCAGAAGAGCCCTGCTGGATCAGACCAGTGGTCCATCTAGTCCAGCATCCTGTCTCACACAGTGGCCAACCAGTTCCTCCGGAGGGCCAACAACAGGGCAGAGGCCGAGGCCTTCAGAAGAACATCAGAAGAGCCCTGCTGGATCAGACCAGTGGCCCATCCAGTCCAGCATCCTGTCTCACACAGTGGCCAACCAGTTCCTCCGGAGGGCCAACAACAGGGCACAGAGGCCAAGGCCTTCCCCTGATATTGCGTCCTGGCACTGGGATTCAGAAGTTGACTGCTTCTGAATGTGGAGGTTCCCCTCAGCCACCATGGCTTGTAGACATTGATAAACTTATCCTCCCTGATCTAGCTAACCCCCTTTTAGTGTCGTTTATTCCTGTGGCCATCCCTACATCCTCCTGCAGCAATTTCCACGTTTTAATCACCCTCTAAGCAAAGAATTACTTCCTTTTATCCGTCCTGAACCTACCGCCCATCAGCTTCGTTGGATGCCCTTGAGTTCTAGTATTTTGGCAGGGTGGGGATTCGAACCTGGTTCTCCCCGACTTTAGTGTGACACTCTAACCACTGCCCCACACCGGCTCCCTGCTTGGCTGCTTCCTTTTCTTCCTCTGGCCTCAGGAATGGTAGTTGCTAATTTTAATTGGGAGGATGTGGCTCGGAGCTAGACCAAAGCAAGATAAAAGGATATCTAACTATTTCCTCTTTGCCCCAGTGTCCAGATACCACCCCCAGCTTATAATACATCTGAAAACCCCTACCGTCTCTCTTTTCTCCTTTCATCCATCCTCTTATCCAGGGCGGCGTAGATCGCATCCGCTTCTTCGTCGTCTTTTTCATAAGGCCCGCTCGAGAACAGGCTCCCGGCGTAGCCGTTGAACTGAAAGAGACAAGAAAAGGTGTCAGGTTTCAGCAACCCTTTTATCTGCTCATTACGTCCTTCATTTGCAGCCCATCTTTCTTACAGCGGCTCAAGGCAAATCGTGGGCGTGCGCGTGTTAAATGCTGTCAGGTTTCTTCTGACTTGTGGCGGACTCGGTGAATTAATGATTTCCAAAACGGCCTCTCGTTAATAGCCTTGCCCGGGCCTCGCAGACCGAGGGCCGCGGCTTCCTTGGTGGAGTTGATCCATCTCATCAGGGCAGACTGCAGAATCTGAAAAGGTTTTTAAAAGGCTCAGGACGCCAAGGATCTCCAACAAAAAATACGCAGTAGGATTCCAGAACTGGGAAACAGGGCAAATGACAAGGGGAAAGGAGGGGGGGGGCCTGCCTAGACAAGACAGGGCACAAGGCAGCAAGTAGGTTACAAAGGAAGAATATAATGCAGAAAAAGGTACCCCCGCTGCATCGATAGGGTTTCGTCCCAATAAATCAAGACGGGTCACTGTGTTAGTCTGTCTGTAGCAGTAGAAAAGAGCAAGAGTCTAGGAGCGACTTAAAGACTAACAAAATCTGTGGCAGACTATGAGTTTTCATGAATTACTGCTCTTTTCTTCAGATACAGCTAGAATGTGAGTCCATCTGTCCATCTTGGAGGGTGGAGTGATTTCAGATGCCGCATGACAATAACAGGCGTGACTGGATTCAGTGTGGTTTGCAGAGGAGAGCCGGCGTGGAGAAATCAGCATTGATGAGACAGGAAACCTACGTCTCGATTCAGTCCAGAAGGACGCATTGTCTTGAGCTTCATTATCAGTTGCGGTTCAGCAATCTCTCTTTCTACTCTCCCTTTGAAATTCCTTTGTAAGAGAACTGCTACTCTTAGGTCAGCGACTGAATGCCCCGGAAGGTTAAAATGTTCCCCCACTGGTTTCTGAATGTTGTGGTTTCTAATGTCCATTTAGAAGAAGTCCAAAGAGACTGGCCTGTTCTCCAGTGTAGAGGGTGGAAGGGCACTGCTGACACAGGATGGCATAAATTGCATTAGACAGGATAGGCAGGAGTAGGAACCTGAGATGGTATGGCTAATGTTGCTGGGTCCACTGATAGTGTTGCTGGATCTATATG
Organism: Lepidodactylus listeri; assembly: GCA_029233225.1. Taxonomy (NCBI): domain Eukaryota; kingdom Metazoa; phylum Chordata; class Lepidosauria; order Squamata; family Gekkonidae; genus Lepidodactylus; species Lepidodactylus listeri. The sequence continues at coordinate 10,140,564 of JARCFY010000002.1, read as the reverse complement.
AGAGCAAAGTTGGCATCTTGGTTTGTTGCAGGCCTTGGTGCCAGAATCCATGTTACTGTCAAGCAGTGCTCCCTCTATGCTGTGGAGTCTTGTGAGCAAAAATTCTACTCTGTGAGCTACCGGCATTAAAGTCGTGAGCGGGCAATTTGGCTGCTGCATAAATTACCGTATTTTTCGCTCCATTCGGCGCACCTGATCATAAGACGCACCTTGTTTTTAGAGGAGGAAAACAGGAAAAAATGAAACAGAAAGAAAGAGAGAGAGAGAGATAAAGGAAGAAAGGAGGAGGAGAGAGAGAGAAAAAGAGAAAGGAAGGAAGAAAGGCGGGGAAAGAGAGAGAGACAGAAAGACAGACAGAAAAAAGGAAAGGAAGGAAGGAAGCAAGACAGAGAAAGGAAAGAAGAGAGAGGTCGGCATGCCATGCAAAGCCAGGCCTTTCTGTGCAAAGTAGCCAGGAGCTTAATCTGTGGGCGGGGCTTTCTGCTGCTGGGTGTCTTAAAGGGGGAAAGCACTTAAAGGGAAAGAGTACTTAGCCTGGTGGGGTTTTTCCTGCCGTTTCCCTTTTAAGTCTTAACAGCTCAGGCCCAGCAGGGAGGGGCGGGGAAGGCTGGGATCCCAGCCTGAATGGCGTTCCCCTGCGTTCCTGCTGAAGAAAGAGCCCTGTTACAGGTAAGAAAAGCTCCATATTCGCTCCATAAGACGCACACACTTCCCCCCACACACACTTTTTTGGGGAGGAAAAGTGCGTCTTATGGAGCGAAAAACACGGTAGTTTGCTCTGGAGCCATCCTTCCTTAGCTAAGACAAAAATGTGAGAGCCGGAGGCTTAAAAAGTGTGAGCTAGCTAGATTGCTTATTCATTCATTCAATTTATATCCCGCCCTCCGCGCAAGCAGGCTCAGGGCGGCTTACAGTGATCAGTACAAAATAACATAAAAACCACATAAAAACACTTAAAACAGTCCGAAACATCCTAAGTGCTAGTAACAGTTCTTCATTAGTTAAGATGGCGTGCTTGGAGGGAACACGGCTGTCAAGCAGTGTATCATTGCGGGTGAGAAGTCGTTTTAGGTTTCCACAAATGTTGTCAATCTTTAAGGTGCTACTGGACTCTTGCTCTCATCCCAATAAGTCATTTAACAGGGCATTTTATTATGGCAAGGGCCATAGCTCAGGAACACAATTCATGCTTCGTACATAGCTGGGCATGCCAACAGGCCTGGAGAAAAATGTTCTGAACCTTTTATAGAGGCTTAACATGTAAGAAGGGGCAGTCAAAGTTTTTCATGAAATTTCCTAGTAAATGACATCCCAGTACGTCTCTATTAAAGGGACAGAATATTTTTCCCCTTGGCAATTGAGACGCTTACACACAGAAAAGTTCCAGCTCCAGGCTCCCCAGAAGGACTGAGCAGGACTTCTTCCCAAGACCTTGGCTGACTCAGTAAACAGAACCGAACTGGACGGAGCCAGGGCTCATTTCGTAGCAGGAGCTCCTCTGCATATTAGGCCACACCCCCTGCTGTAGCCAATCCTCCAAGAGCTTACAGTAGCCCCTGTAAGAAGAGCTCTGTAAGCTCTTGGAGGATTGGCTCCATTAGGGGTGCGTGGCCTGATATGCAGAGGAGCTCCTGCTACGAAATGAGCCCTGGATGGAGCAAAGGTGTTCAGTTCTGAAAAGCCGGCAGCGAGGCCACGGAGGCATCACCTCGTCGTAATTGGTGTCGTTCAGATCTTCGTCGTCGTCGTCGGCTGCCTGGTTTTTCTTCATCTGATCCCCAACGGTCCTCTTCCCTGGTGGCGCATGGCGATCGTCCACGGGGTCATTTGCGTCTCGGGCGGGACCAATATCCGAGCGAGTGGTAAAACCCGTAGCACTACGAGGGACAGAAAGGTAGCACAATCAATGCAGGACAACAGACAGGTCAAGAGCCAGTTTGCGGTAGTGCGCGGACTCTAATCTGGGAGACCCGGGTTTGATTCCCCACTCCTCCACTTGCACCTGGCTGGATGACCTTGGGCAAGCCATAGCTCTGTCCCAGCTGTTCTCTCAAGGACTGTTGTCTCAGAGCTCTCTCAGCCCCACCTACCTCCCAGGGTGTCTGTTGCGGGGAGGGGAAAGGAATTTGTAAGCTGCTCTGAGACTCCAAGTGAGTGAAGGGCGGGATACAATAAATCCAAACTCCTCTTCTTCCTTTGCCGCTGGTCTCCCTTCCAAACCACTCCCTAAATCCACGGCTCGCTGCTGAATAGCCAATTTTTAGTATATCCGCTGATCTGTTTTTCTCCTCCCTCCCCCAGTAAGACCCAAGTGGCTTATACAGGTATGTCTCGGACAGGACAGCAGCCTGACAGCCTAGCCTAGAACTGTCGCATCAGATCTCAGAAGCTAAGCAGGGTCAGCCTTGGTTAGTACTTGGGTGGGAGACCACCAAGGGAAGTCCAGGGTCGCTACTCAGAGGCAGGCAATGGCAGAGCCACCTCTGTTTGTCCGCTGTGCCCTTGATGGCCTAGGCTAATCCCATTTTAACAAATCTCAGAAGCCAAGCAGGGCTGGCCCTGGTTAGTACTTGCATGGGAGACCAGCAAGGAAAGACTCCACAGCTTAGAGGGAGCACCTGGGAGTCCTGGCACCCTCAGGTGACTGACCCCCTACGGGGGGCCTGGAGGATATTCAGCGTGGTGGCTGAATAAAGCCTGCCCCAGCCTCCCAACTGCTGGTATTTCAGAGAGGTCTCCCTTCCAAGTACTTGCCAGAGTCGACCCTGCATGGCTTCCGGATCAGGATCGCCAGGGCTATCCAGGTCAAAGTGATCAGCATTTTGTTGTGTGTGGACTCACTTAGAAACGCAGCCTTAAACAGGTCTACTCATAGGGAGGTTTTGTTTTATTCAATGGGGCTTACCCCCTGGAAAGTGTTCTTCGGACTACAAGTCTTAATAACCCAGATTTGGGTCACGCAGGCAGGATCTCCAGCACAAAAACAGCCGAGCCTCTACATCAAGCACTCACGTAGCCAGAACCACACCAGAAAGCCTTTGAGGGGAAACTAAGAGGACACAGCTACGGCCAAAGCAATCCCTGCAACTGCTACAGATGGGGGAAATGACTGCCCCTGCAACGGCAGAAGTTATAGCCAGCTGCACACCCTACACAATCAGTCTTGTGCCAATTTGTTGTTGTTGTTGTTCAGTCGCACGGTCGAGTCCGACTCTTTGCGACCCTCTGGACCACGTCACGCCAGCCCCTCCTATCCTCCACCATCCTCCGGAGTCTGCTCCACCCCCCCCCACCCCACCCCACCCCCCCGCAAAATGGTGGGCCACACCTCAAAAAAGATATTATAGCATTGGAAAAAGTGAAGAAAAGGGCAACTAGAATGATAAAAGGGTTGGAACACTTTCCCTACGAAGAAAGGTTGAAGCGCCTGGGGCTCTTTAGCTTGGAGAAACGACGGCTGAGGGGTGACGTGATCAAGGTTTATAAGATCATTCATGGGATAGAGCAGGTAGAGAAAGAGGTACTTTGCTCCCTTTCTCACCATACTAGAACTCGTGGGCACTCCATGAAATTGCTGAGCAGTCGGGTTAGAACGGATAAAAGGAAGTCCTTCTTCACCCAAAGAGTGATTCACACGTGGAATTCACTGCCACAGGAGGTGGCGGCGGCTACAAGCAGTGACGGCTTCAAGAGGGGATTAGACAAACATCTGGAGCAGAGGTCCATCAGTGGCTGTTAGCCACAAGGTGTAGATAGGAACTCTCAGTCTGGGGCAAGTGATGCTCTGTATTCTTGGTGCTTGACGGGGGGGGGGGGGCAACAGTGGGAGGGCTTCTGGTGTCCTGGCCCCACTGCTGGACCTCCTGAGGGCACCTGGTGTTTTTGGCCACTGTGTGACAGAGTGTTGGACTGGATGGGCCATTGGCCTGATCCAACACTGGCTTCTCTTATTTTCTTATGTTCTTATGTGGGCGTGCAAACTAACAAGGAAGAGCCGGGACTGCTTCCGGGGATAGGCTTTGGGTCATGCAAAACAGCTCACACAAATTCATGAAGCTACTGAATCAGACCCTTGGCCCATCCGGTTATTGTCTACCCAAACTGGCAGCAGCTCTCCAGGGTCTCAGGCGGAGGTCTTCCGCATCATCTGTCACCTGGTCCTTTTAACTGGAAACGTTGGGGCTTGAATCTGGGGCCTTCTGCGCGCCAGGCAGATGGTCCCCTTCTGTCAGAGAGAACCTTGAAAACTGTTTCATCCTCCCTCCTTAACTACCAGTGCTGCCAAAACATTCGGGAACCAAGAATGGTCTGCTTTCTCCCCACAGAACCCTTGTGAATGCAATTAGCAACCGGTTCAGCCGCCAAAAAAAAAAAAAAATGAATTACAAATCTAGTACGATAGAAGCTGTGGAGTGTTGCGCTTTATGTAACTTTCATAAAAACAGCAGATGCCTGAAATTACAGCAGTATTTTTTTTAACTCTCAAAATTAAATATGCCTTAAATTTAATTCAGACGTCTCTTGCATCCTCCCCTTTCTTTCCAAGCCCACGTTCGCAGTCCTCCGACAAATGCATAATAATGTCTCGCAGGATACTACTGTTGATTAAAGGAGCTAAAAGTCTGTTGATGCCAGCTAAACGTTCAACAGTAACAGCAGGCATAATGAGCTTAAGAGGAGGAGACGTTCGGGGAAAGAAAATTGTCCTTCCCCGCTTCGAAGTCCTTGCGTGTGGTTTGGGTTCGGGTGCCCACGCTGCAGAGACGCTGGGATGGTGGCGTGCAGTGGGTGCAGCTAGGCAACAGTTCTGTGGGACGAACTGCACGTCGGCTTCGCCCGTTTCCCAATGCAAAAGCGGTTTTTTGAGTAAAGTTAAAGAGGTGAGGGCTCTTTAGCTTGGAGAAATGACTATTGTGGTGTGACATGAGAGAAGTTTACGAAATTATGCCTGGGACAGAGAAGGCAGAGAAAGAAGTACTTTTCTCCCTCTCTCACAATACAAGAACTCGTGGGCTGAGGCCTTCATAAGAACATCAGAAGAGCCCTGCTGGATCAGACCAGGGGTCCATCTAGTCCAGCATCCTGTCTCACACAGGGGCCAACCAGTTCCTCTGGAAGGCCATCAACAGGGCAGAGAGGCCGAGGCCTTCATAAGAACATCAGAAGAGCCCTGCTGGATCAGACCAGTGAGGGTCCATCTAGTCCAGCATCCTGTCTCACACAGTGGCTAACCAGTTCCTCTGGAGGGCCAACAACAGGGCATAGAGGCCGAGGCCTTCATAAGAACATCAGAAGAGCCCTGCTGGATCAGACCAGTGGTCCATCTAGTTCAGCATCCTGTCTCACACAGTGGCTAACCAGTTCCTCTGGAGGGCCAACAACAGGGCACAGAGGCCGAGGCCTTCATAAGAACATCAGAAGAGCCCTGCTGGATCAGACCAGTGGTCCATCTAGTCCAGCATCCTGTCTCACACAGTGGCCAACCAGTTCCTCTGGAGGGCCAACAACAGGGCACAGAGGCCGAGGCCTTCATAAGAACATCAGAAGAGCCCTGCTGGATCAGACCAGTGAGGGTCCATCTAGTCCAGCATCCTGTCTCACACAGTGGCTAACCAGTTCCTCTGGAGGGCCAACAACAGGGCATAGAGGCCGAGGCCTTCATAAGAACATCAGAAGAGCCCTGCTGGATCAGACCAGTGGTCCATCTAGTTCAGCATCCTGTCTCACACAGTGGCCAACCAGTTCCTCTGGAGGGCCAACAACAGGGCACAGAGGCCGAGGCCTTCATAAGAACATCAGAAGAGCCCTGCTGGATCAGACCAGTGGTCCATCTAGTCCAGCATCCTGTCTCACACAGTGGCCAACCAGTTCCTCTGGAGGGCCAACAACAGGGCACAGAGGCCGAGGCCTTCATAAGAACATCAGAAGAGCCCTGCTGGATCAGACCAGTGAGGGTCCATCTAGTCCAGCATCCTGTCTCACACAGTGGCTAACCAGTTCCTCTGGAGGGCCAACAACAGGGCACAGAGGCCGAGGCCTTCATAAGAACATCAGAAGAGCCCTGCTGGATCAGACCAGTGAGGGTCCATCTAGTCCAGCATCCTGTCTCACACAGTGGCTAACCAGTTCCTCTGGAGGGCCAACAACAGGGCACAGAGGCCGAGGCCTTCATAAGAACATCAGAAGAGCCCTGCTGGATCAGACCAGTGGTCCATCTAGTTCAGCATCCTGTCTCACACAGTGGCCAACCAGTTCCTCTGGAGGGCCAACAACAGGGCACAGAGGCCGAGGCCTTCATAAGAACATCAGAAGAGCCCTGCTGGATCAGACCAGTGGTCCATCTAGTCCAGCATCCTGCCTCACACAGTGGGCAACCAGTTCCTCTGGAGGGCCAACAACAGGGCACAGAGGCCGAGGCCTTCATAAGAACGTCAGAAGAGCCCTGCTGGATCAGACCAGTGGTCCATCTAGTCCAGCATCCTGTCTCACACAGTGGCTAACCAGTTCCTCTGGAGGGCCAACAACAGGGCACAGAGGCCGAGGCCTTCATAAGAACATCAGAAGAGCCCTGCTGGATCAGACCAGTGGTCCATCTAGTCCAGCATCCTGCCTCACACAGTGGGCAACCAGTTCCTTCGGAGGGCCAACAACAGGGCATGGAAGCCGAGGCCTTCGTAAGAACATCAGTTCCTCTGGACAGCCAACAATAGGGCATAGAGGTCAAGTCCTTCCCCTGATGTTTCCTTCCTGGCTCTGGGATTCATAGGCTTAGTCCCTCTGGATGTAGAGGCTCCCCTAAGTCACCACGGCTAAAAGCCACTGACAGACTTATTCTCCAAGTTTTATTCTTAAGCTTTTGAAGAAGAAGAAGAAGAAGAAGAAAAAGAGATTGGATTTATACCCCGCTCTTCACTTGTAGTCTCAGAGCGGCTTACAAACTCCTTTCCCTTCCCCACCCCGCAACAGACACCCTGTGGGTTAGCAGGGCTGAGAGAGCTCTTTCCCAAGCTGTCCTTGAGAGAACAGCTGTACCAGAACTATGGCTTGCCCAAGGTCATCCAGTAGCTGCAACTGGAGGAGTGGGGAATCAAACCCGGTTCCCCCAGATTAGAGTCCGCGCACTTAACCACTACACCAAACCGGCCCCAGTGAAGCAAATACACCACTAAACGTACTGGAGGATTGAATTCTTTCATGGTGGGAGCGGTTGCAGCTGTCCCGGAAATGCGGTCATTGGCGCCTTCGCCCGTGCGTCCCTTTACTCCTTTTCCTACCAGGTAACTAGATTTCCTTGCCTTCTGGCCTGCCCACTTCTTCAGATCCTAAGCAAGGTCTCACCTAGAATTTTGTGTTCAATTTTGGGCGCCACGATTTAACAAAGATACAGACAAGCTGGAACGTGTCCAGAGGAGGGCAACGAAGGCCGCGAGGGGCCTGGAGACCAAGGACCAGAAGCAATGGGTTGAAATTGAATCAGAAGAGTTTTCAGCTAAATATTAGGGAGAACTTCCAGACAGTTAGAGCAGTTCCTCAGTGGAACAGGCTTCCTCGGGAGGTGGTGGGCTCTCCTCCTTGGGAGGTTTTCAAGCAGAGGCTAGAGGGCCATCTGACAGCTATGCTGATTCGGTGAACTGAGGCAGATCATGAGAAGGGAGGGCAGGAAGGGTTGCCCTCAGCGCTTAGTTCTCGCGGCCCTTTCTGACACGCCCAGGGAAAGGCTGATTGTCACTTTAAGGGCAGGAAGCAATTTTTCTCCAGGCCAGCTTGGCCAGGGATCCTGGAAGGGTTTTTTGTCATCTTCTGGGCGCGGGGCAGGGGTCACTGCAAGTGTGGGGAGGGAGGTATTTGTGAATTTCCTGAATTGTGCAGGGGGCTGGACTAGATAACCCTGGAGATCCTCTCCAACTCTATGATTCTAACAGTCTTGTGGCACTTTGAAGATGTCAGATTGGTTTTGGTATAAGCTTTTGGGAACTACTGGCCCCTTGATCAGAGGCACAAAGCAGCGGAGGAAAGTTCGAGTCCAGGGGCACCTTTAAGATGAACAAAGTTTCATTCTGGGTATAAGTTTTTGTGTGCATGCAGAAAAGTGCAGGCACGCAAAAGCTTACACTATGAATAAACCTTTGTTGGTCTTCAAGGTGCCACTGGACTCGAACTTTGTTCCGCTGCTTCAGACCAACACGGCAACTACCCCACCTGAATCTACATTACACGGTTGTTGTGGGAATAAAAAAGAGGGACCGAACACTGTGAGCTGCTTGGGTCCTCACAAGGGGGGAGAGAGAAGGTATAAATGAAATAAAATGAAGTAAGAGTAAATTCTTCCAGGGGGGCTCTCAACAGACTCTCAAGGACACTTTTAGCGGTTAGTTTCTTTCTTTGTCTGAAGAGGCTTTAAAAAGCAGCTTTGAGACCTCCGGCCTCCACCTCCTCCCTTGAAAACACAACACACTGTTCAGGGGCAAGCCAGGAACACACAAAAGAACTCTGCCCACGACCAGAGGCATTTTTTCCTGCACGCAGGGAACTCTGCCTGCGATCAGGGGCATTTTCGCACGCAGAGAACTCTGCCCATGACCAGGGGCATCTTATCTGCATGCAGAGAACTCTGCCCATGACCAGAGACATTTTCTGCATGCAGAGAACTCTGCACACGACCAGAGGCATTTTTGCACACAAAGAACTCTGCACATGACCAGAGACACTTTATCTGCAAGCAGAGAACTCTGCCCATGACCAGAGACATTTTCCTGCACGCAGAGAACTCTGCCCGTGACCAGAGGCATTTTCTGCATGCAGAGAACTCTGCCCATGACCAGAGGCATTTTCATGCACACAGAGAACTCTGCCCGTGACCAGAGACATTTTTCTGCACGCAGAGAACTCTGTCCATGACCAGAGGCAATTTTCTGCACGCAGAGAACTCTGCCCATGACCAGAGGCATTTTCCTGCACGCAGAGAGCTCTGCCCATGACCAGAGGCATTTTTCTGCATGCAGAGAACTCTGCCCATAACCAGAGACATTTTTCTGCACGCACTCTGCCCATGACCAGAAGCAATTTTCTGCACGCAGAGAACTCTGCCCATGACCAGAGGCATTTTTCTGCATGCAGAGAACTCTGCCCATGACCAGAGGCATTTTTCTGCGCGCAGAGAACTCTGCCCATGACCAGAGGCATTTAATCTGCACGCAGAGAACTCTGTCCATGACCAGAGACATTTTTCTGCACGCAGAGAACTCAGCCCATGACCAGAGGCATTTTCTGCATGCAGAGAATTCTGCCCATGACCAGAGGCATTTTTTCTTTTTTTCTGCGCGCAGGGAACTCTGCCCATGACCAGAGGCATTTTTTCTTTTTTTCTGCACGCAGAGAACTCAGCCCATGACCAGAGGCATTTTCTGCATGCAGAGAACTCTGCCCATGACCAGAGGCATTTTTTCTTTTTTTCTGCGCGCAGAGAACTCTGCCCATGACCAGAGGCATTTTCCTGCACACAGAGAACTCAGCCCATGACCAGAGGCATTTTCTGCATGCAGAGAACTCTGCCCATGACCAGAGGCATTTTTTCTTTTTTTCTGCGCGCAGGGAACTCTGCCCATGACCAGAGGCATTTTTTCTTTTTTTCTGCACGCAGAGAACTCAGCCCATGACCAGAGGCATTTTCTGCATGCAGAGAACTCTGCCCATGACCAGAGGCATTTTTTCTTTTTTTCTGCACGCAGAGAACTCAGCCCATGACCAGAGGCATTTTCTGCATGCAGAGAACTCTGCCCATGACCAGAGGCATTTTTTCTTTTTTTCTGCGCGCAGGGAACTCTGCCCATGACCAGAGGCATTTTCCTGCACACAGAGAACTCAGCCCATGACCAGAGGGTGTTTTTTCTGCACGCAGAGAACTCTGCCCATGACCAGAGGCATTTTTTTCATTTTTTCTGCGCGCAGAGAACTCTGCCCATGACCAGAGGGTGTTATTTGGGGGGGGGGGGGGCACGCGGCGCCCTCATTCCGTGTCCTGCAGAGGAAAGCAAAGGGAAAAGGGGGGCGCCGCTCCGAGGCGCAACGCGTGAGGAGAAAAGCGGCCTCGGCCCGGGGCGGGGGGGGGAGGCTCCACCCGAGGCCTAGCCGTCGAGAGAAAACAGCCGCGCCCGGCGCCCGCCCTCCCTCCCGGCCTGCCGCCCCACTCGAGCGCGCTGCTCACCCGCGGCCCAGGCCCGGCACGTAGCCCAGCGGGGCCGGCATGCCGAGGAAGGGCTTCTTCTTCCTGTTCATGGTGCCCGTCAGCGAGGCCGTCAGCCCCGACGCCCCCCCGCCGCCGGAACCTGCCGCGCTGGAGCCCCCCGGGGCCGCCCCGCCGCCAGGGGCCGAGGCCGAGGAAGGAGCCGCGGCGGCGGCCATGATGATGGCGGCTGAGACGAAGTCTGAGGCGGGGAGGAGGGAGAGCCGCAGAAGGAAGAGGCCGGGCCTGGCGCCGGAGAGCACTGCTCCGCCTCCCGCGCTCAGGGGAAGGAAGGAAGGAGGGAGGGAGCGCCCCTCACGGAAGCCGCGGCGGCGGCGGCGGGGTCTCGTCTCTCGCTTAGGCCGCGGTGCTTTGGCTGGTGTTCCCTCTCAGCTGAGTGAGTGTGAGCCAGCTCACCGTTTCTTAGCCTCCGGCTCACAGGTTTTTGTCTTAGCTCAGGAAGGATGGCTCCAGGCCAGTGTTCCCTCTCAGCTGAGTGAGAGTGAGCTAGGTCACCGTTTCTTAGCCTCCAGCTCAGAGATTTTTGTCTTAGCTCAGGAAGGATGGCTCCAGGCCAGTGTTCCCTCTCAGCTGAGTGAGAGTGAGCCAGCTCACCGTTTCTTAGCCTCCAGCTCAGAGATTTTTGTCTTAGCTCAGGAAGGAGGGCTCCAGGCCAGTGTTCCCTCTCAGCTGAGTGAGTGTGAGCTAGCTCACAGTTTCTTAGCCTCCAGCTCAGAGATTTTTGTCTTAGCTCAGGAAGGATGGCTCCAGGCCAGTGTTCCCTCTCAGCTGAGTGAGAGTGAGCCAGCTCACCGTTTCTTAGCCTCCAGCTCAGAGATTTTTGTCTTAGCTCAGGAAGGATGGCTCCAGGCCAGTGTTCCCTCTCAGCTGAGTGAGAGTGAGCCAGCTCACCGTTTCTTAGCCTCCAGCTCAGAGATTTTTGTCTTAGCTCAGGAAGGATGGCTCCAGGCCAGTGTTCCCTCTCAGCTGAGTGAGAGTGAGCCAGCTCACCGTTTCTTAGCCTCCGGCTCACAGGTTTTTGTCTTAGCTCAGGAATGACGTCTCCAGGCCAGTGTTCCCTCTAAGATGAGTGTGAGTGAGCTAGCTCACCATTTCTTAGCCTCTGGTTCACAGGTTTTTGTCTTAGCTCAGGAAGGATGGCTCCAGACCAGTGTTCCCTCTCAGCTGAGTGAGTGTGAGCTAGCTCACCATTTCTTAGCCTCCAGCTCACAGATTTTTGTCTTAGCTCAGGAAAGCTGGCTCCAGGCCAGTGTTTCCTCTCAGCTGAGTGAGTGTGAGCTAGCTCACAGTTTCTTAGCCTCCAGCTCACAGGTTTTTGTTTTAGCTCAGGAAGGAGGGCTCCAGGCCAGTGTTCCCTCTGAGTGAGAGTGAGGTAGCTCACAGTTTTTTAGCCTCCAGCTCACAGATTTTTGTCTTAGCTCAGGAAGGAGGGCTCCAGACCAGTGTTCCCCCTCAGCTGAGTGAGTGTCAGCTAGCTCACCATTTCTTAGCCTCTGGCTCACAGATTTTTGTTCTTAGCTCAGGAAGGATGGCTCCAGACCAGTGTTCCCTCTAAGCTGAGTGTGAGCCAGCTCACAGTTTCTTAGCCTCTGGCTCACAGATTTTTGTCTTAGCTCAGGATGGATGGCTCCAGAGCGAACTGATTTATACAGTAGCCAAATCACTCACTCACAGCTTTCATGCCGGAAATGTCCTGAGGTCGGAGACGTGTCGGGTGAAACCTGCTCATACTTTACTAAGAGGCCTGAACAAGACTGGTGTCTGCTCTTTATCCCCGTTCTCGACCGCACCCATGCACACACCCAACACCCGTGATTCGGTATTTACAGTGTACTCTTAGATCATAGGTTTCCCTAAGGATCCGACTCCCCTGACTGGATCTCGCCTGGGTCCTCTCAGTCTATTGTCTAAGTGTGCGAAGCTTGGACACTTTGCCCAACCACGTGCGCGGACTTTGGATGGGACACAACAGTGCCAGTAGCTCACAAAGTAGAATTTCTGCTCACAGGACTTCGCAGCTTAGAGGGAGCATTGTGTTGTATCCTGCTTTGAGAAATCTTTGAAACAGGGCTTCATGCTGGCCTGCCTGTCAGCAGGACTTGATGTTCCTTTAATTAGGGTACCCTAATGAGGTGTGAAATGTTCTCCTCCTGAAGAAGACTTAACTTTCTCCATGTAAGGACTGAGCTCTTGTTGAATTTTTCAAAGCTTTTGGATTTTTATACTACAGGAAGAAGCAATGGTTGTAATTTTACCATGTGATTCAAATATAAATGTTCACATGTTATATGCAATGAACGGTTCAATTGCATATAAAATGAATTTATAAGAATTGATAATTTGTCACGTTCTAGGGTTGCCAGCCTTCAGGTGGGGCCTGGGGATCTCCCACTCTTGCAACTGATCTCCAACTGACAAGAGATGAGCTCCCCTGGGGAAAATGGCTGCTTTGAAGGGTGGATTCTGTCAACTAATGCTGCCATCTTCTGCCCGGGGGGTGGGATGAGTGAACCCTTGACATTGGGACTGTGGAATGTTATGTTATATTTCTCATGGCATGCTTATCGCTCTCTGAGCTGCTGTGACTTTTGGAGACTGTTGGTGCCTGCCCATGTATCTCTTCTCCTGTCTGACTCTAATTCTTCTCGCTTTTTCCCCGGGAACTGTAAACCAGTATTTTAAGTGCCTTTTCTCTGACATGGTGATTGGTTGCAATGCATTACCAGACCCCTTTTTGAATTCTGTATGATTGTCCTGCTTGGGGCTGTGTCAGCCATTACTAACACAAGACGTGTAGATGACCACAGTAGACCTTTCTCAATAAAGCATTCCTGTTTAAGGACACTTGTTGGTGACTGACTCTGTAGGACTCTCACAGACTCCAGTGTTCCCTCTAAGCTGAGTTGGTGTGAGCTAGCTCACCATTTTTTAGCCTCTGGCTCACACATTTTTGTCTTCGCTCAGGAAGGAGGGCTCCAGAGCAAACGGATTTATGCAGTGACCAAATCACCTGCTCGCAACTTTAATGCCAGTAGCTCACTAAGTAGAATTTTTGAAGAAGAAGAAGAAAAAGAAGATAATGGATTTATACCCCGCCCTTCACTCACTTAAGAGTCTCAGAGCGGCTTACAAACTCCTTTCCCCTCCCCTCCCCACAACAGACACCCTGTGAGGTAGGTGGGGCTGAGAGAGCTCTTTCCCAAGCTGTCCTTGAGGGAACAGCTGGTACAGAGCTATGGCTTGGCCAAGGTCATCCAGCCAGGTGCAAGTGGAGGAGTGGGGAATCAAACCCGGTTCTCCCAGATTAGAGTCCGCGCACTTAACCACTACACCAGACTGGCTCTTTTGTACTCAGGACTCCACAGCTTAGTGGAAGCATTGACTCTGTGGCATTGTCCCTCCCCAAACCCTGTCCTCTCCCAGATCCACCCCCAAAGTCTCCAGGTATTTTCCAACCCAGACCTGGCAATCCTACCTAGAAGGAACGGGGTTGGCGTCAAAAAAACACCACACACACACACACACACACACACACACACACACACACACAAAAGGCTGGGCTGTTTCTTTTTCATTCACGTGAGCTCTTCTCGATAGGCAACAGGGTAGTGTGTATAAAATGCTTCACAAAGTTGTTTGTGTGAAGAGATGCAGGTTGGGTAGCCAGGTTGGTCTGAAGCAGCAGGACAGTTTTGAGTCCCCTGGTGCCTTTAAGACCAACAAACTTATTCACTTCAGTCCAGGGGCACCTTTAGTCCAGTGAGACTTCTATTCAGTGGCAACTTTTAAGACCAACAAATTTTGATTCTGGGAATAAGCTTTCATGTGCCTACACACTTCAGTCCAGTGGCAACTTTTAAGACCAACAAAATTTTATTCTGGGAATAAGCTTTCATGTACCTACACACTTCAGTCCAGTTGCAGCATTAAGACCAACAAAATTCTATTCTGGGAATAAACTTTCATGGGCGTATATGCTGGCACAGAAAGGCAGTTTGGTGTGGTTAAGAGCATGGACTCTAATCTGGAGAACCAGGTTTGGTTCCCCGTTCCTCCACATGTAGCAGCTGGTCAGCCACAGCTCTCTCAGAGCTGTTCTCTCAGTAGTAAAGGTAAAGGTTTCCCTTGCTCGAAAGCCAGTCGAATCCGACTCTAGGGGGCAGTGCTCATCTCCGTTTCCAAGGCGAAGAGCCAGCGCTGTCCGAAGACGTTTCTGTGGTCATGTGGCCAGCATGACGACGCCGATGCGCACAGAACACTGTTACATTCCCACCAAAGCGGTACCTATTTATCTACTTGCAATTTCTTGCTTTCAAACTGCTAGGCTGGCAGGAACTGGGACCAGAGACGGGAGCTCACTCCATCATGCAGCACTCGGGCCTCGAACAGCTGACCTACCATCAATAGTAGTTCTCAAAAGAGCTCTCTCAGCCCCACCTACCTCACAGGGTGTCTGTTTGGGGAAGGGAAGGGAAAGGAGATTGTGAGCCACTCTGAGACTCCAGGTGAAGGGCAGGGTATCCATCCAATCTCTTCTTCTTCAGTCCAGTGGCACCTTTAAAACCCACAAAGTCTTATCCTAGGTATAATTTTTTGTGTGTGCGCACACTTCTGCAGATACTCCTAACCAGGGGTCATTTCGTAGAAAAAGAGGTGCAGGAGCTCATTAGCATAACTCATTTGCATAACTCATTTGCATATGCCACACCCCCTAACATACCAGAAGTGTGTCAGAAGGCAACACCCACCCCTCAGGCTCCACTCCACAGGTGAGTGAAACTGACCTGCTCTTCCTCCGTTCCCTTCCCCAATAAAAATAAGCAGATTAGAGTCCATCTCCTGGCCACTACACCAAACTGATGGGGTGGAAGCTGCTGAAGGGTTGGTGAAATTTCTCCAGTACTTATGTGCCATGTGCTCAGATAAAAAATGGTATGCTTAGAAAATTTATATGCCACCTTGAGCAAGTCTCTGGAAAAGCAGCACACAGTCATAAAAGGAACCATGATAAAATTATCAATATTAAAACAAAACATTAAAAACAATAAAGACCCTAGCAGGGCTTTCCCCGGGGCGCTGTGCCTCTGCACTGCTTGGGGAAGCCGAGGAGGGGGCGGGGCTTGGTCATGTGCCCGCCCCCTGGGCTCCTCACTCCCAGAGCTGCGCTCCTGTGCGCTCCGGCTCCAACGGACCCCCCCTGCTCCTAACTACATACGTTAGTGTTGTCAAGTCACAACCGACTTATGGTGACCCCAGCAAGGGGCTTCCAAGGCAAGGGAGAAGCAGAGGTGGTTGGCCATGGCCTTTCTCTGCAGAGCCTTCCTTGGTGGTCTCCCTTCCAAGGTGCAGGAGCATTTTCCAGACTTAACAAAATCTGTGGCAGGGGAGGAGCTTTCGTGAGTTACCTGAAGTATCTGGAGAAGTGAGCAGTGACTCACAGAAGCTCATACCCTGCCACAGATTTTGCTAGTCTTGCTCTTTTCTACACCTCTGTTCACCTCTTGCCTTGAGAGCCCTACAGGGGTGCTCTAAGCTGGCTATGAATTGACAGTGCTTTCCACCACCAAATAAATATAGGCATTATCTAGCCCAGGGGTGGGCAAACTTGCTCAGCGTCAGAGCCATCTAGAACAGGGGTGGCCAAACTTGCTTAACGTACGAGCCACGTAGAATAAACATCAGATGTTTGAGAGCCACAAGACATGAACAAATATTACCTGCTTTTATTGGAAAATAAGCAAATTTGCTTTTTGTTAACATTAAATGAGACTGCCAAAAACAATAACAAAAGGGGTAAAAGCAGATATTGATAACGATATTAATTTGTCCAACGATATTTGTTTGCTAATGATATTTAGCTTCCCCAGCCGCCAGTGTTCCCTCTAAGCTGATTTAGTGTGAGCTAGCTCACAGTTTTTTAGCCTCCGACTCACACATTTTTGTCTCAGCTCAGGCAGGATGGCTCCAGAGCAAACTAATTTATGCAGCAGTCAGATCACTTGCTCACAGCTTTAATGCCAGTAGCTCACAAAGTGGAATTTTTGCTCACAAGACCCTACAGCTTAGAGGGAACATTGCCAGCCGCCCTGCCGGGAGCCACATGATATACGTGAAAGAGCCGCATGCAGCTCCCGAGCCACAGTTTGCCCACCCCTGATCTAGCCTGTATTTCCACCCTCAGATTTCAGATAGGAGAAAGACCTTTGCTCTTTCCCTCTTCCTCTATCGCAAGGCAATCAATGAGGCATTAGAGTTTATGACATTTGGCCGTTTTGTGGCACAAGAGCGCGTCCCCTTCACACATGCAGCCAAATATCAGCTCTTTTAGAGTGTTGTACGGCTAGACGTCAAGTGTGCAAACTCAGTAACGTACACACAATAATGTCATGCATACATCAGGCATGGCCACCAGCCCCCGTGCTCCTTCTAAAGCTGTGGAGTCTTGTGAGCAAAAATTCTACTGGCATCAAAGCCGTGAGCGAGGTGATTTGGCCACCGCATAAATTAGTTTGCTCTGGAGTCATCCTTCCTGAGCGAAGACAGAAATGTGTGCGCCGGAGGCTAAAAAACTGTGAGCTAGCTCATACTAACTCAGCTTAGAGGGAACACTGGCCGCCACAGTTGTTTCTGGTGGCTTGGGATGGATTCCAGCATTTCTAGTTGTGAAGGCCTCCACCTTTTTTAAAAAGGAACATTTCAGACTGAAATAAAGGACATTTTCAACCACTAGAAACATAAGAGGAGATGAATTTCTACAAAAACCCTGAGTTCTGCCTGGAATCTATGCTTCATTTCCCAGCAGATGGAGTTCTTAGCACATCGAGCTCCCCCCCCCCCCTCCCCGGGCCAGTAATTTTTTTCAATATACAGCAACGGGTCGTGAAAGAAGTGAAAGGTTACTGTCTGGGTGTGTTCACTTAGTATGCCAGCCCAGGGGGTTTCCGGTCGGAGGAATGGAGGTCTGACACGCTTTGCAAATGTGCAGGGCAGACAGCGGCTCTTCTTGACAGCTTGGGTGGATAAATCCACCTGACGCAACCTCACACAGGTAGTGTGAGGACCAGCAAGCAATATAATCCAGGTTTGAGCAAGCTCGGTGAAGGAAAAGCCTCGGAGGAGACTTTTACAACACCTTGAGCACTGCAGCCGAAGAAGATTTTTGCAAGTATCTCTAAGGAGCCGAGCTGGGCTGATTAATCAGCATAAAATCTCCAATTCCCCTGATTCCTTAACAAAGAAGACAAAGTTTAAATGTTGGGACCACATCTGAAGAGAAGTAACAACATAAGGTAACGGGAAAAAACTTTTTGCCTTACCATTACCATGTTTTGAAAGATGAAAAGCAGATCTGGTGAAGCAATAGACTGTTGCAGATTGGATGAGTGCAGTTTTGAAACGTTAAAAAGCTGAATTTGAACTTAAAAAGCCAAAAAAACAAGTTGTTTAACATTCCTGCGGTTAAGAAGAGTCGGGAGGGGGAGCCAAGCATCGCGAGACAAAGAGGGGAGGAGGGAACCAAGCATCGCGAGACCAAGCTGTGAGGACTGAGACAGGAAGTGACGGCTCGAGGAGCAGACAAGAAGGGAAGCAGAGAAGAACCGGAAGAGAGCAAAGGGGACTGTAAAAACTGCCGGACCAAAAGGACTACAACAGGAAGTGACGTGCGGAGAGCAGACAAGTAAGCAAGAGGAAGGGACAAAAGGAAACTACGGCAAGCCAGAAGCAAGGTAAAAAGACTATAACCTTTGACACAAACCATAGAGAAGTTGCGCCCGCCATTTTGGATTTATAAAAATTTTAAACAGTAATATCTCATAAACTATATAACTTAGAAGGCTGAAACCAACGAAATTTGACTTGGCAAGACTAGCTTGTGTGATTACACTAAACGGTGTTTGATTTGGAAAATAAAATAAAATCGATCTTTTTTAAAGAGACAAGACGGATCGCGGGCTAAGATCGAGAGCAGCTACATGGTCCTCTCCTACAATGGCAGCAAAAAAAGAAAAAGAATTACTAGCTGTTATGGAAGCAATGGAAAAAAAATGTTAGACACTATAGGAGAGGTAAATGTTAAAATGAATGGTATAGCTGCACAAGCAGACAAAATTTTTATAGATTTAAAAGCTGAATTACAAAAGTTAACCACTAGAACACAAGACATAGAAATTAAAGTAAAAGAACTGGAAGAAAATACTCAAAAAACAATGAAGGAAAATGACAGAATGGAAAAGATGATGCACTATAGAGACATGCAAAACCATCTGAGATTTAGAGGTATAGAGGAAAAATTAGGTGAAGACATTTTTACAAGAATGCAAGAAGCATTAGCAGATTTTTTACAAGAGGAAGAGGAAGTTGTTAAAGAACATATGGATCTTGTTTACAGAGTCAATTCTACATACGCGAGAGACAAAAATATACCAAGGGACGTGGTAGTTCAATTTACAATGAAGAGAACAAAAGAACAAATCTACAAGAAATGTTTTACAGACTCTTTTGAAATAGGTGGGAAAAAAGTTATCGTAATGAAAGAATTGCCCAGAGCAATTTTGCAAGACAGGAAAAAATTCAAGAGTCTGACAGACAAACTGAAAGAGAAAAAAATAAGATTTCGTTGGGAAATACCACAAGGACTGAGTTTTTATTATGGTAACAACAGAATGGCGATTAAAAATTCAGCAGAAATGTACGCCTTTGTTGGTGAGAACAAGGAAGAATTTGGTGATATCTAAGACTACAACAAGATGGATTACAAAGTACTCTCATGGAATGTAAATGGACTTAATTCACCCCAAAAACGTAGAATGGTAGGACACTGGCTGGAGAAACAAAAATGTAGTATAGTTTGTATACAAGAGGCCCATCTTAAGAAACAAGACTACAAATATTTAATAAGAAAAAAGTTGGGAGAAGAATTTTTTTCCTTGGCAAGTAATAAAAAGAATGGAGTGGTAACATATGCCAAAAAAGACTTGGAACCTAAACTAATATTTAAAGATAAAGAAGGAAGATACTTAGCTATTGAAATTCTGTTACACGGACAGAAGACTTTGATTGTAAATATTTACGCCCCCAACGGAGCTAAAGAAATCTTTTTTAAAGAACTACAAATGGAACTGGACAGTGTAAACTATGAACAAATCATAATGTTGGGAGACTTTAATGGGACTGTGAATAATAAAATAGATAGGCGCTCAAAGAGAAAAGACGACACACTAGGGAAACTTCCAAAAAAATTTTTTGAACTGATAAAACAGGAAAAGCTGGAGGATATTTGGAGGAAGGTTAACCCACAAGGGAAAGACTATACTTTTTACTCTAACAGACATTATTCACATTCAAGAATTGATATGATCTGGATGTCTATTAATCTAACATTTAAGACAAAAAAAGTTGAAATTCTACCTAGAATAATCTCAGACCACAATCCTTGTCTATGGACTTCTGGGCAAATAAAAAGGCAAGGGAGATGGAGAATAAATGAGGACTTATTAGACAACCAAGAAATAGTTAAAAAATTACATGAAGAGACAGATTTATATTTTCAAGCGAACATACAAAAAGAAGTAAAAATTCAAACTGTGTGGGATGCGTACAAAGCAGTTATGAGAGGATTATTGATATCATTGAACGCTAAAGACAATAAAAAGAAAAGAGAACAATATGAAAACATTGTACAAGCCATTAAAATAAAAGAAAAGGAACTGAAGAATAGACCAGGAAAAAAGAAACTGCAAAAGGAAATTTGGATGTTACAAGACCAAGCAAAAGCTATTTTGAATCAAGAGACTTACTGGAACCTGAAAAAATTGCAACAAAAAGCATTTGAAGGTGCAAATAAACCTGGAAAGTACTTAGCATGGCAATTAAAGAAAAAACGTGAAAATAAATTTATTACTAAAGTGATACAGGACAATATTGAGATAATAGACAATAAGGGAATAAAAAGAGAATTTTTTAAATATTATGCAAAGCTTTTTAAGAAGGAAAATAAAGACAGAAGAAGGATTAAAGAATACCTACAGTCATTAAAATTACCAAAACCAACGGAGAAAATCAAAGAACTACTTAACTGCCCAATGTCACTACAAGAGATTAAAAATGCAATAAATGATTCAAAATTAGGGAAAGCACCTGGATCAGATGGATTTACAGCTAAGTTTTATAAATCACTACAGGATTCGATCTCACCAGTGTTATTGCTATTAATGAATGACATAGGAGTGACAGGTGAGGTCCCGGAGACTTGGAAAGAAGCAACCATTTCACTCATTCCGAAAGAAGGTCAAGATTTAACCAATGTTAAAAATTATAGACCAATTTCTTTGTTAAACAATGACTATAAGATTTTTGCCAAGATTATAGCTGATAGGCTTAAGGAACATCTTAAAGAGACTATACAGACAGAACAAGCAGGACTTTTACCTAATCGCCAAATAAGAGACAATATAAGAGTAGTAGTGGATGCTATAGAGTACTATGATAAACATCCGGAGAAGGAAGTGGGCTTTCTTTTTTTAGATGCGGAAAAAGCGTTTGACAATTTAAATTGGGATTTTATGTTTGAAGTGTTGGAACATCTTGAAACTGGAGACTATATGCTTAATCTTATTAAGTCAATATATAGAGAACAGAAATCCTCTTTAATAATTAATACTGAAAAAACGGATTACTTTAAAGTGGAAAAAGGAACACGACAAGGATGCCCACTCTCACCGTTGCTATTTATTTGGATTTTGGAAGTCTTGTTACTAAATTTGAAAGAAGATAAAGAAATTAAAGGCTTAACAATAAAAGGTTTCTCTTTTAAATATAGAGCCTTTGCAGACGATGTGATGTTTATAGCTGAAGACCCTATGACTACACTATCATATTTGTTGCAGAAAGTAAGAGAGTTTGGTGATTTGGCTGGGTTTTATGTAAATAAGAATAAATCGAAAGTGATGTGTAAAAATATGCCAAATAATAAGCAAATTGAATTACAAAATCTTATAGAATGTGAAGTGGTGAAAAAGACAAAATATCTAGGTGTAAACCTAACAATGAAAAACATTGATTTGTATAAGAATAATTATGAGAAATTATGGCAGCAAGTTATGCAAAATATTAAAAGGTGGAATGTATTAAATTTGTCACTGCTGGGTAGAATTGCAGTGTTTAAAATGAATGTGTTACCAAGAATAATGTTTCTGTTTCAAACTATTCCAATTGTGAAAGATGTAAAAACATTCAAATGCTGGCAGAAGGAATTGACTAAGTTTGTGTGGGGAGGGAAAAAACCAAGAATTAAGATGAAAATAATGTGTGATGCTAAAGAGAGAGGTGGGTTTCAGTTACCAAACTTAAGGCTATATCATGATGCAGTATGTTTGACTTGGATAGGGACATGGACTATGTTACAAGACAGAAAGTTATTGTCCCTGGAAGGTCATGACTGTAGGTTTGGGTGGCACGCATATCTGTATTATGGTAAAACAAAAATGGACAATATGTTTAAGCATCATTATTTGAGAAGAACATTAATCGATACGTGGACAAGATATAAAACCTTTTTTCCAGAAGAAATACCTATGTGGATTGTACCTGCAGAAGTTTTAAATCCATCATCTCACTACAAAGGACAAGACTGGTTGAAATATAGAGACCTGTTAACAAGACATGGTAAAGACTTTAAATTGAAGGAGCAGCAGCAGATGGACTTTGATTATGGCTGGTTAAGGTACAGACAAATATATGATATGTACAGAAGTGATAAAAAATCTAGTTTTAGAGAAAAAAGCAATGAAATAGAACAAATTTGGGAGGAAGATGGGAAAAAAATGATTTCTAAAATGTATAAAGTATTGTTAAAATGGTTTAATGCTGATGGAATGGTAAAGGAACAAATGATAAAATGGGCGATAAACCTAAACAAAGACATTGAAATGGAATCTTGGGAATTTTTATGGAAAAATGCAATGAGTATTTCTACATGTTATAATCTAAAAGAGAACTGTTTTAAAATGATGTACAGATGGTATATGACACCAAAAAAAATTGCAAATATTAATCAAAATATGTCTAACAAATGTTGGAAATGTAAAAAGAAAGAAGGTTCTTTCTATCATATGTGGTGGACTTGTGATAAAGTGAAGACTTATTGGTCTATAATACATGCAGAAATGGAAAAAATTTTGAAATGTACATTTAAGAAGTTGCCTGAAATGTTACTGCTTGGACTTAAACTAGAAGAGACAAATGTAAAGAAAAGGACAATAATATGGTATATGATTACAACAGCAAGAATGGTGTATGCACAAAATTGGAAAAATGAAAAAATACCAGAAGTGTGGGAATGGTTGAAAAAATTGTTATATATGGCTGAAATGGATAAATGGACTAGAAAGTTGAATAATCTGTACTCAGAGACTTTTTTAGAAGATTGGGAGGATTTGAAAGAATATGTTGAAAAATATTGGGACATGAAAAACTACATTTATACATGGTTATAATAGCATAAAGGAATAGAAATTGAGTATATGAATGCACTAAGGATAATTAGATAATGAACTTGTTTTTTAGAATTATATAAGATTATAGAAAATAAGAATTGGTATATAAGTATTTTAAAGATATATAACCGTTACCAGAAATGTAAACACAGAGATAAATATTACTATTTTGGATAAAGTGGAAAATGTGTTATGCTTCAGATGTGGTGGGAAACCACCAATACAAGATAAAAGCAAGACTATACAAATAGAACAAAATGTTATATAATATGGAAAAAAGGATTTGTATAAAACAAATGTATTAATTTTAATGTTTTGAGAAATAAAAACTTTCTTACAAAAAAAAAAAAAAAAGTATGCCGGCCCAGTTTCCTGCGCCGAGAATGTGAAGGTTTCATGCCCTTTTATTTCTCCCCCTCGCCTTCTTCTTTTAAAAACCTCTGACCGAAATTAATTCAGCCCCCAAGGAGATAAGTTCTTCACAGCCCAAGCAAAATCCTACACACTCTTCAACCGAGCGATCGTAGTGGAGCTTCACCAAAGCAACCGCACGGAACTCTCGTCTAAGAGACCTTTATGGGGGGGGAAATCAATACCATATTTTAGCCTGTCTGTGTGAAGCTTAACTTTAATCTACGCGGGTGAATTTTTCTGGCATTGCTTATTTAAGGAGTAATAACCGTAACGGAGGAGTATGCAAAGCAATAAACCGATCCTGCCTTTCATTAAACGGAAGAGCAAAGGTGTTTAATCGGACAGCGGACTTCATTTCTGTGTTGTTAAGCACGCTCCCGCGCTGCGAAATTGATGCTATTGTAAAATGAGAGAGAGCAATTTCACAGATATATTCCTGCTTCAAGAGAAGGAGCTAAGGACCCCACTTTTGATAGGCTTTTTTCCCCTCCCTGTTCCATCACCTCTTAATCCCAGAAGGCGGGGGCACATGAGGCAAGGCCTCCAAAGATTACCGTAGTTGTTGGGCAGGTTCGTGAGTAGGTGGTCCTTTGCATACGTTGGTCCCAAACCAAAGGTCAAGAACAGCACCCTAAATTGTGTTCGGAAACAAATTGGAAGCCAGTGTAGATGGCCAAGACTGGAGTGATAAGGTCCCTATAACCCACCCCAGTCGACATCGTGGCCACGGCTTTCTGGACCAGTTGAAGGTCTTCTTCTTCTTAAGTCCAGCCCCAAATCGTTACAGCTCCATGACCAGCACTTATCATGAGCCAGCTTGCCGAGAAGTCTTAAGAGAGAGAAGCCATAAGAACATCGGAAGAGCCCTGCTGGATCAGACCAGTGGTCTCTCTAGTCCAGCCTCCTGTCTCACACAGTGGCCATCCAGTTCCTCTGAAGGGCCAACAATAGGGCATAGAGGCTGAGGCCTTCATTAGAACATCAGAAGAGCCCTGCGGGATCAGACCAGGGGTCCATCTAGTCCAGCATCCTGTCTCACACAGGGGCCATCAAGTTCCTCTGAAGGGCCAACAATAGGGCATAGATGCTGAGGCCTTCATTAGAACATCGGAAGAGCCCTGCTGGATCAGACCAGGGGTCTGGCTAGTCCAGCCTCCTGTCTCACACAGTGGCCAGCCAGTTCCTCTGAAGGGCCAACAATAGGGCATAGAGGCTGAGGCCTTCATTAGAACATCGGAAGAGCCCTGCTGGATCAGACCAGGGGTCTGGCTAGTCCAGCCTCCTGTCTCACACAGTGGCCATCCAGTTCCTCTGAAGGGCCAACAATAGGGCATAGAGGCTGAGGCCTTCATTAGAACATCGGAAGAGCCCTGCTGGATCAGACCTGGGGTCTATCTAGTCCAGCCTCCTGTCTCACACAGTGGCCAGCCAGTTCCTCTGAAGGTCCAACCACAGGGCATAGAGGCTGAGGCCTTCATTAGAACATCGGAAGAGCCCTGCTGGATCAGTCCAGTGGTCCATCTAGCCAGGCATCCCATCTCACACAGTGGCCAGCCAGTTCCTCTGGAGGGCCAACAACAGGGCACAGAGGCTGAGACCTTCATTAGAACATCGGAAGAGTCCTGCTGGATCAGACCAGTGGTCCATCTAGCCCAGCATCTCATCTCACACAGCAGCCAGCCAGTTCCTCTGGAGGTCGAACCACAGGACAGAAAGGCCGAGATTTTCATTAGAACATCAGAAGAGCCCTGCTGGATCAGACCAGTGGTCCATCTAGTCCAGCATCCCAACTCCCACAATGGCCAGCCAGTTCCTCTGGAGGGCCAGCAACAAGGCACAGAGGCCGAGGCCTTCATTAGAACATCAGAAAAGCCCTGCTGAATCAGACCAGCGGCCCATCTAGTCCAGCATCCTGTCTCCCACAGTGGCCAGGGTCACTACACGGAGGCAGGCAGTGGCAAACCACCTCTGATTATCTCTTGCCTTGAAAATCCTATGGGGTCGCCATAAATTGGTTGCAGCTTGATGGCAATAAATAAACTGTCTACAGGAATATTTACAAGGTCCAAAACTGAAGGTATCTGCAAACCCAAGATCCCTGGTTTGCATGCCGGCTTGCACCGTAGCTAGCTGAGCTCCAGAATGAAAAGCTGAGCAAATGTCCAGTGACCACTCGCCGGGAATATCTTGTGTGGGGACTTGAGTAGAGGGTAGAACAGGGGTCGATGCGGGTGTGGAGGAGGGGGGGAGAAGGCATTTGTGAATTCCCTGCATTGTGCCGGGGGTCAGACTAGATGACCCTGGAGGTCCCTTCCAACTCTGCGATTCGATTTTTTAAAAATTCAAAAATCAAAGAAAGCGTCTCTGCCTTCTAAGAATCTCCCACCACCACCACCACCATTGCAACCCTGACAATCAGCCAAAGCGAAGGGGTGGGAAAAGAGGAAAATGACACCGCCAGAACTGAGAGTATCAAAGGAGGTTTCAATGTCGCCGGTAATGAGTCGGTGCTCTCAGCTCGGGACTCTGAGTGGCTCGGAGAATTCGTTTGTTCTCAGCTCTAATCAGCGACATGCTTATCCATTGTGATTCTCTCAGTGCTGGCAGAGGGCCCTGGACTTCCCAGCCAAAGCGTTACAACCTGGAACATCAACAGACAAGCGGCATTTCCCTCCCCCTTCCGCGCCGCCTGCCCTCCCCTCCAGTGCAGAAGAGAGAAATGAGATGCCGAGAGAGAGAGAAAATGTGGCGAGCTTTTCAGGTCAACTGCTTTCCTGATGATAATAATATTACAGGACTAGTACAGGAAACAAAGGTCACGGACAGATGGGTTTTTTTTTTGAAGCACTAGCTGTGCCAGACTCTTATCATCACCGCGCCTCAAAAAAAGCTGTTATTGCGCTGGGAAAGGTGCAGAAAAGGGCAACTCAAATGATTAAGGGGATGGAACGTCTTCCCTACGAAGAAAGGTTAAAGAGGTTAGGGCTCTTTACCTTGAAGAAAGGATGACCGAGGGGTGACATGATCGAGGTTTACAAAATTATGGATGGGATAGAGGAGGCAGAGAAAATAGGACTTTTCTCCCTTTCTCACAAGACAAGAATTTGTGGGCACTCGGTGAGATTAATGAGCAGTCAGGCTGGAACAGATAAAAGGAAGGACTTCTTCACCCAAAGAGTAATTTAACACGTGGAATTCACTGCCGTGGGAAGTGGTGGCGGCTACAACCCTTGACAGGTTCAAGAAGGGATTGGAGAAACTTATGGAGCCGAGGCCCATCAGTGGCTCTTAGCCACAAGGTATAACTGGAACACTACATCTGGGGAAGTGATGCTCTGTATTCTTGGTGCTTGGGGGGCAAGAGTGGGAGGGCTTCTGGAGTTCTGGCCCTGCTGGTGGACCTCCTGCCAGCTCTGAGTTGGGAAATACCTGGAGATTTTGGGGGTGGAGACTGAGCAGTGGGTGTTGCCTTCTGACACGCTTCCAGTGATGTCAGGGGGTGTGGCATATGCAAATAAGTTATGTTAATAAGATATGCTAATGAGCTCCTGCACCTCTTTTTCTACGAAATGACCCCTGCCTGGAGAAGCAGGTTACTGAAACTGGGACTTTCTGCATGGAGAGCAGAGGCTCTTCCGCTGAGCCACACCCCCTCCCCTGATCCATCCATCCATCCATCCATCGGCTTATAACTTATTTGTCTTCACTCAGTGCAGACTCAATGTGGCTGTAAGGGCTGGATCACATCTATTGTCTGTTCTCAAGCTGTGTGCGTCCTTCTGAAGAGAATTTCTTTCAGCATGCCAAGCGCAATGCAACATCTGGAGATCTGAGGCTGGTTCTCTAGGGTGGATTTGCTGTTGGAGAGGTGGAGTCTTGCAGCGTATTTGAACCTCAGGCAACACTCAGACCTAGCCAGGTGCTGGCACGTCAAACGTTTTGCCAAAATCTTGACTCGGATCAATATTTCAACACCAGCCAGTGTTTCATCTCTGAACTCCCGCTCCAGGAGTCTTCGTGGAGGGTCTGGCACACACAGCCCGGCAGCTGTATTTCAGCTCTCGGTGTTCCAAATTTGCTGCAACATCTGGAGGAGAGAAGGAAAAGAATTTTATTACTTTGAAGAAGAGTCGGTTTTAATCCTGCTGGGATATTGCCTTTAAAATAAGGCTGGGGCAAAGTAAGAGGCATAGGGGATGTTTGGTAAAAGAAATGTAAATGGTACATCCTAGCATCTAAGTAATGTTAACAGTCACATTGCTAGAGAAAGAAGATAAGTCATGGCTACTCTTTTCCTTCTCTTTGGTCAGCAACAAAGATCAGAAAGTCAACCATAAAGGCCCTGAAAAGTACTGGAGTCGGGAGGCCGGTGGTAGTGATTTCAGCATAGCAAGTTTATTTCAGGTCCAGATGAAGCATATGAAAACGGAGGTCAGGGGGCCTGCTTATATACACAGGTAAGCCGCACCCCTGACATTGCCCAAACAAGGCAGTTGGATAAGGTAACTGAATAAGTTTCAAGGTAATCGAATAAGTTCCAAGGTAGTTGAATAAGTTTCAAGGTTAAGTCTCAAGGTAACTGGATAAGTCTCAAGGTAATTGGATAAGTCTCAAGGTGATTGGATAATCACAGATTTAATCACAGAACATAACAGGCCCTCTCTGCACTGTCCTTTTAATCCACATTCACCGTGGTGTCCTCCAGTCCTCCTTCTAAACTGTGGCGTCTTGTGAGCAAAAATCCTACTCTGTGAGCTACTGGCATCAAAGTTGTGAGCCAGCGAGTTGGCTCCTGCATAAATGAGTTAGCTTTCAAGCCCTCCTTCCTGAGTGAAGTCAAAAATGTGTGAGCTGGAGGTTAAAAAACTGTGAGCTAGCTCACATTAACTCAGCTTAGAGGGAACACTGGTGTCCCCCAAGCAATTCTGCACTAAAATTGATTTCAACCTCCTTAATAGCGATCAGTTAAAAAATGAGATAGATATACAGTTATCTTGGTGGGAAAATAATCAATTACAGTCTAGATATTATTTAGATAAAAGGATTGGTTTCTGTGAGACATCGAATGAATTAGACTTAAATTGGATGAATAAGAATAAACTTAATAAAATCTACAAATTAAGTCTTAATTATGAAATGCAAGATGAAAAGATAAAGCCATCAATGGTGAGGTGGATGGAGGATTTCGGTCATAACATTGCGATAGAAAAATGGACAAAAATTTGGAAATCATTAAAATTTTTGGGAGCGGTAAATTATAAAGAAAACATATACAAACTCTTCTACCGTTGGCATTGGTCACCCGACAGGCTACATAGATGTTACAATAATCTGTCTAATAAGTGCTGGATTTGTGGAACGAGTGTCGGTACATATTTTCACATGTGGTGGACGTGTAAGGAGGTTCAAAAATTTTGGTTAATGGTGAAAGGTATTATTATGGAGATAATGGGCTTGGATATGCTATTAGTTCCAGAGGTATTTTTGTTAAATATCTTACCAGATGGATTACCTGGACATGATCAAACATTGATGGCCTACATACTGTCTGCAGCTCGGATAGCCCGAGCCAGTTTATGGAAATTGACATTACTTCCGGGGAAAGAAGATGTGACTGCTAAATTACTAGAGTGGGCAGAAATGAGTAAACTTAGCTTTCTATTAAATGAGGAGGCGAAAATCGATCCAGTGGCGATATGGTCAAAATTCTATATAGGGATAAAATAATAGGTGGCTCCGAGAATGATGTATATATATGTTATGTAAGGATTAATGTTTAAAACTGACTTAAAATAAAACTTATACAAAAAAAAACCCCTTCTTTTTAATCCAGGTTTTGTCCCCATTCTGCACTAAAATCAAGTTCAACCTTTTTATTCCGATTCTTTTTCTCTATTCTGCATCATATTCCCTCCCTTCAGTGGTCAGCCCGGTCTCCGCCTGCTGTTCCCCCGGGACGTTTGGATACTGTTTTGCCCTGGCCTTAAATTGCTCCAACTACAACTCTTGAGAAAATCCAGAGCGGCAGGCAAAGGCGGAAAGGACCAAAGACTGGCTGTGGTCACACACACTAAATCATCCATTTTCATTTCACTTTGACTGCACTTTCCAACGGGATTTTGCCAGTTCGCACAGTAAAATCCAATTGGCATATACACTGAAAGCGGGTTGGAAGTGGATTATTTAGTGTGTGTGACCGTAGCCATTGTGAATACATCTCACCAGGGGTCATTTCGTAGAAAAAGAGCTGCAGGAGCTCCTTAGCACAACTCATTAGCATAACTCATTTGCATATGCCACACCCCCTAACATACCCACCCCTCAGGCTCCACTCCACAGGTGAGTGAAACTGACCTGCTCTTCCTCCATTCCCTTCCCCATCCAATACTTTGTGCAATAAAAATAAGCGTCAAGAACACACCCTCATTCTCTTCCTGCTCCCTTGAAACCACCAGGTTTTAAGTAGACTTGAGATACCCAGGACATGTGCACCACCCATCCCTTTCCCTTCCCCTCCCCACAACAAGACACCCTGTGAGATAGGTGGGGCTGAAAGAGGTCTTTTGAGAACTGCTCGTGAGAGAACAGGTCTGAGAGAACTTGTGACTGGCCCAAGGTCACACCAGCAGCTGCATGGGCAGGAGTGGGGAATCAAACCCGGTTCTCCCAGATTAGAGTCCAACTCCTGACCACTACACCAAACCGATGGGGTGGAAGCTGCTGAATGGTTGGTGAAATTTCTCCAGTACTTATGTGCCATGTGCCCAGTTCAAAAATGGTATACTTAGAAAATTTATATGCCACCTTGAGCAAGTCTCTGGAAAAGCAGCACACAGTCATAAAAGGAACAATGATAAAATTATCAATATTCAAACAAAACATTAAAAACAATAAAGGCCCTAGCAGGGCTTTCCCCGGGGCGCTGCGCCTCTGCACTGCTCAGGGAAGCCGAGGAGGGGATGGGGCTTGGTCATGTGCCCGCCCCCTGGGCTCCTCACTCCCGGAGCTGCGCTCCTGTGCGCTCCCGCTCCAACGGACCCCTGAATGCACACAAGATGAAAGAAATCATTTCAAACAAGATGCTAACTGACCAATAGAAAGGTTTCAGGTCAAAACACTTCCTACAGAGTTTCCCCAGGCAGAATAAAGGCTAGTTCTAAGTGGATACAGGTTAAGAAACCTCATGTCCTGTTTACTAACAAATAACAGTGTCAGTTAACTCCATAATGACTGAAATGTAAGCAAATTGTAACTCCAACAAATCCCCCACTTTTCTCTACCTTAAGGAGACTCAAAGAGGCTTACAATCGCCTTCCCTTCCTGTCCCCAAAACAGGCACTTTGTGGGGCAGAGAGAGTTCTGAGAGAACTGTGATTGGCCCAAGGTCGCCCAGCAGGCTCCATGTGGAGGAGTGGGGAATCCAACCCGGTTCTGCAGATTAGAGTCCACCGCTTTTCTTAACCACTATACCACGGTGGCTTTCCCTTCAGGATCAGAGCAGCCTCATCTCTATTTTGTCTGGGTAAAGGAGCAATAGGACAAAATTATTTATTTAAATAAAATTATTAGGGAGGGGTCCTTGTTCAGTGGTAGAGCACCTGCCTTGCCTGCAGAAGATCTCTGGTTCTTCCCACAGCCTCCCCAGTTGGTTCAGGTATCAGCTTTGCTGATGATCAATGCTCCCTCAAAGCCAGGGGTGGCCAAACTTGCTCAGCGTAAGAGCCACACAGAATGAACGTCAGATGTGTGAAAGCTGCAAGACACGAACAGATATTACCTGTTTTAACTGGGGAATATGCAACTTTGCTTTTTATTAACCTTATATAAATGAGACTGCCAAAAGCAGTAAAAGCGAATATTGATCATGATATTTATTTGTCCAATGATATTTGTTTGCTAATGATACTTAGCTTCCCCAGCCGCCCTGCCGGGAGCCACACAATATGTGTGAAAGAGCCGCATGCGGCTCCCGAGCCACAGTTTGGCCACCCCTGCTCTAAGCTGTGGAGTCTCATGAGCAAAAATTCTACTTTATGAGCTACTGGCATTAAAGTTGTGAGTGAGCGATTTGGCTACTGCATAAATTAGAACAGAAGAGAAGCCAGTGTTGGATCAGGCCAGTGGCCCATCTAGTCCAACACTCTGTGTCACACAATGGCCAGAAACACCAGGTGCCCTCAGGAGGTCCAGCAGTGGGGCCAGGACACTAGAAGCCCTCCCACTGCTGCCCCCCCCCCCAAACACCAAGAATACAGAGCATCACTTGCCCCAGACTGAGAGTTCCTATCTATACCTTGTGGCTAACAGCCCCTGATGGACCTCTGCTCCATATATTTATCTAATTTTTCTCTTGAAGCTGTCCGTGCTTGTAGCCGCCACCACCTCCTGCGGCAGTGAATTCCACATGTTAATCACTCTTTGGGTGAAGAAGGACTTCCTTTGCGCTGGAGCCATCCTTCCTGAGCTAAGACAAAAATGTGTGAGCCGGAGGTTAAAAAAGCTGAGAGCTAGCTCACATTAACTCAGCTTAGAGGGGACACTGGTGGTGACCTTGGAGAAAAGCTGCTGGTTACCACCGGGCTAGAAGGCAGCTGGAAACCGCTCTCTCTTCCCTCCACGGCCGCTTCCTTTAGAGACACATCTACAGATGCTTTTATCGTGTCCCTGTTTTGCACTGACAAGTGTGTTCACACAGTCCTCCCCACCTCAAAATAAGCCCATGTTGTGCTGGAAAGGGGCAGCCCAGTAGGGTGCAGATGTTCATGTGAGAAGAAGATGGAACAAAGCCCGGGGAAATATTGGAGACGGTTCTCCCCTCTGCCCTCATCATTACACAATTGCATATTGCAGTCCCGAACAGCTGCAGCGCTCGTTAAGATGGGCACTCCAGGTCGGGTTGCCAACCTCCAGGTGGGAGCAGGCGATCTCCTGGAACGCCAACTGATCTCCAGATGACAGCGATCAGTTCCCCTGGAGAAAATGCCCGCTTTGTTTTTCGCCAATGATTTTTATTAGGTTTTTTTTAACAAATATATAAAATTGAACAAACCAAAAATAAAATTCACATTAAATTCTGATTGAACCATTCTTATATCCATTCTAATTCAACCAGTTGAAAAGCTTGGACCAAACAGAGGTGGGGTCCACGTCAGTGTTCCCTCTAAACTGAGTTAGTGTGAGCTAGCTCACAGTTTTTTAGCCTCCGGCTCACACATTTTTGTCTTAGCTCAGGAAGGATGGCTCCTGGGCAAACTAATTTATGCAGCAGCCAAATCACTCGCTCACAACTTTAATGCCCGTAGCTCACAAAGTAGAATTTTTGCTCACAAGACTCCACAGCTTAGAGGGAACATCCGGGTTTAGCAAATAACTCAATCTATCCAGTTCGGCCCACTCCACTAACTTGTCTATAATGTCTGCTCTTCCTGGTAGAGATGATCATTTCCACGCCTCTGCCCTAACTATACGCGCCGCTGTTACAATGTAAGCTATTAATTTCTTATCTGCAATTAACAAGTTATCTGCAAACATATTTAATAAAAAGGGCTCTGGTTCCAACTTCATATCAATCCCCATAATCTCAAAAATCAAATCTTTAACTATAACCCAAAATTTCCGTACTTCAATGCAAGCCCACCGCATGTGGTAGAACGTCCCTCGGCTCTTCCCGCAGGCCCAACATAGATTAGATAGCGATCCAAAACACCTATTCAGCTTGTCTGGTGACCAATGCCATCTATAAAATAGTTTATATATATTTTCTTTATAGCTTACCACCTTTATAAATCTAGTTGATTTCCAAATCCTTGACCATCGGGTAACCTCCACATTATGGCCAAAGTCCTCCATCCGTTTAATCATCCCCGTTTTAATCTCTTCATCCTGCATTTCATATTGAAGAATTATTTCGTATATTTTTTTGATTGATTTGGTATCTGTGGGCTCTGTGGCATTGTACCCTGCCCAGCCTCCTCCTCTCCCCAAATTTCCCCCTCCCCAGTCTCCACCCATCCAAACCTCCAGGAATTTCCCGACTCAACGTTAGCAACCCTAGCCCCAGGACGCATACAGGCCTTGGCATTTATTGACGATGATGACGATGAAGAAGAAGATGAGAGATTAGACTCATACCCCGCCCTTCACTACCGGAAGGAGTCTCAGAGCAGCTTAAAGCCTCCTTTCCCTTCCCCGCCCCTCAACAAACACCCTGTGAGGTGGGGGGGGGGGCTAAGAGAGCTCCTTCGAGGACTGCTCTTGAGAGAACAGCTCTGAGAGAACTTGTAATTGACCCAAGGTCAGATCAGCAGCTGCATGTGGAGGAGTGGGGAATCAAACCTGGTTCTCCCAGATTAGAGTCTGTGCCCTTAACCAGGGGTCATTTCGTAGAAAAAGAGGTGCAGGAGCTCATTAGCATAACTCATTTGCATATACCACACCCCCTAACATACCGGAAGTGTGTCAGAAGGCAACACCCACTAAATATATAACTGATAAACAGCAGTAATAAAGACTATTGGAAAACAAGCACTGCACTCAAACGCAAACAAAACACTTATGTGAATATAACTACTGATATATTATAACATATCATATCATTATCACTCTTATTTTACAACCAAACTGATAAGGTGGAAGCTGCTGAAGGGTTGGTGAAATTTCTCCAGTATTTATGTGCCATGTGCCCAGATAAAAAATGGTATACTTAGAAAATTTATATGCCCCCTTGAGCAAGTCTTTGGAAAAGCAGCACACAGTCATAAAAGGAACCATGATAAAATTATCAATATTAAAACAAAACATTAAAAACAATAAAGACCCTAGCAGGGCTTTCCCTGGGGCGCTGCACCTCTGCACTGCTCGGGGAAGCCGAGGAGGGGGCGGGGCTTGGTCATGTGCCTGCCCCCTGGGCTCCTCACTCCCGGAGCTGCACTCCTGTGCGCTCCCACTCCAATGGACCCCTGCCCTTAACTAGAAGGAGGTGGAGGAGGAGATTGGATTTAAACTCTGCCCTTCACTGCCCGAAGGAGTCTCAGAGCAGCTTACAATCTCCTTTCCCTTCCCCTCTCCACAAAAGACACCCTGTGAGGTAGGTGGGGCTGAGAGAGCTCTCTTGAGAACTGCCCTTGAGAGAAAAGCTCTGAGAGAACCTCCGACTGGCCCAAGGTCACCTCAGCAGCTGCATGTGGAGGAGTGGGGCCTCAAACCCGGCTCTCCCAGATTAGAGTCCACGCTCCTAACCACTACACCGGATCAGTTCTCCTGGAGAAAATGGCCTCTTTGGAGGCTGGACTTTACAGCACTATACCCATTGAAGTCCCTCCCTTCCCAAACTCTGCCCTCTTCAGGCTCAACCCCCAAAATCTCCAAACCCGGCTCTCTCAGATTAGAGTCCATGCTCCTAACCGCTACACCGAATGCTGCTTCTCTCCCCAGCTGGCACTCAAAGCCGCTTGGAACATCATTTCCCCCTCCTCTGTTTCCTAACAACAACCCTGCGAGAGAGGCCAGGCTGAGAGATTGTGACGGGCCCAAGGTCGCCCAGTAGAAGTGGGGATTTGAACCTGGGTCGTCCAAAGGTCTTTGTCCACCACTTGATCCACTTCACCGTTCTGGTTCTCACAGTACCCTCAGGAAGCGTCTCAGGAAAGGCTACATTGCGTCAGATTACAGTAACAATCAATCACTCGATTACAAGCCGGCCATTCTCGGCAGGCACTGCGGATCCCTCTGCTTCCTCAAGCTGTCTGTACTCATTAGGAGGCATGTGTGGGGGGGGTGCATCTGCTGCTCTTGGCGCTGTCTATTTAGAGTCCATCTTGGCAGGGAGGGGAGACTTCAGATGAGCCAGTGCCGCTTCTACCCTCCTCCGAAGTCTCGCGCCTGGCGAGACAATACCCACCGCTCCTGTGCCAGATGATTTAGGCTGATTTTACATCTGACTTTCCCGCTGGAATCATTCTCGTTCCAAAAAAACCTGCCCATACCTCTGTGCGGTGTGAAACCGTGCTGCCACTGAAATGTCCATATCTACTAATTGCCCTCCTGTGGTCAAGCTAGTATTATACCGCTTTATTCTGCTTTAAACAATTGTGGTTTCTTAGTGCACTTATACCCCCTGGAGTGAAATTTCACACCACTGTGAAATCAGCACAGGAAAAGACAGCAGTCAAACTACTTTAGAGGGGAGGTGTAAAATCAGCCTTAGAATCAGAGAATTACACAGAGTTGGAGGGGACCCTACAGGCCAGCTAGTCCAACCCCCTGCTCAATGCAGGATCAGCCTAGAGCATCCCTGACAAGGGTTTGTCCAGCCGCTGCTTAAAGACAGCCACCAACTCTCCAGGCAGCAGTGTCAGAGTCCCCCGTGATCAGAAACCAACAAAGTTCCTTAAACAGGATCAGTTTATTGATTCAGTATACTGCATCGCTCTAAACACTTCCCGTGTTAAGACCACTGGGACAAGGGCGGGAAGGGGTAGATATACCAGGTTCAGACAAGGGCCTTCTGATGGATACAAGCCAATAAGCAGCAGGTTAGATTCGTGCATAAACTCACAGCTTTTAGTTCCCAGCAGGAAAACAGAAAATGTCTCCCAAGTCTCCAAGGTCAGGCTTTGTCAGAGCAGGAGATAAAGGCGCGGGAGAAACAGAATACCAGAGGCAAACTCCCCTTCCCACCTTCTCCATGGCAGCATAGCTGACAAGCAGCTTCCACTCTTGCACAACTCTTATTGTAAAGAAGGTTTTCCTAAGATCCAGCCGGTTCCTTCAAACCCTTAATTTCAACCCATTCTTGCCAGTCCTCTCCTCTGCTGCCAACAGGAACAGCTCCCTGCCCTCCTCCAAGTGACAGCCCTTCAAAGACTTCAAGAGGGCAATCATGTCCCCCCTCAGCCTCCCCTTCTCTAGATTGAACCTTCTCAGGTCCCTCAGCCTTTCCCCATAGGGCTTCTTGGTCTCCAGGCCCCCGCTCATCCTCGTCGCTTTCCTCTGCACCCGCTGCATTCTGTCCACGTCCCTTTTGAAGTGAGGCCTCCAGAACGGCACACAATACCCCAGGCGCAGACTGACCAAGGCAGTGTACAGCAGGACTATCACATCTTGTGATTTGGACGTGATGCCTCTGTTGATACACCACAAGACTGCATTAGCCTTTTTTGTCGCCGCATCACACTGGGTGCTCATATTTAACTTACGGTCCGACAGTACCCCCAAGATCTTGTTCACGCCCACCGCTGCCCAGAAGTGTATCCCCCATTTGGTATGCGTGTTCTTCGTTTTTGTTACCCAGATGTAGAACTCGGCACTTATCCTTGATAAATTGCATCTTTTTCACATCCGCCCACTTTTCCAGTGTATTCAGATCCCACTGAATTTCGTCTCTGTCTTCCGGTGTGGTCGTTGAACCTCCCAATTCTCCCGCTATTACACTCGATCTCTGGGCAACCAAGATCAGTTCCCCTGGAGAAAATGGCTGCTTTGATGGACTGTGTGGCATTATACTCTGCTGAGATCCCCCCCCCTCCCCAAACTCCGCCCTTCCCAGGCTTCACCCCCAAAATCTTCAGGTATTTCCGAACCCAGAGCTGGGAACCCTGGGAGGGGTTGAGCCTTTTTCCCAATGAGGATTTTGCTGAAGGACTTGTGACTCGTGTTGTGTAATTCATAGGGGCACCAACGGTGGCTTGGAAAATTCCTGGAGATTTGGCGATGGAGTTTGGGAAGGGGAGAGAACTCAGCTTGGCTGTGATTCCATAGAGCCAGTTTGGTGTGGTGGTTAGGAGCACAGACTCTGATTTGGGAGAACTGAGTTTGATTCCCCACTCCTCCACATGCAGCTGCTGGTGTGACCTTGGGTCAGTTACAAGTTCTCTCAGAGCGGTTCTCTCAGGAGCAGTCCTCAAAAGAGTTCTCTCAGCCTCGCCTGCCTCACAGGGTGTCTGTTGTGGGGAGGGGAAGGGGAAGGGATTATAAGCCGCTCTGAGACTCCTTTGGGTAGTGAAGGGCGGGGTATAAATCCACTCTCTTCTTCTTCTTCTACCCTCTGAAGTG
The DNA here is from genome assembly GCA_029233225.1 of Lepidodactylus listeri. Taxonomy (NCBI): domain Eukaryota; kingdom Metazoa; phylum Chordata; class Lepidosauria; order Squamata; family Gekkonidae; genus Lepidodactylus; species Lepidodactylus listeri. The sequence goes on along the minus strand of JARCFY010000002.1, from coordinate 10,103,361 downwards.
GCTATTTCCTTCAGAGGAACTGATCCCTCTAGGATGAATGTCACAACGTTGCCAGCCTCCAGGTGCAGCCTGGAGGTCTGAGTGACAACTGATCTCCAGAAATGGCTATGTTGGAGGGTGGACTCTATGGCATTGTACCCCACTGAGGTCCCTCCATAACTTCTCCCTCCCTAGTCTCCACCCCCAAATCTCCAGGAATTTCCCACCCTGGAGTTGGCAACCCTGAATCAGTGATAATTCTGGGAGAAATCCAGGCCCCAATGGAGGATGGCAACTCCAAATGAAAGATGGGTGAGTCTCCCATTGGGTGTAGTGGTTCGGAGCGCGGACTCTAATCTGGGAGAACCGGGTTTGATTCCCCACTTCTCCACATGCGGCTGCTGGTGTGACCTTAGGTCAGTCACAAGTTCTTTCAGAGCTGTTCTCTCGAGAGCAGTCATAGAGAGGGCTCTCTCAGTCCCACCTGCCTCACAGGGGTCTGTTGTGGGGACGGGAAGGGAAAGGCAATTGTAAGCCGCTCTGAGGTTGCGGTCACAGGTGCCAGTTGAAGCAGAGGGGAAGCGAAGCTATTCCCTCCGGAGGAATTCGACCCGCGGTTGCGAAACCACACAGCCCTTTGTTGCTGCGGGCTCAGTGCGTCACTGTGTGATCAGACGCAACTGCGTGTGAGTCGTGGAATTTTTTTGCCATTTGTTTCCCATGCGCATAAACGAGGAATCGCACTTCCACACCGAGGGCCCCCTATGGGTATGCAATGAGGCGCATACTGCGAAGAAGGGGGAAAGAAAACAGCGCTTCCCCTCGGGATGGCCTGATCAGACCATCCCAGCGGCTTGGAAGCATGCTTGCGTGATCAGACAGGGGAAAGTCCGTCCATGGCTCGTCGCAACCCATTTACTACCGGATTTTCCCCAGGGTCTTTTTACTCCACTTCTGCAGCAGAGCAGCACCGGTTGCTGATGGCTGCGAGACACTTCCCAGATGTTGCCGTCTCATCATGCCCTGTCGATCCATTGGGCATTCGCACCTCTGTCAGATCTTCTGGTGTGTGTGATCACGGCCTGAGACTCCCTTGGGTACTGAAGGGTGGGGTATAAATCCCCTCCCACTCTTCTTCTTCTTCATCTTCTTCTTCATCTTCTTCTTCATCATCTTCTTCGTCTTCTTCTTCTTCATCTTCTTCATCATCATCTTCTTCATCTTCTTCGCCTTCTTCGTCTTCTTCTTCACCTTACATAAGAACATAAGAGCATCTTTGTCTTCTTTGTCTTCTTCATCTTCTTCATCATCTTCTTCGTCTTCTTCATCTGCTTCTTCTTCGATATTTGTGCCATCTTGATACTTTTCCTGATTCTTCATCAGACCTTAAAGTCTCAAAAAGGTTTCATTTAATACCAAGAAGAGAACGGAGGCTGGGGCGAGGCCAAGCCCGACCCGAGCAACCTTTTTCCTTTGACTGCAGTTTGCTCTGCTCCATAAAAGCCACAGTGCCGGAAAATGAATGCAGAGAGAGGGCTGATAAATGCGGCAGGACGGTTTCCGTTAAATCAACTTAAACAGGGCCACTTAGCGCCTGATGAGATCTGCCCCGTGAAAAACAGCAATTTTCTCGCCAACAAAAGTGAGGAAAGACACCCTAATAGATTCATCCCAGGCAGAACAAAAGGCGAGCGCCCGCCTTTCAATAGCTTCACATCTTTTTTGCTGATTAATTAGGAAGCTTGCTGGGGGGTTTTCTGCATTTGCAGTTAAGGAGCCGGGCAGATAGCAGGAGGCGCTGCTTTTGGGGGTGGGGAGGGAATGCATTGAATTGGAGGTTTCTTGCATGAGAGAGCTGTGGGTTCTTGTCACACGGCTGTCCTTGACAAAGTACTGAAAACGGCAGTCATAGATTAAAGGACATGAGGTTATAGTAGGGTTGCCAACCTCCAGGTGGTGGCTGCAGATCTCCTGGGATTACAAATGAGGTCCAGGAGACAGAGAAGAAGAAGAGATTGGATTTATAGCCTGCCCTTCACTACCCAAAGGAGTCTCAAAGCAGCTTACAATCTCCTTCCCTTCCCCTCCCCCCACAACAGACACCCTGTGAGGTAGGTGGGGCTGAGAGAGCTCTCTTGAGGATTGCTCCTGAGAGATCAGCTCCGAGAGAACTTGTGACTGACCCAAGGTCACACCAGCAGCTGCATGAGGAGGAGTGGGGCATCAAACCCGGTTCTCCCAGATTAGAGTCCGCGCACTTAACCACTACACCAGATCAGTTCTGGAGAAAATGGCCTCTTTGGAGGGTGGACTTTACGGCACTATACTAATTGAAGTCCCTCCCTCCCCAAACCCTGTGAGATAGTTGGGGCTGAGAGAGCTCTCTTGGGGATTGCTCCTGAGAGAACAGCTCTGAAAGAACTTGTGACTGACCTAAGGTCACACCAGCAGCTGCATGTGGAGGAGTGGGGAATCAAACCCGGCTCTCCCAGATTAGAGTCCATGCTCCTAACCAGGGATCCATTGGAGTGGGAGCGCACAGGAGTGCAGCTCCGGGAGTGAGGAGCCCAGGGGGCGGGCACATGACCAAGCCCTACTCCCTCCTCGGCTTCCCCGAGCAGTGCAGAGGCGCAGCGCCCCGGGGAAAGCCCTGCTAGGGGCTTTATTGTTTTTGATGTTTTGTTTTAATGCCTCCCCCAGCTTTACAGTGTTATAACCCAGGGATGACAGCGCCAGGCTGGGAAATTCCTGGAGATTTTGGGGGTGGAGCCTGAAGAGGGCAGAGTTTGGGGAGGGAGGGACTTCAGTGAGTATAGTGCCGTAAAGTCCACCTTCCAAAGAGGCCATTTTTTCCAGGAGAACCTATCTGGTGTAGTGGTTAGGAGCAGGGGTCATTTCGTAGAAAAATAGGTGCAGGAGCTCATTAGCATAACTCATTTGCATAACTCGTTTGCATATGCCACACCCCCTAACATACCGAAAGGGTGTCAGAAGGCAACACCCACCCCTCAGGCTCCACTCCACAGGTGCGTGAAACTGACCTGCTCTTCCTCCATTCCCTTCTCCATCCAATACTTTGTGCAATAAAAATAAGCGTAAAGAACACCCCCTCATTCTCTTCCTGCTCCCTTGAAACCACCAGGTTTCAAGTAGATTTGAGATACCCAGGACATGTGCACCACCCATCCCTTCCCCTTCCCCTCCCCACAACAAGACACCCTGTGAGGTAGGTGGGGCTGAGAGAGGTCTTTTGAGAACTGCTCATGAGAGAACAGCTCTGAGAGGACTTGTGACTGGCCCAAGGTCACACCAGCAGCTGCATGTGGAGGAGTGGGGAATCAAACCCGGTTCTCCCAGATTAGAGTCCAACTCCTGACCACACCAAACTGACAAGGTGGAAGCTCCTGAAGGGTTGGTTACATTTCTCCAGTACTTATGTGCCATGTGCCCAGATAAAAAATGGTATACTTAGAAAATTTATATGCCACCTTGAGCAAGTCTCTGGAAAAGCAGCACACAGTCTTAAAAGGAACAATGATAAAATTATCAATATTAAAACAGAAAGAGTGCTCTGCTTGTAATGGATCAGTTCATTGATCGCTTTGCCCCAGATGACGCTTTTGAACAGCTGTTTCCAAACCCGACTACCCTTCTGAATCAATGTAGTGTAGTGGGTAGAGCAGGGGTCCCCAGTGTGGAGCTTGTGGGAGTCATGGTACTGTGTATCTAATAAAATATTTCAGAACAGTGCGTTCATTCGAAAATGCACTCTCGTTAAAACAAAGCTCCTGCCGGAAATGCTGAAGAGTTACTGTTAGAGGTCTGCATAACCTCACCCCCTGACCTTTTGTGATTGGCTCCGCCTCCTGCAGCAGACATTTTGTGTTAGAATGCCAAAGATATCCGCAGGTACAAAAAGGTCAGGGAGGAAATTTGCTCAGCCCAGTTTGGTGTAGTGGTTAAGTGCGCGGACTCTAATCTGGGAGAACCGGGTTTGATTCCCCACTCCTCCACTTGCACCTGCTGGATGACCTTGGGCAAGCCATAGCTCTGTACCAGCTGTTCTCTCAAGGACAGTTGTCTCAGCACTCTCTCAGCCCCACCTACCTCACAGGGGGTCTGTTGTGGGGAGGGGAAGGGAAAGGAGGTTGTAAGCCGCTCTGAGACTCCAAGTGAGTGAAGGGCGGGGTATAAATCCAATCTCTTCTTCTTCTTCTCTCAGAGCTGCTCTCTCATGAGAAGTCCTCGAAAGAGCTCTCTCAGCCCCACCTACCTCACAGGGTGTCTGTTGTGGGGAGGGGAAGGGAAAGGAGTTTGTAAGCCGCTCTGAGACTCCTAGTGAGTGAAGGACGGGATATAAATCCAATCTCTTCTCTCTTCTCTCTTCTTCCACTTGCAGCTGCTGGATGACCTTGGGCAAACCATAGTTTTGTCAGAGCTGTTCTCTCACGAGCAGTCCTTTGGGTAGGGAAGGGCGGGCTACAAATCCAATTTCCTCCTCCTTCTTCACATGCAGCCACCTGGGTGACCTTGGGCAAGCCACAGTTCTCTCAGAGCTGTTCTCTCAAGAGTAGTCCTCCAAAGAGCTCTCTCAGCCCCACCTACCTTACAGGGTGTCTCTTGTGGAGAGGGGAAGAAGAAGAAGAAGAGATTGGATTTATACCCCACCCTTCATTACCTTCACCCAACCTCCAGGTCGTGGCTGGAGATCTCCTGGGATTACAAATGAGGTCCAGGAGATAAAGAAGAAGAGAAGAGATTGGATTTATAGCCCGCCCTTCACTACCTAAAGGAGTCTCAGAGTGGCTTACAAAATCCTTTCCCTTCCCCTCCCCACAACAGACACCCTGTGAGGTAGGTGGGGCTGAGAGAGCTCTGACAGAAACTGCCCTTTCAAGGACAGCTCTGACAGGACTATGGCTTGCCCACGGTCATCCAGCAGCTGCAAGTGGAGGAGTGGGGAATCAAACCCGGTTCGTCCAGATTAGAGTCCGCGTACTTAACCACTACACCAAACTGGGAAGGAGATTGTAAACCACTGTAGACTCCGAGTGATGGCGGGGTATAAATCCAAGCTCTTCTATTTCTCTTCCCTTCTTCACTTGATGAGCCCGCTGTGACCTGGATAGCACGGCGAACAAACCCTACTGTAGGCTTAGGGGAAATTGTTTTAATAAATATATAAATGGATCCCAGAAAATTAAATCTAATCCCTTCCATTTCTTTTGTGTTCACTTACGTCTTCTAAACATTGTCAATAAAGGAGCTGGAACGAGGTCATTTCCCCAAAGATTATTTCTGACCATCTGTTCCTCCACCCCGCCGAAATCTGACGTACAATTTTTATTTCCCCTCCTCCATGGCCACGGTATTCTAGAGAGGCTTTAATACACAGATAGACAATTGTACAGAAGCCATTGGATGCCTCCACCCACGTGGGTGTCTGTGCACATATTGGAAAAAAAAATATCCTTTGGGGAGCTCTCTCAGTAACGGCCCTGGGGGGATTAATTTCCCTCCCTCTCTTTTAAACGATGAACTTTCCTACAGAAACCTTTCCGGGCACCGAGCGCAGTTTCTGAACGCTCGGCCTAATTAAGTCTTAAAAGCAATTTCATTCCTTACGGCAGGTTGTTCAGAGGTGCAAACAGTTTTAATTTTCGGGGGTTTTCTGTCTGAGGCAGCAAAAGGTCTCGAAGATGGATGCTCTGTTGAGACAGCAGATCCTTCTTAGAAAAGGCTTCCGCTCCCGTCTTCTTTAGAGGGGAAGCGGCATCGGCTTCAGACAGCTTCTCTCTCCCTTCCTTAGAAATGTCACGGCGCTTTATTCCCTCGCTGCCTTTTCTCACTCCGTGGCAAAGAAGAAGAGGAGATTGGATGTATACCCTGCCCTTCACTACCCGAAGGAGTCTCAGAGTGGCTTACAAACTCCTCTCCCTTCCCCTTCTCACAACCGACACCCTGTGAGGTAGGTGGGGCTGAGAGAGCTCCCACAGAAACTGCTCCTTTTCAAGAACAGCTGGTACAGAGCTATGGCTTGCCCAAGGTCACCCAGCAGGTGCAAGTGGAGGAGAGGGAATCAAACCCGGTTCTCCCAGATCAGAGTCTGCGCACTTAACCACTACAACAGGGCAGGCCAAACTGTGGCACAGATTGTGTGGCTCCTGACAGGATGGCTGTGGAAGCATGCCTCCCCAATCAGTCTTCCCTTCCCCAGCCAGTGTTCCTTCCCCTGGGGTAGGCTTGAGGTGGTGGTGGGGAGCAGAGAAAGAAAGGAACTTTAATTTTAAATGCGTTCTCAAAGCCCTCCCCGGCCCCACTGGCCGGCTTGCAGGCGGCATTTGTCTCTTTAAATCCCTTCTCCAAGTCATGAGAACCGGCATGTAAGCGGGGGCAGGGGGCTTGGAGAACAAACCGTGCATAAATAACAAAAAATATATATTTGACATTAAACGAGTGTAATAATCTAAACCTGTATAAACAGAGTCATTTTTTTCAAAAATACAATATAGTAGTCAGAAACTCAAAAATACATGGTCCAGATACAAAAACCAAGTCCTCTTGATCCGCCTTCAGAAACAGCCCAAGTCAAATCCCTCAAACAGGGAAAAGCCCAAATAAATATGTTTAGCATTCTTCTTAAAAAACAAAACAAAACACCCTCATCTCACCGCTTGTAACTCCACCTGGAGGTTGGCACCCGAGCCTGCCTTCGTGGGGAGGGCGGGGTATAAGCCGAATTAAATAAATAAATAAAGTCCGTGTTCTCCGAAATGGACCTTCTGGGAAAGGGAGCCGATCGAACCAGCCAACTCGGCTTGGGCTTTAAATCTTCCAGAGGTCTCGCTCTCTCCTTGAAATCACTAAAAGCTTTTAAGGATGGGATGAAAAATGAGCGTTTCTGGGGAAAGCGAGCCCCGCCCCCCCCTGCCCCCAGCCCTACGGCTTTTTACAGATAATGTTCATCTTTCATGCCTCACATTGATCTGGTCGACAAAGGCCTGCTGGTTTGGTGTCGAAGCTGCTCAGAGGATCGATCAGCCTTGAGAAACAACCCCCCCCCCCATCTCCTTAGACAGTCCTATCTGCATGGCCCAAACACTTCCGAAGAAATATTTAGACATGTCACTTATTGGCACTGGGCAGGTGAGTAGCCAATCGGGTTTCCAACCTCCAGGTAGCACCCGGAGATCCTCGGTTTGCCCGTCTCCGTGTGGCAGCTCCAGATCTCCTTGTATACCAACTGGTCTCCAGGTTAGAGAGATCAGTTCCACGAGAGGAAATGGAAGTGTCAGAGAGCAAACTCTATGGCACAGGCGTCGAACGCATTTGTCACGAGGACTGGACCTGACATAAATGTCCCTTTGTTGGGCTGGGCCATGTGTGCCATAAAATGTAACACAAGTTACCAGAGGTAGAAGAAGAAGAAGAAGAAGAAGAAGAAGAGATTGGATTTATACCCTGCCCTTCACTCGGAGTCTCAGAGCGGCTTACAACCTCCTTTCCCTTCCCCTCCCCACAACAGACACCCTGTGAGGTAGGTGGGGCTGAGAGAGTGCTGAGACAACTGTCCTTGAGAGAACAGCTGTGCCAGAACTATGGCTTGCCCAAGGTCACCCAGCCAGGTGCAAGTGGAGGAGTGGGGAATCAAACCTGGTTCTCCCAGATTAGAGTCCATGCACTTAACCACTACACCAAACTGGTATAAACTTTATAAAGATGATTTCAGATGCCGAATGGCAATAGCAGGCGTGATTGGATGAGGTGCAATATGCAGAGGGGTGGAGATATCAGCATTGGTAACGAGACAGGAAACCTAGGTCTCAATTTGGCCCAGGAGGATTCAGCCCAGGTGGATGCAAAGAATAAATGGAAATAAGTCTGAAGACGTGAGCAGTGGCTCACAAAAGGGCATCCCCGCCCCCTGCCCCCGAGTATTGTGGGTCCCGCCTCTTGTACACTATATATTAAGCTTTTATTGTTAGCAGGCTTTATTCAGCCACGTCTCTGAACATCTTCCAGGCCCCCAGTAGGGGGTCAGTCACCAGAGGTCACCATGACTTCCAGGTGCACACACACTCACACGCACACACTTATGCACATATGAAAAATAGAACCCCCCCAAAAAACCCAACAACGACCCTGTTGTTAGTAGAAAGAGCCAGAGTCCAGTAGCACCTTAAAGACTGAGCAAATTTGTGGCAGAGGATGAGCTTTCGTGAGTCACTGCTGACATCAGCTAGAATGTGAGTCCATCTGTCCTATGCAATGGAACGTGGAGTGATTTCAGATGCCGAATGTTATTAAGCAGACTACACAAACAAGAAAGGCCCATTGGAGTGAAGGAACTGCTGAAATCAACAATAGTGGGGTATCAGTTCTTTTTTCATTGAATCATCCCGGACGGGAGAACAGGAGGTTCACATTAAGGTTACCCCTGAGGGAGATTGTAAAAGCCCTTGCATTTGGGCATTCAACAAACTACCTTTGAGGTTTACAGCAACTGAAGGAGAGAAATTACGAAACAAGGGTGTTGTACCGGGACTTTGTTTCGCTGGTTTGCTGTTGGGCTATTATTGCTGTTACTGACTACGATGTATTTTGGTTCCACACTGTTATAATCGTTGTTCTTTATCCTGATCACTTTGTTTGTATGTACTTCTTGGTCTTTTGACAATTGGCATTTTATCTAAGGACATAAGAATATAAGAGAAGCCAATGCTGGATCAGGCCAGTGGCCCCTCCAGTCCAACACTCTGTGTCACACAGTGGCCAGAAACACCAGGGGCCCTCAGAAGGTCCAGCAGTGGGGCCAGGACACCAGAAGCCCTCCCACTGTTGCCCCCCTCCCAAGCACCAAGAATACAGAGCATCACTTGCCCCAGACTGAGAGTTCCTATCTATATCTTGTGGCTAATAGCCACTGATGGACCTCTGCTCCATATGTTTATCGAATTCCCTCTGGAAGCCGTCCATGCTTGTAGCCGCCACCACCTCCTGTGGCAGTGAATTCCACGCGTTAATCACTCTTTGGGTGAAGAAGGACTTCCTTTTATCCATTCTAACCCAACTGCTCAGCAATTTCTTGGAGTGCCCACGAGTTCTTGTCTTGTGAGAAAGGGAGAAAAGGACTTCTTTCTCTACCTGCTCTATCCCATGCATAATCTTGTAAACCTCGATTATGTCACCCCTCAGCCATTGTTTCTCCAAGCTAAAGAGCCCCAGGCGCTTTAACCTTTCTTCATAGGGAAAGTGTTGCAACCCTTTTCTCATTCTAGTTGCCCTTTTCTGCACTTTTCCCAATGCTATACTATCCTTTCTGAGGTGTGGCGACCAGCACTGTACACAGTACTCCAAATGAGATCGCACCATCGATTTCTACAGGGGCATTCTGATACTGGCTGATCTGTTTTCAGTTCCCTTCCTAATAACCCCCAGCATAGCGTTGGCCTTTTTCATTGCAGTCACACCCTGTCTCGACATTTTCATCGCGTTATCTACTACGACTCCAAGATCTCTGTCTTGGTCAGTCTCCGCCAGTTCGGACCCCATCAACGTATATTTATAGTTAGGATTTTTGGCTCCAGTGTGCATCACTTTGCACTTGGCCACATTAAACCCCAGTTGCCACCTTGATGGCCACTACTATACACATTCAGTGGGAGTCTCGGATAGGCAGCCCTTTTCGGAATGTTATGAAGCAGGCAAACGACAATCGCAGGTGAACAACAAAAGCAGGTGAGCGATGCAGAGTAGGTGTGGAGAAATCAGTATTGGTAATGAGGCACGGGTGCCAACTGCAACCTTTGCGCCAGGCAGGTGAGTCACCGTGAGGTCTAGACCATCAGACTACGGTCTGATCTGAGGTTCCATTCTTCGCCCGGGTGTTTCCACTGTCAGGCAAGGGGGCCAGATTTGTACCATCTCAGAAGTCCTGTCTGCAGTCATTAACTGCAACCTGATAACTTCTAATCTGGAGCTGGCAATCCTACGCCCCCCCCCCCCAACCCTCACCAGTGGCCAGTTAGGACCTGGCAATCCTAGTTGCAGTTATAGTTGAGGATTCTATAATCAGTAGTAAGAGGACAAAATGACACTGATCTAATCTCTTTGTTTGAGTCCAGCAGCACCTTTAAGACCGACACAGTTTTATTCAAGGTATAAGCTTTCGTGTGCGTGCAATGCTCCCTCTAAGCTGTGGAGTCTTGTGAGCAAAAAAATCTCCTTTGTGAGCTACTGGCATTAAAGTTGTGAGCGAGCGATTTGGCTACTGCATAACTTAGTTTGCTCTGGAGCAATCTTTCCTGAGCTAAGACAAAAATGTGTGAGCCAGAGGCTAAAAAACTGTGAGCTAGCTCACACTAACTCAGCTTAGAGGGAACACTGGCGTGCACGCTTCTTCAGACTCAGGGATCACAAAAGTTTATACCAGGAATAAAACTGTGTCGGTCTTAAAGGTGCCGCTGGATTTGAACTTCATTTTGCTGCTTCAGACCCGCACGGCTACCCCACCTGAATTGGTCTCTTTGTGGTTTTTGTATGTTATCCTCAGCGGGGGGGGGGGGGGGGGGTGTTCCGTTTTGGTCGTTATTGTTCCCAGCCTTCCTCATTTTCTCTTTTGTTTTTTAGGCTCTCTGTGTGCCGTGTCCCTCTTTATACCCAGTCGAGGCAAAAACAGGGTTAAAACTGCATCAGTGGAATCGGGGGGGGGGGGGGTGAAAATTGGTGCTAGGAAACAGAAATTGGTGTGAAAGCAAAAAACTCACAGGTTCAGGCTGCACGAGGGAGAGGCGAAAACCTAATGAGAATTTCGAACTGAAAGCAGCCTTGTGACTTTCAGTGATGTCCCCCCCCCCCCCCGGTTAACGGCTGCATCCAGCGATGGGTGAGCCCAACTAAACGTGCAGATATATTGTATATTTTGTATATATATATACACCCTTCAATTTTACATTGTTTTCAGCAGCACCCTTGAAATGCTTGCCAATTTTTTGGTGAGGGTTCTTAGGCCCTAAGCAAGGGTCACCAGTCTTCTTAAGCCTGTGGGTGCCTTTGGAATTTGGACACCGGATGAGGGACACCACCACAAAATGGCAGCCATGGAAAGTGGAGACAACCACAAAATGGCTGCCACAGGAGGTAAAACCCCACACAGCGGAAGCCAAAGTGCAGGGAAGAAGAGGCGTAATTTAAGAACACCCTGGGAAAGAGGAGTGAAAGAAAATTAAAAAACAACAACAGCCAAACGTTGTGGTGTGTTCCCTCTAAGCTGAGTTCGTGTGAGCTAGCTCACAGTTTTTTAGCCTCCGGCTCACACATTTCTTGTCTCAGCTCAGGAAGGAGGGTTCCAGAGCAAACTAACTGATGCAGTAGCCAAATCCCTCACTCACAACTTTGATGCCAGTAGCTCACAAAGGAGAATTTTTGCTCCCAAGGGAGCATTGGTGGTGGCAGCTGCCGCTGAAGCAACATTATTTCAGTCTGCAGCCAATCGGATCTGTCGTGGTCGATCAGAAGCCCTGCTGGGCAAAAGCCCCAGCTGGCCATGCCCACTTTCTAAAAACACGTGGTGGGCGCCATGTTGGGGACCCCTGCCCTAAGCATTCTTTACAGGGATCAATGGTACAGAAAGCTCTAGACTCTCGTTTTCGAAAGCGTGAGGGAGTTTTGCAATGCCTGCTTTTATTCAAGGCACGGGCAACAAAATTACAAGCAATGTCTTTGATGATGGCTATGGGTGGGCGCGAACCAGCTCACAGACTAAAGTTCGTGAGGAATTTGGGGCAGTTGGCGGTTTGCGAACTGAAGTTCATGGCAGGTCAGCTGGCACAGACTTTCCACGAACTTTCAAGCTGTTTGTGGAGGTTTGTAGCTGTTTGTGAATGGATACATTTCCAGACAGACCGTCTCAACTTAAATGTTTACCAAACTTCAAAACAACAGGGGGGACAGAACTTGGAGGGCACATAGAGGAGCATGCGGGGGAAATCCCCTGTGACTTTAATGTCTCTAGTTTGCACAGGATCCATTCTATATACTCCTGAACATCCATCTGTCATTTCCCCAGAAAGCACTTTCCTAAGGGTTCCTTCTTCGGAGGCCCATAACTTTGACTCCATCAATCCAATCCTCACCAAACTTGAAGGGCAGGTAGAGGAGAGTAAGCCAGAGATCCATTGCGAGTTTGGTTTCTCTAGCTTACATAGGATTCATTCTATACACTCCTGAATCTCCTGCCCCTGCAGCTGTCATTTCCCTCGAAAGCACTTTCCCGGGGGCACCTTCCTTAGGGGGCCGTAACTCAGACCCCATAAATCCAATCCTCACCAAACTTGGAGGGCAGGTAGAGGAAAGTCTGTTGGAGGTGCCTGTTCTACCAGAAATCAAACATTACAATCTGAACTGGTTCATTTGGCAGCTAAAAGTTTGTGACAGCTTGTGTTCGCAAACCGGGTGCGCCATAAACCCCCAACTTCATTTTCCTAGTTTGTGCCCATCCCTAACAGTCCCACCAGAGAAAACTCCACCTCCTGTCAAAAGATGCAAAGTTCAGTGTGAGCACTGAAATGGGTGTCTAGCTAGGGTTGCCAGATCCAGGCTGGAAGAAGTTTAGAGAGTTGGGGGAGCCCAGGGAGGATGGGGACCTCAGTGAGGTACAAAGCCATACAATCTACCTTACAAAACAGTGGTTTTCTCCAGGGGAACTGATCTCTGTTGCCTGGAGTTCAACTATAATCCCAGGAGATCTCTAGCACCCACCTGGAGGAGGGCAACCCTCTCCCCTACTAGGGTTGCCAACCTCCGGGTGGAGTCTGGAGATCTCCCAGAATTACAACTCATCTCTAGGATACCGAGATCAGTTCCCCTTGGCAAAATGGCCACTTTGGAGGGTGGATCTTGTGGCATTGTACCCCACTGTGATGTCCCCCTCCCTAAAACTTGCCCACCTCAGGCTCCTCCCCCTAATCTCCGGGAATTTCCTCACCTGGAGCTGGCAATCCTGCCCCCCAAAGTCAGCAGCTGGGTCTTGCCCATGGGTGCCTTTCTCTGCCCTGCAATCCTGCCTTTAGGCAGCTCAGCCAGAGATGTTCCCTGCGCTCCACTAAATCTACCGCCTCCTTTAATTGCATATTTTCATGCTTTTACGAGTTAAACCCAGAGAGCTCAGGGCCTCAGGCGGAGGCATGAGAAGCCGGCAGCGAGATTACGATGCACTTGATCTTTTAAAGTCAAGAGCGGCACCCGTGAACCTCTTCATTTGATCGTAAAGCCAGCCCCAATGTGAGTTTCTGTAGAAAGGCGGACTCTCGACTGCTGCATGCGCTGCCCAGTACAGGCTCATTACAGCTTGCTGTTTTCGGGGGAAAACGGTTCAAATAAAAAGAAAAGTGGTGGATTTAGGACTGTAGCTATTAGCTGTATCCTAAGGGCTGGTTCTCGTGCTGATTTTTTTAAAGCCACAACACTGATCTAGCCTAGGATTGCCAATTTGCAGGCAGGGCCTGGTGATTGCCGGGAATTGCAATTGATCTTCATGCCTCAGGGATCACTTCCCCCGGAGGAAACGGCAACTTTGGAGGGTGGACGGTACGGCCTTATGCACCATCAGGGCAGCCAGGTTCCCACCGGGTGTGGGGGACCCCCTCCAGTTCCCATTCCTCACCAGCACTCCAATGACCAGCAAGAGGGGGGAAATGTTTACATTGCTGTCAGCAACTGTGTGATGTCACTTCTGGGGGAAACTCCAGAAATGACGTCACTTCTGGTTTACCATAGAGTTTCCGTTGATTCCTAGAGGGGTGTGATGTCACGTCCAGTGTTTCCCCAGAAATGACATCACACTGTTGCCAACAGCGCCCTCCACTGGACCCACCCCTGCCTCCATCACCTCCAACTGGTTTCCAGGCTCTGTCTGTGATGACCTGTTGTGTTGCGTGGATGGGACCCAACGGTGGTTTGTTCTACGGAGTCCAGACCAGGATTTCAAATCCACAGGAGGCCTTCATACAGAAGAAGAAGAGGAGGAGGAGGAGGAGACTGGATTTATACCCCGCCCTTCACTAGGAGTCTCAGAGCGGCTTACAAACTCCTTTCCCTCCCCCTCCCCACAACAGACACCCCGTGAGGTAGGTGAGGCTGAGAGAGCTCTTTCGAGGACTGCCCTTGAGAGAACAGCTCTGACAGAACTATGGCTTGCCCAAGGTCATCCAGCAGGTGCAAGTGGAGGAGTGGGGAATCAAACCTGGTTTACGGAACCTGGTTTATAGAAACCGCAGTTGGTTATTTCATCCACTTCAAACACCACAACAAATTATGTTTTGTTGAGATTCGGGAAGTCTCTTTTATCTCCCACTTTTACAAGAGGGGGAGGGGAGAGGGGGGTGCGGTGTGGGCCCTGGGACTCCCGTGGCTCAGTCGCCAAACCACAAACCGTGGCTTGTCTCTATCACTGAAAAGAGCCATCGTCTGTTTTCTCTGCCCCTGACAATCGCAACATGAAAAATTCACCAGCCCCTTGAGACTTAACTACAAATATTTGTTCTTTCTCTCTCTGTGCCCTTTGAAAATGTGCTTGAAAGATCCAAGAGCTACGAGTTTCAAAGCCCAAATCCTATGCTTAATCTCATAGACCTGCACCTGCAGAGGAATAGATTGAGATGGGTAGCCATGTTAGCCTGTCTGTAGCAGTAGAAAAGAGCAAGAGTCCGGTAGCCCCTGGAAGACTGACGACATTTGTGGCAGGGGAGGAGCTTTCATGAGTCACTGCTCACTGCTTCGGGTACAACTAGAACATAAGTCCATCTGTTATTATCTCTTGGAGTGTGGAGTGATTTCAGATGCTGAATGACAATAGCAAGTGAATGACAATAGCAGGTGTGCCTGGATTTGGTGTGATATGCACAGGGGTAGTAGGTGTGAAAAAATAAGCATTGGTAATGAGACAGGAAACCTAGGTCTCGATTCAGTCCAGGAGACCTAGGTTTCCTGTCTCATTACCAATGTTGATTTCTCCATGTCTACAATCCCTCTGCATATGATATCACACCTAATCCAATCACGCCTGCTATTGTCTTTCGCCATCTCTGCTCTCCAAGATACATGGACAGATGGGCTCACATCCCAGCTGTATCTGAAGAAGTGAGCAGTGACTCACGAAAGCTCATACTCTACCACAAATGTTGTTATTCTTTAAGGTCCTCCTGGACTCTTGCTTTTTTCCTACTGCAGTGGAATAATTGTTCAGACCAGTCTATTCCCTGCCCTTCCCCAAGGGCAAAGGCAGGTGGCAATTTATTTATTTATTTACTTATTTCAATTTATATCCCACCTAGCCAGGAAACCGGCTCTAGGCGGCTAACAACATAAGATCAACATACAGGGTTAAAATGCGCACATATAAAATCACATTAAAATACATACACTTAAACAGTAAAATCAAACAGATGGCAGCAAATACAAACCAACACCAAAATCAGCAACCTACTTATTTCCGGCCAGGAGGCTTCCACCAAAGATGTTCTAGGGGTGACTAACCAAGCCACCTGCTAAGGTGGCAGCCCCAAAAGCCTGGCGGAAGAGCTCCGCTTTGCAGGCCCTGCGGAACTGCAATAGGTCCCGCAGGGCCCTGATGTTCTCCGGGAGCTCATTCCACCAGTGGGGAGCCACCACCGAGAAGGCCCTATTCCTGGTGGTTGCCAACCTGGCCTCCCTCAGGCCCGGGAGGGTCAGGCGATGTTGAGTGCCTGACCGCAGTGCTCTCTGGGGTGTATACGGGGAAAGGCGGTCCCTTAGGTAGGCAGGCCCCAGACCATATAGGGCTTTAAAGGTTAAAACCAGCACCTTGAACCGGATCCGGTACGCTATAGGCAGCCAGTGCAGCTCCCTCGGCACAGGCCGGACATGGTCCCTCACCGAGAGGCCCATCAGCAGCCTGGCCACGGCATTCTGCACTAGCTGCAGCCTCCGGAGCTGGGTCAAGGGCAGCCCCATGTAGAGAGCGTTACAGTCGTCTAGCCTCGAGGTGACCATAGCCTGGATCACTGTTGCCAGGTCATTGCGTTCGAGGAAGGGAACCAACTGCCTCGCATCTTTGTGTGGCCATCGCAACAACCCTGCGAGGGAGCTTCAGCTGAGAGAGAAGAGAGCACCTCTCTTGCTTCAAGCATGATGTGGGAGCCGGCGGGAGCCAATTGCATTTGAGGAGAGCAGACATAACCACAAGGGCCAGGAAGCCATCCTATTCTGTATCGTGGAGCACATCTCTGGCGTTGCCCTGAGCCTGCAGGAGTTAGACAGAGAGGAAGGATGCTGTGCTGTCTCACTGGAGGATAGCATAGGGTTGCCAACTCCAGGTTGGGGAAATCATGAAAATTTGAGAGCTGAGCTTGGGTGGGACAGGATTTGGGGAGGGAAGGATGTAATGCCACAGAGTCCACCCTCCAAAGCTACCATTTTCTGCATGGGAACTGATCTCTGTACAACAGTTGTGGTTCTTGGAAATCTCTCTGCTCCACGTGAAGGTTAGCACCAGGGGTCCGTTGGAGCAGGAGCGCACAGGAGCGCAGCTCCGGGAGTGAGGAGCCCAGGGGGCGGGCACATGACCAAGCCCCGCCCCCTCCTTGGCTTCCCCGAGCAGTGCAGAGGCGCAGCGCCCCGGGGAAAGCCCTGCTAGGGGCTTTATTGTTTTTAATGTTTTGTTTTAATATTGATAATGTTATCATTGTTCCTTTTATGACTGTGTACTGCTTTCCCAGAGACTTGCTCAAGGTGGCATATAAATTTTCTAAGTAGACCATTTTTTATCTGGGCACATGGCACATAAGTACTGGAGGAATGTCACCAACCCTTCAGCAGCTTCCACCCCATCAGTTTGGTGTAGTGGTCAGGAGTTGGACTCTAATTTGGGAGAACCAGGTTTGATTCCCCACTCCTCCACATGCAGCTGCTGGTGTGACCTTGGGCCAGTCACAAGTTCTCTCAGAGCTGTTCTCTCATGAGCCGTTCTCAAAAGACCTCTCTCAGCCCCTCCTACCTCACAGGGTGTCTTGTTGTGGGGAGGGGAAGGGGAAGGGATGGGCGGTGCACATGTCCTGGGTATCTCAAGTCTACTTGAAACCTGGTGGTTTCAAGGGAGCAGGAAGAGAATGAGGGTGTGTTCTTTACGCTTATTTTTATTGCACAAAGTATTGGATGGGGAAGGGAATGGAGGAAGAGCAGGTCAGTTTCACTCACCTGTGGAGTGGAGCCTGAGGGGTGGGTGTTGCCTTCTGACACACGTCCGGTATGTTAGGGGGCATGGCATATGCAAATGAGTTATGCAAATGAGTTATGGTAAAGAGCTCCTGCACCTCTTTTTCTACAAAAGGACCCCTGGTTAGCACCACCTCCATCCGAGTGAGATGACTGCCAGGGAAAGCCAGCCTGGATCATTCGTAGAGTTGCCAGCTCCTGGTAGGGAGATACCTGGCGATTTGGGGGGTGGAGTTTGAGGAGGGTGGGCTTTGGGGAGGGGAGGGACTTCAGTGGGGTCTAATGCCATACAGTCCACCTTCGGAAGCCGCCATTTTCTCCAGGTGGACTGACCTCTGTCGCCGGGAGATCAGCTATGATCCCAGAAAGTCGCCAGCCGCCACCTGGAGGTGGGCAACCCAAACCAACCGGATAGAAAACGTTAAACACCAGACTTAGTACTCTTCTGTCTGTCTCTTCCCTCCCCTTCCTTTATGTGTCTTTTCAGTTCCTAAGTTTGGGGGTGTCTCTCCTTTAGACAAGAATATGAGCAGCTATGTTACACCTGTCTCTTTGTCAACCAGCTTCTTTGGATGGCCAACAACAGAGCATAGAGGCCTGTCATAAGAACATCAGAAGAGCCCTGCTGGATCAGGCCAGCGGTCCATCTAGTCCAGCCTCCTGTCTCACACAGTGGCCAACCAGGTCCTCTGGAGAGCCAATGAAAGGGCATAGAGGCCGAGGCATTCCCCTGATGTTGCCTCCTGGCTCTGGGATTCAGAGGCTCAGTGCCCCTAAATGTGGAGGTTCCCCTCAGTCACTGTGGCTAGTAGCCATTGATAGACTTGTCCTCCATGATGAGAACCTAAGAAGAGCCCTGCTGGATCATACCACCAGGTTTCAAGTAGACTTGAGATACCCAGGACATGTGCACCACCCATCCCTTCCCCTTCCCCTCCCCTCAACAAGACACCCTGTGAGGTAGGTGGGGCTGAGAGAGGTCTTTTGAGAACCGCTCATGAGAGAACAGCTCTGAGAGAACTTGTGACAGGCCCAAGGTCACACCAGCAGCTGCATGTGGAGGAGTGGGGAATCAAACCCGGTTCTCCCAGATTAGAGTCCACCTCCTGACCACTATGCCAAACTGATGGGGTGGAAGCTGCTGAAGGGTTGGTGAAATTCCTCCAGTACTTACGTGCCATGTGCCCAGATTAAAAATGGTATACTTAGAAAATTTGTATGCCACCTTGAGCAAGTCCCTGAAAAAGCAGCACACAGTCATAAAAGGAACAATGATAAAATTATCAATATTAAAACAAAACATTAAAATCAATAAAGACCCTAGCAGGGCTTTCCCCGGGGCGCTGCGCCTCTGCACTGCTCGGGGAAGCCGAGGAGGGGGCGGGGCTTGGTCATGTGCCCGCCCCCTGGGCTCCTCACTCCCGGAGCTGCGCTCCTGTGTGCTCCCGCTCCAACAGACCTCTGTGGCTAACACCCTCAGAGGGGCCTTTCTTCCATCCATTTGTGTGATCCCTTTAGAAGGCGGACTAAATGAGAGTTTATTCTTCGGTCTGTAGGACTGGTGTGTGGATCAACAACTGTGTGGGCCTGGGGGCTAGACTGGGGAGTAGAAAGTGATGAAATATAGAAAGATTAAATATTAAAACATTTAATATTTAATATTAAAACATTTAATATTTAATATTAAAACATTAAAGATTAAATTTAAATATTTAAACAATCAGTGTGTGGGGGGAGAGAGAGAGAGACAGAGAGAGAGAGAGATTTCTTCACCTCATTCTTTATCCTAAAATTTGGAGTCAACCAACGAATGTGCTTGATAGCAGATTCAGAAGAGGACGGCGGGAAAGGAAGTACCTCTTCATACAACACAGCCATTCACTTTTGGAACTCACTGCCACAAGACATTGCGATGGTGACGACCATTTCAGGTTTTATGAATGTCTTAGATAGATTTGTGGAGGACCAGTCTCTCCGCAGCTGTTCACCCTGATAGGTAAATGGAACCTCCATGATCAGAGGCAGTACATCTGAGTCCTGGATGCTGGGGATAAACAGCACAGCAGAGCTCTTCCCTTCATGCCCTGCTTGTACCCTTAGTTATTCGGTGCATTTATTCTGCTTTTCCTCCAAGGTCTATCAGGGACTATTAGCCACAATGTGTACTGACTTTGATGGACTGATAGTTTGATTCAGTATAAGGCAGCATCCTGATGTTCTCGATTTTGGGTGCTTGGGGGCCCCAGTGGGAGGTCTTCTGGAGTTCTGGCCCCACTAGTGGACCTCCTGGTGGCATCTGGGTTTTGGCCATTGTGTGACACAGAGTGTTGGCCTGATCCAACATGGTTTCTCTTATGTTCTTTTGTCTGGGGCAGTGATGCTCTGTATTCTCGGTACTTGGAGGGCAAGAGTGGGAGAGCTTGTAGAGTTCTGGCCCCACTGGTGGACCTCCTGATGGCCCCTGGGTTTTGGCCACTGTGTGACACAGAGGGTTGGACTGGATGGGCCATTGGCCTGATCTAACATGGCTTCTCTTATGTTCTTATGTCTGGGGCAGTGATGCTCTGTCTTCTTGGTGCTTGGGGGGCAACAGTGGGAGGGCTTCTGGAGTCCTGGCCCTACTGGTGGACCTCCTGACGGCCCCTGGGTTTTGGCCACTGTGTGACACAGAGTGTTGGACTGGATGGGCCACTGGGCTCATCCAGCATGGCTTCTCCTACGCTCTGATGTTCTAAGGTGGGATGTCTCATTTGCCACTCCTCCACTTTTATCTGCACAACAACCCTGTAAGGTACATTAGGCTGAGAGAGAGTGACTGACCCAAGGTCACCCAGCAACTTTCCATGCCAGAGTTGGGATCGAAACCTGTCTCCCAGATCCTAATCCAGCACTCTAACCATGACACCAGACTGGGTCTCAAAGCTTCCAAGAGCATCAGGCCACTGTCAGTGACTGAATACAGGAGGCTTTGGGTCCGATCCTGCAGGGCTCTTCTCCCCCCCCCCCCCCCCCATTTCAAAGAGTTAGGACAAATGCAGCACTCAATACAGCACTGAATCAATCCGGCTTTCTGAAATGTGCATGGAGGGGGAAATACAGTTCCCTGCCTGGGCTTCGAAAGATGATTGATGTGCTGTAACCTGGAGGATCAATATGTCAGTGGGAGTGATCTAGCGCCTGTGCCCAGATAAAAAGACGACAGCGGGGTATCTCAGGCAATTTATTTTCCTTCGGGCTGGTCTGTCGTTCCTTGCAGGTGGGGGAGAGTCGATTTTGATTGCCTGTCTGTCTCCGGGTCTCCCGGCAGCTTGCGAGATTGATGGAAAGATCTTGAATATTTCTGGAGCATCGATCCGCTTCCTGCAGCTTTCTCTTTTCACTCTGTTAAAAACAGAATAAAAACGACCAACACAGAGCAAATTTGGAGGGGGGGGGGGAGGAATCCATGTTGGGGTGATTAAAAAACCATCGCTTTATTTGAACCAAAGTAGCATCGCAAAGTAATGGGCGAGCTTCCGAGCTCAACAGAGCTCTTGTTCGGAATGAACGATAAGACACAAGAAAAGAGGGAGGGGGGAAGAGAAAGCTGTTGTTGGGGGGGCGCTGGAAACCCCAGTCTGCAGTCTGTAATGGTCTTAAGATGAAACGTGAGGCCTTCTGCAGACTCGGCTAGAGTTGTCAACCTCCAGGGGGGACCTGGACATTTCCCACTGTGCGACTGATCTCCAGACAGAGAGACCAGTTGCCCTGGAGGAAATTGCCACTCTGGAGGGTGGACTCTATGGCTTCATAACCCCAAATTTCGCTTTCCTTCTCCAATTTAATCTCTCATGTCCTCTTTGCTGTTCCTTCTCCACTAGTCCTCCCATTTCCCATTATGGAGCAGTTTGTCCTCCAACAGCTGGCTGCTTTCCACTGTCCCTTCCCATCCTTGTGAACGCCACATCCTTGTGAACACCACTTTGGCGTAGTGGTTAAGAGCGCGAACTCTAATCTGGGAGAACCGGATTTGATTCCCCCCTCCTCCACATGCAGCCAGCTGGGTGACCTGGGGTCAGTTACAAGTTCTTTCAGAGCTGTTCTCTCAAGAACAGTCCTCAAAAGAGGAGGAGGAGGAGGAGGAGATTGGATTTGTACCCCGCCCTTCACTACCCAAAGGAGTCTCAGAGCGGCTTACAAACTCCTTTCCCTCCTCCTCCCCACAACAGACACCCTGTGAGCAATGCTCCCTCTAAGCTGCGGAGTCTTGTGAGCAAAAATTCTACTTTGTGAGCTACTGGTATTAAAGTTGTGAGTGAGCGATTTGGCTGCTGCATAAATTAGTTTGCTCTAGAGCCATCCTTCCTGAGCTAAGACAAAAATGTGTGAGCCCGAGGCTAAAAAACTGTGAGCTAGCTCACACTAACTCAGCTTAGAGGGAACACTGCCTGTGAGGTAGGTGGGGCCGAGAGAGCTCTTTCCCAAGCTGTCCTTGAGAGAAACAGCTGGTACAGAGCTATGGCTTGCCCAAGGTCATCCAGCAGGTGCAAGTGGAGGAGTGCGGAATCAAACCCGGTTCTCCCAGATTAGAGTCCGCGCACTTAACCACTACACCAAACTGGCTCAAATATCACTACGCCAAACTGGCTCAAATATTAACCAAATATCTCAGTACATAGCACATGAACCATGAAGCTGCCTTGTCCCAAATCAGACCTTTGGATAATCAGAGACAGTGTTGTCTACTCGGACTAGCAGCATTCCCCAGGATTGCAGGCAGAGGTCCTTCACATCAGCTGCCACCCGCCCTTTTGTCTGGAGATGGTGAAGATTGAACCTGGGACCTTCTGCGTACCAAGTGGATGTTCTGTCACTGAGCCACAGAGCCTTCCCAAGTGCCTGCGCTCCTGGCTGAATGAGTTGGGGCGTCTCTGGATGTGGCTACTGCAATATTGCCCAGTGCACCTTCAGGCTGACAGTAGAAAGGCAGCTGTGCAGAACAGGTAACAACACACACCTGTCTCTATGGGAGAGCCAGTTTGGTGTGGTGGTTAAGTGCGCGGACTCTAATCTTGGAGAACCGGGTTTGATTCCCCACTCGTCCACTTGCAGCTGCTGGATGACCTTGGGCAAGCCATAGTTCTGGCACAGCTGTTCTTGAAAAAGAGTAGTTTCTGTCAGAGCTCTCTCCGCCCCACCTACCTCCCAGGGTGTCTGTTGTGAAGGGAGGGGAAGGGAAGGGAAAGGAGATTGTAAGCCACTCTGAGACTCCTTTAGGTAGTGGAGGGCAGGGTATAAATCCAATCTCTTCTTCTTCAGTGGTTAAGTTTGGTGTAGTGGTTAAGTGTGGGGACTCTAACCTGGGAGAACCGGGTTTGATTCCCCACACCTCCACTTGCAGCTGCTGGATGACCTTGGGTCAGTCACCAATTCTCTCAGAGCTGTTCTCTCAAGGGCAATTCTCAGTCAGAGCTCTCTCAGCCCTGCCTACCTCACAGGGTGTCTGTTGTGGGGAGGGGAAGGGCAAGGAGTTGTAAGCCGCTCTGAGACTCCCTTGGGTAGTGAAGGGTGGGGTATAAATCCAATCTCTTCTCTTCTTCTCTTCTATGTTGGGAGAGGGGTGAGAAAGACCCTTGCTTCACTGCCAAATCCTCAAGCAACTGGCTATCTTTGGCTGAGCTGCTGGCTGTCAGATGAGTCAAGGCTAGAATTAGGAAATGCTCAGGCTGACACTCGGCCTTCCTCAGGTGCAGCAAACAACAGGAATGTCTCACATCACTTTCTTTGGCAGCTCAGCTGTAAAAGGTTTTTGCCAGTTTGATGCAGTGGTTAAGAGAGCAGATTCTAATCTGGGAGAACTGGGTTTGAGTCCCCACTCCACCATTCCTCCACATGCAGCTACTGTTGTGACATTGGGCCAGTCACAAGTTCTCTCAGAGCTGTTCTCTCAAGGGCAGTCCTCAAGAAAGCTCTCTCAGCCCCACCTACCCCACAGGGTGTCTATTGTGGGGAGGGGAAGGGAATGGAGACTGTAAGCCGCTCTGAGACTCCGAGCGAGGGGCGTGGCATAAATCCAATCTCTTCTTCTCTTCCTTTGCTTTGCACCGGCTTGTGCTTTATTATTAACATTGCCGAGGCTTGTTGACGTCTCCCTTCCTGCCCAGCTGTACATTTCTAAATAGATATTCACAAAGACACTCACAGTCTCTCCTCCAAAGCAAATGGACCCTGCAATGGCTGTCAAGGGATCATTATTGCTTAGAGAAGAGGAACAACTGACGCAGCGGTAGAGCCTCTGCTTGGCATGCAGAAGGTCCCAGGTTCAATCCCTGGCATCTCCAGTTAAGAGGACCAGGCAGAAGGTGATAGGAAAGACCTCCGCCTGAGACCCTGGAGAGCTGTAAAGAGGGGCTGTGGCTCAGTGGAAGAGCTTCTGCTTGGCAGGTGAAAGGTCCCAGGTTCAATCCCCATCATCTCTAGTTGAAAGGACCAGGCAGTAGGTGATTGGAAAGACCTCCGCCTGAGACCCTGGAGAGCTGTAAAGAGGGGCTGTGGCTCAGTGGAAGAGCCTCTGCTTGGCATGCAGAAGGTCCCAGGTTCAATCCCCGGCATCTCCAGTTAAAAAAGGACCAGGCAGTAGGTGATGGGAAAGACCTCCGCCTGAGACCCTGGAGAGCTGTAAAGAGGGGCTGTGGCTCAGTGGAAGAGCATCAGCTTGGCATGCAGAAGGTCCCAGGTTCAATCCCTGACATCCCCAGTTATAAAGGACCAGGCAGAAGGTGATGGGAAAGACCTCTGACTGAGACCCTGGAGAGCCGCTGCCTGTCTGGACAAGACTGACCCTGATGTACCAAGGGGCTGATTCCGTATTAAGACAGCTTCATGTGTTCAGTACGGTTCTCTCCTCCAACATGCCTTCCTTCCCTTGGCCTGGCTGTTAACGGGGAGGTAATTCACACTAACGGGCCATTGTGCCTCTTTTCTATGTTATTTTAATCTTATTTTTTATTTGTTTCATTTATAGTCTGTCTTTCTCTCTGGGACTCAAGTCAAGAGAGAGCCAGTTTGGTGTCGTGGTTAAGTGTGCGGACACTAATCTGGGAGAACCGGGTTTGATTCCCCTCTCCTCCACATGCAGCTGCTGGGGTGACCTTGGGTCAGTCACAAGTTCTCTCAGAGCTATTCTCTCAAGGGCAGTTCTCAAGAGCGCTCTCTCAGCCCCGCCTACCTCACAGGTTGTCTGTTGTGGAGAGGGGAAGGGGAAGGAGATTGTAAGCCGACTGTGAGACCCCAAGTGAAGGGCAGGGTACAAATCCAATCTCCTCCTCCTCCTCTTCTTCATCTTCATGAAGGACAGCTTCCTCAAGGACAGCTTGGGAAAGAGCTCTCTCAGCCCCACCCACCTCACAGGGTGTCTGTTGTGGGGAGGGGAAGGGGAAGGAGTTTGTAAGCCGCTCTGAGACTCTTTAAGTGAGTGAAGGGCGGGATATAAATCCAATCTCTTCTTCTCTTCTTCTTCATATTCCAACATTTTAAGACCCATTTGTTCAGACAGCAAAGACCAATAAACAATGCCGTCAAACTTAAACAAGAACCAACCAACAAACAGCAAACAAACAAAACTGTCAGTCTATTATGTCCCACCGTAGTAATCTTTTTCCTAAACGAAGAAGTCCCAGACGCTTTCCTTACAGGGGAAGTCTCTGGTATGCGCCTGCACAGAAAACTCACCCACCAAAAGATTGCTGTGAATTCTGGCAAGGGGAGCTCAAAGCCCCGCTGAATGTGGGAAAGCAAGCTATGGGACTCAAGATTCAAAACGTGTCACTGGAGCGCGAAGCCGCCGATTTCCGACCTTTGATTTCTTTCCCACCCAAGCTCCCAGGACACAGTCCTGCCCTTTGCCACCGACGTCTCTCCCTGCCATTTCCAAAAGGCCTCTTCAGCCTTTTGAAGTCTTTCCCGAACTTGAAAGCGCCGGCCGACTGTGGCAAAGCTAAAAGGTCTCCTTTCATAAGGCTCATAAAAAAAAGGATCCCATGCAGCACCTGGTTTCTGCTTCAGAAGGGTCAGACTTCAGCCAAGAAAGTCGCAACCTTCTAGAACGATAAAGAAAGCGACCGTGCAAAAAATACACTGGCACCTGGATGTGATGTCATGGGGCTGCTTCTTGACATACTGGTTCTTCAGTACAAGTCACAAAGTAGAATCGTAGGGTTGGAAAGTCCAAGGAAGGGGGAATAGAACCAAGAGTAAATAGAAGCTAGCAGCCAAGAGGAGATAGAAAGCTATCCAGAGGCAGAGAGCCGGCTACTAGGCAGCCAAGTCAGTGTGTGAGCTTTCAGCACCCGGGAGAGCTCCCAGAGATTACATACATTGCTCCAATAAAGAAAGTCAAACTATGCTCTTGACGGAGGGTGGGGGGGGGGGACATCAGAAGAGCCCTGCTGGATCAAACCAATTGTCCGTCTAGTCCAGCATCCTGTCTCACTCACACAGTGGCCAACTAGTTCCTCTGGATGCCCAACAACACAACGTAGAGGCCGAGGCCTCCCCCTGATGTTGCCTCCTGGCACTGGGATTCAGAGGCTGACTGCCTCTGAACATGGAGGCTGAACATAGTCACCATGGCTAGTAGCCACCGACAGATCTCTCCTCCGTAAATCTATCTAATCCCTTTCGAAGCTGTCTATGTCTGTCGCCATCACGACATCCTCTGGCAGTGAATTCCACATCAGGAAAGGAGTATTTCCTTGTGTCCATCCTGAACCTTCACTGGATGCCCTCGGGGTCTAGTATTTGGGGAGAGGGAGAAAGAAGTCCTCTTTGTCAACTCTCTCTACCCCAAGAATAATTTTACAAACCTCTATGCTGTCCTGGTTAAGTGCGCGGACTCTAATCTGGGAGAACCGGGTTTGATTCCCCACTCCTCCACTTGCACCTGCTGGATGACCTTGGGCAAGCCATAGCTCTGTACCAGGACAGTTGACTCAGAGCTCTCTCAGCCCCACCTACCTCACAGGGTGCCTGTTGTGGGGAGGGGAAGGGAAAGGAGTTTGTAAATTGCTCTGAGACTCCGAGTGAGTGAAGGGCGGGATATAAATCCAATCTCTTCTTCTTTTTCTCCTTCATTCTGTTGTTCAACTACGGTGCACGCCAACACCCAAACCAGGGACTGTGGGTTTGCAGATACCTTCAGTTTCGGCCCTTGTAAATATACCTCTAGACAGCTGACTTTATTCATTCATTCATTCATTCATTGCCATTTAGTTGCAGCCAATTTATGGCGACCCTATACAATTTTCAAGGCAAGAGATAGAGGTAGTTTGCCATTGTCTGCGTCTGCATAGCAACCCTGGTCTTCCTGGGTGGTCACCCATCCAAATACTAACCAGGGCCGACCCTGCTTCGCTTCTGAGATCTGGGTAGGGAGGGAGGTGAAGGTAAAGGTTTCCCTTGCTCAAAAGCCTGTCGAATACGACTCTCCGTTTCCAAGCCGAAGAGCCAGCGCTATCAGTAGACTTCTCCGGGGTCCTGTGGCCGGCATGACTAGACACCAAGGCGCACGGAACGCTGCTACATTCCCACCAAAGTGGTATCTATTTATCTACTTGCAGTTTCTTGCTTTTGGACTGCTAGGTTGGCAGGAGCTGGGGCCAGAGACGGGAGCTCAGTCCATCACACAGCACTCGGGTCTCGAACTGCTGAACTACCGACCTTCTGGTCAGTATAAATCCTCCCTCCCTCCCTCTCTCCCCCCCTCTCCCTCTCTCACTCTTAGTTGTCTCTTTTCTAAACTAAAAAGTCCCAGACTCTGTACCTGGCTGACTGCTCACACCTTGCTAGAGCTTAAATCCTTGCATTTTAGCATTGCTCGGAGCCTCCAGATGTGCCTTCCGTTTCCAGGCAGAGATGTGGAGGGAAATAATTGGCCTTGTCTGTTAGCTGAGCCGAAGACTCAGGCAGCTCGCCCAACGGATCCAGCCTCGTGGGCTGTATCAGACATGAATTGGTCTTCCTCAGGAGGGCCGACAGATTTCTGGCAGCCTTAAGGCAAGCAGATGGTTTGCCTGGTGGGTGATCAAACAGACAAACAAGTGGGGGCAGATGGTCTGCAAGGAACTTGTTCTTTATGGGGGGCTTGTGGCTCAGTGGCAGAGTATCTGCTTGGCGAGCAGAAGGTCCCAGGTTCAATCCCCGGCATCTCCAGTTAAAAGGACCGGGCAGGAGGTGATGGGAAAGACCTCTGCCTGAGACCCTGGAAAGCAGTAAAGAGCAGCTGTGGCTCAGTGGCAGAGCCTCTGCTTGGCATGCAGAAGGTCCCAGGTTCAATCCCCGGCATCTCCAGTTAAAAAAGACCAGGCAGTAGGTGATGGGAAAGACCTCAGCCTGAGACCCTGGAGAGCTGTAAAGAGTGGCTGTGGCTCAGTGGAAGAGCCTTTGCTTGGCATGCAGAAGGTCCCAGGTTCAATCCCCAACATCTCCAGTTAAAAGGACCAGGCAGTAGGTGATGGGAAAGACCTCCGCCTGAGACCCTGGAGAGCTGGAAAGAGGGGCTGTGGCTCAGTGGAAGAGCTTCTGCTTGGCAGGTGAAAGGTCCCAGGTTCAAGCCCCGGCATCTCCAGTTAAAAGGACCAGGCAGGAGGTGATGGGAAAGACCTCAGCCTGAGACCCTGGAGAGCTGTAAAGAGGGGCTGCGGCTGAGTAGCAGAGCCTCTGCTTGGCATGCAGAAGGTCCCAGGTTCAATCCCTGGCATCGCCACTTGAAAAGGACCAGGCAGTAGGTGATGGGAAAGACCTCCGCCTGAGACCCTGGAGAGCTGTTAAGAGGGGCTGTGGCTCAGTGGCAGAGCCTCTGCTTGGCAAGCAGAAGGTCCCAGGTTCAATCCCCAGCATCTCCAATTAAAAGGATCGGAAAGGAGGTGATGTGAAAGACCTCTGCCTGAAGCCACCGAGAGCCACTGCCGGTCTGAGTAGACAATACTGACTGTGATGGACCAATGCTGAATCAAGATAATCACAAAAATAAAGGGACCCAGTGTAGAAAGTAGAAACCGCAAGATGAATGCTGTGTATGCATCGTTCGCCTCAGTTAATACAAAATAAAGTTCAATTTTTAAATTAAAAGTGTATTGTTGCAGGGGTCATTTCATAAAAAAGAGGTGCAGGGGCTTATTAGCATATCTCATTCGCATAACTCATTAGCATATGCCACACCCCCTGACATCACCGGAAGCGTGTCAGAAGGCAACACCCACCACTCAGGCTCCGCCCCAAAAATCTCCAGGTCTTTCCCAACTCAGAGCTGGCGAGCCAGCTTGACACTTTGACTAAAGACCCTTTAGGTTTCCTTTGCTCTTGCAAGGAAGCTACCCTACAACCAGCATGAAAATACAGATCAAGTTAGTACGCTTTTGCTTTTTTCCACAGCACATCACCATATGTGCCCACTCCTGGGCTTGTTACTCCCGGAACGGCAGTCCTGCATGGTCCTGCTCAAAATGACCCCTGGTTGTGTTTCTTTTTTGTAACACCACAACCTTGCCACAACTTCCAAATTTTACACGCATGTCCCATTAATACACAAGCGGGAAGCAAGATTTCCAACATTCAGCGATGCGTCCGTTGCTTAACAAGATTTCTACATCCGAAGAAGTGAATCAAGTATCCAGGACCAGTACTGTCCTTGCCACAAAATTTCATCCCATACAATCACAGGATAGTTGACCTTCCGATAGAAACGACTTATCGTTGTACCCGTAGGTTAATGGTCTGCCAAAAAGGCTGCTGACACGATTCCTAGGTTTCTGTCTCCTTGTGGACTGCCTTCTTCAGAGTGTGTCAAAAACAGTAGCGTATCTCAGCATTACTGGAACCATTGAGAGCCAGTTTGGTGTAGTGGTTAAGTGCGCGGACTCTAATCTGGGAGAATCGGGTTTGATTCCCCACTCCTCCACTTGCAGCTGCTGGATGACCTCACGACTTGACCACTGTAACGCTCTCTACATGGGGCTGCCCTTGTCCTGGATCTGGAAGCTGCAGCTGGTGCGGAATGCTGCAGCCAGGCTGCTGATGGGCCTCTCTTCACGGGACCACATCCGGCCTGTGCTGCAGTCGCTGCACTGGCTGCCTATAGCATACCGGATCCGGTTCAAGGTGCTGGTGTTGATCTTTAAAGCCCTATATGGTCAGGGGCCTGCCTACTTGAGGGACCGCCTTTCCCCATATATGCCCCAGAGGGCACTGAGGTCAGGCACACAACATCGCCTGATTCTCCCCGGTCCGAAAGACACTCGGCTGGCCTGCACCAGGGCCAGGGCTTTCTCGGTGGCGGCCCCATACTGGTGGAACGAGCTCCCGGATGACATCAGGGCCCTGCGGGACTTATTACAGTTCCGCAGGGCCTGCAAGACGGAACTCTTCTGCCAGGCCTTCAGCTAGGAGCCGCCACCGGGGGGAATTTGCAGGATAACATCGCCCTGGTCCCTTTGGCTGAACGTTGTACTGCCTTCTGTTCATCGTGAGAACTCTGATGCTGCCTGCTAAAACGTTGCTCTATACTCATGTATGTGCTAATGTTGGTTTTTATGCTAATTTTAACAGTTTATTTGTAAACCACTTTGATGGTATTTTATGGTTGTTAGCCGCCTTGAGCCAGTTCGCCGGCAAGGTGGGATAAAAATAAAATAAATAAATAAATAAATAAGCCATAGTTCTCTCAGAGCTGTTCTCTCAAGGGCAGTTCTGAAAAGAGCTCTCTCAGACCCACCTGCCTCACAGGGGGTCTGTTGTGGGGAGGGGAAGGGAAAGGAGCTTGTAAGATGCTCTGAGACTCCTTCGGGCAGTGAAGGGCGGGGTATAAATCCGTTCTCCTCTTCTTCTCATCTGGGTTGTGAGCAGAAGCCATTCATGTGATCTGAATTGTGTATGTGTTCAGAAAGTGTTCAGAATGTCCAAATGGGCCATCAGAGAACTGAGGGTACGTTGGATACATTAACATGCAAAGCTGCCTTATACCGAATCATATCAGACCATCGATCCATCAAAATCAGCCTTGTCTGCTCAGGCTGGCAGCCACTCTCCAGGGTCTCAGGCAGGGGTCATTTCGTAGAGAAAGAGGTGCAGGAGCTCATTAGCATAACTCATTTGCATAACTCATTTGCATATGCCACACCCCCTGACATACTGGAAGTGTGTCAGAAGGCAACACCCACCCCTCAGGTTCCACTCCACAGGTGAGTGAAACTGACCTGCTCTTCCTCCATTCCCTTCCCCATCCAATACTTTGTGCAATAAAAATAAGCGTCAAGAACACACCCTCATTCTCTTCCTGCTCCCTTGAAACCACCAGGTAGACTTGAGATACCCAGGACATGTGCACCACCCATCCCTTCCCCTTCCCCTCCGCACAACAAGACACCCTGTGAGGTAGGTGGGGCTGAGAGAGGTCTTTTGAGAACGGCTCATGAGAGGACAGCTCGGAGAGAACTTGTGACTGGCCCAAGGTCACACCAGCAGCTGCATGTGGAGGAGTGGGGAATCAAACCCGGTTCTCCCAGATTAGAGTCCAACTCCTGACCACTACACCAAACCGATGGAGTGGAAGCTGCTGAATGGTTGGTGAAATTTCTCCAGTACTTATGTGCCACGTGCCCAGATAAAAAATGGTATACTTAGAAAATGTATATGCCACCTTGAGCAAGTCTCTGGAAAAGCAGCACACAGTCATAAAAGGAACAATGATAAAATTATCAATCTTAAAACAAAACATTAAAAACAATAAAGACCCTAGCAGGGCTTTCCCCGGGGCGCTGCGCCTCTGCACTGCTGGGGGAAGCCGAGGAGGGGGCGGGGCTTGGTCATGTGCCCGCCCCCTGGGCTCCTCACTCCCGGAGCTGCGCTCCTGTGCGCTCCCACTCCATCGGACCCCTGGTCTCAGGCAAGGAGGTCTTTCCCATCACCGCCTTCTTTTAGCTAGAGATGCCGGGGATTGAACCTGGGACTTTCTGTGTGCCAAGAAGATGCTCTACCACTGAGCCACGGGCCCTCTCCAAATACACAAAGCTGCCTTATACTGAATCAGATCATTGGTCTATCAAGGTCAGGATTGTCTACTCTGACAGGCAGCAGCTCTCCAGGGTCTTAGGCAGGGGGCTTTCTCATCATCTCCTGCCTTATCTTCTTGACTGGAGATGCTGAGGATTGAACCTGGGACCTTCTGCATGCCAAACAGATGCTGTATCCCTGAGCCACGGCCCCATTCTGGCCTTAATTTTCTACACCGATCTGAACGTACATTTCATTTTTAAAACCCTCACCTCCATTTGTCACTTGCAGTGTTCACAGGTGGGTATATATAGAAAAGTTCCAAACAGTGAATCACATCGTCGTGGTGTGAAGACACCCTTGGAGAGTTTGTTCAGATAGCGTGACCGTCTTTTACCGTATTGGGGGCAAATCAAGAAGAAGACCGTGCTTGTTAAAATAATCACGTATTGGGAAGGGAAAAACGTCTGGGACTGATTTGATCGATGCCCAATTCAGTTTAGATGTACCCTCTGTGTGTCCGACCTGGCATTTGGACAAAGAGGGGTACTGTAGGCTGCTTTACTGGGCAAAATCACGAGAGGGAGGGTTGCCTCAGTGCTTCGTTCTCGCGGCCCTTTCTTAAACGCCCAGGGAAATGCTGGTTGCCACTTTGGGGTCAGGAAGCAGTTTTCTCCAGGCCAGTTTGGCCAGGGATCCTGGAAGGGTTTTTTGTCATCTTCTGGCCATGGAGCAGGAGTCACTGGGGTGTGGGGATAGGTAGTTGATTTTATGATTCCATGAAATATACAGGGGTCATTTTGTAGAAAAAGAGGTGCAGGAGCTCATTAGCATAACTCATTTGCATATGCCACACCCCCTGACATACCAAAAGTGTGTCAGAAGGCAACACCCACCCCTCAGGCTCCACTCCACAGGTGAGTGAAACTGACCTGCTCTTCCTCCATTCCCTTCCCCATCCAATACTTTGTGCAATAAAAATCAGCGTAAAGAACACACCCTCATTCTCTTCCTGCTCCCTTGAAACCACCAGGTTTCAAGTAGACTCGAGATACCCAGGACATGTGCACCACCCATCCCTTCCCCTTCCCCTTCCCCTTCCCCTCTCCACAACAAGACACCCTGTGAGGTAGGTGGGGCTGAGAGAGGTCTTTTGAGAACTGCCTTTGAGAGAACAGCTCTGAGAGAACTTGTGACTGGCCCAAGGTCACACCAGCAGCTGCATGTGGAGGAGTGGGGAATCAAACCTGGTTCTCCCAGATTAGAGTCCAACTCCTGACCACTACCACAAACTGATAAGCTGGAAGCTGCTGAAGGGTTGGTGAAATTTCTCCAGTACTTATGTGACACGTGCCCAGATAAAAAATGGTCTACTTAGAAAATTTATATGCCACCTTGAGCAAGTCTCTGGAAAAGCAGCACACAGTCATAAAAGGAACAATGATAAAATTATCAATATTAAAACAAAACATAAAAAACAATAAAGACCCTAGCAGGGCTTTCCCCGGGGCGCTGCGCCTCTGCATTGCTCGGGGAAGCCGGGGAGGGGGCGGGGCTTGGTCATGTGCCCGCCCCCTGGGCTCCTCACTCCCGGAGCTGCGCTCCTGTGTGCTCCGTCTCCAACGGACCCCTGGAAATCTACATACAGCAGAGAGAGAGAAAATTCATTACGAAGGGGGGATATGGTAGAGGTTTATGAAATTAGGCATGGGATGGAGAGCTGGCTAAAAGAACTTTCTCTCCCTTTCCTGAAAGACTAGAACTCGGGGGCATCTAATGAAACTGATGGGCATTAGGTTCAGGCAGGAGAAAAGGAAACCCTGCTTTACACAGAGAGGGGTTAAAGTGTGGGACTGGCTGCCAGAGGATGTCGTGATGGCCACAGGCACAGACAGCTTTCAAAGGGAATTAGATAGATTCATGGACAAGAAGTTTATCAATAGCTTTTCGCCGTGGTGACTGAGGGGAACCGCCACATTCAGAGGTGCTAAACTGCTGAACCCCAGAGACAGGAGGCAACATCTCAGGAAGGCCTCGGCCTCTATACCCTGTTGTCGGCCCTGCAGAGGAACTGGATGGCCACTGTGTGAGGCAGGATGCTGGACTAGATGGACTATTGGTCTGATCCAGCAGGGCTCTTCTGATGTTCTTACGAAGGCCTCGGCCTCTCTGCCCTGCTGTTGGCCCTCCAGAGGAACTAGTTGGCCGCTGTGTGAGACAGGATGCTGGACTAGATGGACCACTGGTCTGATCCAGCAGGGCTCTTCTGATGTTCTTACGAAGGCCTCGGCCTCTCTGCCCTGCTGTTGGCCCTCCAGAGGAACTGGTTGGCCACTGTGTGAGACAGGATGCTGGACTAAATCAGGGGTGGCCAAACTGTGGCTCAGGAGTCACATGTGGCTCTTTCACGCATATTATGTGGCAGGGCGGCTGGGGAAGCTAAAGAACATTAGCACACAAATATCACTGGACAAATAAATATCATTATCAATACCTGCTTTTACCCCTTTTGCTATTATTTTTGGCAGTCCCATTTAATGCTTTATTTTCCAATAAAAACATGTAATATTTGTTCATGTCTTGCGGCTCTCAAACATCTGATGTTTATTCTATGAGGCTCTTAAGCAAGTTTGGCCACCCCGGGACTAGATGGACCACTGGGCTGATCCAGCAGGGCACTTCTTATTTTCTTATGAGGGGAAGGCCTCAGCCTCTATGCCGTATTGTTGGCTCTCCAGAGGAACTGGTTGGCCACTGCACAAGACGCTGGACTAGATGAACCACTGGTGTGTTCCAGCAGGGCTCTTCTGATGTTCTTATGAAGGCCTCATCCTCTCTGCCCTGTTATTGACCCTCCAGAGGAACTGGCTGGCAACTGTGTGAGACAGGATGTAGGACTGGATGGACCAGTGGTCTGATGCAGCAGGGCTCTTCTGGGGTTCTTTACAAAGGCCTCGGCCTCTCTGCCCTGTTGTTGGCCCTCCAGGGGAACTGGTTGGCCACTGCATGAGACAGGATGCTGGACTAGACGGACCACTGGTCCAATCCAGCAGGGCCCTTCTCATGTTCATATGTTCACAGGTCAAGACATCTAGGCAAAAGATACTGTTTGTGCACAAAATTCAGCAGTATGCAAGGCAGACACAGAACGATTGATTTATTTACGTCATTTATCGTCTGACGTTCCCACTGAGACTCAAGGCCGATGACACAGAGTCAGTCCATACGATCGACAGGATCGGACATCTGACAAACAGTCCCTCAGGATAAGGATCGTGGAATCCGAAGCGCAGCTGAAACGAAGCATAGGCATCAACGGGACATGTGAAACGATGTGGCAATGAACAGCGCAGGATCATACTGACAGGAGCAGACAGTACATGCCATAGACATTAGTATAGTCCGGGCTCCCCAACCGTTTTGAGCCTGCAGGCCCCTTTTGGAATGCTGACATGGTGTGGTGGGCACAGCCACAAAATTCCTGCTGCCGCTTACCTTCTGTCGTACGGGGGAGATCCTCGTGCTGTGGTGCCGGCTGCTGCCAAAGCAGCGTTTCAAAAAATCTGCACAGTCAATTAAATCTCCAGCTGTTGATCCAAAGCCTTACTGGTAAGAACCCCACCTGGTCCCACCAGGTCCATAGCCAGAATGTTGTGGCTAGTGGGGCAATTTTTTTTTCTGATGGGGCCGAAAGTGCAGAAAGAAAGGCCATTTAGCCAATCAAAAGCTGCAACCGGGATCGATCTCTAAATTGCAGGCTGTTGACCACTTTAGATGACAGTTCTCAGCTGCTGCAAGTTAATCGCTTCGGCCAGCCAAAGCAGAAATTCTGAGAAGAAGCCGGCAGCTGGCAGGTGGGGGTGATGACTTCTAAAGTCAAGACAGCTAACTGTCAGATCCCCAGTTAAGACACCCCCCACAGTTTCTTTATTTAATGATTTATTAAGAGATACGCTCACGCAAGACTGGTGTTTTCTCAGGAATGCCAAAAGTGCTCCAAAACCCTAAAGTAACAGAAAAGGTTCACACCTGTCACATTTAGCCACAGCGTTACTATGCCAACCCTGAAAGATATACAGTTGCTATGGCGAGAGAGAGTCTCTAAGGTCATTCTCCCGAAAAGCCAAGGGGCACATCTTGAATGGAAAAATTATGGCTACGAGTTACAAGCAAGCATCCCCCATTTAGGAATGTCCCTCCCCCCTATAGCATGGCAAAGTGAACAGTGAAGCAATGCAAAGAAACGAAAGTTAAGGAAAAGAGACAATGGTCAAACTGGAACCTTGACACTAACTCTTAGGCAGAAAGACTCTCTTAAAGGAGACCAGTTTCTTGACACAGAGCGAGAAGGGATCCTAGAGGTCACCTACTCTAACCCCCTTGCTTAGTGCGGGAATTAGTCAACAACAGCACCCCACTCTGCTTAAAGGAGTGCACGCCTTTGAAAAAAGATTTTTAAATGATTGAAAAAAGCATTTACAGGAGAAATCCTTATAGGCCTAGGAGAAATCCTTGTGGGGCTGTGCCTTTAAGAAAGGGGGTAGAACCCCTCAAAGTCCCACTGTAGCTACAGGCCTGGGCCCCACCCACTTTTAAAAGCATTTGGCAGGCTCCAGGGAAGGGGTCAATGGGTGCAATGGCGCCCATGGGCGTAGGGTTGCCAGGGTATTCGGGGGGGGGGGTGTTCCAAGAGGTGGGCAGGACATCACACAGGATATCCCTGATGCAATGACATTACCTGGAAGTGACACCTTTGTGTCAGCGACATCTCACGGGATGCTCTGGTTTGGGGGCAAAACTTGATGGGTTTTTTTGCCTTCAAAACCATAGAGTTTGCCCCAAAACCAGAGCATCGCCGTGCAATCAACTCATGGAATTCACTGCCACAGGAGGTGGTGGCAGCTACAAGCATGGACAACTTCAAGTGGAGTTGTGGAGGAGTGGGGAATCGAACCCAGTTCTCTCAGATTAGGGTCCACGCTCCTAACCGTTACACCAAACTGGCAAGTGTTTGGATGGGAGACCTCCAATGAATACCAGGGCTAGAGGCAGAGGCAGGCTATCAAGCCCGCGCCTGGCACGGCTCAAAAGAGCTGTCGCCAGAGGTCACCATGACTTCCAGGCACTGGCACACGCATGCACACACACACACACAAATACCCAAAAAAATATGTTCCAACGCTCCCTCTAAGCTGTGGAGTCTTGTGAGCGAAAATTCCACTCTGTGAGCTCCTGGCATTAAAGATGTGAGTGAGCAATTTGGCTGCTGCATGAGTTAGTTTGCCCTGGAGCCGTCCTTCCTGAGCTGAGACGCAAATGTGTGAGCGGGAGGCTAAAAAGCTGTGAGCTAGCTCACACTCACTCAGCTTAGAGGGAACGCTGTTGGGGACCCCCTGGAGGAGAAAAGAGAACAGAGCTGGAATTAAATGGCACGCGGACTATTCTCTGTCGTCGTTGGCTGCTTTCCAAAAGTGCCAGCAACACAGCCAGGTCAACAGAAAGCCTTTTTAATGGCCGCAGCACGTCCGAGAAGGGATATAGACTTCTCGCCAGGCGAGTGCATAAAGTCCACTCGACGCAAAGGCACCAGCAAACTCCCCTGCATCAGAAAAACAGCAAGTCTGAGCCGTCGCAGCAACGGCAGAGGTGACCTTACCTGTCGGCGGTGCCTGGGAGAGCGGGAAGCAAATTAAATTGACCAGCCGGAGCGAGGCAGAGAATCTGCCACTGTGCATTTGGGACTCTCTGGGTGGGATCCTAACCGCCTTGTTAAAACTGACTGATCAGAGGTCTTCAGA
This sequence comes from Lepidodactylus listeri, assembly GCA_029233225.1. Taxonomy (NCBI): domain Eukaryota; kingdom Metazoa; phylum Chordata; class Lepidosauria; order Squamata; family Gekkonidae; genus Lepidodactylus; species Lepidodactylus listeri. The sequence continues at coordinate 10,066,309 of JARCFY010000002.1, read as the reverse complement.
GAGGCTTCCCCCTCCTGAAAGCCAGCTGGTCTCAGCAACCCTCTGACTGGTGAAGAAAGACGGACAGAGGGCTGAAAGTATCTGCAGGACAAAAAGGAAGCAGGCCAGAAGTGTAGCTTACCATGGGCATCAACTACGGGGGGGCTCGAGGGCTCGAGCCTCCCCCGAAATTTCCCGGGGGGGGGGACTCAGCCACCCCCGGCAAAATGGAGATCTCGCCAGTGGCCAGTCAGCCGGCCAGCTGGCCGTCACCGCCTCTCCTTCCCCCCACCCCCAGCCTGCCGTCCTGCCTCCCTGGGGCAGGGGGGGAGAGAGGTGGCGGGGACATGGTCCCACCCGTGCTTTGTGCGGGCGGCAGTCAGCCGGCCAGCTGGCTGCCACTGCGACTGCGCGGTTCTGCCTCCCTGGGGCCGGGGGGGGGAGGAGCGGCGGGGACGTGGTCCCGCGCGCGCAAGCCCACCAAGAAGTTCAGGGTTGCTATGCACACAGGCCTGTAGCATCCTATTTTAATTTCTAGGGCACTTTTTGTGATTAACGTGCAATTAAGACAGAGGTCTTGGAGCCTATTGGAGTCTGTTGTAGGATTATTGTGTGACTTGATAGATCTTTCCACCCACCATTACGGCAAACCATTTCTGAGTGTATCTTGCCTTGAAAACCCTGCAGGGTCCTCATAAACAAATCAGTTGCGACCCGATGGCGCTTCACACCCACCCACAGGGATGCTACCAAACCTTCCCCCGCCCTTCAACCTTGTTTCTCCCTGGTGTGAACTGAACCCGTGAGCTTTCGTTGCTGTTTTCTGTTTCCTCACTTCTTTCTTTTTTTAGTGAAACTGATGCTATTTAAAACATATTTTTTTCTGCATCAGCATTGTCAACAGTGTAAAGATGGCGTTAGAAACAAATCAGCGACACCCAGTTATGGACACAAGGAAACGGGCCCCAACAACACAGGCGTGTCAACTACAAGTTTAGAAGTTCCTGGACATTTTGGGGGGGGGGAGACTATGGAGGGCGGCTTGTCAGGTCCCCTAGCCCAAGGGTGGCCAAACTGTGACTCGGGAGCCACATGCGGCTCTTTCACATATATTGTGTGGCTCCCAGCAGAGCAGCTGGGGAAGTGAAGGGGAGGCATGCTTTTTCTTCTTCCTTCCCTCTTTCTCGCCCATCTATTTGCTTTCTTTGTTTCTCTCTCTCTTTCTTTCCACCTCTTTCCTCCTTTCTTTCCACCTCTCCTTTTCCTTCTCTCTTAGACAATTAAATATAATCAGCAAACAAATAAATACCATTGGATGAATAAATATCATTATTAATAACAGTTTGTTTTTATTTTTGGCGGTCTCATTTAATGTTAATCAAAAGCAAATCTGCATTTATTTTTTTTTTAAAAATTGTGCGTGAAATTCGTTCATGTCTTTCACCCAGAACAATGACATTTGTTCTGGGTGGCTCTTAACGTTGAGCAAGTTTGGCCACCCCTGCTCTAGCCACTTGTGGGGGTTAGGGTTGCCAACTCCAGGTTGTGACACTCCTGGAGATTTGGGGGCGGAGCCTACAGAGGAAAACGACCCCAAGTGGGGTACAATGCTGCCCTCCAAAGCACCCATTTTCTCCAGGGGAACTGATCTCTGTAGTCTGGGAATGAGGTGTATTTCCGGGGGATCCCCGAGTCCCACCTGGAGGCCGGCATCCCTACATACAGTCCACTAGGGCTTTTTCTTTGTAGAAAAAGCCCAGCAGGAACTCATTAGCATAATAGGCCACACCCAAAGCAGAAACTCTTTAGCATATTAGGCCACACTCCTGACAGCACCGTTCATTAGCATATGAGGCCACACCCCCGTGTTACCAGAAGTGGGGTCATCCAGCCACCCCCCCTTTTGCTTCTTATTCTGTTTACCTCGTTTGTTGTCAAAAACCTTGTTTGTTTCTTGTAGCAGGAACTTCTTTGCATGTTAGGCCATACAGCCCTAATGCAGCCAATCCTGATGAGTTTCTGCTCTTGGGTGTGGCCTATTATGCTAATGAGTTCCTGCTGGGTGTGGCCAACTCGGGAGCCAGCCGGGACTCCGTTCCTGTGCGTTCCTGCCCAAAAATAGCCCTGCAGTCCACCCTCCAAAGCAGCCATTTTCTCCAGGAGAACTGACCTCTATTGTCTAGAGATCAGCTGTCATAGAGGTTTACAAAATTACGGATGGGATAGAGCAGGTAGAGAAAGAAGTACTTTTCTCTCTGTCTCACAATACAAGAACTCGTGGGCACTCAGTGAAGAGAGAAGAAGAGATTGGATTTATACCCCACCCTTCACTACCCAAAGGAGTCTCAGAGCGGCCTACAATCTCCTTCCCCCTCCCCACAACAGACACCCTGTGAGGTAGGTGGGGCTGAGAGAGCTCTTTCGAGGACTGCTCCTGAGAGAACAGCTCGGAGAGGACTTGTGACTGACCCAAGGTCACACCAGCAGCTGCATGTGGAGGAGTGGGGAATCAAACCCAGTTCTCCCAGATTACGGTCTGTGATCTTAGTCACTACACCAGAGTGAAATGAATGAGCAGTAAGGTTAGAACAGATAAAAGGGAGGTCTTCTTCACCCAAAGGGGAATTAACTCATGGAATTCCCTGCCACAGGAGGTGGTGGTGGCTACAAGCACAGACAGCTTTAAGACAGGATTGGAGAAACATATGGAGCAGAGGTCCATCAGTGGCTCTTAGCCACAAGGTCTAGGTGGAACACTCTTGTCTGGGGCAGTGATGCTCTATATTCTTGGTGCTTGGGGGGCAACAATGAGAGGGCTTCTGGAGTTTGTTACCCACTGGTGGACCTCTTGATGGCCCCTGGGTTTGGGCCACTGTGTGACACAGAGTGTTGGACTGGATGGGCCATTGGCCTGATCCAACATTGGCTTTGCTTATGTTCTTATGTCTGGGGCAGTGGTGCTCTGTATTCTTGGGGGGGGCACAGTGGGTGGGCTTCTGGAGTTCTGGAGTTCTGGCCATGCTGGTGGACCTCCTGAGAGCACCTGGTATTTTTGTACACTGTGTGACAGAGTGTTGGACTGGATGGGCCATTGGCCTGATCCAACATGGCTTCTCCTATGTTCCTGTGACTGGGGCAGTGATGTTCTGTCTTCTTCGTGCTTGGGGGGCAACAGTGGGAGGGCTTCTGGAGTTCTGGCCCCACTGGTGGACCTCCTGAGGGCACCTGGTATTTTTGGCCACTGTGTGACACAGAGTGTTGGACTGGATGGGCCCCTGGCCTGATCCAACATGGCTTTGCTTATGTCCGTATGTGATTCCGGGAGATCTCCAGGCCCCATATGGAGTTTGGCAGCCCTGTATCTATAAACTAAGACAAGGGATGGAAGGGCGCCTTTGTCTGTCTCTTGCTGCCTCGTCTCGTCTCTGCTGATGAGTCACATTTTGGCAGCCCAGCCAATCCAATGTCAGAAGAAGCCGGGCGTTTGTTTCCAGGATCCTGCAGCTGACAGAAGCCTTTCTTGTCCCTCTCTCTGGGCACACATTCCTGATTCCTGGAGCTGGCCGGGCCCTCCTCATTGACCTGTAGATCAGCCCAACAAATTCTTTTCGGCTTCTGGATGGCAGGCAAACAGAACCAGGAAACTGGAGGAGGACTTGGCAGGCGGACGGAGGGCAGGCAGGATTCGGGGAGCAAGGGGTGAGAGGAGTCATGCGGCCGCTCGCCGACACAATGGCCATCCTGTCTGGAACAAGCTCTCCTCTCTAGTTTTGACAGATCCCCCATCCAGGCGGGCTTGGGAGTTGGGCACCAGGCCCAGAAAGAAGCTTGAGAAAGAAGGCTGGCACCTCGAAGGGCAGAAAGCAGAGGGGATCGAGAAGGATGACCACCGCGTCCCCAGTCTAAACCACTTGTAGGGAGCTTCGTTGAGGGTAGGCTGGGGGCAAGGGGGTGTGTGAGAGTCCTACAGAGTCAGTCAACAACAAGTGTCCTTAAACAGGAATGCTTTATTGAGAAAGGTCTGCAATGGTCATCTGCACTTCTTGTGTTAGTAATGGCGGGCAACAGGGTACACAGTACAGAGATACAGAATTCAAGATGAGTCAGGTAATGCAGGGCAGCCAATCATCACATAAGGAAAAAGGCGCTTAAAATACTGGCTGTTTGTCCCCAGGGAAGACGCGGGAAGACAGGGGAAAAGATACATGGCCTGGAACTCACAGTCCCTCAAAGTCAAAGCAGAAGGGAAAGCGATAAGCAAGCCTGCAAAAAACATAACATAACATTCCACAGTACTGATGTCGAGAGTGCATGCATCCCACCTCCCGGGCAGGAGATGGCAGCACTAGCTGATGGGGGGGGGGCTTTTCCTTTTTGACTCTTCTTAGATCCCTTTCTTGAACCCGTCTCCTAAAAACTGAGGCATGATTTGGATCTGACTGTAGCCATGGGTCACTGAGGCCATTTCAGAGGAGAATTTAGCCATTTAAGAAGAGAAAAGGAGAAGAGAAGAAGAAATTGGATTTATATCCCGCCCTTCACTTGGGAGTCTCAGAGCGGCTTACAAACTCCTTTCCCTCCCCCTCCCCACGACAGACACCCTCTGAGGTAGGTGGGGCTGAGAGAGCTCTGACAGAAACTGCTCTTTTTCAAGAACAGCACTGACAGAACTATGGCTTGCCCAAGGTCATCCAGCAGCTCCGAGTGGAGGAGTGGGGAATCAAACCTGGTTCTCCCAGATTAGAGTCCGCACACGTAACCACTACACCAAACTGGCTCTCACCATGGAAGGGGAAGGAGATTCTGAGACTCCAAGCAAAGGGCAGGGTATAAATCCAGTCGCTTCTTCTTCCTCTTTCATTTTCTCCTCACAACAACCCTGTGAGGTAGGTTAGGCTGAGAACGTGTGCCTGGCCCAAGTTCACCCAGCAAGTTTCTATGTCATAGCTGGGATTCGAACCTGTGTTTCCTAGATCCTGGCCTGACACTTTAATCCCTACACCATGCTGGCTCTATCAACTCAAAGGAAACGCAAATGAGCCACGGGCAGTCTTGACGCTGGCTCTGCAGAACAGGCCCAAGGTGACCCAGGGATAGGATCTCCCGTGGTGGAGTGAGGATTTGAACCCAGGTCTCTGGACCTTACTCTTGCATTCTAACCCCCACACCACTCTGGCTGTTAGAAATTCACAAACAACACTGGTTTTATTTATTTGAAGTCTTTTTCCTACAGCTCCTCTGTGCGACTTACAGAACAGAATGGAAAAGCGCCGAATCAGAAGGCTTCCTTTTCCTTTCTCGGCTGGCCTTTCCCTTTCTCGAAAGAGGTTCTGTGAGAAAAATGGCAGCGATTCCTGGCACTTCGTGGGAACATCTTGGCCTCGGGATCAAACGCTGCATGGTCGTGTTGGCAAGGTCCTGTTGGTATTTGAGACTCTCGGTCTACATGCACAGAGCTGGCAGATCTGCAGGATCTAGATGACAGACCGGTGGAGTCATGTGACTGAGACAGAGGCAGTAGAATTTGTACAGAATGGTTCAGACTTGTTCTGTCAGTGTGACAGTGATGGATGGGATCTACGTGACTCACCACTAACCTGATTGGTTACCGACTTGTATAAATGTAATTGATGTACAGAAGTATTTCTCTCTTCTTGTTGTATGGTTGTCTGGCGAAGCACTTTGTCTCTTTAATTAATAATTGCACCGTAAAATAAACTGTATAATACACTACCGTTGGTGTGGTGCAGTTTAATGTGCAGAGGGGTCTGGAGGACTTGGGTCTCTTAACGTTGGCACAGTGTGGTATAGCATATAACAAACATCACGACAGGCCTTCCCTTTGTCCCCCCCGTCCCCCCCCCCCCCCCGCATCAGGCAAAATAGCCGGCTTTTCCTTTTCCAGTGCTGTTTCTGAAGAATGCTGGGTAAGGCTCCTAGAAGAGAGGACTGGTTTTAAAGAGGAAATGCTCACCTCTGAGCAAGAGAGCTGCTACTACAAGGGTTGGGAGATTTGGTGGAGATTTGGAGGCAGAGCCTGGGGGGGGGGGGGAAGAAGAGGAGGAGGAGGAGGAAGAGGAGTAGTAGTTTCCCATCCTGGATCTGGCAAAAAAACCCAACAACCCATCCCCACCCGATGGTGGCCACAGGGGACCTGGCCCACCCTGCCCGCCATTCTTGGGAACGGCTTATTTTGGACTGAGAGACATTTCCACTTGTGGCAGCTACAAGCATGGATGGCTTCAAGAGGGAATGGATAAACATCTGGAGCAGAGGTCCACCAGTGGCTATTAGCCACAAGGTACAGATAGGAGCTCTCGGTCTGGGGCAAGTGATGCTCTGTATTCTTGGTGCTTGGAGGGGGGCAACAGTAGGAGGGCTTCTAGTGTCCTCCTGCCCCCACTGCTGGACCTCCTGAAGGCACCTGGTGTTTTTGGCCACTGTGTGACACAAGAATGTTGAACTGGATGGGCCACTGGCCTGATCCAGCACTGGCTTCTCTTATGTTTCTTGCCGCATTTTCTCCCCCTGTATCTGCTCTGATTTTTAGCATGCAAAACCCGGCTCCATTAACTCGAAGATAAGCCTAGGGGGAAATTTTGTTCCAGGCAAAGTCTTATGCGTCCGGAGGGAAATTTGATGAGGAATATTGATGAAATTTCACCAAAGGGCTACAAGTTAACAAGCTGTTTTCCTGCACCCTTGGTATCACAGAGCAAGGGCAATGCTAACGGGCGTGTCAGACGCCCGTCAGCTCTCCCACTTCGAGGAAACAGCCTTTTGGAAAGCAGGTGTCCCTAGGGTTGCCAACCTCCCGGCGGTGACTGGGTATCTCCTGCTATTACTACTGATCTCCAGTCTACAATGTTCAGTCCGCCTGGGAAAAAATGGCCCTTTTGGTGAGGTGGACTCTACGGCATTATACCCTCCTGAGGTCCTTCCCCAAACCCCGCCCTCTGCAGGCCCCACTCCCAAATCTCCAGGAATTTCCCAACCAGGAGCTGGCAACCCCAGATCTCCCCTTCCTCCATGCTCTGAAATCCTCTCTTCCAATTGAGCTTCTGTTGTGGTCGGTTTTGGGCTGCCACTGGAAGAAAGCGGTCAATAATTACAGCGAGCTTTCCCAGAATGGCTGCTGCTCAGTGGTTGAGCCTCCGCTTGGCATGCAGAAGATCCCAGGTTCAATCCCCGGCATGTCCAGTTAAAAGATCTGCCAGGAGGTGATACAAAAGACCTCTGTCTGAGACCCTGGAGAGCCGCCGCCAGTCTGACTAGGACTCTGATGGACCAAAAGGTCTGATTCGGTAAAAAGCAGTTTCGTGTGTTTAAAAGCTGAATTTCCTAGATCCTAAGTCCACATTCTCTCCCGGGCTAATTAAAAGAGGCCCAGAGGGTGCAGCTAAGATATGGACGGCTGGAACAAAAACCTACCCTGCAGCCTCAAAATACCCGTCTTTACCGAGCACTTTTATTTTATTTCATTTTATTCTATTTACTTAGAATATTTCCATGCCACCTCCTAAGAGCTTTGCTCGAGTCGGCTTATGATTTTAAAAGCACAATATTAAAATGCAAGCCATTAAAACAAAAGTCCTGGGACATAAACAGTATGATCCATAAAAGAGAAACAGACTATTAAAAAGCTGATGAGATCAAACCTGAATAAAAGGCCTGGGTAAAAGTACTGTGAAGAAATGCAATTTTGGGTGGAGGCTGAACTGAGCGAAACCTTCACTTTGCATTTTGAAAAGTTTTTTTTCTCCCTGTGCAGGGAACAGGCAGGAGAAGGGAAATCAGTTTAATGGTTTTCCAGCCTCGCCTCAGCCATCTTTTTAAAACTGATAATAGGTTTTGCTTGAGAGACAATGGAATGGGCCAGTACCCCTCCAAGCAGGGAACAGAGGTTTGGAGGTATTAAGAACCAGAAGGACTTCAGGAAGAAACTCCTGGAGACTTCACAAAATGCTTCTTTGACCCAGCCTGACCTGGTCAGTGAAGGGCCGCATTATGACTTATCATGGGCTCTAGGGACTTTTGCCTTGGTGGGCCCTTCCCACCATAATAATATAAATATTAAAAATGTTTGGATATAACTTTAAATACTTCATCATTTTATTTCTTTCTGTTTTAGGCAAAATTTAATAGATTTTCATGGGCCCTAAAATTTTACCTTTTTTTGATGTGACAAAGTAAAACATTTTCTTTGACCCTAAAGGTTCGTTTTTTCCCCTTCTGATTTTTAAAGAAATTAAAACATTTTCATGGGCCCCATAAAGTATCATGGGCTGTAGGCACTGTGCCTACTATACCTAATGCAGGGGTGGCCAAACCGCAGCTCGGGAGCTGCATGCAGCTCTTTCACATGGGGTGTTGGATGGCAGCTCCCAGGTTAAGACTGTGGCTGTGGCCACACGGCAAACTTATTGCGATTTGTTCCTGCTATAGATTTGATCAGGAATATTTTTTTTCCCGGGTTGGGATGATCACACATCCCTCCCCGAACCACAAACATTGCACAACAAGGCTCTGGGCACCGTCTAGATAGCTGCGCCACCGTTTAGGTGGCACAGTATGAGAAGAAGAAGAGATTGGATTTATACCCCACCCTTCTCTACCCAAAGGAATCTCAGAGCAGCTCACAATGTCATCAGATCTCTGAAGCGAAGCAGGGCTGACCCTGGCAGAAGGAGAAGAAGAGATTGGATTTATACCCCACCCTTCACTACCCAAAGGAGTCTCAGAGCGGCTTACAAACTCCTTTCCCTTCCCCTCCTCACAACAGACACCCTGTGAGGTAGGTAGGGCGGAGAGAGCTCTGACAGAAACTGCTCTTTTTCAAGGACAGCTGTACCAGAACTATGGCTTGCCCAAGGTCATCCAGCAGCTGCAAGTGGAGGAGTGGGGAATCAAACCGGTTCTCCCAGATTAGAGTCCGCGCACTTAACCACTACACCAAACTGGAGGGGTTTTTTATTGCGCATGCGCATATGCACATGGCCGAATCACCACTTGGACTTATCATACTCCCTTGTTTATACAGGTCCCCCCCCCCCCCCCAACAGCAAACAAAATGAACTGGCGACGTTCTACCAAGTGCTCGAGTGTATATGTGTGGTTGAACATTTAAACATTGAATTTATTCAGTGCAGGATTGCTCATGCGCACAGAACCATAAGCTGGTTCGTGAAGGACAGTCAGACGACCTAATCACAATCATCGTGAGAGATGGCTGTCCAGAGTGGCAAAATTGCGGATTCAAAGTGCAAATATCTGGAAAGTACTTGATTTTCCCAGTGTCAAAAACTCGCTAGGGAACCAGGAGGACTGCGCAAGTGAGCCCGCTTCGGTGCGGGAGGCGGATGCGACCGTCTGATCAGTAGTTTTAAATGTGAGAGGGAACAGCGGTGAAACCCGATCAAGATGACCGTGAGACCACAACCACGGAAAGGCATCCCATTCAGGGAGATAACACGAAAGAGGAGGAGGAGGAAGAGGAGGTGATTGGGTTTATACGCCACCCTTCATTGCCCAAAGGAGTCTCAGAGCAGTTTACAATCTCTTTTCCCTTCCCCTCCCCACAACAGACACCCTGTGAGGTGGGGGGGGGGGGTTGAGAGAGCTCTTTTGAGAACTGCTCTTGAGAGAACAGCTCTGAAAGAATTTATGACTGGCCCAAGGTCATCCAGCAGCTGTATGTGGAGGAATGGGGACTCAAACCCTGTTCTCCCAGATTAGAGTCTATGCTCCTAACCACTACACCAAACTGGCAACTCAAGAGTGATGTAGCGCCCCCGCCCCCCATATTCAGGCAAGCTGTGTCACTCACTCCAACACCGAGAGCTGACGAGATCAGGCCAGCCTGGCCATTTGGATCAGGGTGTTCCGTACATAGCTGCTCCTTTTAAGGAGCTGTTTGTAATCTCCTCAGAAAAACTATTTATTTTGTGCCCTTTCTTCAAGGAAATCGAGACAGAGACTGGCTCGCTCAAAACAACCCAGGTAAGCGGGGATTTCAACATGGCTCTACTCACCACACCAGACTGCCAAGAAGATTTCAGGACTTCAAGAAAACTGAGCTTAAATTCAATTTGCTCTCTTATCCCATCACTGCTGATATTGATACAGTACCTGAGGAGTTGCAGCTTGAACTTATTGACATGCAGTCAGATCACACGGTGAAAGAAATGCTTAATGCTGTGACATTAGTTGACTTTTACAAATCTTTGTCTGCTGAAAAAATTTCCTTGTCTGAAGAAATTCGCTGGGAAAATGTTCTCTACATTTGGGTCTACATATATTTGTGAGCAAAGTTTTTCTTGCATGAAGATCAACAAGAGTAAATATAGATGCTCTTTGACAGACATTAACTTGCAGGCTGTGATGAGAATCTCAACAAGCAATCTCACTCCTGATTTCAAAGAAATTGTAGAAAAGTGTGATAGGGTGCATTTGTCTCATTAAACTGATTCTAAAATTAAATGTGCTTGCAGCTATAGATGATATGAAATTAGCACAATAAATAAATGGAATAAAACTACCACAATTTTATTTAATTTATATTTATTAATTTTTATGATACAATTTATACTTTTTCTGAAATGCAAAGTTAACTAATGAATGCAATCATTTTAAAAGGTGCTGCCCTCCGCTAACTTCCGCTCCCACAAAGTGGCCCCCGAGCCAAAACAATTGCCCACCCCTGATTTAGGGCTTCCTAAGCCCACTGGCTCCTTTGTCTTCATTTTGAAAGCAAATAATTTCTCCCTGTTCACACTCTCTCCACATCAGAAGCTATTATCCGACCCCTTCCCCAAACTCAGTTTTGCTTTCTCCTATTTGTTGTTTAATTCTTGAGGGCCACAGTGGCTCAGAGGTTAAGACACTGAGCTGCAGACCAGAGGGTCAGTAGTTCGGCAGTTCGAAACCCGAGTGCCACGTGATGGAGTGAGCTCCTGTCTCTGGCCCCAGCTCCTGCCAACCGAGCAGTCCAAAAGCAAGAAACTGCAAGTAGATAAATAGGTACCACTTTGGTGGGAAGGTAACAGCGTTCCGTGTGCCTCGGTATTTAGTCATGCCGGCCACATGACCACAGAGAAGTCTTTGGACAGCACTGGCTCTTCGGCTTGGAAACGGAGATGAGCACTGCCCCGTAGAGTCGGGTTCGACTGGCTTTCGAGCAAGGGAAACTTAAGTTAAAAGGTCCAACCCTTTTTATTTCTATTTTAGATTTCATGCGTTTACCTGTCTCCTCTCCAGAAATCTGATCAAGCCAGTGCACAGGAAAAGTATGACAATTAAAATGCCAACATTGGAGTAATCAATAAAAGCAAGATGGTAAAAAATCCCAGGGAAAACCAACATCCCCAGCAACGAAAGGAGAAGAAGAGAAGAGATTGGATTTATACCCCACCCTTCACTACCCAAAGGAGTCTCAGAGCAGTTTACAATCTCCTTTCCCTTCCCCATCCCACAACAGACACCCTGTGAGCAATGCTCCCTCTAAACTGTGGAGTCTTGTGAGCAAAAAGTCTACTTTGTGAGCTGCTGGCCTTAATGTTGTGAACAAGCGATTTGGCTGCTGCATAAATCAGTTTGCTCTGCAGCCATCCTTCCTGAGCTAAGACAAAAATCTGTGAGCTGGAGGCTAAAAAATTCTGAGCTAGCTCACACCAACTCAGCTTAGAGGGAACACTACCTGTGAGGCAGGTGGGGCTGAGAGAGCTCTTTTGTTAACTGCTCTTTCCAGAACAGCTCTGAGAGAACTTGTGACTGACCCGAGGTCACACCAGCAGCTGCATGTGGAGGAGCGGGGACTCGAACCCGGTTCTCCCAGATTAGAGATCGTGCCCCTAACTACTACACCAGATTCAGAAGTCATTAACCAAAAGAATGCTGTTGTGGTATAAAGCGATCCAGAAAGCATTGAGAACATGGATGTGGTGTCGCGGTTCACATGTCGGACTAGGATCTGGAAGTCTCTGGTTCGAATCCCCACTGCCATGGCATTTGCTGGGTGATCTTGAGCCAGTCACACTCTCAGCCTCAGCTTACCTCACAGGGCTGTGGTGAGAATAAAAAGAGAATAATGTAACCTGTTTTGGGTCCCCATTAGGGAGAATGGCAGGGTATAAATGAAAGAAGTAAATAAATAATAATAATTAATAATTTTCATACGGCAGTGTGTGTAGTATAGCCAGGCAATCCTAAGATTGTCTGGCAGCCAGAGGTTCTGTCTCTTTTAGCATTATGCACCACTAGGTGGCAAGCTAGACTTGTTATTGAGGCAAGCGACATTTCAGTGGTGGTTTCCCCGTTGCCTGCCTCTGTGTCATGTCCCTGGTATTCCTTGGAGGTTGCCCTTCAAAGTCCTAGCCAGAGCCAACCCAGCTTAGCTTCCGAGATCCGATCAGATCAGGCTAGCCTGGGCTAGCCAGGTCAGAGCAGTAAACAAATAATAAATACAATGCTAAATAGCATTTATTTCCCTTGGTTTTGCCATTTGCAATGAGACCGGGGCAGAAAGGGTGCCATTTACTGATTTCTACCCCTCCTTCCTCCCCAGGGGAGACCCAAAGCAACTGGCAACATCACTCTTCCCTCCATTTTATCCTCACCACAACAGCCCTGCAAGTTACATTAGGCTGAGAGGATGTGGAGCCAGCCTTCCTGAGCAAAGACAAAAATGTGTGAGCCGGAGGCTAAAAAACTGTGAGCTAGCTCACACTAACTTAGCTTAGAGGGAACACTGGTCTGGAGCCCACCTTCCTGAGCAAAGACAAAAATGTGTGGGCCAGAGGCTAAAAAACTGTGAGCTAGCTCACACTCACTCAGCTTACAGGGAACACTGGTCTGGAGCCATCCTTCCTGGGCAAAGACAAAAATGTGTGAGCCGGAGGCTAAAAAACTGTGAGCTAGCTCACGCTAACTCAGCTTACAGGGAACACTGGATGTGACGGGCCCAAATGTCAGCTCCTTGGGCGGCTTCAGAGTAGACCTTTGCAGTGAACTTTCTGCTGTGAACTCACAGTGTCTTTCTTCCAGCAAAAAAATCCCCCCCACCACGACTGAGACTTTTATGTCTGTTGAGGAGGGAGAAAAGCCAAGAAGTTTGTTTGAAATCACCCGGCCTCAACCTTCCCCGAGGAAAGGTTGAAGGAGCTGGATATTTTTAGCCTGGAGAGGCTGAGAGGGGATAGCATAACCATCGTCAAGGACTTGAAGGGCTGTCATTTAGAGGATGGTGAGGAGACGTTTTCTGTGTTGCCCCAGAAGGTCGGACCAGAACCAATGGGTTGAAATTAAATCAGAAGAGTTTTCGGCTAAACATTAGGAAGAACTTCCTGACGGTTCAAGCGGTTCTTCAGTGGAACAGGCTTCCTCGCGAGTTGGTGGCCTCTCCTTCTTGGGACGTTTTTAAGCAGAGGCTAGATGGCCATCTGACAGCCATGCTGACTCTGTAAACTTAGGCAGATCACAAGAAGGGAGGGCAGGAATGCTTGCTTCAATGCTTCATTCTTGTGGCCCTTTCTTACACGCCCAGGGAAATGCTGATCGCCAGTTTGGGGTCAGGAAGCAGTTTTTCTCCAGGTCAGTTTGGATGGGGATCCTGGAGGGGTTTTTGCCACGTTCTGGGAGTGGAATGAGGGTCACTGGGGGTGTGGAGGGGGAGGGATTTGTGAATTTCCTGCATTGTGCAGGGGGTTGGACTAGATTACCCTGGAGGTCCCTTCCAACTCTATGATTCTATATCCGTGGCTGCTACACAGAGGCAGGCCAACCACCTCTGTCTGTTTTTTGCCCTGAGCTTGATGGCCCAGCCTAGCCCAATCTCATCATTTCTCAAAAGCTAAGCAGGGTCTGCCCTGGTTAGTACTTGGATGGGAGACCAACAATGAAAGTCCAGGGCTGCTACGCAGAGGCAGGAAACAGCAAATCACCTCTGAATGTCTCTTGCCTTGAAAACTCCATGTGGGGTTGCTATAAGTTGGCGGTGATTTGCCGGCACTTTCCATTACCACCACCAGTGTTGCCAACTCTGGGTTGGGAAATTCCTGGAGACTGGGGGGGTGGAGACTGGGAACTGTAGGGTTTGGGGACAGGAGAGTCCAGATGAGAGTCCAGCCAGTCTTAACCACTACCATAGGCGTAGACTACGGGGGGGCTCGAGGGCTCGAGCCTCCCCCGAAATTTCCGGGGGGGGACTGAAGAGCGCTAAAGAGCCCCCCGCCTGGAATTTACAAAACTCTACGCCCCTGACCATTACACCAAACAGGCTAGAAGAAGAAGAGAATAAGAGATTGGATTTATGTCCCACCCTTCACTACCCAAAGGAGTCTCAGAGCAGTTTACAAACTCCTGTCCCTTCCCCTCCCCCCACAACGGACACCCTGTGAGGCAGGTGAGGCTGAGAGAGCTCTGACAGAAGCTGCTCTTTTTCAAGGACAGCTGTGCCAGAACTATGGCTTGCCCAAGGTCATCCAGCAGTTGCAAGTGGAGGAGTGGGGAATCAAACCCGATTCTCCCAGATTAGAGTCACGCTCTTAACTACTATACCAAACTAACCACTACACCAAATTATAGCTGATCTCCAAGATCGGTTTCCCTGGGGAAAATGGCTGCTTTGGAGAGGGGGTTTTATGGTATTTTATTTATTTGTTTGTTAGTTAAATTTATACCCTTCCCAAGATGGGCTCAGGGCACGGACAACAAAGGGCACGGACATTTAAGACCAGGTAATACAATTAATTCTTAAAACAGCTAAAACCAGAAGAAGAGGAGAAGGAGGAGATTGGATTTATACCCCACCCTTCACAATCCAAAGGAGTCTCAGAGCGGCTTACAATCTCCTTTCCCTCCCCCTCCCCACAACAGATACCCTGTGAGGCAGGTGGGGCTGAGAGAGCTCTGACAGAAACTGCTCTTTTTAGAGGACAGCTGTGCCAGAAGTATGGCTTGCCCAAGGTCATCCAGCAGCTGCAAGTGGAGGAGTGGGGAATCAAACCCGGTTCTCCCAGACTGGAGTCCGCGCACTTAACCACTACACCAAACTGGCTCTAGAGAGAGAGAGAGGTCAGAGTACTGACCCAGAATTCAAACCTGGGCTTCACTTAACAGGGTTGCCCTGAGGATAGCATGAGGGAGAGGGCACATGGATACCTCCCGGAGCTCTTTGGAAGATGGCGGGAAGCAGGGCACGCACGCACTCTAGACAGGGCCTGAGAGCCTCGAGCAGATGGGATTCAGTCGCCAGTTTGTTTGGGCTGCGCGCCTGTTAATGAGACACATGCTTCCGTGTTGGGCAATCTGTGCCCACACAGCCTTCGCCGCCGTTCCCTCGCACATCTCTTCCAAGCGCTGACTAATGCGCCGCACATTGCAGGGAGCGCTTCCAGCGCCTTGAAACAGTGCCGGCGCGAGGTGTGCGAAGCAGGGTTGCCGAAGCAGAAGCACTCCGGGGGAAACATGCAAATTGGAACGTAAAAAGCCATTCTCCAGCGAGAGGCCCATCGACCGAGTTTGATTTGATGCTATCGGAAGCGCAGGTTCGCACCTGCAGATTTGCAGGCGGCTCCCGGCGTGGGCCGACGCGGCGGTGGCGGAGAAGCTTTCGAAGGCTTGGCTGCTCCTTTGGGGAAAAAATTATTATTATTTAAATCAGAAACTTGTCTGAACGGCTCCCGAACGAACAGCGGGAGGCAAGGCTTCTTTCCCGATCGATGCACAGAAATGCAAGAATTCTCCAAAGAAAGGGTTATCCTGCTTAGCGAAGTCAACTCACTCATCAGGCAAATACACTTCTGGAAACGTTAACTGATCCCATTGAGCACCGGAAAGGGAAGGGCCTCGAGATACAAGCCCCAACATCTGGGTACCGTCCATGAACACGTAAAGCTGCCTTCTACTGAATCGGTCCATCAAGGTCAGCATTGCCTACCCAGACTGGCAGCGGCTCTCCAGGGTCTCAGGCAGAGGTCTTTCCCATCACCTCCTACCTAGTCCTTTTAACTGGAGATGCCGGGGATTGAACCTGGGACATTCTGCATGCCAAGCAGAGGCTCTGCCAGGCCCATAGCTACAGTGGGGCTTTTGGGGTCTCTGCCCCCTTTCTTAAAGGCACAGCCGCACAAACATCTCTCCTGCAAATGCTTTTTTCAATCATTTAAAAACATTTTTAAGGGTGTGTGCTCCTTTAAGCAGAGTGGGGTGCTGGAGTTGACTAATTCCCGCACTCAGCAAGGGGGTTGGAGTAGGTGACCTCTAGGATCCCTTCTAACTCGGTGTCAAGGAACTGGTCTCCTTGAAGAGAGTTTTTCTGCTTAAGTGTTAGCTTTCTGGACTACAGAACTCCTCACCCCCACCCGCCGGCTTGCTCTCAGAATTGTTGCTTAGGCTGGCAGAAGTGATTGACTTGCGGCAGCTGAGAACTGTCGTCTAAGCTGGTTGACAGCTTGCAATTTAGAGATCTAGCCTGGTCACAGCTTTCTGTTGGCTAAATGGGTTTTCTTTCTGCACTGAGCACATCGACCCAACCTGGGGGGGAAAATTGCCCCACAAGCCACAAAATCCTGGCTCTGCCGCTGAGCCACAGCGCCTCTCCATCTGGGAGGCGAGTGGTCAGAACTGAGCAACAAAGAACAGAAGATTGCAGAAGACAAGATCAGATCATGGACCATCGAGGCCAGCTTCACGCCTTTCACAGCGGCCAAGCAGGTGCCTCTGAGAATCCCACCGGCCGCAGCCTCCCCTGCTTCCTTTGCCTCTGAGCGACTGGTATTCAAGTATGCTGCCCCTGCACATGGAGGCTCAATTCAGCCATTATGAGTGATGGCCACGGATGGACCACTCCTTCGTGGATTTGTCTAGTCCCATTTCAAAGGCATCTCAGTCCCTGGCCGTCAATGTAGCTTGGGGTTGTGAATTCTAAAACGCAGAATATACAGCTTTTTTTTTTTTAAGGTGGCTGGTGGTTAGACCCTTTTCCAGAGTAGTCCCCCCCCCCAAAAAAACCCCAGCCTTTATGTTTCCTCTAGAAACAGGAAATGCCAACTTCTAAGAACCCTCAAAAGTGTCCAGAGACCCAAACGTGGTTCTGCGACTGAAAAATTTGCCCCCTTGATATTAGGTTACTCACAATAATATTCTGTTACTGTACCTTGTGCCATCTACTGTTTTAAGGTATTATTGTTTCTATTGTTGATGGGTTTTATGCTGCAAGCTGCCCAGTTTGGTGCAGTGGTTAAGTGCGCAGACTCTAATCTGGGAGAACCGGGTTTGATTCCCCACTCCTCCACATGCAGCTACTGGATTGATCTTGGGTCAGTCACAAGTTATTTCGGAGCTGTCCTCTCATGAGCAGTTGTCTCAGAGCTCTCTCAGCCCCACCTACCTCACAGGGTGCCTGTTGTGG
Organism: Lepidodactylus listeri; assembly: GCA_029233225.1. NCBI lineage: Eukaryota > Metazoa > Chordata > Lepidosauria > Squamata > Gekkonidae > Lepidodactylus > Lepidodactylus listeri. The sequence goes on along the minus strand of JARCFY010000002.1, from coordinate 10,048,923 downwards.
GGAGGGGAAGGGAAAGGAGTTTGGAAGCTGCTCTGAGACTCCTTCAGGTAGAGAAGGGTGGGGTATAAATCCAATCTCTTCCTCCTCCTCCTCCTCCTCTTGGGATAAGGTGGTGTAACAATAATAAAAATAATATAAGAAGAAGAAGAAAAAGAATGATGTCACCCGCTGCCTGGAGACCTTCTGCTATTACAAGTGATTGCCAGTCAACCAAGATCTCCGGGTATTTCCCAAGCTAGAGCTGGCTACCCTACTTGATGTCCAGCAGCCTGAAGATACAGTAGGGATGAAAAGATGAGCTAACCTGGAAGAGCTGACACAAGATTGGCTTTATCACAAAGTTGATCCAGGCTGTACTTAGGGTGGCTAAGGGGCTCCCTCTCCCCAAACCCCTCGCCGGCCTCCATCCCTAAAATCTCCAGGTATTTCCCAACACAGAGTTGGCAAGCTTAACTTGCAGGCCAAAGCCTTAAAGTGACCTCTAGGGTTGCCAGCTCTCTGGGCTGGGAAATACCTGGAGATTTGGGAGGCGGGGCCTAGACAGGGGAGGGACCTTAGCAGAGTACAATGTTCTTCTAAGGCAGTGGTTCTCAACCTTCCTAATGCCGCGACCCTTTAATGCAGTTCCTCATGTTGTGGTGACCCCCAACCATAAAATTATTTGTGGCGTTGTCCAAACGGTTTTGACAAAACCAATAAAAACATTATTTTCTGTCCTATCTATACAAAATCTTGCCTGAACACAGGGGTCATTTTGTAGAAAAAGAGGTGCAGGAGCTCATTAGTATACCTCATTTGCATAACTCATTTGCATATGCCACACCCCCTAACATACCGGAAGTGTGTCAGAAGGCAACACCCACCCCTCTGGCTCCCCTCCACAGGTGAGTGAAACTGACCTGCTCTTCCTCCAGTCCCTTCCCCATCCAATACTTTGTGCAAAAAAAATAAGCGTAAAGGACACACCCTCATTCTCTTCCTGCTCCCTTGAAACCACCAGGTTTCAAGTAGACTTGAGATACCCAGGACATGGGCACCACCCATCCCTTTCCCTTCCCCTCCCCACAACAAGACACCCTGTGAGGTAGGTGGGGCTGAGAGAGGTCTTTCGAGAACTGCTCATGAGAGAACAGCTCTGAGAGAACTTGTGACTGGCCCAAGGTCACACCAGCAGCTGCATGTGGAGGAGTGGGGAATCAAACCCGGTTCTCCCAGATTAGGGTACAACTCCTGACCTACACCAAACTGATGGGGTGGAAGCTGCTGAAGGGTTGGTGAAATTTCTCCAGTACTTATGTGCCATGTGCCCAGATAAAAAATGGTATACTTAGAAAATTTATATGCCACCTTGAGAAAGTCTCTGGAAAAGCAGCACACAGTCATAAAAGGAACAATGATACAATTATCAATATTAAAACAAAACATTAAAAACAATAAAGACCCTAGCAGGGCTTTCCCCGGGGAGCTGCGCCTTTGCACTGTTCGGGGAAGCTGAGGAGGGGGCGGGGCTTGGTCATGTGCCCGCCCCCTGGGCTCCTCACTCCGGGAGCTGCGCTCCTGTGTGCTCCTGCTCCAACGGACCCCTGCCTGAACCAATATCTTATGTCCAACCATTATTCCCACACTGGATTGGAATCAATTCCTAGAGGTTAGGTTCCCATGGCAATCAGCTTGCATTCCTGCAGAACTAGTACGCTGAATATGATTTTTAGGGTTGCCAACCTACAGGTGGGGTCTGGAGATCTCCTGGAATTACAACTGAGCTCCAAACTACAGAGATCAGGTCAATGGCTGCTTTGGAAAGTGGAATCCATGGCATTATGCCTTGATTATGTCCCTCCTTCCCCCAAACCCCACCCTCTTTGGGCTCCACTCCCAAATCTCCAGGGATTTCCTCAACCTGGAGTTGGCAACCCTACTTCACTGGCAGAAGAACCCTAGGCTTGTGGATGCACTGGACTCTTTCTCTGCAGATGTCCCCTAAAGTCCCCCAAGCAACAGAAGTGCTCTGCCAAACAACAATGAAGAGAGAGAGAAAGGCAGGAAGGGAGGTAGGTAGGTGGGGGGGAAGAGAGAGAGAGAAAAAGGAAGGAAGGAAGGAAGGTGGGGGGAGAGCCTGTTGCAGCCTTTCCTGGGCTCAGGGCTTTGGTGTGGAGCCCAAGAAAGGCAGTGGGGGGGAGAGGCTGTTGCAGCCCAGGAAAGGCGGCTGGGGTGGGGAGAGCCTTCTTTCCTGGGCTCGGCGCAGAGCCCAGGAAAGACGGTAGTGGGGGTGAGGGGGCGGCTGGAGCCTCCTTTCCTGGGCTCCCCGCTGAAGCGTGAAAGACGGCGGCGGGGGCAGGGGGAAGCGGCCATTGCCTTACCTGCTGACTTCTTCCTCCTCCTATTGGCCAGCTGCAGGAAATAGGGGGCGGGGCTCCGGCCCCAACCAACCCTGCTCTTTGCCCTTAAAGGGAAAGCTCCCTTTGAGGGCAAAGAGCCGGGAGGCCAGACCTCGCATGCTCGATTGAGCGTGGTGCCCTTTCCTCCCGGTGGGGAGGGGCGGGGTGGGCTCGGATGCCAGCCGGCAACCCCTGTGAAATGGTCATTCGACCCCAAAAGGGGTCGCGCCCTACAGGTTGAGAACCGCTGTTCTAAGGGATTAGGTAGATTGATGGAGGACAGGTCTATCAGTGGCTACTAGCTGTGGTGACTGAGGGGAACCTCCACATTCAGTGGCACTAATCCTTGGAATCCCAGAGCCAGAAGGCAACATCAGGAGAAGATATGTGCTTCTATGCTCTGTTATTGGCTGCCCAGAGGGACCGGTTGGCCACTGTGTGACACAGGATGCTGGACTAGATGCACTATTGGTTTGATCCCGCAGGGCTCTTCTGATGTTCTTATGAAGGCCTCAGCTCTATGACCTGTTGTGGGCCCTGCAGAGGAACTGGTTGGCCATTGAGTGAGACCTGATATGGGACTAGATGGACCACTGCTCTGATCCAGCAGGACTCTATTTAAGTTCTTATGAAGGCCTCAGCCTCTCTGCCCTGTTGTGGGCCATCCAGAGGAACTGGTTGGCTACTGTGTGAGACAGGATGCTGGACTTGATGTACCACTGGTCTGATCCAGCAGGGCTCTTCTGAGGTTATTAAGAAGGCCTCAGCCTCTATGCCTTGTTGTTGGACCTGCAGAAGAACTGGTTGGCTACTGTGGGAAACAGGCTGCTGCACTAGGTGGACCACTGGCTTGATCCAGCAGGACTCTGCTAATGTTCCGATGAAGGCTTCAGCCTCTATGTCCTGTTGTGGGCTGTGCAGAGGAACTGGTTGGCCATTGTGTGAGACAGGAGGATACAGGACTAGATGGACCACTGGTCTGATCCAGCAGGGCTCTTGTGATGTTCTTCTCAGGGGAAGGCTGCAGCCTGTACATCCTGTTGTTAGCCATCCAGAGGAACTGGTTGGCCCCTGTGCTGGACTAAATGGACTACTGGTCTGATCCAGCAAGGCTCTTCTGATGTTCTAACACCAGAGAGTCTGCCCTCCAAAGCAACCATTTTCTCCAGGTGAATTGATCCTGGTTGTCCAGAGATCAGTTGTAATAATGGGGGATCTCCATGTGCCAAGCGGAGGTTGGCAACCCTAGTGACCTTCATTCTGCTGTGCTTAAGAGCCCTTGGTAGGGTTGCCAGCCTCCAGGTGGGTCCTGGAGGTCTCCTAGAATTACAGCCGATTTGCCAAAGTACAGATGACAATTCCGCTGGAGAAAATGGCTGCCTTGGAGAGTGGATTCTATGGCACGGTAACCCACTGAGGTCCCACGCCTCTTCAGACTCCACCTTCCCCAGGCTCCACCCCCCAAATCTCCAGGAATTTCCCAGCCCAAAGTTGGGAACCTAAGGCTGCAATCACACGTGCCTGTAGATCCAACATAGGTGTGAATGCCTGACGGATCTAAAGGAAGTGTTCAGACAGCAACATCTGAGAAGTGTTCCGCAGTTGGCAACCTGTGCTGCTCCACCCACAGAAGCAGAGTTAAAAGACACTGGGGAAAGTCCGGTCGTAAACAGGTTCCCACAGGCCATGGATGGACTTTCCCCGGTCTGATAACTCAAACATGCTCTCAAGCCTTCACGATGGTCTGATCAGGCCAGCCCGGCTCCATACTATTCCCCCTCCCCTCTTCGCAGTATGCACATCATTGCATACTCCATAGGGGGCCCTCAGTGCAGAGGTTCAATTCCGCGTTTATGCCGATGGGAAACAAATGGCCAAAAAAACCCCTAACTCACCCACAGTTGCGTCTGATCACACAGTGACGGGCTGCTCCCACAGCTACAAAGGGAGGTATGATCTCACAACTATGTGACAAATTCCTCCAGAGGGAATAATAGCCTTGCTTCCCCTCCGCTTCAACCAGTGTGTGTGACCACAGCTTGAGTTATGCTTATGGCCTGACCTCCCCGTGTAAGGCCCACGACCTCTTTAAAAGAACCGAGCCCTGACAACACTAGAGACATCATTCCCAGGGCCTATTTTAAAAGTTTCCGTTCAGTTTTCTCCCCTCAGGAACCACGGAAATGTGCTCGCGTCAGCTAATCATTTCCTCGGATAATCACCATTTGTGGGACGGCTGGAAGGAAGCAGAGAGGGCAGCCATTTCCTGCCAGCTGCATTCTAAGAATAACCGCCTTGCCAACGATTGCCGGTCGGTCGGATTATGGAATCGTGTGTGTGTGTGTGTTTTTTTCTTAACGTCCTTCCTCGGGAATCCGTGCTGTTTCAGGGGAATGTGGGATTTTGTGGGGCTAAAAAGGCTTCCGAGTTCTCGCGGTGGCAGGGAAGAGTGTGGGAATATAAAAGAAGGAGAAGGACATTATCCCACTTTTCCTTCAAGGTGCTTGGAGATTGAACCTGGGAACTTCTGGATGGGAAACACTGAGCTGTGGCCATCTCCCTTTACACTGGGTGTCTCCATGCCACAGCAAGGAAGCATAGGCAACTATGATTTGAATGTGGGCCTAGGACCTGGGAGACTCACGTTCGATTCTCCACTTTGCTGTGAAGTCGCTGGGTGACCTTAAGAGAACAGAATCCTAAAATCCCAGAGTTGGAAGGGGCCCTACAGCCCATCTAGTCCACCCCCCTGCTCAGTGCAGGATCAGCCTAGAGCATCCCTGACAAGTGTTTGTCCAGCTGCTGCTTGAAGACTGCCAGGGAGGGGGAGCTCACCACCTCCCTGGGCAGCCGATTCCACTGTTGCACAAGTCTTGAATGTCAAAAGCCTTCCTTATATCCAGCTGGTACCTCCCCGCTCTTAATTTAAACCCATTCTTGCGAGTCCTCTCCTCTGCTGCCAACAGGAACAGCTCCCTGCCCTCCTCCAAGCGACAGCCCTCCAAATACTTCAAGAGAGCAGTCATTCCCCCCTCCACCTCCTCCTCTTCCTCCTGAGAGCCAGTTTGGTGTAGTGGTTAAGTGCGCGGACTCTAATCTGGGAGAACCGGGTTTGATTCCCCACTCCTCCACTTGCACCTGGCTGGATGACCTTGGGCAAGCCATAGCTCTGTACCAGCTGTTCCCTCAAGGACAGCTTGGGAAAGAGCTCTCTCAGCCCCACCTACCTCACAGGGTGTCTGTTGTGGGGAGGGGAAGGGAAAGGAGTTTGTAAACCGCTCTGAGACTCCCTTGGGGAGTGGAGGGCGGGATATAAATCCAATCTCTTCTTCTTCTCTTCTCTTCTCTAGACTGAACATTCCCAAGTCCCTCAGCCTTTTCTCACAGGTCTTGGTCTCCAGGCCCCGATCAGTGACAACCTCAGGTTTTCCCGCCCACTAGAAGAAGAAGAGAAGAGATTGGATTTATACCCCGCCCTCCACTCCCCAAGGGAGTCTCAGAGCGGCTTGCAAACTCCTTTCCCTTCCCCTCCCCACAACAGACACCCTGTAAGGTAGGTGGGGCTGAGAGAGCTCTTTCCCAAGCTGTCCTTGAGAGAACAGCTGGTACAGAGCTATGGCTTGCCCAAGGTCATCCAGCCAGGTGCAAGTGGAGGAGTGGGGAATCAAACCCGGTTCTCCCAGATTAGAGTCTGCTCACTTAACCATTACACCAAACTAGGCGAGGATACAGTCTGGCGGGGGGGGGCATGCGGGGCAGGGGGTGGCGCCAGAGCCACAGCGGGCGGGGAAAGGGGGCAAGCTGCAAATGCATGTGGGGGGGGGGGATCGCTCCAGGGGAGGGAGCCTGTGCCAGGCTGCAAAAGGAGCTCCAAATAGACCACGGGGGTGGCAGAGGGCGAGCGGCACTTCCCATCGACCCAGGCTGTTCCCCATGCCTGTGTGTGTCCCCCCCCCCCCCCCCGACTTCTCTTTCTGTCTGGGGGGCTGCAAAGAGGAGAGTCTCTTGCCGGGGACGGAGCAAGAAGCCGGCAAAGGAAACTTCCTGTGCGGGGCAAGGAGGGGACGAGGCCAGCCAGAAAATAACGGGCCGGCCCTGCCCCCAGTCATCCTTGTCGCTCTCCTCCGCACCAGCTCCGTTCTCTCCTCATCCTTTTGGAAGTGAGGCCTCCAGAACGGAACAGAAGACGCCATGTGTGACCTGAGCAATACAGCGTACAGCGTGACGATGACATCTTGGGATCTGGATGTCTTGAGAAGAAGAAGAAGAAGAAGAAGAGATTGTATTTATACCCCGCCCTTCACTACCCCAGGGAGTCTCAGAGCGGCTTACAAACTCCTTTCCCTTCCCCTCCCCACAACAGACACCCTGTGAGGTAGGTGGGGCGGAGAGAGCTCTGACAGAAACTGCCCTTTTTCAAGAACAGCTCTGAGAGAACTATGGCTTGCCCAAGGTCATCCAGCAGGTGCAAGTGGAGGCGTGGGGAATCAAACCCGGTTCTCCCAGGTTAGAGTCCGCGCCCTTAACCACTGCACCAAACTTGAGCCAGTCGCTTCCTCTTTGCCTAGCCTACCTCACAGGGTTGTTGTGGGATGGAGGTGGGGGAGAGTCCTGCACACCGTCCCTATCTCCGTGGAGGAACGGGCAGGATAACAAATGCTGGAGGACTAAAGCCGTGCAAAAGGGAGCTTGTTTCTTGCTGGTATCGTTGTACGGCAATCCCTGCCTACATCTTGCGATTCCGGCGAAGCGTGCGGCAGGCCCTCTGGAAACAGCAAGCGGCAGCGGGGTTTTTTGCCTCCTTCCGCGATCCGCTTGTTTCCATTATACATAATGCAACGATCCTCTCCGCGGAGATATTGTAATATTTATTTTAATGGCCTCGACGCCTTTATTCCCAAATTGTACCTCGAGATACGGATTTGTGTGCCACGAGAGCCCCCGGTGCGCCATGAAAAATTCAACAAACATCTTGGATGCATCCGTGTTTTATGACCAACGGGGGGGCGGTATTATGCACAGCACTGCTTTCCCCGTCTCTCGATGCCAACGTAAGGACAACGGCCTTATCCAGAAGGAAGGCGAAAGAATCCGAGAATCACAGAGTGGGAAGAGGCCCTACAGACCATCTAGTAGTCTAACCCCCTGCTCAATACAGGATCAGCCTAGAGCAGGTGTTGCGTACTGGGTTCGACGCATGGAGAAGTTGGACAACAGCATGATGATCAAGCTCATAGTTCATTGGTACACCACAACAACTCAAACCGGCCAAGGTGGCCAACTATATACAGCCCCTTGGGTCACACCCACAGTCCTATTGGAGGGTTTGATTCTCCCGCCAAAGTCCCCATTGGTGCACTCCTGGAGGTTCAGGATCCTTGGCCCCTATTGTTTCCAGGAGCCAAGCTCTGACTGCCTGTCGCTGGCGCCTGGTGGCGGTCAGTGGACATAACAGAAGAGGTGGCCAAACTGCGGCTTGGGAGCCACATGCGGCTCTTTCACACATATTGTGCGGCTCCCGGCAGGGCAGCTGGGGAAGCGAAGGGCAGGCATGCCTCCCTGATCAGTTTTCCCTTCCCAAGCCAGTGTTCCCCTCCCTGGGCAGGCTTGAGGTGGGGGGAGGATCAAAGAAAGAAAGCAACTTTAACTTTAAATGCGTTCTCAAGAGCCAGTTTGGTGTAGTGGTTAAGTGTGTGGACTCTAATCTGGGAGAACCGGGTTTGATTCCCCACTCCTCCACTTGCACCTGGCTGGATGACCTTGGGCAAGCCATAGCTCTGGACCAGCTGTTCTCTCAAGGGCAGTTCTGAAAAGAGCTCTCTCAGCCCCACCGACCTCACAGGGTGTCTGTTGTGGGGAGGGGGAGGGGGAGGGGTTTGTAAGCCGCTCTGAGACTCCAAGTGAAGGGCGGGGTATAAATCCAATCTCTTCTTTTCTTCTTCTTCTTGTTCTCAAAGGCCCCCACACACACCGACAAATATTATTGGACAAATAAATATCAGTACCAGTATCTATTTTTACTCCTTTTTTATTTTTGGCAGCCTCATTTAATGCTAATAAAAAGCAAATTTGCATATTTTCCAATAAAAACGTGTGTGTAATATTTGTTCATGTCATGCGGCTCTCAAACGTCTGACATTTATTCTATGTTTGGTTATTTATTCTATGTTTCTATTTATTCTATGTATGAGCCAGTTTGGCGTAGTGGTTAAGTGCGCGGACTCTAATCTGGGAGAACCGGGTTTGATTCCCCACTCCTCCACTTGCACCTGGCTGGATGACCTTGGGCAAGCCATAGCTCTGGCACAGCTGTTCTCCCAAGGACAATTCTGAAAAGAGCTCTCTCAGCCCCACCTACCTCACAGGGTGTCTGTTGTGGGGAGGGGAAGGGAAAAGGAGTTTGTAAGCCGCTCTGAGACTCCACGTGAGTGAAGGGCGGGATATGAATCCAATCTCTTCTCTTCTTCTTCTTCTATGTGGCTCTTACGTTAAGCAAGTTTGGCCACCCCTGGCCTAGAGCATCCTTGACAAGTGTATGTCCAGCGTAACAAGTCCGTGTGAAAACAAGACAAGGCATACAGAAAATGTAAACTGTGTGGCTCCATAGAATATTGGCTCTGAAGAAGTGAATCAAAACTCTCTCAGCCGACAGGAGACGTCAGCCTGGTGTCTAAAGCCTCCCTGCAGACCTGGAAGTTGCCAACCTCCAGAAACAGCCAAAAAGACCACAGTGTATACAAGGACTGGGTATAGGGCTGCGGGATCCCCCGCTATAGAGGTTTCCGATCCGCCGGCCAGCATTCGGCTGGCAGGGGAAACCCCACCCCCCAGGTCGTCCAGCCTAGACGACCTCCCTCACGTAATGACGTCACCCGGAAGTGACGCCAGCACGTTGGGGGCGTTGCCAGGGCGACGCTCCGGCAATCGCCCCCAAACTCTATGATACCATAGAGTTTTGGGGCGATTGCCAGAGCGTCGCCCTGGCAACGCCCCCAACGTGCTGACGTCACTTCCGGTGACGCCGCCCGGCCAGCGGAGCTTCCCCCCCGCCGGTAAGTTAAATACACGTGGCAACCCTAACTGGGTCCTGCCTAATTTAGGTCTTGCTTGGGAAGGTTTTTGGACGTGTATATTTGCTTTAACCATTAGTGCTTTAATAAGTTATATCGAGACATATGCCTTTTAAGTAAAACTTGGTGCTATTAGACCTTGAGCTGTTTTTTATTTCCATGGGGTATTTCTGTTTCGTCATTTATTTTATTTTACTTATTTTATTCGATTTATAGGCCGCTCTCCCCGCTTTTGCAGGCCCACATTGTATTCGGTGTCTCTGTGGTCCCGCTGTGTCCAGTTCTGCTTAAAGCCTGCCGGGGAGGGGGAGCTCACCACCTCCCCTAGGCAGCTGAACCCATGGGGATTCCCTGACGGGGGGGGGGGGTGAACACATGTGTCAGATCCTCAGCCATTCATTGTCTGTTGTCTGGGTCTCTATCAGTAATTTACGGCTAGCCTTGAGTTTCTTGCCTGTCATGTATACTATGGCCTGTCATGTATACTATGGAGTTCACAAAGAGGCATGTGGGGGGGGGGGGGTTAGTGCTTTGGCGCCTTTTTGGTGGGAACGTAACGGTTGGGGTTTTTCGCGCTTATTTTAATTGGCTCTTTACCTGTCTTCCCCTTTTTGTATATGGTATATTAATCCCTGGTGCTTGTAACTGGTTATCACTGACAAACATCGTGTACCTGAAGGATCTTTGAGAATAAAAGGACTTTTGCTTATAACAAAGGCCTGGCTTATTGGATCTTATCAGAAGCCTCCCAACATGCTCAGACCCTTTGGTCCATCAGGGTGAGTATTGTCTGCTCAGATACTGAGTCAGACCATTTGTTCACCAAAAGCGTTTGGCTTTCAGTTGAGGACGGCGACAGTTTCCCCATCGTCGCTGGCACCGATGCTCCCTCGGAGCTGTAGAGTCTTGTGAGCAAAGATTCTACTTTGTGAGCTGCTGGCCTTAAAGTTTGAGCGAGTGATTTGGCTACTGCATAAATTAGTTTGCTCTGGAGCCCTCCTTCCTGAGCTAAGACATGGGGGTCCAGGGGCTTGCCCTGCCATGGCTTGTCTCCTTTCTCCAAGGTCGGGGACAGAGGCTGGCGATAGGGGAAGAGATGTCCCAGAGGCGACTCTCCCCGATGTTATTCAACATCTACACGCACCCCCTCGCCCAGAGGCATAGGCTGGGGTGTCATCAATATGCTGATGACACCCAGCTATATCTGCTGTTGGGCGGTCGGTCCGACTCTACCCCAGATGACCTGGAGCGGGCGCTTCAGGACATGGCGGGCTGACTTAAACTGAGCCGACTGAAATTGAGACCGACGAAGACAGAGGTCCTGTGCCTATGTCGGAGCGGATCGGGGGTAGGGATCCCACCACCGACCTTCGATGGGGTGCCCCTGGTGCCAGTGTCGAGGCTCAGGAGTTTGGGAGTGCTCCTGGATGCCGCCTTAACAATGGAGGCCCAGGTAGCAGCCACTGCCAAGGCAGCCTTTTACCATCTAAAGCTGATCGGGCAGTTGGTTTCCTTCCTCGAACGCAATGATCTGGCGACAGTGATCCATGCTATGGTCACCTCGAGATTGGACTACTGCAACGCTCTCTACATGGGGCTGCCCTTGGCCTGGCTCCGGAAGCTGCAGCTAGTGCAGAATGCACATCCAGCCTGCACTGAAGGCATTCCACTGGCTGCCAATAGAATACTGGATTCGGTTCAAGGTGCTAGTTTGGACCTTTAAAGCCCTACATGGTCAGGGGCCTGCCTACCTGAAGGACCGCCTTTCCCCATATGTGCCCCAGAGAGCACTGAGGTCAGGGCCACAACATCGCCTGACTCTCCCTGGCCCAAGAGACGCCAGGCTGGCCATTACTAGAGCCAGGGCCTTTTCAGTGGTGGCTCCATGCTGGTGGCATGAGGTCCTGGAGGACAACAGGGCCCTGCGGGACCTTCTGTAGTTCCGCAGGGCCCGTGAAATGGAGCTCTTCCACCAGGCTTTCGTTTAGGAGCCGCCACTGACGAACGTGTGACTGATGACCACGTCACCAGAACATCCTATGACCCTCAGGACATACTCCGCAGGGCCCTGAGGGCCAGTTTGGTGTAGTGGTTAAATGCGCGGCCTCTAATCTGGGAGAACCGGGTTTGATTCCCCACTCCTCCGCTTGCACCTGGCTGGATGACCCTGGGCAAGCCATAGCTCTGTACCAGCTGTTCTCTCAAGGACAGTTGTCTCAGAGCTCTCTCAGCCCCACCTACCTCACAGAGTGTCTGTTGTGGGGAGGGGAAGGGAAAGGAGTTTCTAAGCTGCTCTGAGACTACAAGTGAGTGAAGGGCAGGATATAAATCCAATCTCCTCCTCTTCTTCTTCTTCTACTCTTGGATATCGCTTTCCATCCCTGATTGTTTACTGAACGCCGCCACCATCTGTATTTATACTATTCTGATCTGTATTTTATGTTGTATATGCACATTTTATTGTATTTATTGTCTTATCGCTTTTAATGTCTGTATGCTGCCTTGAGCCAGTTTGTCCGGCAAGGTGGGATATAAATAGAAATAATAAATAAATAATATATAATAAATGCATGAGCCGGAGGCTAAAAAACTGTGAACTAGCTCATACTGCCTCAGCTGAGAGGGAACACTGGTCTGGAGCCGTCCTTCCTGAGCTAAGTCAAAGATGTGTGGGCCGGAGGCTAAAAAACTGTGAGCTAGCTCACACTAACTCAGCTTAGAGGGAACACTAGCTGGCACCCTCTTTTCTTCCGTTCTGCCTGCTTCGGCCTCCTCCTTAACCTGCCCACGAGACAGAAGAAGAATCCAGAGTAGGTTGTAGATTAAATTATGGATGCCATCTGGAAATTATCAAATTAGGAATGATTGATCTGCTGATTTTAATCTGTATTTTTTTCCGGTATGTTTTTAACCTGTTGTAAATCACCCAGAGCCCTGTGTACTCAGGGACTGGGTGATTCAGAAATTGAAATAGTAATAAAGTCAGTATGTCTACTCCGACTGGCAGTGGCTTTTCACTACACCTGCAGTCCAATTCTTGAACTGGAGATGCCGGGGATTGAACCTGGGACCTTCTGCATGCCAAGCAGACGCTCTGCCACTGAGCCATGGCACCCTTCGACAGAAGACAACGAAGCTGGGACTGTCTGCATTCTGTACCACTAAGCGACAGCTCTTCCCCTAAAGGAAGCTGGTTTTATCAAAGTCTATCCATGTCAATATTGCCTACGCTGGCTGGTTGCAGCTTTCCAGGGTCTCCAAAAAAGGTTTTTCACATATCCTGCTACCTAATTGAAAGGGAAGGCAGCTTGGCCTGGCCAGATCTTGGAAGCTAAGCAGGGTCTGTGCTTGGAGTTAGATTCTCTGGTATGGTAGGTGTAATGTAGTATGCTCTGTGTAACAACCGGCCTGCCATGTGCTCCCAGGTAATGGCGCCCGCCGCATGGCCAGAGCACATGGTCAGGCAGAGAGGGGAGCTTGAATCTGGAGGAACAATCGACGTCCGGATTCAAAGCCTCCACCAATGTGGGACCTAGGTTCTCCCTGGGGAGCCAATGCGGCCAAAGGCTCCTCCAGGGAACCTATGACAAACATGCGCATATGTAAAGCCCCTATCAGGTCTTTTGGGTGCGGCCGGAGGTGTGGCTCCGGCCAGCATATAATGAGGGCCCTGGAAGCATGCTTGATCTGACCATCTACTGGACATGCTGAATCACTCAATAAAGGCTTCATGATTTCACCGTTCCTGGTCTCCCGAGTCCAGTACCCTTCACTAAGCTAGGAACCTGTATCAATTAAGCTGTAACTTGTAGGCAAATGGAAGATGACCCCTCCCTTTTTTGACAGCATACCTGGGGAGGGGGAAACTAGTCTTGCATTTGAGTAAATGCTGTAGCTTTTTGAACGTGAGAGCCAGTTTGGTGTAGTGGTTAGGAGCGCGGACTCTAATCCGAGAGAACCGGGTCTGAGTCCCCCCTCCTCCATGTGCAGCTGCTGGTGTGACCTTGGGTCAGTCACAAGTTCTCTCAGAGCTGTCCTCTCAAGGGCAGTTCTCGAAAGAGCTCTCCCAGCCCCACCCACCTCACAGTGTGTCTGTTGTGGGGAGGGGAAGAACAGGCGGTTGTAAGACCTTGGAGACTCCTTCAGGTAGAGAAAAGCAGGGGATAGAAAATAGCACTTCTTCATCTGAAGCCACACTTAGAAGAAGAGGAAGAGATTGGATTTATACCCCGCCCTTCACTACCCGAAGGAGTCTCAGAGTGGAGAAAACTTTGCCCCAAGGTCACCCAAAAATGAGGGGGACAGGAGGGAGGGAATTCGACCCAAGATATGGCTGTGATATATGAGGGTCAAGCTATCAAAATAAGTTATTATAAAAGTACTCTTAAAACCTTTTACATACAGATTCACATATACAATTGATGGGCATATCATATGACCAGTATACACATTTAGGTCCCTTAGGGCCTTCCCCAGTGGTCAATATTACTATTGTAAAACAACACACATCTGGAAAGAAATATATGAAACAAGGTTTTCTTTAGAGCCGGGTGTTGCTTTCTCATGTGATGTACAATTGCTAAAAGTGCACGGACTCTAACCTGGGAGAACCGGGTTGGATTCCCCATGACTCCACTTGCACCTGCTGGATGACCTTGGGCAAGCCATAGTTCTGTCAGAGCTGTTCTCTCAAGGACAGTTCTGGAAAGCGCTCTCTCAGCCCCACCTACCTCACAGGGTGTCTGTTGTGGGGAGGGGAAGGGAAAGGAAACTGTAAGCCACTCTGAGACTTTGAGTGAAGGGTGGGGTATAAATCCAATCTCTTCTTCTAAAAGTTTACACAATACACCACAGATAATCTCTCATGGGGTAACTGCACACACTCTCCAAATTGTTCTGGTAACAAATTTCCAACGTGTCTGCATGCATGTCTACCTTTGATGGAAGAGACGCACATTGCCTGCTGTGTAAACTTTCTAAAGAAAACCTTTTTATTTCATATATTTATTTCTGGGTGTGTGTTATTTCACAATAGTAATATTGACCCCCAAGGTCACCCAGCTGGCTTCATGGAGAGGAGAAGTGGGGAATCAAACCCAGTTCTCCAGATTATAGTTTGCAGCTCGAGAGCCAGTTTGGTGTCGTGGTTAAGTGCGCGGACTCTAATCTGGGAGAACCGGGTTTGATTCCCCACTCCTCCACTTGCACCTGGCTGGATGACCTTGGGCAAGCCATAGCTCTGTACCAGCTGTTCCCTCAAGGACAGCTTGGGAAAGAGCTCTCTCAGCCCCACCTACCTCACAGGGTGTCTGTTGTGGGGAGGGGAATGAGTTTGTAAGCCGCTCTGAGACTCCCTTGGGTAGTGAAGGGCGGGGTATAAATAATAAATCCAATCTCTTCTCTTCTTAACCACGACAACGCACTGGCTCACAGATGGCACCATTTTGGACTGCGCTCTTGGAAGACCGTACGGAGGACAGGGAGGGGTGGGCTGAAACTGTGGCGTGTGGGTGCTCCCCTAAAAAGTAGAGGAAAAAGTGCCAAGGGGGAACAGACTCCACGCACATGTTTGTGTCGCCCGCACCGTCTGGCGAGACCAAGCTGTCTTCACAGAGGAGGTTATCCTCCCTCTGCGGCCGGCAGCGCGCCTCGAATGCTGATAAGATCGTTAGCCAAGTCCGGGATTTGTTATATTGGATTTATGACGATCCTGGATGCCTTTTCTTTCCCGCTGCCTCGGCATAAGCCTGATTAATTTTTGATGGGCCTTTACACCCCTGACTCTTCGGTTACACACTACAGTAAAAGAGAACCGCGGAACGCAGTGAATACCAATGTGGTAACTATGCTGCTTGCGATTCGTCTGAGCGACACGGGCCAGAGTCCTGCTGGATCAGACCAGGGGTCTATCTAGTCCAACGTACTGGTTCACACAGCATGCAGGGTTGCCAGCCTCCAGGTGGGGCCTGGGGACCTCCCGGAATTACAGCGGATCTCCAAAGATCGGTTTCCCTGGAGAAAATGGCTGCTTTGGAGGGTGGATTTTATGGCATTTTATTTATTTGTTTGTTAGTTCGTAGGGCGGGATATAAATCTGAAAAATAAATAAATAAATAAATAAAAATAAATTAAATTTATATCCCGCCCTTCCCAAGATGGGCTCAGGGCAGGTAATAACAAAGGGCACGGACATTTAAGACCAGGTAATATAATTAATTCTTAAAACAGCTAAAACAAGAAGAAGAAGAAGAGAAGAGATTGGATTTATATCCCGCCCTTCACTCACTTGGAGTCTCAGAGCGGCTTACAAACTCCTTTCCCTTCCCCTCCCCACAACAGACACCCTGGGAGGGAGGCGGGGCTGAGAGAGCTCTGAGACAACTGTCCTTGAGAGAACAGCTCTGAAAGAACTATGGCTTGCCCAAGGTCATCCAGCAGGTGCAAGTGGAGGAGTGGAGAATCAAACCCGGTTCTCCCAGATTAGAGTTCGCGCATTTAACCACTACACCAAACCGGCTCTCAGAAGAACAAGAGGAGGAGGAGGAAGATATTGGATTTATACCCCACTCTTCACTACCCAAGGGAGTCTCAGAGCGGCTTACAATCTCCTTTCCCTTCCCCTACCCACAACAGACACCCTGTGAGGTAGGTGGGGCTGAGAGAGCTCTGAAAGAAGTTGCTCTTTTTCAAGAACAGCTGTGCCAGAACTATGGGTCATCCAGCAGGTGCAAGTGGAAGAGTGGGGAATCAAACCTGGTTCTCCCAGATTAGAGTCCACACACTGAACTACGACTCCAAACTGGCATTAAACAGTTAAAAGATGGTGAATCAAATATAAGAGTTCAAGACCCCCTGTAAGCCGGACTGCTGGTGATAGAGTCACACCAAGCTCAGAGAATACCAGGACTCCGCATAGGGCAGATAGGCAGGGCAACTTCTATGCACTGAGGTCTCTCCCCTTCCCAAACCCCACCCTCTCCGGGCTCTATTCCTCAAACTCCCAAAATTTCCCAACCCGGAGCTGGGAGTGGCTACCCTACATGGCCAGCCAGTAGAACCTTCAGGTGGGGTTTGGAGATCTCCCAGAATTAGAGCTGATCTCCAAGCGATGGAGATCAGTTCCCCCAGAGAAAATGGCTGCTTTGAAGGGTGGACTGTATGGCATTGTACCTGGACGAGGTCGAAGCCCATAGCTAGGATTTCGTGGGGCAAATTTTGTTTCTGGTGGGGCTGAAGTTCTCAGTGCAGAAAGAAAAGCTGGAATTCTGTGGATTCTACACGGGTGTTCTTAACCATTTAGCCAACGGAAAGCTGTGACCAGGAGAGAGCTCTAAATTGCAAGCTGTCAACCACTTGAGAGGACAGTTCTCAGCTGATGCAAGTTAATCACTTCTGCCAGCCGAAGCGACAGTGCTGAGAACAAGCCAGCCAGTGGGCGTGATGACTTCTATAGTCAAGACAACACCCCACTCCTCCACTTGCACCTGCTGGATGACCTTGGGCAAGCCATAGCTCTGTACCAGCTGTTCTCTCAAGGACAGTTGTCTCAGAGCTCTGTCGGCCCCACCTACCTCACAGGGTGTCTGTTGTGGGGAGGGGAAGGAAAAAGAGTTTGTAAGCCACTCTGAGACTCCAAGTGAGTGAAGGGCGGGATATAAATCCAATCTCTTCTTCTCTTCTTCTTCTTAAAGGTGCCACTGGACCTTTGACCAGAGTTGGCAAACAAACCTACCAAGAGATCTTCTGTCCCAAAGCACTTCTGGTCAGCTGACGGCAAGGCCCCAAGTGGCCTCTGGGAGAAAGGCTGTGGGGACGAATACACCTATGGAGCAGAGAAGGAGGAGGCGGAGAAGAGGAGGAGGCAGAGGAGATTGGGTTTGTACCCCGCCCTTCACTTGGAGTCTCGGAGCGGCTTAAAAACTCCTTTCCCTTCCCCCCCCCCCCCACAACAGAAACCCTGTGAGGTAGGTGGGGCTGAAAGAGCTCTTTCCAGAACTGTCTTTGAGAACTCTGACAGAACTATGGTTTGCCCAAGGTCATCCAGCAGCAGCAAGTGGAGTAGGGAATCAAACCCAGTTTTCCCAGATTATAGTCTGGACACTTAATGACTGCACCAAACTGGCTCCATCAGCCACATTAGCCACAAGGTATAGCTGGGGCTGCAGTGGCTCAGAGGTTAAGACACTGAGCTGCAGACCAGAAGGTCGGTAGTTCAGCAGTTCGAGACCCGAGTGCCGTGGGACAGAGTGAGCTCCCGTCTCTGGTCCCAGCTCCTGCCATCCTAGCAGTTCGAAAGCAAGAAATTGCAAGTAGATAAATAGGTACTGCTTAGGTGGGAAGGTAACAGTATTCTGTGTGCTTCGGCATTTAGTCATGCCAGCCACATGACCATGGAAACGTCTTTGGACAGCGCTGGCTCTTTGGCTTGGAAACGGAGATTAAAAGTACTGAGGTCTAAGGCAGGTCGAGTGAAAACAGCTCATATTTTATTTGAGGTCGGAACAAGGATACAGAGCAGGACCCGGACGTCGTCTTATATTTGCGTTCCCAACCACACCCGTCACACACCCCACTCCCCTGATTGGCTATTTACAATGGGAACCCTTTCCATAGGTCCCCTTCAGGATCCAGTCCCTCCTACGGGCCCTTATCTGGATCCGTTCTTGCTATTGTCCTGCTGCCTGAAGCTCGGGTGCTTTGCCCGGCCACATGTTCGTCTTGACCGCATGGTCGAGTTCCCCGTGGGGACATAACACCTGAGCACCGCCCCCTAGAGTTGAATTCGACTGGCTTTCGAGCAAGGGAAACTTTCACTTTTACTTATAGCTGGAACACTCTGTCTGGGGCAGTGATGCTCTGTATTCGTGGTGCTTGGAGGGCAACAGTGGGAGGCCTTCTGGAGTCCCGGCCCCGCTGGTGGACCTCCTGATGGCACCTGGGTTTTGGCTACTGTGTGACACATAGTGTTGGATTGGATGGGCCACTGGCCTGATCCAACATGGCTTCTCTTACATTCTTATGTCTAGGGCAGTGATGCTCTGTATTGTTGTTGCTTGTGGGGTAAGGGTGGGAGGGCTTCTGGAGTTCTGGCCCTGTTGGTGGACCTCCTGAGGGCCCCTGGGTTTTGGCCATTGAATGACACAGAGTGTTGGACTTGATAGGCCATTGGCCTGATCCAACATGGCTTCTGTTATGTTCTTATATGGAAGGGAAGTCTTATATGGAGGAGAGGTCTATCAGTGGCTATTAGCCAGAAGGCATAGATGGAACGCTCTGTCTGGGGCAGTGATGCTCTATATTCGTGGTGTCTGGGGGGCAACAGTGGGAGGGCTTCTGGAGTTCTGGCCCTGCTGGTGGACCTCCTGATGGCCCCTGGGTTTTGGCCACTGTGTGACACAGAGTGTTGGACTGAATGGGCCATTGGACTGATCCAACATAGTTTCTCTTATGTTCTTATATGGAACAGAGGTCCATCAGCAGCTATTAGCCACAAGGTATAGATAGGAACTCTCAGTCTGGGGCAAGTGATGCTCTGTATTCTTGGTGCTTGGGGGGCAACAGTGGGAGGGCTTCTGGAGTTCTGGCCCCGCTGGTGGGCCTCCTGGTGGCCCCTGGGTTTTGGCCACTGTGTGACGCCGAGTGTTGGACTGGACAGGGCACTGGCCTGATCCAACGTAGTTTGTCTTATGTTCTTATGTAGTAAGGGTTTTGCATTCATGCATCCTTTTTGCTTTTCAGGTCACACACCCCCTCTCTCTCCCCTTCCCTACGCAATTGGAGAAGTTCTGTGTTTAAACACACGGCTCCGTCACCATCAAATCACTTTTATGGCTCCAAGAAGCCATAATACTTCACTCCCCACATTGCAGCCTAGCGCTATTTATGGGTTTTCGTCGAGGCCTCTTGCAATAACCAAACGCACGGGGGGGTCGTTTGTCACCAGCACAGCTTCATTATCTGCTCCCGCGGCAACAGCGGCATGTGCCACGTTCGATAAAGCAAGAGAGGAAACGCAACCGCTCATTAATGCACCGGACATTGAGGCCATCGGCCCAGGGCTAAGAAGCGACTCAAGGTCTCCATGGATGGTACAACAGTCGCTCTCAGGATCACTTGCCTAGAGAATACTTTGTGAAGGGTTGCCAACCTCTCCTGGAATTACAACCGATCGCCAGACAACAGAGATCAGATCCCCGGGAGAAAATGGCTGCTTTGGAAGGTAGACCCCATGGCATTATACCTTGCTGAGGTCCCAATTGGCCCTGCCCTCCCCAGGCTCCGTCCCCATAGCTCCAGGAATTTCTGAACCCAGGGCTGCCAACCCCAGCTCTGAGGTTAGTGACCGTAACCGAAAGAGGCAGACACTAAAGTTTTGACTAAATGAGTCTAAACAGAAGAGAACATAAGAACACAAGGGAAGCCAGTGTTGGATCAGGCCAGTGGCCCATCCAGTCCAACACTCTGTGTCACACAGTGGCCAAAAACACCAGGTGCCCTTAGGAGGTCCAGCAGTGGGGCCAGGACACTAGAAGCCCTCCCACTGTTGCCCCCGTCCTCAAGCACCAAGAAGACAGAGCATCACTTGCCCCAGACTGAGAGTTCCTATCTAGACTTTGTGGCTAATAGCCACTGATGGACCTCTGCTCCAGATGTTTATCTAGGGGTCATTTCATAGAAAAAGAGGTGCAGGAACTCATTAGCATAACTTATTTGCATATGCTACACCACCTGATATCACCGGAAGTATGTCGGAAGGAAGGAAGGAAGGAAGGAAGGAAGGAAGGAAGGAAGGAAGGAAGGAAGGAAGGAAGGAAGGAAGAAAGAAAGAAAGAAAGAAAGAAAGAAAGAAAGAAAGAAAGAAAGAAAGAAAGAAAAAGAAAGAAAGAAAGAAAGAAAGAAAGGGGACAGCTACTAAGCCAAGCCTCAGAAATACCACTATTCTGGGAGGATAGCTTCAGTGGTGGCTGAAGCCTTCAGAAGGCTGGTTGGAGGAACATGGACCTTTCCAGGGGACGGGGTCATTTTGCTGCAGCCATGACACAAGCAGGCATTCCCTCACACGGGGGAGGGCTGGCACCAACTCCTGGAGCTGAGCTCCCCTGAGCTCCTGCTCGAAATGACCCCTGTGTTTATCCAATCCCCTCTTGAAGCCATCCATGCTTGCAGCTGCCACCATCTCCTGTGGCAGTGAATTCCCCATGTTAATCACTCTTTAGGTGAAGAAGTTCTTCCTTTTATCCGTTCTAACCCGACTGCTCAGCAATTTCGAGTGCCCACGAGTTCTTGTATGGTGAGAAAGGGAGAAAAGTACCTCTTTCTCTACCTGCTCTATCCCATGCATAATCTTGTAAACCTCGATCATGTCACCCCTCAGCCGTCGTTTCTCCAAGCTAAAGAGCCCCAAGCGCTTCAACCTTTCTTCATAGGGAAAGTGTACCAACCCTTTTATCATTCTAGTTGTCCTTTTCTGCACTTTTTCCAGTGCTATAGTATCCTTTCTGAGGTGTGGTGACCAGAACTGTACACAGTACTCCAAATGAGGTCGCACCATCGATTTATACAGGGGCATTATGATATTGACTGATCTGTTTTTAATTCCCTTCCTAATAATCCCCAGCATAGCACTGACCTTTTTAAAATCGCAGTCGCACACTGTCTCAACATTTTCTGTGAGTTATCTACGACTCCAAGATCTCTCTCTTGGTCAGTCTCCGCCAGTTCGGATCCGATCAATGTGTATTTATAGTTAGGATTTTTGGCTCCAATGTGCATCACTTTGCACTTGGCCACACTGAATCCCATTAGCCACGTTGATGCCCACTCACCCATCCTCGACAGATCCCTTTGGAGTGCCTCACAATCCTCCCTGCTTTTCACCACCCTGAACAACTTTGTGTTATTTACAAATTTAGCCACTTCACTGCTTACTCCCAACTCCCAACAAATCATTAATAAACAAGTTAAAAAGCATCCGAGTACTGATCCCTGCAGTACCCCACTGCTTACCTCCCTCCACTGAGAAAACTGCCCATTTATACTCACTCTGTTTCCTTTTAATTAGCAAGTTTTTGATCCACAAGAGGACTTGTCCTTTTATCCCGTGACTATTGAGCTTACTTAGGAGCCTTTGATGAGGGACTTTATCAAAAGCTTTCTGGAAGTCAAGGTAAACAACATCTATTGGGTCCCCCTTGTCCACATGTTTGTTTACTCCCTCAAAGAACACTAACAGGTTAGTGAGACAAGATCTTCCCTTACAGAACCCATGCTGAGTCTGCCTCAAGAGATTTTGTTCATCAATGTGCCTACTCATTTTTTCCTTAATAACAGTTTCTACCAACTTACCCGGTATTGACGTCAGACTGACTGGCCTGTAATTTCCCGGATCTCCTCTGGAGCCCTTTTTAAAGATGGGAGTGACATTTGCTACCTTCCAGTCCTCAGGAATGGAGGCAGATTTTAAGGAGAGATTACATCGTTAAAAAGATCACCTGCGCTTGCAAGGAGCAAGACCCCATGACCCACAACTGGGGTCACCTTGCTGAGTTGTGCCACTGTGATTTAGGGATGGATACATACAGGGGTCCATTGGAGCGGGAGCGCAGCTCCGGGAGTGAGGAGCCCAGGGGGCGGGCACATGACCAAGCCCCACCCCCTCCTCGGCTTCCCTGAGCAATGCAGAGGCGCAGCGCCCCGGGGAAAGCCCTGCTAGGGTCTTTATTGTTTTTAATGTTTTGTTTTAATATTGATAATTGTATCATTGTTCCTTTTATGACTGTGTGCTGCTTTTCCAGAGACTTTCTCAAGGTGGCATATAAATTTTCTAAGTATACCATTTTTTATCTGGGCACATGGCACATAAGTACTGGAGAAATTTCACCAACCCTTCAGCAGCTTCCACCCCATCAGTTTGGTGTAGTGATCAGGAGTTGGACTCTAATCTGGGAGAACCGGGTTTGATTCCCCACTCCTCCACATGCAGCTGCTGGTGTGACCTTGGGCCAGTCACAAGTTCTCTCAGAGCTGTTCTCTCGTGAGCAGTTCTCAAAAGACCTCTCTCAGCCCCACCTACCTCACAGGGTGTCTTGTTGTGGGGAGGGGAAGGGGAAGGGATGGGTGGTGCCCATGTCCTGGGTCTCTCAAGTCTACTTGAAACCTGGTGGTTTCAAGGGAGCAGGAAGAGAATGAGGGTGTGTTCTTGACGCTTATTTTTATTGCACAAAGTGTTGGATGGGGAAGGGAACGGAGGAAGAGCAGGTCAGTTTCACTCACCTGTGGAGTGGAGCCTGAGGGGTGGGTGTTGCCTTCTGACACACTTCTGGTATGTTAGGGGGTGTGGCATATGCAAATGAGTTATGCTAATGAGCTCCTGCACCTCTTTTTCTACAAAATGACGCCTGGATACATATATTTTAAAGCCACCCACCCTGTCAACAGCTCTACCCACTGCTCTTCACTGCCACCCTCCATGCCCAGGCTGTCCACCTTGAACACATACACCTCTCTCCATCTTCCAGAGTTTCTCCAAATCATTAGTTTTTTCTGTGAGATCTTGGCTTAAATCTTCATCTCCACCTCAGTTAGAGGCTTTCATGGTTAGGGCAGAGTATATGGTAGCCCAGGATAGCTTGATCTCGTCAGATCTCGGAAGCTAGACAGGGTCAGTCCTGGTTAGTATTTGGATGGGAGACCACCAAGGAAGTCCAGGGTTGCTACGCAGAGGCAGGCAATGGCAAACCACCTCTTTCCTGACCTGTCTGGCCCAGGCTGGCTCTTGGAAGCCAAGCAGGGTTGGTCCTCGTTAGTACGTGCATAGGTAAAGGTTTCCCTTGCTCGAAAGCCAGTCGAATACGACTCTAGGGACGCGGTGCTCATCTCTGTTTCCAAGCCAAAGAGCCAGCGCTGTCCAAAGACTTCTTCCGTGATCATGCGGCCAGCACGACTAGACGCCCAGGCGCACGGAACGCTGTTACCTTCCCACCGAAGCGGTCCCTATTTATCAGGGAACCTGTGGGACCTTTTGCAGTTCCGCAGGGCCTGCAAAGCGGAGCTCTTCCGCCAGGCCTTTAATTAGGAACCGCCACTGGGGGAAATGGCTTCTGGAAAATTGACTGGCTTAAATCTATCCGGCCCGGGAAATCTGCTGGTGGTAGCCTTCTGGTCAGAGGCACGTGGGTTGTTGCGCTCTCTGGGATGTTTCGCTATTGCCACTTTCTATGGTTCTTATTATGTCATTTTATGTAAATGGTTTTTAATCTTAATTTATGCGTGGATGTGATTTTAACGTCGTTAGCCGCCTGGAGCAGGCATCACTGGACAGGCGGGGTATAAACTTAAAATAAATAAATATTTTCAGTTTCTTGCTTTCGAACTGCTAGGTCGGCAGGAGCTGGGGCCAGAGACGGGAGCTCACGCTGTACACGGATAGATCACCAAAAAAAAAAAGCCAGGGTCGCAACACAGCGGCAGGCAATGACAAACCACCCCTGAATGTCTCTTGCCTTGAAAACCCTACGGGGGTCATCGTAAGTCAGCACCACATTTTCCAGTGGGATTTCCACCACACTCAGAATCGGAGTCGAACTTCACTCCCAAGTCTGGGGGGGCTCCTAGCCACCATTCCGAGCCCCCACCCCATTGGTTGGATGACACATTTATGAATGAACCAGCATTTATGACTGACTCAGCCCTTGCTGAGACTGTAGGCCCAGAACTAGCTAAGTTACTTGATGGCTTACGAGCATATGTTTTATCTATTATTAACCATCTACCATTTTCTATTTATTGTTTACGCTTGATTCTGTTGTGCACCACCCTGAGCCCTTCGGGGCAGGGTGGTATATAAATTTAATAGATGATGATGATTATTATTTTGTCTTCCTATACTGACAACAGGGTCTCTAAGCTGTTGGGAGTCCAGGAGCCGCCCTTCCACCCCTAATTTGTAAGGCTCCATGTCGGTTGACGGCTTTTTAAAACTAACCACTCCCCGAAATCGTGAACCCTCGAGAACAGCAGCAGACCCCTTCAGAGGTCCAGGGAGGTGGGGATAACTTCTAGCTTCCGAGACCCAGAACCACAATTTCAAATATTTATTTACTTTATTTGTATCCTGCTTTTCTTCCTAACGGGGACCCAAAGCGGCTTGCTTTGTTTACTCCTCTCCTCCGTTTTATCCTCACGACAACCCTGTGAGGTAGGTTAGTCTGAGAGCGTGTGACTGGCCCAAGGTCACCCAGCAAGCTTCCACGACAGAGCAGGGATTTGAGCCCGAGTCTCCCAAATCCTAGTACGACACTCTTAACACTACACCGGCTCTTGTGGTGTGTGATGACGCAGAAAAACAAAATAAGGCACCAAATACATACCAAATGCCTCCCCCCCACACACACTGTAAAGGTGTTTAAATTTGGGGCCACTTCTCAGCTTGGGGCGAGGACAAAAGGCCTTCCTGCCGCCCGCCAGTCTTGAATAGCAGCTCAAAACAGAGGGAGTGTCGTAGAATGGCTAGAGTGTCCGACATGGAGCAGGGAAACCAGGATCAAACCTCCACCAGCTGTGAAACCCTCTGGGTGACCTTGGGCCACTCACCCTGGCCTCCCTCACAGGACCGTTGTGACGATAAAATGGAGAACCCCCGAACTTCCTGGAGAAAGGATGGGATACAAATGAGATATCTAGAACAACAGAGGGAGCAGCGAGGATTTGGCTGGCTGGCTTTTATAGTGGATTTTACTGACTTCAGCGCTGGAAACCAGGATAGATGATAGACCAACCTGGACAGACAGAAATACACAGATAAATAGGCAAGAGATAGACAAGACAGACCAACACAGAAAGATAGACAGACATCCGAGGAGGTCTTTGGCTTTGTACACGAAAGCTTATACTGTGAATCAAACTTTGTTGGTCTTAAAGGTGCCACTGGAATCAAACTTTGTTAGACAGATGGACCGGCACAGATAACTAGACAGAGACAGACAGACAGACAGACCAATAAACATGGACAGACAGATACAGATAGGTAGACAGATGATTGACGGATCAACACAGATAGACAGAGATCAGTAGACAGACGGCTAAGAGATCAACACAGAGAGACAGGCAGGCACAGGTAACTGGAGATGAACAGACAGACCAACACAGGTAGACAGACAAATGGGCAGAGATAGATGATAGATAGATGACAGGTAGGTAGACAGGTAGAAAGACAGGTAGGTAGGTGGAAAGACAGGTAGGTAGGTGGAAAGACACAGATAGACAGACAGACAGATGGACAAACACAGATAAAAAGACAGAGAGGCCAACACAGGTAGGCAGATGGACAGAGATAGATGAGAGATGGTAGATAGATGACAGACAGACAGACAGACCAATACAGGTAGGTAGGTAGATAGACACAGATAGATAGACTGAAAGACATAGACAGAAAGATGGACAGACACAGATAAACAGACAGAGAGGGGCCGACAGACCAACACAGGTAGTCAGACAGACAGACAGATGGACAGAGATGGATGACAGACAGACACACAGACAGACCAAAGCAGGTAGGTAGGTAGATAGACACAGATAGATAGACAGAGAGGGGCAGACAGACCAACACAGGTAGTCAGACAGACAGACAGATGGACAGAGATAGATGACAGACAGACACACAGACAGACCAAAGCAGGTAGGTAGGTAGACAGACACAGACAGACATAGCCAGACACAGATAAATAGAGAGGGGCAGACAGACCAACACAGGTAGACAGACAGACACACAGACAGACCAAAGCAGGTAGGTAGGTAGACAGACACAGACAGACAGACAGACATAGCCAGACACAGATAAATAGAGAGGGGCAGACAGACCAACACAGGTAGACATACAGGCACACAGACAGACCAAAGCAGGTAGGTAGGTAGACAGACACAGACAGACAGACATAGCCAGACACAGATAAATAGAGAGGGGCAGACAGACCAACACAGGTAGACAGACAGACAGAGATAGATGACAGACAGACAGACCGACCAAAGCAGGTAGGCAGAGAGACAGAAAGACACAGGCAGCAGATATGGACACTAGAACAAAACAGAGTGTCAGAAAGGACACGGATGATAACGAGCTGGGTCCAAACCACGTTTCTGAAGCACAACCAGCCGCCCGCCGCCGTCCCCAAATACCCGCGGGGCGAACCCGGCCTCGGGGGCGGGGGGAGGGCTGGGCGAGGCCAGCTCAGGAGCCCCCCCTCCTCCGCCCTGCCCGGAGCGCCCCCCTGGCGCGGGAGCCCCGGGGGAGGGCGAGGGCAGGGCGTGCCGGAGGGCCGTATGGGCCGCGCCCTGGCCTGGCTGGCCTGGAGCCGCCGCCGCCTGCCTGGCCGAGGAGGAGGCCGCCGAGCTTTCCGGCTCCTTCCCCTCCTCCCGAGGAGACCCGCTGCTCCCCGCCCGGAGAGGCCCGGCCGTGCCTGGCTGAAGATCGCCCGGGCGGCCGGCGTATCGCCTGCGGGATACCGGAGAAGGAGGCGGCGGCGAGGGGCGTGCGCTGGCGCCTGCCTGCCTCCACCCCTCCCGCCTGCCTCCACCTCCTCCTCCTCCTTCCCGGTCCCGCGTCGTCGAGCCGGAGAGACAAAAGCCGGGCGGGAGGCGCCGGTGCAGCAGCCGCCACAGCGCCCCCTGCACGTCTGAACGCGGCCGCCGGACGCGCGTCCCGCCGCATGCGCTTGGATGGTGGCCGCCCGCGCCGGAGCCAGCCGCGGGGCGGACCCCGGCGGGGAGGGAGGCGGCGGCGATGAATTGCAGCGAGCCCAAGGAGATGGAAGGTAAGCGAGGGGAGGAGGAGGAGGGAGGGATCGGCGGGGCCAGCCGTGCCCGTCGCAGCAGGTGGGGCAGCAGCCCGCAGGGTGCGTGGGGCCTCGCTCCCCCAGCCCCCCTGCCCGGGGCGCCCTTTCGCAAGCGGGGCTTTCGCAATCCCGGGCAGCGCGGCAGTCCGGGGCCAGCGTGGGAAAGAAGGGAGGCGCGCGGGGGAGGGGGGGGAGCTTGGGGGGTGCGGCGGACGTGCCCCGGGTTGGGGAACGGTGCGGGCGCCCCAGCCTGGCAGAGCCGCCTGGGCTGGGCTGCTGCAGAGGAGGGCGAGCCGGACTGGAGGGCAGCGGGCGTGCCCTTTGTTGGGGAACGGTGCGGGCGCCCCGGCCTGAAATTGCCGCCCGGGCTGGGTTGCTGCAAAAGATGTCTGACCTGGGAGCCGTTGTCCCTCGCCCAGGTAGGTGAGCGGCGGGTCGCTCGGTGCTGGGGCACTCTGCCTACGCCCAGAGGCCCCCCTGCCTTCTGATTGCTGTTGTTGTTATTGGTTAAGCTTCGCCGCTGAGAATACCTGCCCGTTTGTTGAAACTGGTGTTGAAAAGGGGGAGCAAAGGAAGGCATTCTGCCCTGTGTTTCCTCGGGAGTAAGTCCCGCCGAGCGGGCAGACTCAACTGCTGGCCAGTCAGACTTGCAGGGGAAGATTCCGGTGGAGTCTGTCATGCGTGAGGCTCCGTTGGCGCGGAAGATGGGGGGTGAGTTCGACATGGGGGGGGGGGGGGGGCTGCAAACGCTTGGACGGAGGGGTGGGTTGGGAGTAATGTGACCACCCGCCATGGTTGTTTTTTTTCCTCTTTAAATGCAATGATTTAAAACCTTTCTGCAAAGTCGCAGCATTTTGCTGCCCTGGCTGACCTCTGGAGGGAAACGGTATTTATTCCGGCGGAAAGTGTTTCTCACTCTGCACGGGCTCAGAGGCTCTGGTGTCTTTGCCGTTCTTTGGCGTGGGCTGGGGGGCTTCGCCCTAGATAGCCGTGCCTTCCACTGCACTGCCTCTGGAGTGTCAGGAGAGAGTTCTGTAGCAGAGAACAGAATCGCAGACCGGAGCCGTGAAGGAGAAATAAAGGGTGGGGATGGATTCGGATCTTACGGCCTGATCTTATCGGTGTGTACTTAGACACAACTCTCCTGCAGATTTCACTGGGTGTTCCCTCTGAGTAAGGATGCGTTCTCTGGCAACCACTGATCCCCAGCAATCCCACCGTGTCTTTCGCTGAGATCAAAAGGGCTTACATCCAGGTAAACATGTTTAGAAGGGAATATGGAGCAAAACTGTCTACAACTGCGTTCCCGTACTCACTTATGGGGTAGACTTGCATCAGCTTGCGCAGCAAGACGATGGAGCGCCGGAATTAATTGTAAAGGCGAGGTGTGCGCGGATGGCATTTAAACTATCAGTTGAACGCGGTGCAGATCGCAAGGGCTACTACTTAAGCTGCTGGGGGAAGATGGAATACATTTGAGGGTTGTGCTCGAGAGCCCCGTAATGCAGTTCTGTGATCCTTTGATGCTCTTTAAATACCTTGCCGAGCTCTGAGTGATGGTACAAAGCCCACCTCGCACCTCTTTGTACATGTCTGTGAGCAATGCTCCCTCTAAGCTGTGGAGTCCTATGAGTGAAAATTCTACTTTGTGAGCGACTGGCATTCAAGTTGTGAGCCAGCGATTTGGCTACGGATAAACGAGTTTGCTCTGGAGCCCTCCTTCCCGAGCGAAGACGAAAACGTGTGAGCTGGAGGCCAGAAAACTGGGAGCTGGCTCGCACTAACTCAGCTTAGAGGGAACACTGTTTGTGAGTTAAATACGGTTCTTGTCAGCCTTAGCCCCTAAAAGATGGGGAGGGGCTTGGAGACCAAGTCCGGTGAGGAAAGATTGAAAAAGCTGGGTGTGTTTAGCCTGGAAAGGAGATGACTGAGAGAGAATAGGATCACCATCTCCAAGTACTTGAAGGGCTGCCCTATAGAGGATGGGGCAGAGTTGTTCTCTGTTGCCCCAGAAGGTCAGACCAGAACCGACAGGTTGAAATTAAATCCGAAGAGTTTTCGGCTAAACATGAGGAAGAACTTCCTGACGGTTAGGGCGGTTCCTCAGTGGAACGGGCTTCCTCGGGAGGTGGTGGGCTCTCATCCTTTGGAGGTTTCCAGACAGAGGCTAGATGGCCATCTGACATCAATGCTGATTGTGTGAAGAAGAGAAGAGATTGGATTTATATCCCGCCCTTCACTCACTTGGAGTCTCAGAGCGGCTTACAAACTCCTGTCCCTTCCCCTCCCCACAACAGATACCCTGTGAGGTAAGTGGGGCTGAGAGAGCTCTGACAGAAACTGCTTATTTTCAAGAACAGCTGTGCCAGAGCTACGGCTCGCCCAAGGTCATCCAGCAGGTGCAAGTGGAGGAGTGGGGAGTCAAACACGGTTCTCCCAGATTAGAGTCCGCGCACTTAACCACTGCACCAAACTGGCTCTTAGGCAGATCATGAGACGGAGGGCCAGGAAGGGTTTCCTCAGTGCTTAGTTCTCGTGGCCCTTTCCGACATGCCCAGAGAAATGCCGGTCGCCACGTTCGGGTCAGGAAGCAATTGTTCTCCAAGCCACTGTGGCTGGAGATCCTGGAGGGAAATGCCGGTCGCCATGTTGGGCTCAGGAAGCAATTTTTCTCCAAGCTAGTTTGGCTGGAGATTCTGGAGGTTTTTTGACACCTTCTGGGGGTGGAATGGGGGTCACTGGGGGTGTTTGTGGGGGGGGGGTATTTGTGAATTTCCTGCCTTGTGCAGGGGGTTGGACTAGATGACCCTGGAGGTCCCTTCCAACTCTATGATTCTATAACTAGGCAGTAAGTGATGTGAAGGACCTCTAGCTGAGAGCCGCTGTCAGTCTCCGTAGACGATATTGACCCAGGGAAGCCAAGGGTCTGATTTAGTAGAAGGCAACTTCGTGTGTTCATGTGATACAGGGTTTTGAAACATTTCAGGTGCTTTGTGTACAATCAGGACCGGCCCCACGTAATGGGTGGGACAGGCGGTGCTGGGGAGGGGACAGAACTGGACAGGTTAGGACCGCAGGCAAACTGGGACAAATCCTCCGGGAGGAGCGGTTCTCCATCTGCCCCAAATTCTTGGGATATCATGATGTGGGGCAGCTGTTTCAGCCGACTCCGAGTTGCAGAGAGCCAGTTTGGTGTAGGGGTTAAGAGCGCAGGTTCTAATATGGGAGAACCGGGTTTGATTCCTCACTCCTCTACATGCAGCTGCTGGTGTGACCTTGGGTCAGTCACAAGTTCTCTTGGAGCTGTTCTCTCAGGAGCAGTCTTTCTCAGCCCCACCTACCTCACAGGGTGTCTGCTGTGGGGAGGGGAAGGGAAAGGAGATTGTAAGTCACTCTGAGATTCCGAGTGAAGGGCGGGGTATAAATCCAATCTCTTCTTCCTCGTCTTCCTCCTCCTCTTCTCCTTCCCCACTATCTTATCCTGAAATCTGGTTCTGCTCACAGCTCATGCACTTAACCCTGATATTTCACCCACTCCCTTGGGCAGATGTGCATTAATAGAACCTCCTTCGCCCCAGGGGTGTGTTACCATCTGTGGCTTAGAGAAGTGTGCCTGCGCACAAAAGCTTATACCCTGCATTAAACTTGTTCGTCTTAAAGGTGCCGCGGGACTCAAACATTGTTCTGTTACTTCAGACCAACACAGCGACCGACCTGTATCTATCGGGTCACCTGGTGAGTCCGTTGCCAGCATGAAATTTGAGCTACACTTTTGCCGCTTTGGCTGAGTCCTGGAGGGCATAGTGGCAGGTAGATGATTTGATTGGTATTCCCCCACACACACAAGGAAGTCCACGGACCTCACCACATATTTGGGCAGGGTGGTGAAGAGAGAGGAACGTAGCTATTTGCCTGCAGAAGAGAGGCGAGGGCTGCCCCAGTGGAAAGTAATACAGTGAATAACCGCTGTGGGAAAAGCAATAGACGAACCCCAAAGGGATATAGAATTCCCCTTCCGAAACCAAGTTTGGGGTGTGGCTCGGTGGAAGAACCTCTTCTTGGCATGCAGAAGGGTCCCAGGTTTGATCCCCAGCAACGCCAGATAAAAGGACCAGGCGGTGCGATGCTCCCTCAAAGCTGCGGAGCAAAAATTCTACTCTGTGAGCGACGGGCATTCAAGCTGTGAGCGAGCGATTTGGCTGCTGCATAAATCAGTTCGCTCTGGCGCCGTCCTTCTTGAGCTAAGACAGAAATGTGGGAGCCGGAGGCTAAGAAACTGTGAGCCAGCTCACACTAACTCAGCTTAGAGGGAACACTGCTCAGAGGTCTTCGGCATCACCTGCTCTCTGAGCCTTCGAACTGAAGACGCCGGGAATTGAACCTGGGACGTTCTGCGTGCAAAGCAGAGGCTCTACCACACAGCTCTTTCCCCGAGTCGGTTTGTTTCTCCTTGCCGCAGCAGAATATGATTTTTCTGGGTTTTGCTTCTTCCCACAGGAGCAGGTGCTGATGGATAAAGATTGCTCCCCAAACCACACCCTGCCGTGGCTCAAGCGCTGCAATCGCTTTGCCAAATCTTTGCGCTCGCCCCGTGTATCTCCATAGCAGCCTTCTGACTCACCCCAGGATCATCCCCATTTTACAGATAAGGGATTGCAAAAGCCACCCAGCCAGTCTAACCCGCGCAGGCCCTTGCACCCCAAGACATTGGTTGTGAAACCAGGGTTTGTTTGGTTGTTTTTTTTATCAAGGATGAGTCAAATTAGTTGAGGTTAAAAATAACAACGGAAATGGAACCTCCCTGTCCAGAGGCAGTCGGACTCTGATGACCAGATACTGGGGACCAAAACTGCCCTCCCCAGAGTAGCTGCCTGCACTGTTAGCTGGCAATCACCGTGGTGAGTCAAATAACAGCCGAGGATGAAGCCTCCATGTCCTGAGGCGACTTATATAAAGCTCTGCTTTTGAGACTGCGGTCACACAGCCCTTTAATGCGGGAGGAAGGGCTGTTTCCTCCCGCATTTAAAGGGACCATCTAAAAAGGCCGAGGCTAGTCCCGCGCCGGTGGGCTCAAATGTGGGTTCCTCCCGCATTTTTCATCCCCGGGAAAATTGACTGTTTTCATGGGAGGAACCTGCATTTGAGCCATCCGGCCAGCCCTCTCTCGCAATCATTGCAAGAGCAGGGCTGTCCAGATGGTCCCACCCGCCATCCCCCCCCTTTTACACTTGGACGCTTGGCCACTCAAGCGCCCAAGTGTAAAAGGGAAGGGGGGAACCCCAAACTTACCAGGCGGCTGGTGGGGCTCGGTGAAGGGTGCCTCCCCTGGCTGCCGAAAAAGTCACTGCCGCTGCTGAATACTTCAAGGCCGGCCAGCCGCCGCCTCTGTCCGCCGCCGTTGCCTGTCGCCGCCTCCTCCGCCCGCCCCCGCAGGGGTTGGGATGTGTAAAAATGCAGCCCCTTTAATCCGGGAGGGCTCCCGGATTTAAAGGGGCCGTGTGACCGCAGCCTAAGATTGTTTTATTTATTTAGATTTATAGCCCACCTTGCCCGCACAGGCAGGCTCAAGGCGGCATACAACAGTTAAAACTCCAATAAAACTCCAATAAAACACAGCTGCACCACACAGTGCAAAAAATTACAATAAAATATAACATACAAATAATATAGAGTGGACTACAATTACAGGCAGATGGCGCTCGCTATTTGATGGTCCAGTGTCCAGGTTAGCAGTATTCCTTAGCCTGAGGGCCATGATGTTCAGCTGTATAAGTAGCTCATTCATCAGTGGCAGTGCCTAATCGAAGGCCGGGTGGAAGAGCTCCATTTTACAGGCCCCGCAGAACTGTAAAAGGTCCCGCAGGGCCCTGATGTCTTCCGGGAGCTCATTCCACCAGTGAGGAGCCACCACTGAGAAGGCCCTGGTTCTGGTAGTGGCCAGTTTGGCGTCTTTCGGATCAGGGAGAGTCTGGCAATTTTGTGACCCTGACCTCAGTACTCTCTGGGGAACATGTGGGGAAAGGCGGTCCCTCATGTAGGCAGGCCCCTGAACATATAGGGCTTTAAAGGTCCGAACCAGCAGTAGTTAAAGGCTGCCTTGGCAGTGGCTGCTACCTGGGCCTCCATTGTTGAGGTGGCATCCAGGAGCGCTCCCAAACTCCTGACCCTCGGCTCTAGTGCCAGTGGCGCCCCATTGAAAGTCGGTAGTGGGACCCCTACCCCCAACCCACTTAGGCACAGGACCTCCGTCTTCGTCAGATTCAATTTCAATTGGCTCTGTCTAAGCCAGCTCACCACGTCCTGAAGTGCCCGGCCCAAGTCGTCTGGGGTAGAGTCGGACTGACCGCCCAACAGCAGATACGCTGCATTTGTGTATTGCATAATGATGCATTTGTTTGTTGGTTTGAATACCTTTTAACAGAAGGTTTTTATTTGCGTGTTTTTAATTTGGGTGTGGTCACACGGCCAGCTTATCCCGATTTTTTCCCGCTATAGATTTGATCGGGAATATTTTTTGGCAGGTTGGGATGATCACACATCCCTCCCCGAACTGCTTGCATCGCGCGATGAGGCTGCAGGCACCGTCCAGATAGCGCACGGCTTGTTTTATGAAAAAAGAATTGGCTTTGCGAATGTGCACATGGCCCAAGCACCACTCCCATTGCGACTCGCTGAACTCCCTTGTTTTTGCAGGTGTCCCCCCCCCCCCCCGAACAACGAACAAAATTAACCGGCGATGTACAACCGATCAGTGGGGTCTAGATGTTCTCTTGAACATTTATACATTGAATTTATTCCGCGCAGTTTTGCTCATGCGCACAACAGCGGAAGCCTGAGGGGGGATGTCATGAGAAGGACGCTCAGACGACCTAATCGCGATCACTGCGAGAGATAGCTGTCCAGATTGGTGAAATTGCAGATTCAAAGCGCAAATGTCCAGAAAATACTTGATTTTCCAGTTGCAGGAAAACTCACTAGGGAACCGGGAGGATTGTGGGAATGAGCCCAATTCGGTGAGGGAACCGGGAGGATTGCAGGAGTGAGCCCAATTCGGTGCGGGAGACAGATGCGGGCGTGTGACCGACGATTTTAAATGCGAGAGGGAATGGCAGTGAAACCCGATCAAAATGACCGTGTGACCACGGCCTTTGTTAACTTCCTTAGTGGCCTTAGGAGGGCAGGAAGGCAGGGAAAAAAATCTTGATGATGATGATGATAATATGTGTGTGAGCATCATCAAGTCACAGTCGACCTACAGTGACCCCGTAGGGCAGGGGTGGGCAAATGGCGGCCCGGGGGCCACATGCGGCCCGCCACAGAGTTTTTTGCGGCCCGCCAAGACAGTTGGCCACTGTCAGCACCTGAGGAGCTGCAGCTTGAACTTATTGACCTGCAGTCAGATCACACTGTGAAAGAAATGTTTAATGCTGTGACATTAGTTGACTTTTGCACATCTTTGTCTGCTGAAAAGTTTCCATGTATGAAGAAATTTGCAGGGGAAATGTTCTCTATATTTGGGTCTACATATATTTGTGAGCAAAGTTTTTCTTGCATGAAGATCAACAAGAGTAAATATAGACATTAACAGACATTTGACAGACATTAACTTGCAGGCTGTGATGAGAATCTCAACAAGCAATCTCCTGATTTCAAAAAAAATTGTAGAAAAGTGTGATAGCGTACCTTTGTCTCATTAAACTGATTCTAAAATTAAATGTGCTTGCAGCTATAGATGATATGAAATTACCACAATAAATAAATTGAATAAAATGACCACAATTTTATTTAATTTATATTTATTGATTTTTATGGTTTTTACAATTTATACCTTTTTCTGAAATGCAAAGTTAACTAATGAATGCAATCATTTTAAAAGGTGCGGCCCTCTGCTAACCTCCGCTCCCACAGAGCGGCCCCCGAGCCAAAACAATTGCCTGCCGTAGGGTTTTCAAGGCACGAGGCATTCAGAGGTGGGTTTGCGATTGCCTGCCTCGGTGTAACAACCCTGATATTCCTTGTTGGTCTCCCATCCAAATACTAAGCAGGACCGGCCTAGCTTAACTTCTCAGACCTGACAAGATCTGGATAGCCTGGCCCATCCAGGTCAGGATAATAATAATAATAATATTAACAGTCATATATCTCTAATTATGGAGACGTTTAGGCCTAATTATGAGTTGCATTTTCAACCTGGAAGCTCTGTTCTGTTCATCCTAGATCAGTGGGAACTGGTTGTAGTGATGAAGGTGAACGCTGTATAAATCCATGGCGCGGCTTCGTTTGAAATGCTTTGTACAGTTCTGGTCACCCCACTTCAAAAAAGGTGCTGTAGCATTGGGGAAAGGGCAGAAAGAGGCAAACTGGAATCATTAAGGAAATGGAAGACTTTCCCTATGAAGAAAGGTTAAAAAGGTTAGGGCTCTTTAGCTTGGAGAAATGACTGAAGGGTGACATGATCGAGGTTGATAAGATTAGACATGGGATAGAGCAGGTAGAGAAAGAAGTCCTTTTCTCCCTTTCTCACAATACAAGAACTTGTGGGCACTCCCAATGAGCAGCAACCTGAGACAGCATAATCAAAAGCAGAGACATCACCCTGCCAACAAAAGTCTGTATGGTCAAAGCAATGGTATTCCCAGTAGTGATGCATGGCTGCGAGAGTTGGACTATAAGGAAGGCCGAGCGCGGAGGAATGGATTCTTTTGAATTATGGTGCTGGAGAAGACTCTTGGGAGTCACTTGGACGGCAAGGAGATCAAATCAGTCAGTCCTAAAAGAAATCAACCCTGACTGTTCCCTGGAAGGCCAGATCCTGAAGCTGAAGCTCAAATACTTTGGCCACCCAATGAGAAGGGAGCACTCCCTGGAGAAGACCCTCATGTTGGGAAATATTGAAGGTCAAAGAAGAAGGGGACAGGCAAAGGATGAGATGGTTGGACAGTGTCATCGATGCAACAAACATGAAATTACACAAACTCTGGAGCACAGCGGAAGACAGGAGGGCCTGGTGTGATATGGTCCATGGGACTCGACTGTGCGACTGAACAACAACAACAAGAAGCTGAGAACAGATAAAAGGAAGTCCTTCTTCACCCAAAGAGTGATTAACACATGGAATTCACTGCCCCAGGAGGTGGTGGCGGCTACAAGCATGGACGGCTTCAAGAGGGAATTAGATAAACATATGGAGCAGAGGTCCATCAGGGCTATTAGCCACAAAGTATAGATAGGAACTCTCCGTCTGGGGCGAGTGATGCTCTGTATTCTTGGTGCTTGGGGGGCAACAGTGAGAGGGCTTCTGGAGTTCCTGCCCCGCTGGTGGACCTCCTGATGGCACCTGGGTTTTGGCCACTGTTTGACACAGAGTGTTGGACTTGATAGGCCATTGGCCTGATCCAACATTGGCTTCTCTTGTATTCTTTCTGCGCACGTGCTCAGGAACTCTTCCTTTGTATTGTTAATTTAATATTCCAGAGCTGAGTCTCTTCATATTGAGGCTGGGCCCTGCCTGAAATGGAATCGGGACGGGCTCCCTTTCAACATTAAGCCGGTTGTCTTAACCCTCCCGCAAAAACAAGTCCAGAGGTTGTCATAATATTGACCTAAGGTGAAAGTAAAGCTGTTGAGCCAAGTCTTGGGGGGGGGGGGGGGGTTGCCGTATTGTTTTTTCAGATGGAAGAGGTCACAGAAAAGTGTCAGGTTGTTGTTTTTTTGAGCACACCTCGACACCGGGCTGACGAAAACTGCCCAGCTGTTCTGAGGGGGAGGGATTTGATCTGGCAAAAGCAGCGCAAGCCGGAGATTCATCCAGAAACCATTTGTGGGGCCGGAGAGCCGCTGGGCCGCATCCGCCCCTGAGCACTTCCTTCTATTGTCAAGTCCTCGTTTTTTACAGATAACCGCCCCTTTTCTGGTGGCTTTTTGGGTGAGAAAGGGCCGGAAAACAGAACGGGGTTTGCCTTTTCCCTCCTGTCTCATTTTCAACTGATTGGAAAGACTGCCGGCATGTTTGTGTCCCCCCCCCCCCCCCCCGCCAGACCATATAACCCAAGACATTAAACAAAGGGACTATCATTTGCAAAACAACCTCGCCAATTCATCTTGTGGTTTCCCCCCCCTTCCCGTCCGCATCTCTGCTGTGTGTTCATGTTCTCAGGGAGCCATTGGGAAATATTCCAAACCGTGGCGATCAATCAAGAGCATGACATTTGATTTGATTTTTTTTTCCCCTAAGAAAAATATCCTTTGCGGTGCAAAGAGCGTATTTTTCCTCCCTCGAGTGAGCGCTTCCCAGCTGGAGTCGATCTCTTTCATCCCCGAGCTTCATATTTCTAACATCTCCTCTGTCTTGTATTCCCCCCCCCCTCCTGCTTGTCTTTCCACCTTCGTAGCGCCAAAGAGAGCCCCTTCCATTACGTACAATCCAAAAAAGGATGTAAAATATTGTGGGCTGGGTGATCAAGGCATTCGATGTTCTAGTTTGGTGTAGTAGTTAAGTGCGCGGACTCTAATCTGGGAGAACTGGGTTTGATTCCCCACGCCTCTACTTGCACCTGCTGGATGACCTTGGGCAAGCCATAGTTCTCTCAGAGCTGTTCTCTCAAGAGCGGTCCTCAAGAGAGCTCTCTCAGCCCCACCTACCTCACAGGGTGTCAGTTGTGGGGAGGGGAAGGGAAAGGAGATTGTAAGCCACTCTGAGTGAAGGGCAGGGTATAAATCCAATCTCCTCCTCCTCCCCTTCCTCCCTTCCTTCCTCCCTTCCTTCCTTCCTTCCCTCCTTCCTTCCTTCCTCCCTTCCTTCCTTCCTCGTTAGGAGCGGAGTAGCCATTCCCTTTATTCCTCTCCCCATCTGCCTCGTCTACCTCACAAGGTGTCTGTTGTGGGGAGGGGTAGGGGAAGGAGATTGTAAGCCACTTTGAGACTCTGAGTGAAGGGCAGGGTATAAATCCTATCTTCTCCTCCTCCTCTACTTCTTTTTTTTGGGGGGTGGGGAATTCTGCTTGGTTCCAACCGGTTTGGCAACCCTTGAGCTGATCAGTTTGGTGTGCGAGAAATGTTGAGCATGACAACAGTCCATTGTGTGGCTGATTTACAGATGAGATGAGATGACTGGGACCGCCCAGTGGTTAGGCACTGTGGCTTAGCGGTAGATCATGTGCTTGGCATGCAGAGGGTCCCAGGTTCAATCCCTGGCACCTCTAGCTAAAAGGGAGAAGGTGGTATGAAAGACCTCTGCTGGAAACTGTGGAGAGCCATCATTGGGCTGAGTAGACAACACCCGATCTTCATCGACCGGTGGGGTGATGAGGAGGGACAGTAGCTCAGTGGCAGAGCACTTGCTTGGCATGCAGGAGATTCCAGGTTCAATCCCTGGCATCTCCTGTTAAAAGGATCGCACTGCAAGTGATGTGACTTGAGATCCCGAAAATCCACGGCTCATCGAAGGGAATGATGCTCAGATAGATGAACGAGTTGTCTGATGTGGTATGAGGAAGCTTCATAAGAACATCAGAAGACCCCTGCTGGATCAGAAGGATAGTCCATCTAGTCCAGCATCTTGTCTCACACAGTGGCCAACCAGTTCCTCTGGAGGGCCAGAAACAGGGCAGAGAGGCTGCGGCCTTCATAAGAACATCTGAAGAGCCCTGCTGGATCAGACCAGTGGTCCATCTAGTCCAGCATCCTATCTCACAGGGGCCAACCAGTTCCTCTGGAGGGCCAACGACAGGGAAGAGGCCGAGGCCTTCATAAGAACGTCAGAAGAGCCCTGCTGGATCAGACCAGTGATCCATCTAGTCCAGCATCCTGTCTCACACAGGGGCCAACCAGTTCCTCTGGAGGGCCAACAACAGGGCAGAAAAGCCAAGGCCTCCATAAGAACATCAGAGGAGCCCTGCTGGATCACAGTGGCCAACCAGTTCCTCTGGAGGGTCAACAACAGGGCAGAGAGGCCGAGGCCTTCATAAGAATCTAAGTTGAGCCCTGCTGGATCAGACCAGTGAGGGTCCATCTAGTCCAGTCTCCTGTCTCACACAGTGGCCAACGAATTCCTCTGGAGGGCCAATTACAGGGCAGAGGCCGAAGCCTTCATAAGAATACAAGAAGAGCCCTGCTGGATCAGACCAGTAGTCCATCTAGTCCAGCATCCTTTCTCACACAGTGGACAACCAGTTCCCCTGGCTGGCCAACAATAGTCATAGAGGTCAAGTCCTTCCCCTGATGTTGCCTCCTGTCACTGGGATTCAGAGGCTTAGTGCTTCTGAATATGGAGGTTCCCTTCACTCACCATGGCTAGTAGCCATTGATAGACATCCTCCATGAATCTATCAAATCCCCTTTGAAAGCTGTTGATTCCTGTGGCCATCATGACATCTTCTGGCAGCGAATTCCACATCTGAATCCATCTGTGTAAAGTACTATTTCCTTTTGTCTGTCCTGAACCTACTGTTCATCAGCTTCGTTGGGTGCCCTCAAATTCTAGTATTTTGGGAGAGGGAGAAGAAGTCTTTGTCGACTCTCTCCGGTCTATGATTAACGTTCTAAAATGAACAAATGAAAACCCTTTGGAGAAGGACTCTACTTTTACTTTCTCTGGTTTTCCACACAGAGGGATTTTTTTTTTGAGCATTCTGTTACCTGCACCCTCCCCTGTGGAGGGGAGCAGCCGTGGCTCTGTGGTAGAGCACCTGCTTGGCATGCAGAAGGTCCCAGGTTCAATCCCCAGCATCTCCAGCTGAAAGGATCAGACAGCAGGTGATGTGAAAGACCTCCACCTGAGACCCTGGAGAGCTGTTAAGGGGGGCTGTGGCTCAGTGGAAGAGCCTCTGCTTGGCATGCAGAAGGTCCCAGGTTCAATCCCCGGCATCTCCAGGTAAAATGACCAGGCAGTAGGTGATGGGAGAGACCTCTGTCTGAGACCCTGGAGAGCTGTTAAGGGGGGCTGTGCCTCAGTGGGAGAGCCTCTGCTTGGCATGCAGAAGGTCCCAGGTTCAATCCCTGACATCTCCAGTTAAAAAGGACCAGGCAGTAGGTGATGGGAAAGTCCTCCGCCTGAGACCCTGGAGAGCTGTTAAGGGGGGCTGTGGCTCAGTGGGAGAGCCTCTGCTTGGCATGCAGAAGGTCCCAGGTTCAATCCCCAGCATCTCCAGTTAAAAAGGACCAGGCAGGAGGGGATGTGAAAGACTTCAGCCTTAGGACTTTGGAGGGCCAGTGCTGGTCTGAGTAGACAGTTTTGATTTTGATGGATTCATGGTCTGATTAGAGATGTAAAATTTCCAAAAATTTTGAAGCTCAGAAAAATTCCCGTTTTTTTTCCATTTTTTTTCGGAAAAAACTGGAAATTTTCAGAAAAATTGAAAAAATGCTATATTAGCCCTTTTTTCTTTTCCAGACTGAAAGTCATTCTGTTACTTTAGGAACATAAAATACGACTATGGACAATTTTACTTGGCATGAAATTATCACAACTAGCATATTAAAAATATAGTGTACCCAAACAATTATTACAAACAGAATTTACTTCTGTAATAATATTGTAATTGTAACAAATGGAGCAACAGTCTGCTGAACTGTTTTCTAGTTTATATGGACCAGACAAAAAAACCTCCACAAAACTATTTTTAAAAATCCAGAAGTAGCAATTATTCATATTTCCTCTTCAGTGTTAAATAAAGATAAAAACCCATTCTCATAAAAAGAATTGAAGGGGGGGGGAAGTGTATAGAAGGGAGTGTGGGACTAAGTTTCAATGGGCATGAAATTTAATCAGAATAATTTTCTGAGCTGTAATTATCAGTTTCAATCTCTGCTTCTGCAGCTACTCTGTTGTGTCTGTCATTCTCACAGTTATTATGGACCTCTAAAAACTATACTTTCAGGTCCTTTTTGTTGCACTGTATTTTCTTCCAATGCTTCGAGGCCTCGTGAAGCCTGTGTGCCAGTATCGCCACCCACATGCAAAAGCAAAACTGAAACCTTTTTCTTTTCTTGTGACAACAGCACCTCCTTAAGGAAGAAATGCATCTTGTTCTTGCATTGGAGAGTTCAGTTTGTAAGCTAGGACTTGCTTGTCCTCAGTGCACAGAAGTCAGATTAATCTGATATACATATTTTCTAGAAATGATTTTGAAAATATTTGAACACCTTGTCTTAAAATATTTTATTTATCATGTTAAAATAAAACATTCCATAATCCTTTTCTTTTCTTTTCTTTTTTTAATTTTTCCAGTTTTTCGGGAAAAAAACAAAAAAGGCTTCCGGGAAAAAACTGGTTTTATTCCGGGCCTTTACATCTCTAAGTCCGGTTCACTGTAAGGCAGCTTCATGTGTCTGAAGCGGTACAGTCAAGACACGGCTTTACCACCCACAGAGAAGTAGGTCTTTGAATCTAGTTAGGGTTACTGACTCTGAACTGGGAAATTGCCGGAGATTTGGAGCGGGGCCTAGGGAGAGCGGGGTTTGGAAGGGGCGGGACCTCCGCAGGGTATAATGCCATAGACTCCACCCTCCAAAGCAGTTACAGATGGAATCAACAAGAAATGGAAAAATCCCATCAGTACCTTAGTACAGTTTTGCCTTAGAGAGCCAGTTTGGTGTAGTAGTTAAGTGCGTGGACTCTGATCTGGGAAAACCAGGTTCGATTCCCCACTCCTTCACATGCAGCTGCTGGTGTAACCTTGGGTCAGTCACAAGCTCTCTCTCAGCCCCACCTACCTCACAGGGTGTCTGTTGTGGGGAGGGGAAGGGAAAGGAGTTTGTAAGCCGCTCTGAGACTCCGAGTGGAGGGTGGGGTATAAATCCAACTCTCCTCCTCTTCCTCCACCTCCTCCCTCTCAGAACTGTTCTCTCAAGGGCAGTTCTCTACGGAGCTCTCTCAGCCCCACCTACCTCACAGGGTGTCTGTTGTGGGGAGGGAAGGCGATTGTAAGCCACTCTGAGACTCTTCTGGGCAGTGAAGGGCGGGGTATAAATCCAATGTCGTTGTCTTCTTCTTTGTAGTCTGAAGGTGAGTTGTCATTCCAGGAGATCTCCAGTCCCCACCTGGAGGTTGTCAACCTTGCATTCCCTTTTCAGAAGGCAACTGGGTCTGCTTCTTCCCCCTCGCGAGGAAGAGGGATTGCCAGAAGGCGAATGGCAGAGCTCTGTCTCGCTTGGATGGAGTGCCTGGTCTGCAGTCAACGAAAAGCTATTCTTGGTGGGGGGGGGGGGGGGTGATTGATTCACCTTTCCAAAGGAATCCCAGAGGGCCTTTCATTTTTATGTTGCCTGCTACCAGCGTGGGAAAGGAAACGCACCCGGTTCTTAGTTAGGCCTGACTGCAAATCCATTTTCCCGGCTGGGGTCGGTGCTAAACAGCCTCCCCCCCCCCCCCCCCCGCCTTCGCAGCATTGAAAACGCAGCCCTGGAGGAGACGGGGATGGCTCAGCCATGCATGTCTCAAAGCACCCGCCACGCTGATTCTGCCGCTCCCCTCCTGCAAATGGGCAAACTAGGTAACTCATAGGCGTCAACTACGGGGGAGCTCGAGGGCTCGAGCCCCCCCCCCCCCCCCCGAAATTTCCCGGCGGGGGGCTCAGCCTCCTCTGGTAAAATGGAGCATCCACCAGGCCTGCCCGCTCGCCTGCCTGCTGGCCGGCCGGCCAGCCAGCCAGCCAGCAACCGCTGCCTCTTCCCCCCCCCCCCCCCCGGGCCTGGCCTGGCCACTCCTGCCTCCGTGGGGCCAGCTGGGCAAATGCCCAGCTGGCCCCACAGAAGCAGGAGAGGCCAGGCCAGGCCCGGGGGGAGGCCCGGGGGGGGGGAGAGGCGGTGGGGACATGGTCCTGGCATGTGCGCGCACTTCGCGCACGCACACACAAGAGCCCCCCCCCCCGGGGATTCTAAAAGTCGACGCCTCTGAGGTAACTGCCCGTACAGGTGCCTTCTCAGTCATAGCCCCCACCTTGTGGAATGGCTGATCCAAGGAAGTCAGAGAGGTTTCCAACTCTCCTGGCTTTCCACAAACTATGCGGCACGGAATTACTCAAGAGGGCTTTTTGAATTTGGTTAAATGTTAAAAAAATACCGTGTGCCTTGGAAGCATGGGAGCTTTTTTTTGACGTATCCCCAATTCTCCATGTTTCCCAGTTAAGGGGAAGACGCTGTTCAAACCACTTACAAAGATGATCTGACTCCAGCGGTAGCAAGAGAAAGAAATTTTACGTAAAGCAATAGAAGCGTGTCTTACATGACATATTCGTGTAGGTACATTTCACTCATTGTGAACAGGTCAGCTTCGGAAAGGTTAACTTGCTAGAGGTCCGAGCCCAGGTAAAAGA
The DNA here is from genome assembly GCA_029233225.1 of Lepidodactylus listeri. NCBI lineage: Eukaryota > Metazoa > Chordata > Lepidosauria > Squamata > Gekkonidae > Lepidodactylus > Lepidodactylus listeri. The sequence goes on along the minus strand of JARCFY010000002.1, from coordinate 10,005,334 downwards.
GAGAGAAGAGGAGAGGTCCTATATAAGATGAAACACCGAAGACAAGCAAGGGCCAAAGAGGCTCAATCTCTGACTGATGAGAGGGTGGAGCCAGCTGCCAAGGTCAATACTATAATGAAATGGTCAGAAAGTTCAGTGAAGAAGAAGACGAAGAAGAGAAGAAGAGATTGGATTTAGACCCCGCCCATCACTCGGAGTCTCAGAGCAGCTTGCAATCTCCCTTCCCCTCCCCACAACAGACACCCTATGAGGTAGGTGGGGCTGAGAGAGCTCTGACAGTAACTGCGCTTTCAAGGACAGCCCTGACAGAACCATGGCTTGCCCAAGGCCATCCAGCAGCTGCGAGTGGAGGAGTGGGGAATCAAACCTGGTTCTCCCAGATTAGAGTCCGCACACTTAACCACTACACCAAACTGCCTCTCTTATTTAATAAATAAGTGAAGGAATGGGGATTGTACCCTAGACTACTGTATTATTCCCTGTCACTATATGGGCATGGAAGAGGGGTCACCGGGGGTGTTGCGGGGGGAGGTATTTGTGAATTTCCTGCATTGTGCAGGGGGTTGGACTAGATGACCTTGGAGGTCCCTTCCAACTCTGTGATTCTACAAATGGCTGTAGATGATAGCTGTCACAAGCACAGCTGGTAGAGCATCTGCTTGGCATGCAGAAGGTCCCAGGTTCAATCCCCGTCATCTCCAGGTCAAAAAGGACCAGGCAGAGTGATGCTTGAGACCCTGGACAGCTGCTGCCAGTCTGAGTAGACAATACCGACTTTCATAGAATCAGAGTTGGAAGGGACCTCCGGGGTCATCTAGCCCAACCCCCTGCACAAAGCACGAAATCCACAAATACCTCCCCCCACACCCCCAGTTGCTCTTGCTCCATGACCAGAAGATAGCCAAAAAAAACCCCAACCCTCCTGGATCCCTGGCCAAACTGGCCTGGAGAAAAATTGAACCAAGGGTCAAATTCAGTATAGGGCAGCTTGGGACCCAGTTGTGGGAAAGTAACGGGGCTCATTTTGTTTTCTCAAAGAGGCTCTGTGCCTTTAACATCTGCTGGACAGGAATCAATTCAGCAGGGGCCGTTTTTGATATCACCACATCTCCCTATTAGACAAAGCCGTGCCCACTGGATTCCGATCACGCCGCTGTTGAAGGCAGAGAGGAGAAAAGGAGCAAATCCTAAACCACAGAATAAACTGTCTTCCAAAAACACGGCGACTGATACTGTATCGTCGCCTTACAGAGGAGCAATGAAATTAAGTTAAGTGTCTGCGAAGCTATCTCACAGTATTTGATTTGAAAGCCTGGCTGCGTGGCGTTTCTGGTTTTCAGGGGCTCATCAATCAAAGACAACTGCGGAAAGACTTGGTTGTCATTCTCGGCAGAGGAGCTGAACTTTATTAGGGCAAAATGACGGAGAACCTTAACAGAGATGAAAACCCAGGAAGAGCTGAGCTCTGGCTTCTTGAAGACCACGAAGGATCGGTAGAGAAGTTGCCAGCCCCCAGGTGGGGTCTGGACTGCTCCAGGAGTTAGTTTATCTCCAGTGTGTGTGTGTGTGTGTGCGCCATCGGATCCCAGCTGACTTATGGTGACCCCATAGGGCAGTGGTGGCAAACCTATGGCACGCGTGCCAGAGGTGGCACTCAGAGCCCTCTCTGTGGGCACGCACGGCATCGCCCCAGCACAGAGTTCGCAAAATTGGACAGCAAAAATCACATTAATTGTTCCAAAGCATGCCAAATACAAACTTTTACCTTTCAATAAAAAGTTGTTTGTATCGTTGAAAGCTCTGTTATTGTGTTTTTCTTTTAAGACAAAAGATGTTAATGTATGAGTTGTTTTTTCTAGAACGAAAACCTCAGTATTCAGGTCAGGGGTCCATTGGAGCGGGAGCACACAGGAGCGCAGCTCCAGGAGTGAGGAGCCCAGGGGGCGGGCACATGACCAAGCCCCGCCCCCTCCTCGGCTTCCCCGAGCAGTGCAGAGGCGCAGCGCCCCAGGGAAAGCTCTGCTAGGGTCTTTATTGATTTTAATGTTTTGTTTTAATATTGATAATTTTATCATTGTTCCTTTCATGACTGTGTGCTGATTTTCCAGAGACTTGCTCAAGGTGGCATATCATTTTTCTAAGTATACCATTTTTTATCTGGGCACATGGCACATAAGTACTGGAGAAATTTCACCAACCCTTCAGCAGCTTCCACCCCATCGGTTTGGTGTAGTGGTCAGGAGTTGGACTCTAATCTGGGAGAGCCGGGTTTGATTCCCCACTCCTCCACATGCAGCTGCTGGTGTGACCTTGGGCCAGTCACAAGTTCTCTCAGAGCTGTTCTCTCATGAGCAGTTCTCAAAAGACCTCTCTCAGCCCCACCTACCTCACAGGGTGTCTTGTTGTGGGGAGGGGAAGGGGAAGGGATGGGTGGTGCACATGTCCTGTGTATCTCAAGTCTACTTGAAACCTGGTGGTTTTAAGGGAGCAGGAAGAGAATGAGGGTGTGTTCTTGACGCTTATTTTTATTGCACAAAGTATTGGATGGGGAAGGGAACGGAGGAAGAGCCGGTCAGTTTCACTCATTTGTGGAGTGGAGCCTGAGAGGTGGGTATTGCCTTCTGACACACTTCTGGTATGTTAGGGGGTGTGGCATATGCAAATGAGTTATGCTAATGAGTTATACTAATGAGCTCCTGCACCTCTTTTTCTACGAAATGACCCCTGATTCAGGTTAAATTGCCGTGTTGGCACTTTGCGATAAATAAGTGGGTTTTGGGTTGCAGTTTGGGCACTCTCTAAAAGGTTCCCCATCACTGCCATAGGGTCTTCAAGGTAAGGGATGTTCAGAGTGTTAAAGTGAGCGACTCAGCACGCCTGGGCATTGGAGTGCTACGTCGCTCTATAGGTGTTAACTCCTTGAACGGGATGCCTCTCTTGGTCTTGACCTGGGAGCTGCCCTCTGACCCCTTCGCTTTGTCCTCTCCCTCTCTGCACATGGCCCTCCATGGAGACTCACATCCCTGCAGGTCTCTCCTGTAGAGACAGTGCCTTCATACTCCCACATACCTGAGGCCGGACAAGCTTGCTACTTGTCTTAGGGAAAGTACGAGAGAGGGGCTGTGGCTCAGTGGTAGAGCCTCTGCTTGGCATGCAGAAGGTCCCAGGTTCAATCCCCAGCATCTCCAGTGAAATGATCTGGCAGTCGGCCATGGGAAAGACCTGAGCCTCAGACCCCGGGGAGCCGATGCCAGTCTGAGTAGGGCTCATTTCGTAGCAGGAGCTCCTCTGCATATTAGGCCACACACCCCTAATGTAGCCAATCCTCCAAGGGCTTACAGAGCTCTTCTTACAGGGGCTACTGTAAGCCCTTGGAGGATTGGCTACATCAGGGGTGTGTGGCCTAATATGCAGAGGAGCTCCTGCTACGAAATGAGCCCTGGAGTAGACGATATTGACTCTGATGGACCAGGGGCCTGATTCTACTATTTAGAGTAGACCTCTCTTTCTCCTTTCGACTGCAACCTAAATGTGAACTGGATCTACTTGAATAAATGTAAGTTTATTTTTTTGGGCAGTATAATTCTTGGGAGATTCATTTACTGAACTCAGTATCAAACTTCTGTGATTGGGCAGAACTCTGCTAAATTAACCAAATATCCCAATGCAGAGGTGGCTTGCCATGGCCTGCCTCTGTGCTATGACACTGGTATTCCTTGGAGGTCTCCCATCCAAATACCAGCCAGGGCCGACCCTGCTTAGCTTCCGAGATCTGACGGGCTCGGGCTCGCCTGGGCTACCCAGGTCAGGTATCTGTGATTACACAGATAAATTCCCCTGCGGGAAATGGCAACTTCGGTATCCCATCCCCGCTGGTCTCTCTATGGTCCTCAAACTCCACCCTCTCCAAGCATCACCCCCTAAAACTCCAGGAATTTCTCTGAGCCAGAGATGGCAACAATAGTAGGGAAAGGGGCTAATTATGGAGAAAATTAAGTGTGATGCAAAATTAGGAAAGGAAGGAAGAGAAGGAGGGAGGGAGGGAGAGAAAGAAAGAGAGGGAGGTGGAAAGAGAGAGAGAAAGAAAGAAAGAGAAAGGGAGGGAAAGAGAGAGAGAAACAAAGAAAGAAAGAGAGAGAGAAAGAAAGGGAGGAGGAGGGAAAGAGAGAGAGAGAGAAAGGGAGGGGGAGGGAAATAGAGAGAAAGAAAGAGAGGGAGGGAGAGAGGGAAAGAGAGAGAAAGAGAGGGGGAGAGAGAGAAAGAAAGGGAGGGGGAGGGAAAGAGAGAGAGAGAAACAAAGGGAGGGGGAGGGAAAGAGAGCAAGAAAGAGGGAGGGGGAGAGAGAAAGAAAGGGAGAGGGAGGGAGGGAAAGAGAGAGAAAGAAAGAGAGGGAGAGAGAGAGAGAAAGAAAGGGAGGGGGAGCGAAAGAGAGAAAGAAAGAAAGAAAGAAAGAAAGAAAGAAAGAAAGAAAGACTAGTCTTTTTGGAATAGAAGCCAAGGGAAGGCCAAGAGAAGGAAAAGGGGCTGCAAAAGGGAGAAAAATAATGGCTTCAACGGTATTTTGTTGGCTTGTTTTTACAATTCCCACCAAAGAAGGTGCTGCTGTACATTTTACATTCTTTGCTCAGCTGGTCTTCTTTCCTTTGTCTAAAATTGCACATGTGTCATGAATCAGAGAAGTTGAACGTGTGTACATAAACCACCCCTTGTGCCCAGTTTTCAATTACGAAACGCAACGCAGTCACACGTGCCCATCTTCCGGTGGGCGCACCTATGCTCAGGTGGGAGAGGGGCTAGAACATGCTGCAACGGCATGACTGCGTTTGCTCTTTCTTTTCAAGGGATTCGGTTGCATCCGAGCTTCAAAACAGGCCTTAGTAGTTACCTTTAAGAATTATGGACAGAAAATACATGGAATTATTGGATCCTTATCTCAGTTTAATTGATTGGCCAATCAGTTGCTTGAATGTGGAAGTGACCAAACATTTTTTTTAGAAAATCATTTTACGTTGCAAATCAGGGGGGGGGCCATGGCCTCCGTTGGCACTTTTCCTGGTACCCGCCAAGTGTTTTTAAAAAGTGCCCGGGATGAGCTCTGATTGCCATTGGAGGTTTGATCAGCTGTGCAGATTTTTTTTAAAAAATGTTGCTTCGGCGGCAGCTGCCACCCAAGAGTCTCACTATGTGACTAAAGGTAAGCTGCAGCAGCCATTGTGTGGCAGGCTCCGCCTCCTTCAGCAGCCATTTTGTGGTGGCCATTTTGTGGCTGCACCCACCACTGATGCACAGATCTGTGCCCCAAGTGATCCTGTGGCCAGATTGGAATCGGAGTCCAGTGAGTTAGATGAATACCTGTTTAATGAATTCGAAACAGGGAATATAAGGCTAATGAGTGCCTTAGCACTCCAGCAACTCCAAAGCTGTATTCTGCCTTAACCCAAGGGCGTCGAGTTTTAAAATCCCTGGGGGCGGGGTGCTCTTGCGTGTGTGCGCGCACGCCAGGACCATGTCCCCACCGCTGCTGCCTTCCCCCCCCCGCCCGGCCTGGATACTCCTGCTTCCCTCCCTCCCTCCCTCCCTCCAGGGGCCAGCTGGGCATTTGCTTAGCTGGCCCCTGGACGGACAGAGGGAGGGAGGGACGGAGGCAGCCAGGCGGGGGGGGGGGGAGAGAGGGAGAGAGAGACGGCGGCGGCGGGCACTCCATTTTCCGGGGGGGGGCTCAGTCCCCCCCGGGAAATTTCGGGGGTGGCTCGAGCCCCCCCGTAGTTGACGCCTATGCCTTAACCAGGAAGGGCAGAAGGTCTTATACCCCAAGTGACATCACGTATAGTTTACACATTAAACAATCTCTAATTGGTACCAAGCAGTTCTCATCATGCAAGCATCATTTGACTTTAAACCTTACTATTAGTCTCTCCTTGTACTGGTCATGTATGTCAGTGATTGCATTTGCTTATCTGGTCTCCAGAACAATGGGAACATTAGAGAACACTGGGTCCCTTTCTGGCCTCGCATACGGAGAGCTAGCTGATAAGGGCTGTGAATCACACTAAACTCTGCTCTCGGCATCCTTGCAACTTCTATTCTGTTGCATCCTAATTCCATCTACAGAGGCTTCTAATAATACTTTTGCATAATATGGCTTCCTATACAAAAATGCACTTATAGTGTGTGTGTGTGTGTGTGTGTGAGTGTGTGTGTGTGTATATATATATATATATATATGTTCTACTATAAGTTTCTCTAATCAGAAGATTATAGGTTACATACCAGGATCTGGTTCTATTATGATTAAACTTTTGAAGGCACAGTGACAGCTGTCTCTCTCTCTCTCTCTGTGTATATATATATATATTTATATATAAGAAAGAGTCAGAAATGACATTCTTTTTCCCTTGTCCTGCATCATGATGTGTCAAGATTCCAAATACGCCCACAGGCTCAAGAGTTTGGGGGCTCCTGATGTAAACAGGGCAGCCATGTTGCTCTGCAGTAGAAAAGCAAGATTCGAGTCCAGTAGCAATGTTATTTTACTGGTTCTGGTCGCCACACCTCAAAAAAGATATTATAGCACTGGGAAAAGTGCAGAAAAGGGCAACTAGAATGATAAAAGGGTTGGAACACTTTCCCTATGAAGAAAGGTTGAAGCGCTTGAGGCTCTTTAGCTTGGAGAAACAACGGCTGAGGGGTGGCGTGATCGAGGTTTATAAGATTATGCATGGGACAGAGCAGGTAGGGAAAAGAAGGACTTTTCCCCCTTTCTCATAATACAAGAACTCGTGGGCACTCCATGGAATTGCTGAGCAGTCGGGTTAGAACAGATAAAAGGAGGTCCTTCTTCACCCAAAGAGTGATTAACGTGTGGAATTCACTGCCCCAGGAGGTGGTGGCAGCTAGAAGCATGGACAGCTTCAAGAGGGAATTGGATAAACATATGGAGCTGAGGTCCACCAGTGGCTATTAGCCACAAAGTATAGACAGGAACTCTCAGTCTGGGGCAAGTGATGCTCTGTATTCTTGGTGCTTGGGGGGGGGGGGGCAACAGTGAGAGGGCTTCTAGTGTCCTGGCCCCACTGCTGGACCTCCTGAGGGCACCTGGTGTTTTTGGCCCCTGTGTGACACAGAGTGTTGGACTGATTGGGCCACTGGCCTGATCCAACATTGGCTTCTCTTATGTTCTTACAGCATAACATAATCCAATTAGGAAGGACGCGTAGCACCCCATTTGGAGGCAACCCAAGTTAGGAAGAACGAGTGCGGAATTCATGGGAACATCTTTGGGATCATGAAGGAGAGGACACAGACTAGGTGAAATTGTTTCCTGGTTAATGTTTTTATTGAAATTTTGTAAATGTTATGGTTGAAAAAACTGTTATATATGGCTGAAATGGATAAGTGGACTAGAAAATTGAATAATCTCTACTCAGAGACCTTTCTGGAAGACTGGAAAGATTTGAAAGAATATGTTGAAAAGTATTGGGATATGAAAAACTATATCTATACATGGTTATAATAGCATAAAGGAATAGAAATATATTATATGAATGTTTTAGTTAAAATTAGACAATGAAACTGTTTTTATTTAGAAATACATAAGAATATAGAAAATAAGAATTGGTGTATAAGTATAAGTATTTTAAAGCTATATAACCGTTACCAGAAACGAAACATAGATATAAGTATTACTATTTTGAATAAAATGGAAAATGTGTTATGCTTCAGATGTGGTAGGAAACCACCAAAACAAGATAAAAATAGAATGTACAAATAGAACAAAATGTTATCTAATATGGAAAAAGGGGTTTGTATAAGGTTAAATGTATTATTTTCGATGTTTTTTTTTTTTTGAAAAATAAAAATTTCTTTACAAAAAAAAAAAGAAATTTTGTAAATGTTACAAAAAATAATACAAAAAAAATGCAAAAACTACACCACAGATTTACACAGCTCATACAATGGAACTTAACATCAAGACAGTAGTACATAAAAGAACCAGAGACTTGTAAAAATAAGTAAATAAATCACTGTATGGAGGTTGAGCGACAGAACATAATTTCTAGTGCATATGTTTTACCACAAACATAGAATCATAGAACCGTACAGTTGGATGGGACCTCCAGGGTCATCTAGTCCAACCCCCTGCACAATGCAGGAAATTCACAAATGCTTCCCCACGTACACACACCCAGTGATCGCTGCTCCACACCCAGAAGATGACAAAAAACCTCCGGGATCTCCAGCCAAACTGGCCTGGATCGTAAGTCATTGATTAGTTTAGGAACTTCCTGTTGAGAGGTCAAATATTCTAAGATAGGGAACCTGATGGAGTTAAAATTAGAAGGTGTCAAGTGCTTATCAAAATGCATAAGATTGTCCATAAGTTTAGCCACAAGGTAAAAATCCAATTGGGTGGAATTATTTGACACTACCTCAGTTTAATTGAGTGGTCAATTATGGCTAAAATGAGGAATTGGCCAAAATATGCTTTTGTAAAAAATATAACTTTACGTTGTAAAAGAGTCCAATTAGGTTGTGGAATTAGTTGTGGAATTAGTTTGTGGAATTAGTTTGAGAATCTTTGCTGTTAACGAGTGAGCCTTCAATAACGGGACTTGTCCAATGGGGCACTGGATCCCCGGCTACCGTGCGAGCTCGGGGGGGGGGGGGGCGTCGTCATCGTGGGTCATCCAGACCTGGATATCTGGGTGCATTTAAGTGTCTGGAAATCCCCACTTGACATGGGATTAAGAGAGGCCGGGCAGAGGAAATGGCCAGCAGATTTAAAAGTCTGGTGGTGTCACCGGATTGAGCCGTTTTCATCCTTTCTCCATTCTCTCCCGTTTTTGTGTGGCCCGCCTGGAGAATGAATGAGATCAGCAAGGGGTCGGGAGAGGAGGGGATTATCCCTATGGGGCGGACAATGAGACGGAGGGGCGGGGGAGGGCCCCGCTGTCAGCGGGAGGGCGTTGAGCAGGCACGCAAAGGATGCCAAGATCTTAATCCTCCTCTGTTAATGATGACCTGCATAGGTAGTTTCCGAGAAGGGAGGGCACGGGAAAAGAGGCGAGGACAGATGGCTGATTGTACGGAAGGGTGGAAGAAAAAGGCCGGGGAGGGGCAGGAAATCGAGGGATTGCCCAGCATTGGGAAGGAAATAAAAGCGAGCGGATCCTGCCAGGCTGCCCAGAACGGGCCTACGGCGTTCCCACAGTCCCTCTCTGCCTTAGATTGACCAGCCAATAAAATGCTTATTGGTCCAGTCAGTAAAATACACTGTCAGGTAAGCAGCTTTGTGGTCTGAAAAGCCAACTGGCTCCGAATTCTGGAGCTAGCTCTGGATTAACCATTGGACAAAATAATGCTTAGGGCACAGAGGGGTGGGACGCCACAGAAGGGATTTTTTGCTTATGTTGCTTCCTGATATTTAGTGTTAAATAATTTTGTAAAAGTTTAATATAGTTGGGGAAAATGGCCTGGAAGAGAACTGAATTTTTCATCTCTTATTTCACCTTCAGGAGAACAAAGTTTGAGTCCAGTGGCTGGACTAGATGGACCACTGGTCGGATCCAGCAGGGCTCTTACGTTCTTATGAAGGCCTCAGCCTCTCTGCCCTGTTGCTGGCCCTCCAGAGGAACTGGTTGGCCTCTGTGTGAGACAGGATGCTGGACTAGATGGACCACTGGTCTGATCCAGCAGGGCTCTTCTGATGTTCTTATGAAGGCCTCAGCCTCTCTGCCCCATTGTTTACCCTCCGGAGAAACTGGTTATCTATATTGTGAGACAGGATGCTGGACTGGATGGACCACTGGTCTGATCCAGCAGGGCTCTTCTGATGTTCTCATGAAGGCCTTGGCCTCTCTGCCCTGTTGTTGGCCCTCCAGAGGAACTGGTTGACCGTACTAGATGGACCACTGGTCTGAACCAGCAGGGCTCTTCCTATATTCTTATGTAGGCCTCGGCCTCTATGCCCTGTTTTTGGTCCTCCAGAGGAACTGGTTGGCCACCGTGCGGGACAGGATGCTGGACTAGAGGGATCACTGGTCTGATCCAGCAGGGCTCTTCTGATGTTCTTATGAAGGCCTCGGCCTCTATGTCCTGTTGTTGGTCCTCCAGAGGAACTGGTTGGCCACTGTGTGGGACAGGATGCAGGACTAGATGGACCAGTGGCCTGATCCAGCAGGGCTCTTCTGAAGTTCTTATGAAGGCCTCGACCTTTGTCCCATGTTGTTGGCCCTCCAGTGGAACTGGTTGGCTACTGTGTGAGACAGGATGCTGGACCAGATGGACCCTCACTGGTCTTTTCCAGCAGGATTCTTCGTATGATTTTATGAAGGATTCAGCCTCTGTGCCCTGTTGTTAGCCATCCAGAGGAACTGGATGGCCACTGTGTGAGACAGGATGCTGGACTAGATGGACCACTGGTCTTTTCCAGCAGGATTCTTCTTATGTTTTTATGAAGGCCTCAGCCTCTCTGCCCTGTTGTTGGCCCTCCAGAGGAACTAGTTGGCCACTGTGTGAGACAGGATGCTGGACTAGATGGACCACTGGTCTAATCCAGGAGTCCTCCTCTTAAGTCTTTATGAAGGCCTCAGCCTCTCTGCCCTGTTGTTGGCCATCCAGAGGAACTGGATGGCCACTGTGTGAGACAGGATTCTGGACTAGATGGACCACTGGTCTGATCCTGCAGGGCTCTTCTGGTGTTCTTAAGTCCAAAGCATTCCCCTGTGCACCAAGGGAAACACAGACAATTGCACGCTGAGAAGGTCTGAACCGAAGGGTTGAGAGGGCAGGTGTCAAAACCAGCTTTCCTCCAGGGCTGTGTTCTTCCATCAAAGGTAGATCTATCTTGCCATTTCAGAAACTGGTTCTCTCACCCCGGGCTTTCTTTTCCTTCCCTCTTTATTTCCTGCCCTGTGCCTGCCTCTCTCCATACCAAAGCCAGGAGTTAACTTTTTACAGCGAGAGGTTTTGGCGTTTCAGTCCGCCTTGAAAATATATACCTGCCTTTTCCGATCATGCCGGGTTTTTTGTTGAGCACGAGACAGACTTTTTTGATACCTGTTCCAGGTCAGCGCACCGATTCCCATGCGCTTTGCACACTGTCAGTGAGAGCACAGCTCTCGGATTATGCAGTGATCCATGAGTGGCAGGACTGTCGGAGAGGTCTGTCAGCATCAGTTGCGGCGGTGTAAGGGGAAGCGCCTCCCAGATCGTGTGCTTCCACCCGTATCATGAGCCACATGTGATCTGAGAAGCACCTCCCAGCATCATTTGAGAGAGAGAGATCCCTAACCTTTTTGACCCTGGGGGCATCTTTCAGAATTCTGACCCAGGGTGGTGGGCACCAGTGCTCCCTCTAAGCTGTGGAGTCTTGTGAGCAAAACTTCTACTTTGTGAGCTGAAGAAGAAGAGGAGGAGGAAGAGGTTGGGTTTATACCCCGCCCTTCACTACCCGAAGGAGTCTCTGAGCAGTTTACAATCTCCTTTCCCTTCCCCTCCCCACAACAGACACCCTGTGAGGTAGGTGGGGCTGAGAGAGCTCTTTCAAGGACTGCTTTTGAGAGAACAGCTCTGAGAGAACTTGTGACTTACCCAAGGTCACACCAGCAACTGCATGTGGAGGAGTGGGGAATCAAACCCGGTTCTCCCAGATTAGCAACCACGCTCTTAACCACTACACCAAACTGGCATTAAAGTTGTGAGCGAGCGATTTGGCTGCCAAATAAATTAGTTTGCTCTGGCGCCATCCTTCCTGAGCTAAGACAAAAATATGTGAGCCAGAGGCTAAAAAACTGTGAGCTAGCTCAAACTAACTCAGCTTAGAGGGAATACTGCTAGTAACCCTAGCCTCCAGGTGAACCCAGGAGATCTCCTCCAATGCTCCCTCTAAGCTGTGGAGTCTTGTGAGCGAAAATTCTACTTTCTGAGCTACCCACATTAAAGTTGTGAGCAGGCGATTTGGCTACCGCATACATTAGTTTGCTCTGGAGACATCCTTCCTGAGCGAAGGTAGAAATGTGTGAGCTGGAGGCTAAAAAATTGTGAGCTAGCTCACACTAACTCAGCTTAGAGGGAACACAATCACAAAATGGCTGCCACAGGGGGTGGAGCCACACGCAAGCACACAAAGGAAGACCAATTGCAAGGGAGAAGGGTAATTTAATATATATATATATACTGGGAAAGAAGAGTGAGGGAGGGAATAAAACCAACACCCTGGTGGTAGCATTTTAAAAAATATGCGCAGTCAATCAGATATCCCATGAAGACCTCGCCCCACCCACATTCCAGAAACAGTGGGTGGGCCTTAGCAGGTGCCATGGCAACATGACAGAACAGAGATCAGTTCCCCTGGAGAAAACGGTTGCTTCGGAGGTTGGGCTGAATGGTGAGCCAGTTTGGTGTGGTGGTTAAGTGCACAGACTCTAATCTGGGAGGACCGGGTTTGATTCCCCACTCCTCCACTTGCACCTGCTAGATGACCTTGGGCAAGCCATAGCTCTGTCAGAGCTGTTCTTGAGAAAGAGCAGTTTCTGTCAGAGCTCTCTCGGCCCCACCTCCCTCACAGGGTGTCTGTTGTGGGGAGGGGAAGGGAAAGGAGTTTGTAAGCCGCTCTTAGATTCCAAGTGAGTGAAGGGCGGGATATAAATCCAATCTCTTCTTCTCCTTCTCCTGAGAGCCCTCTCCAACCCCTTCCTTTCCAGGGTGCACCCCCAAATATCCAGGAATTTCCCAACTTGGAGTTGGCAACTGTACATTTATCACAGAAAATGCTTCTAAGCAGGTTGGAGGGGGGAATTCCAAGAGCTTTTCTGTCTTCTCCCAGTGAAATAGCCAGTTTGGTGTAGTGGTTAAGAACACAGACTCTAATTTGGGAGAACTGGGTTTAAGAACATAAGAGAAGCCAATGGTGGATCAGGCCAGTGGCCCATCCAGTCCAACACTCTGTCACACAGTGGCCAAAAACACCAGGTGCCCTCAGGAGGTCCAGCAGTGGGGCCAGGACACTAGAAGCCCTCCCCCCCCCAGTCAAGCACCAAGAATACAGAGCATCACTTGTCCCAGACTGAGAGTTCCTATCTATACTTTGTGGCTAATAGCCACTGATAGACCTCTGCTGGGTTTGATTCCCCACTCCTTCACATGCAGCTGCTGGTGTGACCTTGGGTCAATCACAAGTTCTCTCAGAGCTGTTCTCTCAAGAGCAGTCCTTGAAAGAGCTGTCTCAGCCCCACCTACCTTGCAGGGTGTCTGTTGTGGGGAGGGGAAGGGGAAGGAGATGGTAAGCCGCTCTGAGACTCCTTGGGGTAGTGAAGGGCAGGGTATAAATCCAATCTCTTCTGAACTCATGTCTCTCAAGTTCAAAGCCAGAATCCATCACGCTTCCTAGAACTTTCCTGCCATCACATAGTTCTGCTTAAAGACTGTGGCTCTGTCTAGTGGCCATCTCACATTCACAATGAGCAGGCCCTGGCTACGGAGCGCATCCTTTTCTGAAGCCATCTCCTTCATTCCAGAACAGGTGCTCTGCAGTTTGATTTGAACGTACCTCCCCATGGGATGCGCACCTTCATATCATCTGCGCACATGGAACCCTGCTTCTTGCGCACAGATCCGCCAGGCTTTCTGTTTTGTGTGATGCCCTTTTTCTCCTAAGCGTATTCAAAGAAATGTGCGTACATCGTTTCTGGTCCTTTGGCTTAACTGCCTAACAACAACAATAATAATTAATAAATTGTGTGCTGTCAAGTCACAATCAGTTTGTAGCAGTCCCTCATGGCATTTTCAAGGCAAGAGATGTTCAGAGGTAGTTTGCCATTGCCTTCCTCTGCATAGCAACTCCAGTCTTCCTTGGTGGTCTGCCCTCCAAATACTAACCAGGGCTGACTCTGCTTAGTTTCTGAGATTGGGCTAGCCTGGGGCATCCAAGTCAGGGCAGACAAACAGAGGCGGCTTGCCATTGCCTGCCTCTGCGTAACAACCCTGTCTTCCTTGGCAGTCTCTCATCCAGCTACTATCTATGACTGACCCTGCTTAGCTTCCGAGATCTGATGAGATTGGACTAGCCTGGGCCATCCAAGTCAGGGCAGACAAACAGAGGCGGCTTGCCATTGCCTGCCTCTGCGTAACAACCCTGTCTTCCTTGGCGGTTTCTCATCCAGCTACTATCTATGACTGACCCTGCTTAGCTTCCGAGATCTGATGAGGTTGGGCTAGCCTGAGACATCCAAGTCAGGACAGACAAACAGAGGCGGCTTGCCACTACCTGCCTCTGCGTAACAACCCTGTCTTCCTTGGCGGTCTCTCATCCAGCTACTATCTGTGGCTGACCCTGCTTAGCTTCCGAGATCTGATGAGGTTGGGCTAGCCTGAGACATCCAAGTCAGGGCAGATGAACGGAGGGCGGCTTGCCATTGCCTGCCTCTGCGTAACAACCCTGTCTTCCTTGGCGGTCTCTCATCCACCTACTGTCTGTGGCTGACCCTGCTTAGCTTCCGAGATCTGATGAGGTTGGGCTAGCCTGAGGCATCCAAGTCAGGGCAGATGAACGGAGGGCGGCTTGCCATTGCCTGCCTCTGCGTAACAACCCTGTCTTCCTTGGCGGTCTCTCATCCACCTACTGTCTGTGGCTGACCCTGCTTAGCTTCCGAGATCTGATGAGGTTGGGCTAGCCTGAGACATCCAAGTCAGGGCAGATGAACGGAGGGCGGCTTGCCATTGCCTGCCTCTGCGTAACAACCCTGTCTTCCTTGGCGGTCTCTCATCCACCTACTGTCTGTGGCTGACCCTGCTTAGCTTCCGAGATCTGATGAGGTTGGGCTAGCCTGAGGCATCCAAGTCAGGGCAGATGAACGGAGGGCGGCTTGCCATTGCCTGCCTCTGCATAGCAACCCCATTCTTCCTGGGTGGTCTCCCATCCGACTACTAACCGGGGCCGACTGCTTAGCTTCCAAGCCGTGACAAGATCAGACTAGGTTACTAAATTCTGTGTCCTTCTGCACCATCTGAAATTGTTAGTTGGATTGTCAAGGTTATTTTAATTTTTAATTTCAAACCGTTTGTAAATCTTGTTGGAAATGTCGTGTCCCCGCCCTGAGCCCTGTTTACGGGTGGGGTGGGGGTGGTGATCAATCTAAACAAATAAATAATAGGCAGAAGACACCGCGAACTGGCACTGCCGTAGAAATGCCCTCTGAATGGAGAAACCCGGGTTTGGCGCAACGGAGAAACATTTCAAATCCTTTTCTGGCACAAGCCTTTAAAATCCCTCCAGAGCATTTCAATCGAGTGCATTTTTCTACTCTTGCGCGGGTGGCCTAATCCTGCTCTTCCAAAGGGTTTGATTAATCCGCTTCCTTGTTCCTGACTTGCCCTTTCTCCGATCGATCCCTTTGCATTCTGTCTCTTTGTTTCGACAAAAGGGGAACAGCGCAGTCTCCGATAGCGACATTGTTCAGTTCGTAGATTTCACACTCCTACTTTGACCAGGGGGTCTGCCGGCTGGGGAGACGGCGGAATTAGCACACAATAGATCAATGGCGTTGGTTCCCCCTCCCTCAAAAGATTTTGACAAGAGCGCCTCGTTCGGCATCTCTCTCCTCTGCCTGTGCGTTGTAGCACCCACGGCTGACACAAAACAAGCTAGCTGCTTTTTAAACGAGCGGAAACAGATGCATAAGGGGGTTTACATAAGAACGTAAGAGAAGCCATGTTGGATCAGGCCAGTGGCCTGTCCAGTCCAACACTCTGCGTCACACAGTGGCCAAAAACACCAGGTGCCCTCAGAAGTTGCAGCAGTGGGGCCAGGACGCTAGAAGCCCTCCCACTCTTCCCCCCCCCCCCAAAGCACCAAGAATACAGAGCATCCCTTGCCCCAGACAGGGTGTTCCACCTGTGTTGTTGTTGTTCAGTCGCACAGCCGAGTCCAACTCTTTGCGACCCCATGGACCACGTCACGCTAGACCCTCCTGTCTTCTGCCGCCCTCCGGAGTCTGCTCAACTTCCACCTATACCTTGTGATTAATAGCCTTTCATGGACCCCACTGGAGGACCTCCTGAAGGGCACCTGGTATTTTTGGCCACTGTGTGACAGAGTGTTGGACTGGATGGGCCACTGGCCTGATCCAACACTGGCTTCTCTTGTGTTCTTATGGACCTCTGCTCCATATGTTTATCCAGTCATCTCTTGAAGCTGTCTGTGCTTGTAGCTGCCACCACTTCCTGCGGCAGTGACTTCCACGTGTGTGAAGAAGGACTTCCTTTTCTCTCTTCTAAGCCTACTGCTCATTAATTTCATTGAGCGCACATGACGTCTTGCAGGAGTCATTTCGTAGAAAAAGAGGTGCAGGAGCTCATTAACATTAGGATCATTAGCTCATTAGCATAATTCATTTGCATAACTCATTTGCATATGCCACATCCCCTAACATACCGGAAGTGTGTCAGAAGGCAACACCCACCCCTCAGGCTCCACTCCACAGGTGAGTGAAACTGACCTGCTCTTCCTCCATTCCCTTCCCCGTCCAATACTTTGTGCAATAAAAATAAGCATAAAGAACACACCCTCATTCTCTTCCTGCTCCCTTGAAACCACCAGGTTTCAAGTAGACTTGAGATACCCAGGACATGTACACCACCCATCCCTTCCCCTTCCCCTCCCCACAACAAGACACCCTGTGAGGTAGGTGGGGCTGAGAGAGGTCTTTGGAGAACTGCTCATGAGAGAACAGCTCTGAGAGAACTTGTGACTGGCCCAAGGTCACACCAGCAGCTGCAGGTGGAGGAGTGGGGAATCAAACCCGGTTCTCCCAGATTAGAGTCCAACTCCTGACCACTACACCAAACTGATGGGGTGGAAGCTGCTGAAGGGTTGGTGAAATTTCTCCAGTGCTTATGTGCCATGTGCCCAGATAAAAAATGGTATACTTAGAAAATTTATATGCCACCTTGAGCAAGTCTCTGGAAAAGCAGCACACAGTCATAAAAGGAACAATGATAAAATTATCAATATTAAAACAAAACACTAAAAACAGTAAAGACCCTAGCAGGGCTTTCCCCGGGGCGCTGCGCCTCTGCACTGCTCGGGGAAGCCGAGGAGGGGGTGGGGCTTAGTCATGTGCCCGCCCCCTGGGCTCCTCACTCCCGGAGCTGCGCTCCTGTGTGCTCCCGCTCCAACGGAACCCTGACGTCTTGTAAGAAAGGGAGAAAAAAGTCCTCTCTCTACCTTCTCTGCCCTGTGCATAGTTTTGTAAACCTCTGTCATGTCACCCCTCAGTCATCGTTTCTCCAAGCTAAAGAGCCCTAACCCCTTTAACCTGTCTTCACCGGGAATGTGTTCCATCCAGTGATCCCTCTAAGCTGCAGAGTCCTGTGAGCAAAAATTCTACTTTGTGAGCTCCTGGCATTAAAGTTGTGAGCAAGCGATTTGGCTCCTGCATAAATTAGTTTGCTCTGGAGCCATCCTTCCTTTTTTTTTTTTTTTTTGGAAATAATTTTTTTATTGAAGAAAACATCTACCGGAAGAAAAAACAAAGTTACTCAACATATCAACATTGTCAATGTGGGAAAGTAATTTCAGCAAATAAGTAATCTGTCATAACAAGTAAGTTCAGCTAACAGATTAATGGTACGTGACTCGCATCTGATGACTCTACTCAGCCCTAGTTAAAGGAAAAACAAAAAAGAAGATAAACTTCCAAAATACCTTCGCCTCATAGAATATGAGGTAGTAAAAGTCAGAGAAGAGTGTGACAGAAAGGCAATAGATAGATAGATTCAGAAATAAAGCCAAGAGGAGTAGCTAGGGTCTCGGGGGAGTAAGTTGTGTTCAGTCATATAGTGCAGGAAGGGGTACCACGTGCACACGAAACACGAGGAAGTCGCATCCGAAGAGGTGCTGGGAGGATTGAGACTGTCAGTGATCTTATCCATAAGAAATTGATCCCAGATTTTTTTTTCTCCAGAGATCCAGAGAGAGGGGAGTGCTGAGCTTCCAAGATGCTGCGATGGATGTTTTGGCTGCTGAAAGTAGGAAGGTGGTTAGAGGGAGAAGAGGTTCTTCACCCAAAGATGGATCCCTTAGGTATAGGACGGGGGTGGCCAACCTGTGGCTCGGGAGCCACATGCGGCTCTTTCACATATATTGTGCGGCTCCTGGCAGGGCGGCTGGGGAAGCAAAGGGGAGGCATGCTTTTTCTCTCTTTCTCCCTTCCTTCCTTCCCTCCTCCCTCCCATCTATTTGCTTTCCTAGTTTCTCTCTCTCTCTCTCTTTCTTTCCACTTCTTTAATTCTTTCTTTCCATCTCTCTCAGTATCATTAGCAAACAAGTAATGTCATTATCAATAACTGGTTTTCCTCGTTTGTTTTTATTTTTGGCAGTCCCATTTAATGTTAATAAAAAGCAAATTTGCATATTTTAAAAAATTAAAACGTGTGTGTGATATTTGTTTCTGTCTTGCGGCTCTCAGACATCTGACGTTTATTCTATGTGGCTCTTACGTTAAGCAAGGTTGGCCACCCCTGGTATAGGAGAAGGATAGATGGGTCCATAGGAAGAATTTGTGATGTAATGTTTGCTATCTCTTTAACTCTACAAGACCAGAATTGATGGATTTGGGGGCACGACCACCAGCAGTGCAAGTAATCTCCTGGTTCTCCACATGCTTTCCAACAAAGCGGTGAGTGAGAGTTGTTGATGTGGTGAAGACGCACTGGCGTGTAGTACCACCTGGAAACTAATTTAAAGAACCGGAAGCATACATTGAAAATACCAGAAGTGTTGGCTGCTGAAGACCAGATCCGAGTCCATTGCTGGTCAGATAAAAAACGGCCAAGATCTTTATCCCAAGCCTTCTGATAGTGAAACTGGCGGGGAGCAGTGAATTCAGAAAGTATTTTGTAGATGTTTGAGAGAAGATGCTTAGAGTGTTCTGAGTAAGTTGTAAGCGAAACTTCAAAATTCGTCTTAACACGTCTGAAAATCCCTTTCTGCAGCACAAAAGAGAACAAGCTGCCTAAATGATAATATTTAAGCCATGAGAGTGGACGTGGAGCCATCCTTCCTGAGCTAAGAGAAAAATCTGGAGGCTAAAAAACTGTGAGCTAGCTCACACTAACTCAGCTTAGAGGGAACACTGGTTCCCGCCCCTTAATCCTTTCCATGCCCTTTCCTCTTTGGTCTCCTACGACCCATATTGCTGTTGGTATTGCAATTATAATGGGGGTGCCACAGTCTGACCCAAGACAGTTTGTCAATTGATTTTTTTGGGGGGGGGGGGGTTTGCACAATTAACTTGTACTTTGGTTTAGAGCAGGGGTGGGCAAATTGCGGCCCGCCACAGGGTTTTTTGCAGCCCGCCAAGACAGTTGGCCACATATATTTGGGAGCAAAGTTTTTCTTGCATGAAGATCAACAAGAGCAAATATAGATGCTCTTTGACAGACATTAACTCGCAGGCTGTGATGAGAATCTCAACAAGCCATCGCACTCCTGATTTCAAAAAAATTGTAGAAAAAGTGTGATAGGGTACATTCGTCTCATCAAACTGATTCTGAAATTAGATGTGCTTGCAGCTATAGATGATATGAAATTAGCACAATAAATAAATTGAATCAAACTACCACTGTTTTATTTAATTTATATTTATTGATTTTTATGATACAATTTATACCTTTTCTGAAATGCAACGTTAACTAATGAATGCAATCATTTTAAAAGGTGCGGCCCTCTGCTAACCTCCGCTCCCATAAAGTGGCCCCGAGCCAAAACAATTGCCCACCCCTGGCTTAGAGCATTAGAGGCACACCAGCCATAGTTCCACAGCAGAGGTGTAGCCTTTCCAATTTGGGGTGCGGGCTGGGGCTGGGCCAGAGGTGATGCTATACTAGGTCCTTAAAAGAACCGCAGCCCAGTGACATCATAGGGAGGAGCCGGTGACATCACAGGCCATTGTCACTATCTGTGGAGGCGGAGCCATGTGGGATTTAGGGCGGGGCTCTTCAGAAGTTTAGGGGGGGCTGGGAACCCTTGGGAATCCCCCAGCAATATCCCTGGGCTGGGTTAAACCTGGGAAAGGTGGGAGTTGGCCAGGGGTTATAGTGGTACCTCAGCAGTCTCCTGCTGTGTCCTGTTTTTGAAATTCACTTTTAGAATAGACACTTTTAAGATCTGCAAATAGACCATGCGCACAGGACAAACTAATCATCACAAATTTGGTCTAGAATGATTAGAGGGTTGGAACACTTTCCCCGTGAAGAAAGGTTGACGCACTTGGGGCTCTTTAGCTTGGAGAAACGACGGCTGAGGGGTGACATGATCGAGGTTTATAAGATTATGCATGGGATAGAGCGGGTAGAGAAAGAAGTCCTTTTCTCCCTTTCTCACAATGCAAGAACTCGTGGGCACTCGATGAAATTGCTGGGCAGTCGGGTTAGAATGGATAAAAGGAAGTCCTTCTTCACCCAAAAGAGTGATTAACACGTGGAACTCACTGCCACAGGAGGTGGTGGCGGCTACAAGCATGGACGGCTTCCAGAGGGAATTCGATAAACCTATGGAGCAGAGGTCCATCAGTGGCTATTAGCCACAAAAAGTATAAATAGGAACTCTCGGTCTGGGGCAAGTGATGCTCTGTATTCTTGGTGCTTGATGGGGGGGCAACAGTGGGAGGGCTTCTGGTGTCCTAGCCCCACTGAGGGCACCTGGTGTTTTTGGCCACTGTGTGACAGAGTGTTGGACTGGATGGGCCACTGGCCTGATCCAACACTGGCTTCTCTTATGTTCTTATGACAGTAAGAAAGGCAACACAGAAAAGCCTGGAGGGGGACATTTTTAAAGTTTTCCTGGGCGTTCATCTGCAGGAGTCTTGTTTCTGCCTTATTCACAAAAGTGACCTGAGTACTGGAATTTACTAAATGGTGACCTCACAGGTCCATGGCTGGAGTCTCCGAGCCGGGGCAGAGTACCAAACAGTTGCCGTGCGCTCAATTTCTGAGCCATGTACAGAGTTCAGAGTAGCAGCGATCTTCTCACTTCAGACTCATATCCTACAAGTGCCAGTTTGGTGTAGTGGTTAAGTGCGCGGACTCTAATCTGGGAGAACCGGGTTTGATTCCTCACTCCTCCACTCGCAGCTGCTGGATGACCTTGGGCACGCCATAGTTCTGTCACAGCTGTTCTCTCAAGGACAGTTCTGAAAAAGAGTTCTCTCAGCCCCACCTACCTCACAGGGTGTCTGTTGTGGGGAGGGGAAGGGAAAGGGAGTTTGTAAGCTGCTCTGAGAACTTCTTGGGTAGTGAAGGGTGGGGTATGAATCCAATCTCCTCCTCCTCCTCCTCCTCCTCCTCCTCCTCCTCTTCAAGTGCGTCCAAGTACATTTTGAGGCAAGTGGGAACAGTGCCCATAGCCATGACCCCACAGAAAACTCACAGTTATGCCACCTAGGATTTCCCATACCTTGCCTTCTTAGCACACTGCTTAGAAATCCACCTTAAAAACACAAGACATTCGGAACAAATTATTATTCCTGTGCTGTCCCTTGAGAGCTTACTGAAAGCATTGCCCAGGCTGCTATTTATTTATTTATTTAAGCAGAATCTCATGGTTTGCTGTTGTTCAGTCGCACAGTCGAGTCCGACTCTTCGCGACCTCATGGACCACATCACACCAGGCCCTCCTGTCTTCCACCGTCCTCCAGAGTTCACCCAACCTCACGTCTGTTGCATCGATGACACTGTCTAACCATCTCATCCTTTGCCGTCCCCTTCTTCTTTGACCTTCAGTCTTCCCCAGCATCGGGGTCTTCTCCAGGGAGTGCTCCCTTCTCATTGGGTGGCCAAAGTATTTGAGCTTCAGCTTCAGGATCCGGCCTTCCAGGGAACAGTCAGGCTTGATTTCTTTTAGGATTGACCGATTTGATCTCCTTGCAGTCCACAGGACTCTCAAGAGTCTTCTCCAGCACCGTAGTTCAAAAGCATCTATTTTTCGGCACTCGGCCTTCCTTATAGTCCAACTCTCACAGCCATACATCACTACTGGGAATACCATGGCTTTGACCATACGGACTTCTGCTGGCAGGGTGATGTCTCTACTTTCTGTTATGCTGTCTAGGTTTGCCATCGCTTTTCTTCCAAGGAGCAGGTGTCTTTTAATTTCATGGCTGCAGTCACCGTCTGCAGTGATCTTGGATCCCAGGAAGGTGAAGTCTGTCACGGCTTCCACGACTTCCCCTTCTATTTGCCAAGGATCTCCGTAGCCAGGGTATAAATGTTTTGGAAAGTATCAAGCCACAGCCCCTCACGGCAACCCCTCACAAGCCAGTTTGGTGTAGTGGTTAAGTGCGCGGACTCTAATCTGGGAGAACCAGGTTTGAGTCCCCACTCCTCCACTTGCACCTGCTGGATGACCCCAATTGGGCAAGCCATAGTTCTCTCAGAGCTGTTCCCTCAAGGACAGTTCTGCAAAGAGCTCTCTCAGCCCCACCTGCATCACAAAGTGTCTGTTGTGGGGAGGGGAAGGGAAAGGAGATTGTAAGCCACTCTGAGACTCCCAGCGAAGGGCGGGGTATAAATCCAATCTCCTCCTCCTCCTCCTTCCAAAGTTACATGCTACCAGGCTTGAATCTAGCTCTTGGTAAATGGGAAAGCACGTGCAGGGGATGCTATTCTGTATCCTCCCCCCCCCCCCCAATTGTGTATCTTTGCTGATTACTCCCAGCTGGTGTGGAATAATCTACCACTATTGCATCGCAGCCAACGGAATGGCAAAATCCAGATCTATTCAAGCTGAGGGGGCCCGCCCCAGACGATGCCCGACATCCACTCGGCGCGGTGCATTGTCTGTCTGCATCTGATGTGGAAGCTGACAGCTGGATGCATCTCCCCCCACCCCGCACCGCCACAAAAACTTATCTTGAGCGCAGCCGTCTCTGTCCATCCGTTGATTTGCTTTGGAGCGAATCAATATTGCCTGTGGTCCTTGGGGACTTTGTTCTGCTGCCTGTGGAAAGGAAGGGAAGAGACAGGGAAGGGCGTTCGAATCAGATGCCGCTGAAAAGGGTGCTCAGGCAGACATCCAGACGGACGCAAAGGCTGGAAATGGGAAGTCCCACCTGAGTGTTCGTTTGTCTTCTTTCGTCTGCGGATCTCCTGGTGTTTTTACCGCCATGATGAAAAAGGCAGTGCAGAGAAACAGAGTTGCTAAAAATACCCCAGAATATCTTGAATATATAATTGGTGCTTTCACACATGCCAAATAATGCTGTTTCAGTCCACTTCCGCGACCGTTTCGCAAGTGGATGTTGCCGTTGCGCACAGTAAAATCCAGTTGCAAAGCAGTTCCAGTAAGAGTAGTATCCATCGACTGAGCCGGCGCTGATCTGCCAGTAGAAGTTATGCAGAGTAGACACCTTTTATTATATTGTGCTGCCAACGGTATATACTATGGTTTTAAACTGTTTGTGTCATTTAATTGAAATGCATGGTTTTATTGGTTATGTAAGCAGCCCTGAGCCCGCTTTGGTGGAAAGGGCGGGGTAAAAGTGAATGTGATAAATAAAGTGCATTGAAAGTGGATTGAAAGTATGATTTTTAGGCTGTGGTCACAAAGCAAGTTTTTGCGATTTGTTCTCGCTATTGATTTGATCGGGAATATTTTTTTCCGGGTTGGGATGACTACACATCCCTCCCCGAACTGCAAGCATTGCGTGACGAGGCTCTGGGCACCGTCTAGATAGCTGCGCCACCGCTTAGGTGGCGCGGCATTTTTTTTTCAGAAAAAAATGCTTTGCACATGCGCATATGCACACGGCCGAATCACTGCCCCCACCTGGACTCGCCGTACTCCCTTGTTTTTACAGGTTTTTACAGCCCCCCCCCCCCGGCAACAGTGAACAAAATGAGCTGGCAACATACTACCAAGCGCTGGAGTCTAAATGTGCGCTTGAACCATATGGGAAATACAACAAACAAACAAACACTGTGACATGAATGCCTAGAACATTTTATATTTTTAAATCAAACTTACAGGATTACAAGGAACAGTTCATTATACTCTCAACAAAAGTTTACAACATTTCAAGGAAAGTTCATCATACTCAATGAGCACCCAGATATAAGCTCATTTCATCCCCATCTTCCTCAGGAGTAGTCCTATTGTATGGAAACGTAGCAGCCTCTTGATACAGTTCAATGTTTGAACGGAACCAGGGCTAGGGCTTTTTCGGTGGCGGCTCCTGTCTGGTGGAATGAGCTCCTGGAGGAGATCAGGGCCCTGCGGGACCTTATGCAGTTCCATCGGGTCTGCAAGACGGAGCTCTTCCGCCAGGCCTTTGAATAGGAGCCGCCACCATTGGTGCCACATCGTGATTGACAGCCGACGAGGTGCGGCCACCCTGGATGCAGCCCAGGCCCGACGACCAGGGAAGGTCGTTTCCAACCCTGATGCCATCTGAATTTTAATGACTGGAAGCACTTTATTGAAATTTTATTGTTCTTATGACTTAATTTATGGGTTTTAAATTGATTTTAAATGTTATTGTAGTGGATACGGCACATTGTGCCCTCGTAAGCCGCCCTGAGCCTGTTCGCGGGGAGGGCGGAGCATAAAAATCAAATAAATAAATAAATAAGAGTAAACCAATGCTTAACTTCTTCTTTATTTTCTGCATTTTGTCTTCTGGTTCCATTGCAAAGTGTTTGTATTAGGAGCAAGCCAGTCTTCTCTCTCAGGTGCTAGAAGCCTCCTATTGTGCTGGCTGAAATGCTTTCCATGAAACACTATTGAATTTGATGCCAGCCGCGTCTGGACTGAAGGAGGCATGGCTGGCATCAACACGGGCCAGGGCTTTCTCAGTGGCGGCCCCGCACTGGTGGAATGAGCTCCCGGAGAACATCAAGGCCCTGCGGGATTTGATGCAGTTCCGCAGGGCCTGTAAAACGGAGCTCTTCCACCAGGCCTTTAGGTAGGGGCCGCCCAGGGCAAACATCTTAGCCCTGGCTCAGTTCCATCTGCCAGTCCCATCTGCTGGCAGTTCTATCTGCCAGCCTGTGTGTGTTCACACAGGGATTATATATGAATGCTGCTCGGACCCACCGTGGGTAAAATTGAAATGCTGCCAATCTTGTGTGGAATATGTGGAATGTATTTTTAATGTTTAATGTGGAATGTTTATTTTAAATTGACCGTAATTTTAACTTTTGTTGTGAGCCGCTCTGAGCCTGCCTTTTGGCAGGGAGGGCGGGATATAAATCCCAAGAAATAAATAAATAAATAAAAAATTATGTAGTAGCAAACCAGTCCCCTTTTATTTCTACCTGGCTAAGAAGCCTTCAGTTTTGAATGTGGCCGGCAAAAGGCTCTCTCTGCTTGAACAGTTAAACATTGACTTTATTCAGCGCAGGATTGCTCATGCGCACAAAGGCGGAAGCTGGGGGGGGGGGGACGCCTCATCACGGGAAGGACGGTCAGACGACCTAATCGCGATCATTGCGAGAGATGGCTGTCCAAATCAGCGAAATCGCGGATTCAAAGCGCAAACATCCGGAAAGTACTTGATTTTCCCGGAGTCGGAAAACTCGCTAGGGAGCCAGAGTCGGAAAACTCACTAGGGAGCCGGGAGGATTGCGCGAGTGAGCCCGCTTCAGTATGGGAGGCGGATGCGGGCATCTGATCAGCGATTTTTAATGCAAGAGGGAACAGTGGTGAAACCCGATCAAAATGACCGTGGGGCCACAGCCTTAGTATGTGTGCAAGCACCCTTATGTGTCCCCTGTGTGTTGGGAAGGGGCTTCCCTCTTGGGTCTGTAGCAGCGCCAGTCAGGTCTAATCTGAGCAAAGTAGGGTTGCCAATCTCCTGGTGAGTCTCCCGGTATCGCGACTGAACTCTAAACAACACAGATCAGTTTCTGTGGAGAAACTGGCTGCTTTGGAAGGTGGACTCTACGGTGTCACAGCCCCGCTGAGGTCCCTCCCCTTCCCAAACCCCCGCCTCCCCCCGGACGCCAATCCCCTGAAACCGCAGGAATTTCCCAACCTGGAGTTGGCAAGCCTAGGTTCATCACAGAAGATACCCATGAGCAGGATTATGGAAAAGAAAGTTTAAAAACTTGCCACGGAAGAAATGGAAGCTTTGGATGGAAGCTCTGTGGAATCACATCCCCCCAAACTCCAGCCTCCATGGGGCTTTGGAGGGTAGGTTCTATGACAGTGGTGGCCAAACTGCGGCTCGGGAGCCACATGCGGCTCTTTCATACATATTGTGTGGCTCCCGGCAGGGCGGCTGGGGAAGCAAAGGGGAGGCGTGCCTCCCCAATCGGTCTTCCCTTCCCCAGCCAATGTTCCCCTCCCTGGGTAGGCTTGAGATGGTGGGGGAGAGCAGAGAAAGAAAGCAAGTTTAACTTTAAATGCATTCTCAAAGCCTCCCCACACTGACCAGCTTGGAGAAGGCATTTGTCTCTTTAAATCCCTTTGCTCTCCCTCCCTCCTCTCCCTCCCTCCATCTCTTTGCTTTCTTTCCATCTTTTTCTCTCCCTCCCTCCCCCTCCCTCCCCCTCCCTCTCCATCTATTTGCTTTCTTTATTTCTCTCTTTTTCTCACTTTCTTTCCACTTCCTTCTTTCTTTCTACCTCTCTCTTTCTCTCTCTCAGACAAATAAATATAATTAGCAAACCAATAAATATAATTGGGACAAATAAATATCATTATCAGTATCTGGTTTTACTCCTTTTGTTTTTTTTATTTTTGGCAGTCTCATTTAATGTTAATAAAAAGCAGATTTGCATATTTTCCAGTAAAAACATAGTATTTGTTCGTGTCTTGCGGCTCTCAAACATCTGATTCTTATTCTATGTGGTTCTTACATTAAGCAAGTTTGGCCAACTCTGCCCTATGGCAGGGGTGGGCAAACTTGCTCAGCGTGAGAGCCACCTAGAACAGGGGTGGCCAAACTTGCTTAAGGTAAGAGCCACATAGAATGAACATCAGATGTTTGAGAGCCACAAGACATGAACAAATATTACCTGCTTTTATTGGGAAACAAGCAAAATTGCTTTTTGTTAACATTAAATGAGACTGCCAGAAATAATAACAAAAGGGGTAAAAGCAGATATTGATAATGATATTAACTTGTCCAATGATATTTGTTTGCTAATGATATTTAGCTTCCCCAGCCGCCCTGCCGGGAGCCACATAATATATGTGAAAGAGCCGCATGCGGCTCCCGAGCCACAGTTTGCCCACCCCTGCCCTATGGCATTATACTTGCTGAGCTCCGCCCTCCCCTGGCTCCGCCCTTCTATTCTCCTGGAATTTCCCAATGGCAACCCTAGAAGGGACCCTGGGCTTCCATTTGATTGGTGATGCAATGCAGTGAAAAATCAAAATGTGTCACAGGCTGGGTGCCCACACGCCAGGAGTCAAGCAGAAGTCCGGGACAGTCCGAGGACAAACCAAAGCAGGAACCGATTGCCAAGTCCAAAACACTGAGCCAGAAGCAGAGCCAGTCCAAGCCAGGGTCAAAGCGGGAAAACTCACAAGGAAACCAGTCCAAGGAGTCAACGGAGCCAAAGTCAAGCAGGTCCAGAGTCAAAAGCCAGAGGTTCCAGAAACAGGTCCAGTCACAAGCCGAATGGGTGCAGAGCTTAGCCAAGGAGACTTGTTGCCAGCACAAAATTGGTAGTCTCTGTGCTGTGCCTAAATACCCAGCCACTTCCTGTGCTAGTTAGCAGCTGGCAGTGAGGTCCCGGCTCCTGCTAAAACTCAGGGCTGAGTGATCTGCGACCACGCAGGCGTGCCTCTTTCCTTCTCACAGCTAAGTCTTGCCTGCATCGGGATCTTAGACGTTCCACCGGAGGAGGTGAATCAGGTGGGCTTGAACTTAGCTGTGGCTCAGCTGGTGCTGGTGCTGGGACAGAAACCCTGGGAGGTGCTTGCTTGAGCCTCATCTGGCTCAGGTGGAGGCTCCTCTGGAGCTGGGAGCTGATCCTCCACCTCACTTAGATCCGCAGAAGGCAGCTCCCCAGAGGCACTCATGACAAAATGTATTTCTCTGAGACAACAGTGCACCCCGCCCCCAGAAAAGAAAAGAAAAATGCTGTTCGCTACCTCCGTACTTGAGAGGCGACCAAGGGAGCGTAGCAAGGCGTCTTTAAGTCCAGTCCCCACAACTAGAAAGGACAAGAAGAGGGACCTGCGATGCTCGTGGGGAGGGGAGTATCCCAATCCTCCTCCCACCCACTCCAGTGGCAGCGAGGCCCGCCAATCCTTCTCCCTCCTTCCCCCCGCGCCGGCGAGGCATGCGCAGGGAATGCTTTTACTTTGGGGGGGATTTAAATATCCCCTGTGTAGGTTTTTTTTTTTTTAACTTTTAGGATTTTTCTGCACACCTGGGGAGTCCCCCAAATGTGCAGAAAAATCTTTCTGCCCCCCAAGTTCCCCCTCCACACGGATTTAGATATCCGCACGGAGGGGGCAACTTGGGAATTCGTATATAGATACCTTTACACATTTATCTCCTCTTTTGACCTATTGATTGCTTCACTGTTTTTGTATGTGTGTTTGTATTTTGGGGTATTTTGTTTGTGTGTATGTCTGCACCTGGAAGTCATGTTGACTTCTGGTGACTGACCCCTACTGGGGGCTTGGAAGAAATTCAGAGAGGTGGCTGAATACAGCCTGCCTCTGTCCTCCCAACTTGGTAAGGGAGCCAGTTTGGTGTAATGGTTAAGTGCACGGACTCTAGTCTGGGAGAACCGGGTTTGATTCCCCACTCCTCCACTTGCACCTGGCTGGATTGACCTTGGGCAAGCCATAGCTCTGTCCCAGCTGTTCTCTCAAAGACAGCTTGGGAAAGAGCTCTCTTAGCCCCACCTACCTCACAGGGTGTCTGTCGTGGGGAGGGGAAGGGAAAAGGAGTTTGTAAGCCGCTCTGAGACTCCAAGTGAGTGAAGGACGGGGTATAAATCTAATCTCTCTTCTTCTTCTACCTAGAAAGTCTCCCATCCAAATACTAACTACAATTGACCCTGCTTAGCTTCCAAGATCTGACGAGATCAGGCTTGCCTGGGCAATCCTGGTCAGGACCGGATTGATTGCTTCACTCTGGTTCCCCCTTAATTAAATCCAAACAACTGTTGACCATAAACTTAACTTGTTATTCCTGTTTTGTCACTGCATATCTTCAAACATCTTCGTCGTGTTATGTGCTAATTTGCTGTTCAGACCAGGGCTGCCAGGTCCCCCCGGAGGGGCGGGGAGCCCCCCGCTAAATGGATCCCCAATCCCACCCCTAAAGTGGCCCGATCAGGCCAACGTGCCCGGTGTGATGACGTCACCCGGAAGCGACGTCATCACGCTGGGCACGTCGCCGGGCGACGCTCTAGCAATCACTCTGAAAACTCTATGGTACCATAGAGTTTTAGGGTGATTACCAGAGCATCGCCCCGGCGACGTGCCCAGTGTGATGATGTCGCTTCCGGGTAATGTCATTGTATCGCATGCGCGCTTGGCGCGTGCGGGATTCCCGGAGAGCGAACAGGACTCCCCCGCTGTTATGAAGGAAAGACTTGGCGACCCTAGTTCAGACTCTGTCTATAAGTTGAGCTGTTACCTTCTGTTTCGATGTATCTGACGAAGTGTGCGTGCGCACGAAAGCTCATGTCTTGAATAAAACTTTGTCAGTCCTCCAGGTGCCCCTGGACTCAAACTTTGTGCTGCTGCTTCAGACCAACACGGCTGCCCACCAAGATGAACACCAAGCACGGATAGGGACAAACGTTCCGAGGGCTGGTTCCTGATTGGCCAAGCGCGGGAGCCACTGTTTCCTCTTGCCTGGGCCAATGTACAACCAGTGCAGCATAAAGGCAGTTGGGGGGGCGGGGGCTTCAGTGACAGCTCTTTGTCATGCCCCGTTAATATCGGTTGGCTGGAGGTGATCAGAGCCCTGACGCCCCTTTCTGCATCCTGCAAAGTGCTGTCGGAATGGATCGTGATAATGATTTTCCTAGAGGCGACGAGCAAGCCCTGAGGTCGCAAATATGTAATGGCCACTAATGGACCAACTAGTCGGTTTGGGTTTCTCCTTCCAAACAGCCTTGCCCGCTTCCCCCCCCCGTGCACAAAGCTTTTAATTGCTGGGACAAAAACCGTTTAACTGCATTGCATTTAAATGAAATCAGCAATCCAGCCTGGCGATCAGAGAGACAGAGAGGGACAAACGTTCCGAGGGCTGGTTCCTGATTGGCCAAGCTGGCAGGGCTTTGTTAACTGCAGTGTTAAAAACCGCTGTGTACCCTGGCCAGGAAGGCTATTTGATGTAGTAGTGAGAGGCTACTTTTTGGGGGAGCAGGTCCAACTAAAAGGGGAACTCACACTAAGATCCAAAAAAGTATGCTTGAATCGTCCAGTATGGGGATCAAGTAGGCCTCAGATTAAATCATAGAAATTGTAATTTCTCTAAAGCATTAGAACTTGAACTCAGACTCGAGGGCATCCAATGAAGCTGATGGGAAGTAGGTTCAGGGGAGACAAAAGGGTTGGAACACTTTCCCTGTGAAGGAAGGTTGAAGCGCTTGGGGCTCTTTAGCTTGGAGACACGATGGCTGAGGAGTGACATGGTTGAGGTTTATAAGATTATTCATGGGATAGAGCAGGTAGGGAAAAGAAGGACTTTTCTCCCTTTCTCATAATACAAGAACTCATAGGCACTCTGTGAAATTGCTGAGCAATCGGGTTAGAACGGATCAAAGGAAGTTCTTCTTCACCCAAGGAGTGATTAACACGTGGAATTCACTGCCACAGGAGGTGGTGGCGGCTACAAGCGTGGACGGCTTCAAGAGGGAATTGGATAAACGTCTGGAGCAGAGGTCCATCAGTGGCTGTGAGCCACAAAGTATAGATAGGAACTCTCAGTCTGGGGCAAGTGATGCTCTGTATTCTTGGTGCTTGGGGGAGGGCAAGAGAGGGAGGGCCTCTAGTGTGCTGGCCCCACTGGTGGTCCTCCTGAGGGCAGCTGGTGTTTTTGGCCACTGTGTGACACAGAGTGTTGGACTAGATGGGCCATTGGCCTGATCCAACATTGGCTTCTCTTATGTTCTTAAGGAAATACTACTTTACAGAGGGCGATTAAAATGCGGAATTCACTGCTGGACAGCCATAGGAATAGACAGCTTTGAAGGGGAATTAGATAGACTTATCCTCCATGAATCTATCAGTGGCTACTAGCCATGGCGGCTGAGGGGAACCTCCACATTCAGAGGCACTAATCCTCTGAATCCCAGAGCCTGAAGGCAACATTAGGGAAGGCCTCGGCCTCTACACTATGTTGTTGGCTGTCCGGAGGAACTCTCTAGCCACTGTATGACACAAGATGCTGGACTAGATGGACTATTGGTCTAATTTTATGTTCTTAGGAAGGCCTTGGCCTCTCTGCCCTGTTGTTGGCCCTCCAGAGGAACTGGCTGGCCACTGTGTGAGACAGGATGCTGGACTAGATGGACCACTGGTCTGATCCAGCAGGGCTCTTCTGATGTTCTTATGAAGGCCTCGGCCCCTGTGCCTGTTGTTGGCCCTCCAGAGGAACTGGCTGGCCACTGTGTGAGACAGGATGCTGGACTAGATGGACCACTGGTCTGATCCAGCAGGGCTCTTCAGATGTTCTCATGAAGGCCTTGGCCTCTCTGCCCTGTTGTTGGCCCTCCAGAGGAGCTGGCTGGACACTGTGTGAGACAGGATGCTGGACTAGATGGACCACTGGTCTGATCCAGCAGGGCTCTTCTGATGTTCTTATGAAGGCCTCGGCATCTCTGCCCTGTTGTTGGCCCTCCAGAGGAGCTGGCTGGACACTGTGTGAGACAGGATGCTGGACTAGATGGACCTCTGGACTGATCCAGCAGGGCTCTTCTGATGTTCTTATGAAGGCCTCGGCCTCTCTGCCCTGTTGTTGACTCTCCAGAGGAGCTGGCTGGACACTGTGTGAGACAGGAGGCTATACTGGATGGACCACTGATCTGATCCAGCAGGGCTTTTTTTTAATGTTCTTATGAAGGCCTTGACCTCTATGCCCTGTTGTTGGACCTCCAGGGGAATTGGTTGGCTGCTGTGAAAGGCAGACAGGATGCTGGACTAGATGGACCACAGGCCTGATCCAGCAGGGCTCTTCTGATGTTCCTCTGTAGTAGGCATACCGTCCATTGCAATTGGGGGTGGAAGCCTCGGGTGGCACCCGTTTTACAAGGATGACCAAAGGTAGGATTGCCAGCCTCCAAGTGGGGCCCAGAGTTCTCCTGGAATTACTTTTCTTTTTCTTTTTGCCATCGAGTGACAGCTGACATAGCAATTCCATAGGGTTTTCAAGACAAAGAGATAGACAGAGTTGGTTTACCATTGCCTGCCTCTGCGTAGCCACCCTGGACTTCCTTGGTGGTCTCCTATCCAAGTATTAACAAGGGCGGATCCTGCTTAGCTTCTGAGATCTGACGAGACTGGGCTCGCCTGGGCCATGCAGGTCAGGGTAGAGACAAACATAAGTAGTTTACCATTGCTTGCCTCTGCGTAGCAACCCTGGACTTCCTTGGGGGTCTCCCATCCAAGTATTAACAAGGGCTGATCCTGCTCAGCTTCTGATGATACTGGGCTCTCCTGGGCCATCCAGGTCAGAGCAGAAACAAACAGATGTGGTTTGCCATTGCCTGCCTCTGCATAGCCACCCTGGACTTCCTTGGTGGTCTCCCCTCCAAGTATTAATGAGGGCTGATCCTGCTTAGCTTCTGAGATCTGATGAGACTGGGTTCGCCTGGGCCATCCAGGTCAGGGCAGAGACAAACAGAAGTAGTTTACCATTGCCTGCCTCTGCGTAGCAACCCTGGACTTCCTTGGAGGTCTCCCATCTAATTACTAACTGGGGCTGACCCTGCTTAGCTTCTGAGATCTGACGAGACTGGGATAGCCTCAGCCATCCAGGTGAGGGCATTACCACTGGTCTCCAAACCCCAAAGATCGGTTGCCCAGGAGAAAATGGCAGCTTCAAAGGGCCATCTCTATGGTATACCATAGATTCTAAAGTGAAATCCCTCCCCTGATTACCCCCTTCACATGCACCATCTGTTGGAGAAATGAGTATGAAAGACAAGACCTGGGATTTCAGTCATTATAGGGTTAACCTATGTAACTTGTTGTGTTTCTTAGTTTAACCTGGAAGTGCCCGGCAGCTGGCCAATTAACTCTAAGCCCAGGAAACCTAAAGGTGTACTGTTTTGCTAACTGGTCAGTGATATCAGGTGTTTCCTTTCAGGGATCAAGAAGAAGGAGAGATCTTCCATTGTAATCTCTCTCACTCTGTAGTAGGATGTCTTAGTGTGCAGACGCAGCACAATGCTGCTTAGTAAGCATGTTTTGTTTATTTGTAGCTAATCCCGTTTCCCGTTTTCCTTTAGTAATAAAGTTTCTTTTAAACTAAAAGAAGCAATCTCTTCTTTCCAAAAAAGCAAAATCCATTACTCTGAATTTTCTTGAATATTGGACAAAAGTCCTAACAAATGGTAGCAGAGGATGGTTTTCTTTAAAGCTTTCTGGATTGATTGAGAAAGAGAAATAGGGAATAAGAGCTAGAGGCTTGGATTTTTAAAACGACCAACTTCAAAAGTCCTAACACCATCCCCAAATCTCCAGAGACTTCCCAGGCTGGAGTTGGCAACTCTAACCAAAGGTCATGTGTGCGAAACACTTTGAGCCTTTTGTGCTACAGTTGCTGTAGTGGTTGGTTGGTGTTTGTATCAGAGCTGGTGTGTGCTGCCAGTTTTCAGCTTCATTCTTTCCCACCCCACAGCTGCGGCTGCTCACTTCAACTTCTGCCAGAACCTGCTAGAACACACCGTGTCGGCGGAGAACCTGAACTACCGGCTGCAGAGGACCTCGGGTGCCAGTCTGACCTGGCACGATGGGCGGAGCCAGAGGTCGGCGGGAGGGAGGACCGTTAAACTCCTTCAGCAGCCCGGGACTGAGGGCTCCCAGGTACAGGGTCAGGTGTGTGTGTGTGGGGGGGCTGAGGGTGCAAATGGGGAAGGGGGTCATCGGAATCAACCCATAAGGAGAAACCAAGGTCTTCCTGATAATCATGGCTCCCCCACCAATGCAGAATCAGTTGCGTGAATGTCCGGACAACTTTCCCTTGTGTGTGTCAGGGTTGAGACTCCCCGTCTGTCTTTGCCCTCAGGTCAGGGTGTAGTACGCCGAAATCTTGAGGCACATTGAATCATTTACAGGACTAACATTGTAGTTCACACAGTAGGTTGTTTTCAAGTCCACCCTGGGAACGGACAAGCAGATGTTTGCAGTGGAAACTTGGTTCCTGGGTGAGGGGGAACCTCCACGTTCAGAGGCACTAGGCCTCTGATTCCCAGAGGCAGGAGGCAACATCAGGGGAAGGTCTCAGCCTCCGTGCCCTGTTGTGGGCCCTCCAGAAGAACTGGTTGGCCACTGTGTGAGAAGTAGGATGCTAGACTAGATGGACCATTGGAACTGGCTAGCCACTGAGTGAGACAGGATGCTGGACGAGATGGACCACTGGTCTGATCCAGCAGGGCTCTTCTGATGTTCTTATGAAGGCCTCGGCCTCTCTGCCCTGTTGTTGGCGCTCCTGAGGAACTGGTTGGCCAGTGTGTTAGACAGGATGCTGGACTAGATGGACTATTGGTCTGATCCAGCAGAGCTCTTCTGATGTTCTTACGAAGGCCTCAGCCTCTGTGCCCCGTTATTGGCCCTCCAGAGGAACTGGTTGGCCGCTCTGTGAGAGAGGGATGCTGGACTAGTTGACCAGTGGTCTAATCCAGCAGGGCTCTCCTTATTTTCTTCTGTGAAGGCCTCGGCCTCTCTGCCCTGTTGTTGGCCCTCCAGAGGAACTGGCTGGTCACTTCGTGAGACAGGATGCTGGACTAGAGGGACTATTGGTCTGATCCAGCAGGGCTCTTCTGATGTTCTTATCCTGAGACACCTTCGCGGAAAAGCTAACAGGGCAGGTGAAATGAGAATGAAAGAGGATGATCCGAGGACAAAAGATGAGCTTGGAGGAGGGATTTGGATGAAAGGAGAAGCAGGATGCGTTCAGGAAAGAAGCAAGGCAGCAAGGACAAAATGGAGGGTTTGCTTTCACACCAAGAGACTTTGGGCCCGCCAGGGTTTCCCAACCTGCAGGAGCCACCCGGCCTCTGTCCCGTTTCCCAGTCACATCCACGGCAGTTCAGGAAGCCGAGCGAGGACAAGACAGGCGAGCACGGACAGTTGGCCAATCTGCAAAGATGAGATTAAAACACCCAGAGTCACGTGCGGTTTTGCTTCTTTCTGGGGGGGGGGGGGGGGGGAATTGCTGGTTGCTGGGTACCTATTACCCAGTCGCTAGGAGGGCGATTTTGGATAATGGGCGCCGCAAGCTCAGCGTCTTTTTCAAAGAGATGGTGTCTCTCGGAGCATGGGCTTCCTAGATGGATTGCCACGCTCTCCTTTGGGAAATAGCGCACGGTGCCCCAAGCCCACCAAACGCCAGGTTTTTGTTTCCAAAAATATAGGGTGTCGTTTTTTTCCTTGCAGACATGGAGTCAAGCAATGCCCAAGGTTTTATTGGTTTTTCATCTCCCTGTAAGAAGGATTTATATCCCACCTTTCACTCACTAGTAGTCTCAGAGTGGCTTACAATCTCCTTTCCCTTCCCCTCCCCACAACAGACACCCTGTGAGGTAGGTGGGGCTGAGAGAGCTCTTTCCCAAGCTGTCCTTGAGAGAACAGCTGGTACAGAGCTATGGCTTGCCCAAGGTCATCCAGCCAGGTGCAAGTGGAGGAGTGGGGAATCAAACCCGGTGCTCCCAGATTAGAGTCCACGCACTTAACCACTACAACAAGCTGTCTCACTGTAAGAGGCTGAACCTCCAGCAAGATATCAGAGAGCTGGAAAAGATGTAAAAAGAGGGTACAGCCAATAAAGCCAGAGGTTTATTTTCCTGGGAAGACTGGGGGCTTTTTAGTTTAACAAATAGACCATGAAGAGCCTTACTGGTTGAGATGCTGGTAGATTCATGACCATTTTCAAGTGGAATCACAACAGTGGGGAGGGGGGCTTCGGTGCAGGGGGATGGCTGGTTCAGATCCAGCCCTTTCCTTCACATTGTTAGCCCTGGGAAGACAGAAAATAGCCAAAAAGAGAAGAAGGGATTGGATTTAAAGCCCACCCTTCACTACCCGAAGGAGTCTCAGAGTGGTTTGCAATCTCCTTCCCTTCCCCTCCCCACAGCAGACACCCTATGAGGTAGGTGGGGCTGAGAGAGCTCTTTCGAGGACTGCTCCTGAGAGAACAGCTCTGAGAGAAGTTGTAACTGACCCAAGGTCACCCCAGCAGCTGCGTGTGGAGGAGTGGGATTAAAACCTGGTTCTCCCCGATTAGAGTCCGCGCTCCTAACCACTACACCAAACTTGCTCTCAGTTCTTATGAAGGCCTCGGCCTCGATGCCCTGTTGTTGGCCATCCAGAGGAACTGTTTGGCCACTCTGTGAGACAGGATGCTGGACTAGATGGACCACTGGTCTGATCCAGCAGGGCTCTTCTGATGTTCTTAAGACGTCTTTGGCCTCTATGCCCTGTTGGCCCTCCAGAGGAACTGGTTGGCCCCTGAGTGAGATGGGAGGCTGGACTAGATAGACTACTGGTCTGATCCAGCAGGGCTCTTCTGATGTTCTTATGAAGGTCTCAGCCTCTATGCCCTGTTGGCCCTCCAGAGGAACTGGTTGGCCACTGTGTGAGACAGGATGCTGGACTAGATGGACCACTAGTCTGATCCAGCAGAGCTCTTCTGATGTTCTTATGAAGGCCTCGGCCTCCGTCCCCTGTTGTTGGCCCTCCAGAGGAACTGGTTGGCCACTGTGTGAGACAGGATGCTGGACTAGATGGACCACTAGTCTGATCCAGCAGGGCTCTTCTGATGTTCTTCTGAAGGCATCGGCCTCTGCCCTGTTGTTGGCCCTCCAGGGGAACTGGTTGGCCCCTGTGTGAGACAGGATGCTGGACTAGATGGACCACTGGTCTGATCCAGCAGGGCTCTTCTGATGTTCTTATGAAGGTCTCAGCCTCCGTGCCCTGTTGTTGGCCCTCCAGAGGAACTGGCTGGCCCCTGTGTGAGACAGGATGCTGGACTAGATGGACCACTGGTCTGATCCAGCAGGGCTCTTCTGATGTTCTTATGAAGGTCTCAGCCTCTGTGCCCTGTTGTTGGCCCTCCAGAGGAACTGGCTAGCCCCTGTGTGAGACAGGATGCTGGACTAGATGGACCACTGGTCTGATCCAGCAGGGCTCTTCTGATGTTCTTATGAAGGTCTCAGCCTCCGTGCCCTGTTGTTGGCCCTCCAGAGGAACTGGCTGGCCCCTGTGTGAGACAGGATGCTGGACTAGATGGACCACTGGTCTGATCCAGCAGGGCTCTTCTGATGTTCTTATGAAGGTCTCAGCCTCCGTGCCCTGTTGTTGGCCCTCCAGAGGAACTGGCTGGCCACTGTATGAGACAGGATGCTGGACTAGATGGACCACTGGTCTGATCCAGCAGGGCTCTTCTGATGTTCTTATGAAGGTCTCAGCCTCCGTGCCCTGTTGTTGGCCCTCCAGAGGAACTGGCTGGCCCCTGTGTGAGACAGGATGCTGGACTAGATGGACCACTGGTCTGATCCAGCAGAGCTCTTCTTATGTTCTTATGAAGGTCTCAGCCTCTATGCCCTGTTGTTGGCCCTCCAGAGGAACTGGCTGGCCACTGTATGAGATGGGATGCTGGACAAGATGAACCAGTGGTCTGACCCATCAGTGCTCTTCTGATGTTCTTAGGAGTGTTTCGTTTGGCTCCCGATTTCTGTATTACACAGCGGATGGACTCCTGCCAAGTGAGCCCCTGGACAACCTCTGCCTCCAACTGAATCGATTCCTGGGCCCAGGGCAGTCCCTCCATCTCTCGGGAGCTGCTTGCTGTGAGCCGGCTCTTGGCCTCTCCGGGGGACGTGCCATTAAGCAGTTCTGGCCACCGCCTCCGAAGGCCTTGGCATTTCTGTTGCGTTAATTGCCATGGCTCCTTAATTAGCTGTGCTTAATTAGCCAATGTTCATGCACAGGAAAATTGGCTCCAGTGTGATGCAGCGGAAGCATCATCGAGAACTCCTGAGCGCTGCCAGGTTGCTATTCACGCCGGTCGAGGCTTCGTCCAGGTTTCAAGACTCACAGGGCTGGCCCAAAGGAGCTGCCTGGTTTGAGTCATCCCCTTCCCAGTCCAGTGGCACAGCCCGCTTGCCAGATTTTCATACCCTCCTTAGCTGCCTTTGTCCTGCCTTCATCTTTGTTCACACGGTGGCAGCTTCCGCCATTCCGGGACCATAGCCTACAAATGTCAAAAGGAGATGAAGAATCAGGCCAAAGGTCCCTCCTTGCCGGGGTCCCCAACCTTGTTGGCCACCTTTGGAATTGTGACACCAGGCAGTTTGGTGCAGCGGTTAAGATCGCGGACTCTAATCTGGGAGAACCGAGTTTGATTCCCCACTCCTCCACATGCAGCTGCTGGATGACCTTGGGTCAGTCATAAGTTCTTTCAGAGCTGTTCTCTCAGAGCTCTCTCAGGCCCAGCTACCTCAAAGGGTGTCTGTTGTGAGGAGGGGAAGGAGATTGTAAGCCGCTCTGAGATTCCTTCGAGTAGTGAAGGGCAGGGTATAAATCCAATCTCCTCTTCCTCCTCCTCTTCCTCCTCCTTCTTTGGAATTGTAATACCAAGCAGTTTGGTGTAGTGGTTAAGTGCGCGGACTCTAATCTGGGAGAACCGGGGTTGATTCCCCACTCCTCCACTTGCACCTGCTGGATGACCTTGGGCAAGCCATAGCTCTGTACCAGCTGTTCTCTCAAGGACAGCTTGGGAAAGAGCTCTCTCAGCCCCACCCACCTCACAGGGTGTCTGTTGTGGGGAGGGGAAGGGAAAGGAGATCGTAAGCCGCTCTGAGACCCCTTTGGCTAGTGAAGGGCCGGGTATAAATCAAATCTCTTCTCTTCTTCTTCTTCTTCCTGATCAAATCCCAGGTTGGCTGATACAGCCGGCCGTGACTTCACTGCCTTCCCTATCCTCAATCATTAAAATTCTGTATTTCTCCACCCAAATGCAGTTCCAAATAAACAGTCCGCTGTGTGACCGGGAAGGGGTGTGTGTGTTGTGTTCACTATGGTGAAGTGTTATGTTACAGTCTATTATGTTATGCTCTATTAATGCTCTCTGAGATGCTCCTCTGCTTGGGCCCATTAGCACCTGCATGCTAAGAGCCTTAGAAGCCAGCTTCAAATGCTCCCCCCCTGCACCTAATTGGTGGGCAATTTCAACACTGGCTGAGCTCCCAGTTGCTGCTGGAACATCGCCTCTCTTGTTTTTGCTGTTTTTGCATGCGTGTGCCCCCAATCCCTGGAAGTCATGGCGACCTCTGGCAACTCCTACGGAGACACAGAGGACATACGAGAAGTGGCTTGATAGCCTGCCCCCGCCTCCCGGCCCTGGTATTCTTTGGAGGTCTCCCCTCCAAATACTTGCTGTCTAGCTTGACAAATGATATAAAGGGAGAAAGGTCATGCTAACAAAACAGAGCAAGAAAGAGAGGGGGCTAAGAAGCTGGGGAAATGTGTTACCACAATAGAAGAAGAAGAGAAGAGAGTCTCTCTTCCAAGGACTTGCCAGGTCCCAGGCCCCACTCAGCATCCAAGATCCGATGAGATCAGCTTGCCTGGGGTATCCACGTCAGGGCAAACTGGCTGCAGACCGACTACCGGCTTTTGGCCGCACAGAGTTGTTTCACTCCCCGACATCTTCTTGGGATCCTTCATGTGGGGCGACAGGATCGGTCCAGCTGAGGGTCATTACAAAGGCTGCCTTTGTCTCTCGGCTGTCGTCTCGAGTCGGGAGGCAACATCGGGGGAAGGCCTCAGCCTCTCTGCTCTGCTCTGCTGTTGGCCATCTGGAGGAGCTGGTTGGCCACTGTGTGAGACGGGAGGCTGGACTAGATGGACCACCGGTCCGATCCAGAAGTTTGGTGTAGTGGTTAAGAGCGTGGACTCGAATCTGGGAGAACCAGGTATGATTCCCTCCATTCCTGCACATGCAGCTGCTGGTGTGACCTTGGGTAAGTCACGCGTTCTTTCAGAGCTGTTCTCTCAAGAGCAGTCCTCGAAAGGGCTCTCTCAACCCCACCTACCTCACAGGGTGTCTGTTGTGGGGAGGGGGAGGGAAAAGAGATTGTTAGCCGCTCTGAGACTCCTTCAGGTAGTAAGAAGTGGGGATATACCGTATTTTTCGCTCCATAAGATGCACCTGACCATAAGACGCACCTAGTTCCGCTCGGTGCTGTGGCTTGGGAAAGTTGAGGGAGGTTTAAGATGCACATACTTTTCCCCCCACTTTTCTTGGGAGAAAAAGTGAGTCTTATGGAGCAAAAAATACAGTAAATCCAATCTCCTCCTCCTCTTCTTCCTCCTCTTCTGTTCTTATGAGGGCCTCTGTGCCCTGTTGTTGGCCCTCCAGAGGAACTGGTTGGACAATGTGTGAGACAGGAGACTGGACTAGATGGGCCACTGGTCGGATCCAGCAGAGCTCTTCTGATGTTCTTATGAAGGCCTCAGCATCTATGCCCTGTTGTTGGTCCTCCAGAGGAACTGGTTGGCCACTGTGTGAGACAGGAGACTGGACTAGATGGGCCACTGGTCGGATCCAGCAGGGCTCTTCTGATGTTCTTCTGAAGGCCTCAGCCTCTGCGCCCTGTTGTGGGCCCTCCAGAGGAACTGGTTGGCCACTGTGTGAGACAGGATGCTGGACTAGATGGACCACTGTTCGGATCCAGCAGAGCTCTTCTGATGTTCTTATGAAGGCCTCAACCTCTCTGCCCTGTTGTGGGCCCTCCAGAGGAACTGGTTGGCCACTGTGTGAGACAGGATGCTGGACTAGATGGACCCCTGGTCTGATCCAGCAGGGCTCTTCTGATGTTCTTCTCAGTTCCCCTGGAGAAAATGGCCGCGTCAAACGGCCGCGTCAATCTTTGGTGGGCCCTAGTTTCAAGGTGAAATCTCTCCCCGGGTCTCACCCTCCACAGGCAGCCACCCCCGATTCTCCAGGAATTTCCCAAGCTGGCGTTGACAACCGTAGCAGACCACGTACGGTGGCACCGGACCCGTTACTATAGCCGACCCATTACTGGGGGAGGGGAGAAGCTTTGTTCGTGGAAACTGGTCAAGGGACGGGGCGGGGGAGAGGTGGGGAAAGAAGCTTTCTGTGTGGCAGCTCATTGCCTTGAGCACTGCCGGTAATTGGCTTCTTAAGTAGCAAAGCCACGGATGATTGGGTCTCCTTTAGGGAACGCTTCCCGGCAACGCCAGGGACACTTTGTCTCAAGGTGGAAGGATATGCCGAGTGACAGGTCATTCCAAGCAGCCGTGCGGCACCAATTGTGTGGTAATGAAATGGGGGACGGGTCGGAGAAGCCGGAGGGCTCCCGTGGGGAACTAATGCAAAGGGGAGCTTAGTAGTCAGGAAGGAAATGGGTAGGCTCAGAAGCAACGCTCCCTCTAAGCTGCGGAGTCTTGTGAGCCAAAATTCTCCGGTGTGAGCTGCTGGCATCAAAGTTGTGAGCGAGCCTTTTTGGCTGGTGCATAAAATCAGCTTGCTCTGGAGCCCTCCTTCCTGAGCCAAGACAAAAATGTGTGAGCCGGAGGCTAAAAA
Organism: Lepidodactylus listeri; assembly: GCA_029233225.1. Classification (NCBI taxonomy): domain Eukaryota; kingdom Metazoa; phylum Chordata; class Lepidosauria; order Squamata; family Gekkonidae; genus Lepidodactylus; species Lepidodactylus listeri. The sequence goes on along the minus strand of JARCFY010000002.1, from coordinate 9,963,584 downwards.
GCTGTGAGCTAGCTCACACTAACTCAGCTTAGAGGGAACCCTGGTTGCATCAGGGCTTAGTTCTCGTGGCCCTTTCTTACACGCCTTTCTTACATCGCCATTTTGGGGTCAGGAAGCGATTGTTTTCCAGGCCAGTTTGGCTGGAGATCTGGAGGGTTTTTGGTCAGAAGAGGTTTGTAAGGATGGGCTTTCGGCCCCAGGAATCACTACCTCGAATCCAGCAAGGGGACTGGGAGACAGTTGGCCAGCCCTGGGCCAGATGTGTCCTTAAAAAGGTTGGCCATTACGGTTACCAACGTCCAGGTGGAGCCTCGAGGTCCCCTGGAATTGCAGCTGAGCGCCAGACTTACACAGATCAGTTCCCCCTCTATCGAGTCATATCATTTAGTCGCAGCGAATGGTAATTCGCCGGCCGTCCTTGGAAATCTGCAGTCTTCTTCCAGCGTAGGCGTGGGGGGGCGTGGGGGGGGACACATGGCCGCTTTTGTGATTGGCAACTTAATTTTTCCTTCGTTATTTGAATTTCAGCCCTGGCTTATCTCTCCAGCCGTTTATAGAGTGATGTGCAGGCCGTGGGGGGGAAAAAAAAGCTATCCTTTTTCCACATCTTGTGAATGCATCAGCTGAGAGTCGGACGTGAACTCGCCGGCTGATCTTTCCACCCCGCTTTTTAAAACAGTCTGAGAAATTGCGATGAGCCCACGGATGCATGAAATGGTCTAAGACTGATCGGCAGGGGTCCTTTCGTAGAAAAAGAGGTGCAGGAGCTCATTAGCATAACTCATTAGCATAACTTATTTGCATATGTTAAACCACCTGACATCACTGGAAGTATGTCAGAAGGCAAAAAAGAAAGAAAGGAGAGAGAGAGGAAGGAAGGAAGGAAGGAAGAGAGAAAGAGAGAGAGAGAGAGAGAGAGAGAGAGAGAGAGAGAGAGAGAGAAAGAAAGAAAGAAAGAAAGAAAGAAAGAAAGAAAGAAAGAAAGAAAGAAAGAAAGAAAGAAAGAAAGAAAGAGAAAGAAAGAAAGAAAAAGAAAGAAAGAAATGGCAGAGAGGGGATAGCTACTAATCCAGGCCTCGGAAATACCACTATTCTGGGAGGACAGCTTCAGTGGTGGCTGAAGCCTTCAGAAGGCTGGTCGGAGGAACAAGGACCTTTCCAGGGGACGGGGTCATTTTGCTGCAGCCAGGACACAAGCAGGCATTCCCCCGCGGTCGGGGGGGGCTGGCGCCCCCGAGCTCCTGCTCGAAATGACCCCTGCTGATCGGACCGTTGGTCTATCAAGGTCAGGATTAATTACTGTGACTGACAGGCCTTCTTGTGAACCCAAACACAAACTGAATTGTCCACAAGGCTCAGTTGGACACAGTTTGGGTTTAAATTATGAGTGGGAAGGTACCAGCTGGATATTAGGGAGAACTTTTTGACTGTAAGAGATGGGCAACAGTGGGATCAGCTGCCTAGGGAGGGGGTGAGCTCCCCCTCACTGGCAGACCTTAAGCAGCGGCTGGACAAACACTTGTCAGGGATGCTCTAGGGCTAGGCTGATCCTGCATTGGTCTAGATGGCCTGTAGGGCCCCTTCCGACTCTCTGATTCTCTGATCCTATGATTCTATCGTTGTTCAAGGTAAAGGTTTCCCTTGCTCGAAAACTAGTCGAATCCGACTCTGGGGTTGCGGTGTTCATCTCTGTTTCCAAGCCGAAGAGCCAGCGCTGTCCGAAGACTTTCCCCATGGTCGTGTGGCCGGCACGGCTAAACGCCGTGGCGCACGGAACGCTGTTACCTTCCCACCAAAGCGGCACCTGTTTATCTACTTGCAGTTTCTTGCTTTCGAACTGCTAGGTTGGCAGGAGCTGGGGCCAGCGGCGGGAGCTCACTCCGTCACGCGGCACTCGAGTCCCGAACTGCCAAACTACCAACCTTCTGTTCTGCAGCTCAGCGTTTTAACGTCTGAGCCACCGCAGCCCCTCTATCATGGTTAGAGCACATCAGACCATTCTGTTACACCAGAGCCCTATTCATTCTAACCTAGATGATCATCAGATCTCAGAAGCTAAGCTGGGCTGGCCCTGGTTAGTACTTGGATGGGAGACCACCAAGGAAGACAAGGGTTGCTATGCAGAGGCAGGCAAGGGCCAACCACCTCTGTATTTGCCCTGACCTAGATGGCCCAGGCTAGCCCGATCTCGTCAGCTCTCGGAAACTAAGCAAGGTCAGCCCTAGTTAGTACTTGGATGGGAGACCACCAAGGAAGTTCAGGGTTGCTACGCAGAGGCAGGCAATGGCCAACCACCTCTAGCCGTCTCTTGCCTTGTAAACCCTACAGGGTCGCCATAAGTTGGCTGCCACTCGGTGGCATTTTCCTGCCACCTCCGTCCCATTTCCTTGATTTGTGGCTATTTCCGACGCGCTAACTCTTCCGTCCCCTTCCCTGTTTTCTGACACCTGCAGGGGCGGAACTATGACCACTACGGCATCTACCACACCAGCCCGACGCTAGGCAGCCTTACGAAGCCGGTGGTGCTGTGGACGCAGCCGGACGTGTGCAAATGGCTGAAGAAGCATTGCCCGCACAACTATCTCATCTACGTGGAGGCCTTTTCCCACCACGCCATCACAGGTACCATCTTGGCGGGCGTCAGAAAGGAGGAGAAAGGACATTGGGTACGCAGCGACATTCTCGACGATTAGGATTATACAGCTAGATATGAGTCCAGGAACACCTCAGAGCAGAGGTGTCGAACTTGGGTGTTACAAGGGCCGGATCTGGCTTTGTCGAGCTGGGCCATATGTGCTGTCAAACATAATGCCAGGTACTGTAGATATGAACTGTATAAAGGACAGCAGCTGGTAAGCTTCAAGTTGGTGTATCCTCACTGCAAGGCCCCATGGGCTGGGAGAGGGGCTCAAAGGAAGACCCATATGGGCAGACTGGAGAGCCGGCGGTGCAACACTGGGCAGATGCTCAAACACTGCTTGACTGCTGCAGACAAGGTTGTTCCACCACGGCTGAAGTCACAGTCGGAGTGGCTGCACCCGCTCCCCCCTCCCCGGAGCAGTTTCCTGTTTCCTCCCTTGCACTCGTTGCTCGCGGGCTGCGTAAGAGCCCTGGACGGGCCACTTCTGGCCCCCGAGCCTTATGTTTGACACCCCTGCCTTACAGACTAACAAGATTTTCAGGGTATGAACTTTCTAAAGTAAAGCCTCCCTTTGTCAGATAGGGATTTCCATTCCTGCTTGTATCTGATGAAGAGAGATTTGACATACCCCAAAAATCTTGTTAGTCTCTAAGGTGCTACTGAACTCAAATCTAGCCACAGAGCAACATGGCTGTCTCCTGAAATTAGGAATATATAGGATGATCATATAGGATGATACCCTGACCTGTATAGCCCAGGCTAGCCTGATCTTGTCAGATCTCGGAAGATAAACAGGGTTGACCCTGGCTAGTCTTTGAATAAGAGACCTCCAAAGAATACCAGGGTCATGGGAGGGAGGCGGGCAATGGAAAACCACCTCTGGATGTTGGGGAACCACCTCTGAACGTATCTTGCCGTGGAAAGCCCGCCAGGGATCGTCATAAGTCAGCTTTGGCTTGACGGCACTTTCCACTATTATTGGTGATTAGGAAGCAGCATTTATTTCTTTAATTCATTATATTGGCTTCCCTTTTTTGTATTTTTTTAATTGTGTGTGTGTGTGTAAGTGTATGTGTACCTGGAAGTCATGGCGACCTCTGGTGACTGACCCCTACTGGGGGCTTGGAGGATATTCAGAGAGATGGCTGAATAAAGCCGACCCCCACCTCCCAAGTGCTGGTATTCCGAAGAGGTCTCCCATCTAAGTACTTGCCGGAATTGACCCTGCTTGACTTCTGAGATCTGACGAGATCACGCTCGCCTGGGGTACCCAGGTCAGGGCATTGGCTTCCCTTTTCTTTTTGTAGCTTACCACTGATTCCTACAGCAGCGTCCATCTGTGGTCTTCAACTCTTCTGGATCCCTTGAGCTACAAGTATATGACGTGCAGGGTTATTTTGGGGCAGGGACGCACAGGAACGGCGTTCCAGCTGGCTTCTGAGTTGGCCACTCCTACAGCCTCCCCCCCGCTCAGGTTCCCCAGGGGCCTCACAAGCCGCGGGGCCCCTGGGGAAGCCGATCCTGGGAGAGAGCTGCACTGTCATGGGGTGTGGCTTAATATGCTAATGAGTTTCTGCTGTTGGGTGTGGCCTGTTCTGCCAATGAGTTCCCGCTGGGCTCTTTCTACAAAAAAAGCCCCGATGACATGCAATGCTCCCTCTAAGCTGTGGAGTCTTGTGGGCAAACATTCTACTTTGTGAGCTCCTGGCCTAAAAGTTGTGAGCGAGCGATTTGGCTGCTGCATGAATTAGTTTGCTCTGGAGCCCTCCTTCCTGAGCGAAGACAGAAATGTGTGAGCCGGAGGCTAAGAAACTGTGAGCTAGCTCACACGCACCCAGTTTGGAGGGAACATTGGTCTGAAGCCGTCCTTCCTGAGCTAAGACAAAAATGTGTGAGCCGGAGGCTAAGAAACTGTGAGCTAGCTCACACGCACTCAGTTTGGAGGGAACATCGGTCTGAAGAGGTCCTTCCTGAGCTAAGACAAAAATGTGTGAGCCGGAGGCTGAGAAACTGTGAGCTAGCTCACACGCACTCAGTTTGGAGGGAACATCGGTCTGAAGCCATCCTTCCTGAGCTAAGACAAAAATGGGTGAGCCGGAGGCTGAGAAACTGTGAGCTAGCTCACACGCACTCAGTTTGGAGGGAACATCGGTCTGAAGCCGTCCTTCCTGAGCTAAGACAAAAATGTGTGAGCCGGAGGCTGAGAAACTGTGAGCTAGCTCACACGCACTCAGTTTGGAGGGAACATTGGTCTGAAGCCGTCCTTCCTGAGCTAAGACAAAAATGGGTGAGCCGGAGGCTGAGAAACTGTGAGCTAGCTCACACGCACTCAGTTTGGAGGGAACATCGGTCTGAAGCCGTCCTTCCTGAGCTAAGACAAAAATGGGTGAGCCGGAGGCTGAGAAACTGTGAGCTAGCTCACACGCACTCAGTTTGGAGGGAACATCGGTCTGAAGCCGTCCTTCCTGAGCTAAGACAAAAATGGGTGAGCCGGAGGCTGAGAAACTGTGAGCTAGCTCACACGCACTCAGTTTGGAGGGAACATCGGTCTGAAGCCGTCCTTCCTGAGCTAAGACAAAAATGGGTGAGCCGGAGGCTGAGAAACTGTGAGCTAGCTCACACGCACTCAGTTTGGAGGGAACATCGGTCTGAAGCCGTCCTTCCTGAGCTAAGACAAAAATGGGTGAGCTGGAGGCTAAAAAGCTGTGAGCTAACTCACACTATCTCAGTTTAGAGGGAACATCACATGACCCTCATTGGTGTCAAGACTAGGGCCACGGGCAGCAGACCAAGAGAGCCAGGGTTAGGAAGGACAAGCTGAGCATTGGAAGGTGGCCTGCAGTGGGGATCGTTGGAACCTTCCCTTCGAGGGAAAGCAGAAGGGTCTGGGACTTGTCAGTTTAGGAAAGAGATGACTCAGAAGGGACATGATAGAGGTGCAAAATACTGGAACTCAAACCACATGCAGTGAAGCTGATGGGAAGGAGATTCATTAATACGGGGAAATACAGAGGAGGGACAACCAAGACGATGAGGGGGTTGGAGCACCTTCCCTAGGAGGAAAGGCAGTGAATTTTATTCCCCCTCTGCATACAGAAGTATTTCCTTTCGTCCTTCTCAACTGAAAAGACCCAGTCTCTTCAGCCTTTCCTCCTAGGGAAGGTCCCCCAACCCCCTCATCGCCTTGGTCGCCCTCCTCTGTATTTCCCCAGATTACAGAAGTAGACGGGGCTGGTGAATTTGTGGCAGAACAGAGATCGACTCGGCTTCCCACCCCTTGGGGCTTCCGCTTTGCTCATCCCAAGCGCCTCTGCCCCAGCTGGGCAATGGGCAAGGCCAAGTCCTCTTTCTAGGGCTGCCGGGACACCTGCCGTTGCTTACAAGAGCCCGAATTTGGCAAGAGGAGTTTCTGCTGCAGCTACCTCCTTTCCCGTTCTTGTTTCTCTCCCCTGTACTGTGGGGGGACAGAATTAAAGTCTGGCTTAGAAGCATAGAATCATAGAGTTGGAAGGGACCTCCAACCCCCCTGCACACTGCAGGAAATATATGGATACCTCCCCTCCCATGCTCCCAGTGACCCCTGCTCCATGCCCAGATGATGACAAAAAGACCTCCAGGGTCTCCGGCCAAAGTGGCCTGGAGAAGAATTGCTTCCTGACCCCAAAGTGGCGACCGGCATTTCCCTGGGTGTGTCAGAAAGGGCCACGAGAACTAAGCCCTGAGGCGGCCCTTCCTGCCCTCCCTCTTGTGAGCTGCCCAACTTCACCGAATTGTTTCGGAGGAGCAAACTCCTCTTGCAGAATCAGAACCATGACAAGGTCGAAGAGGGGATTCTCCGGATTGTCAGCAGGCAGCCCTCCCTGCCTTGCGCTTATTGTCCTGCCTCTGCTGTCGTTTGTTTTTTGCCATGCGGAGATCCTCGTGCCTTTATGCCTTCTCGGTAGGTAAAGCGCCTAGAACGGCCTCTCCGAAATGACGTCCTCCTGAGGCAGCTCGGCTGACTTAAAAGAGTCAATCCAGGGCGGCCGGATGGAAAAGAACAAAGGGATATTCGCAGACGAACATCGGGACAGCCAAGACGTGCAATTTCGGGATGAATATTTTACATGTTTGACGAATACACCCCCGTCTCGTGCTGAAGAATGCAGCCGAGAATCAGCCCGTCCAAGTTGTTTGTAGTGTCTTTCTGGGGCTCGGGGAGTGGAGAGAGAAACGAGAAAAGGGAACAGGTCGAATTTTCTGTTTTCATCCCCTGCCCTCTGTTCGTTCAACTTGTGGGTATTGTGTGTGTGTCCCAGTTTGAGAGGCAGGGATGCAGAAAGAAATGGGGATTGGAGGGGGGGGGAGGGGGAGACACAAAGGTTGTAATCTAGCGCCTCAGGCCCCGGAGGCACAGTAAAACGCTAATGGAACAGCTCCGCTCAGGTTCTCGTGTGAGAAATAAAGGACACATTAGTAATCGTACCCCCAAGAGACGGGGACAAAGCAGGCTACAAAATCCCGCTTCCATGGATGGGAGGAGAGGTGGCTGATGGGAAACTCTAATGCATTCCAAAGGGGACGTGCCAATTTCCCAGCGTTCCACCAGCCAGTACAAGGAGGCTTCAAAACAAAACACATCTGGATGCAAGCGGTAGATGGAAGAAAACAGTAAAGTCTTGAGAAACGAGCATTTGGCCAGTTGTGCCGTCTGCAGGGCCAAGTCGCCGCTGCGCCATTTTCTGATTAAAATTAGTTGGTGGCTTTTCAGTTTTGCAAGTGGGGAGTTTTGGCTGTGTGAACCCTGCTCTGTTTGATTGGCTTGCAGAGTGACCTTTTATTCAGTAGCAGGGAGAGCTCAGCCGAAGTTTCGGTGAGAGCACAGCCATTGCAACTTTTTGAGTACCACTGGAGGTTATTTCTTCATAGCTGGTGCCAAGCTAGGTCAGCAAGTGCTCTTAAAAGCACTTGCTTTTTGAAAAATACCTATTATCCCAGAGTGTGTCAGAGCATCAGCAGCAAGATGTGGTTGGTAGCTGACTGCTTACGAGATAAGAGAAGCCAATGTTGGATCAGGCCAATGGCCCATCCAGTCCAACGCTCTGTCACACAGTGGCCAAAAATACCAGGTGCCCTCAGAAAGTGCCATCAGGCCATTGGCCTGATCCAACATTGGCTTCTCTGATGTTCTTATGGTTGGCTGTTGCGTCTGAACCAGGTCTAAGAGCCCCTATTGTTGCTGGGAATATTTATTTAAAATATTTTAAAGCCACCTTTCCACCCAGTTTAGGGTCCCCCAAGATGGTGAACAACACAAACATTAGGATAAGTGCGCGTGCGCACTGCGGGCTGGGTTGCAGCAGGCAGCGGCGGCCGTTGAGCTCATAACACCTGATCCACCATGGCTGATGACCTCGACTTCGAGACCGGTGATGCCGGGGCCTCTGCCACCTTCCCCATGCAGTGCTCCGCTCTCCGCAAGAGTGGCTTTGTGGTGCTCAAAGGGTGTCCCTGCAAGTTTGTGGAGCTGTCTACCTCCAAGACCGGCAAGCACGGGCATGCCAAAGTGCATCTTGTTGGCATAGACCAGGGGTGGGCAAACTGTGGCTCGGGAACCGCATGCGGCTCTTTCACATGTATTATGCGGCTCCAGGCAGGGCGGCTGGGGAAGCTAAATATCATTAGCAAACAAATATCATTGGACAAATTAATATCATTATCAATATCTGCTTTTACCCCTTCGGTTATTATTTTTGGCAGTCTCATTTAATGTTAATAAAAAGCAAATTTGCTTCTTTTCCAATAAAAGCAGGCAATATTTGTTCATGTCTTGCGGCTCTCAAACATCTGATATTTATTCTATGCGGCTCTTACGTTAAGCAAGTTTGGCCACCCCTGTTCTAGGTGGCTCTTATGCTGAGCAAGTTTGGCCACCCCTGTTCTAGGTGGCTCTTACGCTGAGCAAGTTTGGCCACCCCTGGCATAGACATCTTCACCCGGAAGAAATATGAAGCTATCTGCCCTTCATCCCACAACATGGATATGCCCAATATTAAGAGAAATGACTTCCAGCTTATTGGGATCCAGGATGGGTACCTCTCCCTGCTCCAGGACAGCGGAGAAGTGCGGGAGGACCTGCGCCTTCCTGAGCGAGACCTGGGCAAGGAGATTGAACAGAAATATGACTGTGGCGAAGAAATTCTGATCACTGTGCTGTCTGCAATGACTGAGGAAGCTGTGGTTGCTATTAAGGCCGTGGCTAAATAAAGGAACCGCAGGGCAGCAGCCGCTCCACCTTGCTATGAACCAGAGAGGATCGCAACCTGCAGACTGGCTCGATTTGGCTCCAGACCACCCAAATCTTTCTCTCCCTCTTCCTTTAAAAAGCAAAATCTCCCCCCACCCCCTTTTAAATTAAACAAGAGGGGGAAAAACACAAACATTAGAACAAGCTTTAAAAACGTATAGAAGAAGTTACAGAAAATAACTAAAAACAGTTAAAACAAAAGACATAAGCCAAACAAAACAGAAACATCATCAAAAGACAGTGATAGATATAGACAGGCGAATCTCCCAGAGGAAGGGATTCCATATCTGTTGTACCAATATGCTTTGTGAGGCGAGATAACTCGGGATGGTGCCTTGTTTTAAAATGGGAATTGAAATTCTTGGAAAACGTTTATCGCCAAGATCTGCCACCAGCTGGGAGCCTGTTCCAACTGGGTCTGGTCAGGCCTGGTTCCAACCAGCCTGAAGCTGAATTAGCCCAATTGCAGGGGCTCTTCCGCATTCTCATTTCCCGTCATTTGTCCTTATACCTTTGTGGGTTCTTTTCTTTTCTGCAGATATTTTGCTCCCTCCAGTGGTCGATTTGATATTACACCGCTGTGTGTCCAGCCTAAAAAACTCGCAGTTGAAATCTGCAGGGATATACCGTATTTTTCGGACTATAAGACGCACCTGACCATAAGACGCACCTAGTTTTAGAGGAGGAAAACAGGGGAAAAAATATTCTGAGGCAAATAGTAGGTAGTTTGGGGGGGGGGGAGAAGAAAGAAAGAAAGAAAGAAAGAAAGAAAGAAGGTAGGTAGGTAGGGGGGAGAGAGAGAGAGAAAAGGAAAGAAGGAAGGAAGAGAAAGAAAGGAAGGAAGGAACAGGGAGGGAGGGAGGAGAGAGAGAAAAGGAAGGAAGACAGACAGACAGACAGAAAGAAAGAAAGAACTATACTTTGTTAAGGACAGTTTCTCAAAGTTCTACTGTAACTTATGCAGTGCTGGGGACTGTGATTGGGTGCAGGGTGTTTGACCACCACTAGGGAGGGGTGTGATTGGTTGCAGCTATAGCTGGCATCCTATGTTCTGCTTGAACTTATGGGTGACACCGTGCCTGTAGAGAACATTTTGCTTTTCTGTTGCATGGGTGCATATGCAGTACAGTGTGGTTTTGCAGGCATAACTTTATGTCGGTTCTGGAAGAGGAGAGTTCCCAGGCTGGGACGGCTTAGGGAGCCAACTAACTGCTGCCATGCCCCTGGCCCTGGCCCTTCTCCCACTGGCGCAGAGAGTTGCGTAAGCCGTACTCTGGTGTGGGGCCATGGCACAGCAGGGCACAATGCCAGCACATCTCCCAGATACACTGGCATAGCAGTTGGTCAGCTCCCCGGGCAGTTTTGCCCACCCGCCTGAGGATTGTGCTGAGTGGAAACGTCAGGCAGATATTTTGAAACATAGTTGTCTCTTCCCTTTGGTCTGTTCCTCAACTCATTTTCAGCTAGTAGTCCGTGTGACAGGAGATACTGGAAGGCTAAGTGTTTTTCCTCACAGCAGTGCATTTGGCTGTGTATGCATGTGCAATGAATGCCAGTACTGATTGCAACAGCATGAGCCAGCTTGAAGCAACAAAAACTGTCTTTCCCCTCCCCACTCTTCTGCATTGCTGATACTATTTTACACACATAGGCACACGTCCATATACACATAAGTAGTAGAAGGGACTCAGCTTGTTTCTTGAGCTGAGCATGCAGTAAAAACATTCCTATCTGCAAGTTAATTCCACACTTGTAATAATTTTTCTTTTATATGTGGATATAATATTTTAAGTAAATATATTTTGATGTAAATTTTTTACAGGCTAATGCATAAAGCAATCTTCCCATTACAAACAATGCAATATTACCTTTAACAGGAGTAGTGAAGTCTTCTTAATATTTAGAATTTTTGTAGATACAAAACAATGAACATGGTTACAAAATACAAAACAAAATAAAGAGACCTGAAAACTGTCTCTTTTAATCCCATCTTATTTCTGACTTTTGAAGTAAGTAGCCAGGTATGCAAATAAGATAGCCAGTTTAGAGGGGGATGGGAGGGAGGGGGGCTGGGAGGGGAGCTTCTGAGGGGGGTGGGAGAGAGGGGGCTTCTGAGGGGGTGGGTGGGAGGGGAGCTTCTGAGGAGGTTGGAGGGAGGGGGGCTGGGAGGGGAGCTTCTGAGGGGGGTGGGAGGGAGGGGGCTTCTGAGGGGGTGGGAGGGAGGGGGGCTTCTGAGGGTGGGAGGGAGGGGGCTGGGAGGGGATCTTCTGAGGGGGGTGGGGGGAGGGGAGGGGAGCTTCTGAAGGGGTGGGGTGGGAGGGGAGCTTCCCCAGGAGCCTCTGAGGGGGGGGAGGGATCTTCCTCCCGGGAGCCTCTGGGGGGGGGAGGGATCTTCCTCCCGGGTCCGCGGCGCTTGCCGCGTCCCCGGGAGCTTCTGAGGGGGGTGGGTGGGAGGAGGGCTTCCTCCCGGGAGGTTCGCTCTATAAGACGCAGGCACTTTTCCTCCCACTTTTTTGGGGAGAAAAAGTGCGTCTTATAGTGCGAAAAATACGGTATGCCTGACATACAGTGATGTAATATCAAATTGATCACTAGAGGGAGCAAAACATAGGCAGAAAAGAGGGGAAAGCCAAAGCAATAGAGATGCACAAGCAACGAAAATGAGAACGCGGAACAGCCCCAGCTGTGCCAACTTGTCCCACTGAATGAGTTAGGATTGTCAGGGTGGAAGGTTGGGGGAACAGGGATATGGGAGGCATGGCATCAAACGTGCTGTTATGTCACTTCTGGGGAAAAGCTGGAAGTGACGTTTGGTTAGCTGTAGGAATCAATGAAAGCTCTGTGGTAAAACTCAAAGGGTTTCCAGCAAATCCTAGAGCTGCCCTCTGCCACTTCTGGGTTTTCCCTGGAAGTGACATAGCAGTGCATGTGACACCACTGTTTTTTAAAATGTTTTCTTCCTCTGCCTCTTGGAGTGGTAGCAGGCAACAAAAGCTGACCAGGGGATTGTTACGCTTGTGAATGAATCTTGTTTGCTTTTTTTGGTAGGACGAGCGCTCTTACGATTAAACGCAGAGAAGCTCCAGCGCATGGGGATTATCCACGAGTCTCAGCGGCAGGAAGTCCTCCAGCAGGTGCTCCAACTGCAGGTGCGGGAAGAGGTCCGCAACCTTCAGCTCCTCAGTCAAGGTAGAGCGGGGGAGGGGGGGAATGGCATGGCATCATGCGGCTTCCCTTCTGTGCCGGTATAGAGGGATGATGGGTGGAGGGGCAGACAAGGTCATGGGGTGAAGCAGCCCAAAAGCACTGTGGGTTGCGCAGTTGCGGCGACTCTCTCCTCTGTCCTTCAGCAGCTGTTGGTGTTCCTCAACAGCTTCCATCCTTATTCCCCGTTCTCTTTCTTATCGCACTTCCCTTTGCAGCTTCTTATGGAAACGTCTCATAACCCCTCCACCTGTCTGGCAGCAGACTGGCGCAACACTGTGACCTGAACCATCTCTGGGATAACGGACGGTGTGGACCGCCAAGCAGGACTCCTCGACAGCATGCTCGGGACGAGACGAGGACAGACTTCAGGGGATGCAGAGGGCGATCGCTCTCTTTTCCTTTCCCTTTGACTCTTCATTCTCCATCTCGACCCCAGCCATCCTCTGTGGCAGGACAAGCTGCAAAATCATGTCGCGAGAAGCAAGAGCCCCCCTGGACTCACAGGTCTTGGCAGTGCAGAATCCATTCACAATGTACAACTGCTCCTTGGCTGGAACCAGGCTCAAGGGATAGAGACCACAGATCCTCTTGGTGAACACAGCAGACTTTCTAAGCCAGCGGAGTTTGCAAAGGTCTCCGTACATATTGTCTCATTTCAACGGTCATGGTAGGTTTCCCGATATGGATAGGGAACATGTGAGAGACGGTGCGGCGTAAGCATGGAGCAATCCCTTGCAAAGAACCCCCAGTTGGAATCCTGGCTTTTCTATGAGCTCACAAGGTGGACTTGGGCAGCAACTGCTCAGCATTCCCCAGTCTTCAGTGTGTGGATAAGACCGATCGGCCTGGCAGGGTCGTTGCTAAGAATTGCAGCGTCATAACGTACGTGAAGCGTTTTGAACATTTCCGAGTTCCATGTAAATGCAAACTGTTGTTATTATGCGACCGTCAAGAGAACCGTTTTTAAAAGAAAAGAAAAAGCTACAGTAGGTGGATATGGCAAACCAGAGGCTGTGAACTTCCGGCTGCCTCCGTGCATCATTAGAAATTGCGCTGCTATCGTTGTGCCAGGGTGGTCGTTTGCAACCGGATTGGCTTGTCCGCACAACATAACCCAGCCGCGAATTTTCAGTGTAGCACAGTGATAACACAATACTCATTGATGTGTGGAGGTCCCTTAAGGGTGTTCTATTTAAGGCTATCTGCGGGGTCCTTGGGAGAGCCTAGATGTGAGCCGGGGACTTGCGGGCTCCCTGCTTTCTTCATCACACCAGATGTGAATGTAGCAGGAATCGGAACTCTGCATTTTCCGCCAGACTGTCACGGAGATGGTGCGGATGGCACCGAGGCTGCAGATCTTAACCCTTTTCAAATCTCTGTGCTCTGTCTTTATCCCCCACCTCACCTTTTAGTCATTAAGCAAGACCTGTCTACAGTGAAATGTATATGTTTAGAATGTGTCCATCCCCCTCCCTGGGTCCTATACTGTCTTGAATGTAGTCCCTTGTTTCTCTTGTGTGCCAAAAAACAACAGAATTTCTCAGAAGTTTATTTAACTGCTTGAGAGGACCCACTGTGAACAGATGAAACTGCCTTACATTGAGCTAGATCTTTGGCCCACTGAGCCCAGACCAGACATGGGTCAGGTGCTGTCACACATGCCGAATAATGCATTTTCAATCCACTTTAGCTACCACTTGCAAGTGGATCTTGCCATTTCACACAGGACTTTTCCACCTTCTCATTTTCCCCGCTTCTAAGTTCCTTTTTTTTCCGGGGGTGGGAGCCTGTTCTGTGTTTGGCTCCCTCTAGTGGTCGATTCGATATTACAGTGGTGTACGTCTGGGATAAAAACCTGATGTTTAATCTGTGGTGAGGTTTGCTGGAGATAAACCAGCGTGATATCGAATCGACCACTAGAGGGAGCGAAACATACATGGGACGAGGAAACGGGAACGTACAAGCAAGGAAAACGAGAATGAGGAAACGTGTAGGGTAAAATCCAGTTGTGAAGTGCATTAAAAGGAGATTGAAAGCACGTCATCCAGTGTGCGTGAGAGCACCCTTTAATGCATTATCCGGCCTGCAGGGACTTTCCATCCTGCCTTCAAGTTGCATTGCGATTTCTCGAGGGCCTCATCTGCTAGACTGCTGGGTCAGCCAACAAGCAGAGATGCCCTTGAAAACCGTTGAACCTTAAGAGCCATTCTGGGGAGCCGAGTGGGAGAATAGGCCACGTCTGAGGCTCTGCATGCCATCGAGGGCTCTGAGTGGGACACCAGCTCTTCCTGCTTCCCGCAGTGGCGTGGTGCAGAGACCCAACAGTGACCCTCATGCAGCAAAATATGCCCATTCCGACCGATAGGAGTTTCCCAGGATCTCAGAGCCATCCTTCATGTTCCGTGAAGTTCCGTGACCTTTCCCCCCCCCCCCCCAAACTTGATTCTCGCAGGCCGAGTTCAGACTGGCAGTTTGGCCCGATATAGGCCCACTTTGCAAGTGGATTAAGAGAGCCCGTTCACACAGCCACAGCTGTCTGGCGTTGCTGCGCTGCACTCACCCCGTCCTGAAGCGCTTTCATCCTGCGTTAAAAAGGTACCTGGTGAAACCGGTGTCAAGCCGTCTGGGTGTGCGTTCATCCCGCTTCCTGGCAGTGTGGACGCAAATAAGCCGCACATCAAGCGGCGCCGGTAATGTGAATGCGCTGATCCGGCTGCTGCACCCATGCGCCTATGCGCAGGTCGGCAAAACGGACCAAAGCCGTGTGGCGCCGCTGCCAGGGGCCGCCCCACAGTGCGAATGCTTCGTTCTGCCTCCTCCCCGGTAGGGTCCCGCATCAGTCTATGCAGTGCGAATGGAAAGCCCCATGACAACTCAGCCTGGGTCTTTTTGCCCCGCTTCCCTTGCGCTTCATTTTGCCAGTATGTCCTCAGCCACAATATGTTTACATCTATTTGGGCTGCAAGTTTAAGGACGAATCTGGGACAGATAGTGAACGTTTCATCATATCCCTTTGCTCTGCTTTCCCACTGGAAATCACCAACTCTGGGTTTCTTTAACCCGCCCACCCCGGAGGAAAATGCATAGATGATTCTCAGTTTTCCTCAGTGGGGCCAGAAACAGCTGGAGAGGAGGAAGCAATTTTCGATGTGATAAAGAGGGCAAGAGTTAAATCACCTCACGAGCAGGAAGCTGCGTTCTACTGAATTAGGCCCTTGGTCCATCAAGGTCAGTATTACCTACTCAGGCTGGCAGCAGCTCTCTGGGGTCTCAGGCAGAGGTCTTTCGCCTCACCTCCTACCTGGTCCTTTTTAAGTGGAAATGCCAGGGATTGAACCTGGGACCTTCTGCATGCCAAGCAGAGGCTCTCCCACTGAGCCACGGCCCCTCTTTACAGCTCTCCAGGGTCTCAGGCGGAGGTCTTTCCCATCACCTCCTGCCTGGTCCTTTTAACTAGAGATACCGGGGATTGAACCTGGGACCTTCTGCATGCCAAGCGGAGGCTCTCCCACTGAGCCACAGCCACTCTTTACAGCTCTCCAGTGTCTCAGGCAGAGGTCTTTCCCATCACCTACTGCCTGGTCCTTTCAACTGGAGATGATGGGGATTGAACCTGGGACCTTCTGCATGCCAGACAGAGGCTCTCCCACTGAGCCACAGCCCCTCTTAACAGCTCTCCAGGGTCTCAGGCGGAGGTCTTTCCCATCACCTACTGCCTGGTCCTTTTTAACTGGAGATGATGGGGATAGAACCTGGGACCTTCTGCATGCCAAGCGGAGACTCTTCCACTGAGCCACAGCCGCTCTTTACAACTCTCCAGGGTCTCAGTCAGAGGTCTTTCCCATCACCTACTGCTTGGTCCTTTCAACTGGAGATGCCGGGGATTGAACCTGGGACCTTCTGCATGCCAAGCGGAGGCTCTCCCACTGAGCCACGGCCCTTCCCACCTCCTCTCCCCTCACGCCAGTCTTTCCCTCTTTACTACTCTCCATCGTTGCAGATAGTGAGAAACAGTCAGTAAAAAAAAAGGGGGGGGGATCATGGAATCATGATGAATGAAGTCCTGTCCTCAGGAAGGGACCTTCCCTGGTTTTGCTTTTGGAGGTGGTCAGAAATGAAACCTGAGCCCTTGCAGACGCCAAGCGTGTGCTCTGTCCCTGGCTATACTTCTACATTACCGCAGAGACTTGTCCGTGACGGGTGAAAATTGGCTTGTTCCCAAGCTGCGTCACACATCCACCCCTTTCTCCTCCACTCGTGGCGCAAGGGTTGTGCGTAGGAGCAGCCGTTCTAAATCAGACCAATGGTCCATCTAGTCGAGCGCCCTGTTCCGCTGGGCGGCTAACCCAACGGGAGCCAGGGTGGTGTAGCAGTTAGAGTGTCAGACTAGGATCTGCGAGACCCGGGTTTGAGTCCCCACTCTGCCATGGAAGTTTACTGGGTGACCTTGGGCCAGTCACACATTCTCAGCTGAAACTACCTCGCAGGGTTGCAGTGAGGGTAAAATGGAGGAGAGTAGAAATACGTAAGCCATCTAGGATCCCCACGGAGGAGAAAGACGGGGTACAAATGAAGTCCATAAATAAATACCATGTGGCCTCCCACAAGCAGGAGGAGGAGATTGGATTTATACCCCGCCCTTCATTCGGTGTCTCAGAGCGGCTTACAGACTCCTTTCCCTTCCCCTCCCCACAACAGGCACCCTGTGAGGTAGGTGGGGCTGAGAGAGCTCTTCTGAGGACTGCTCTTTTTCAAGAACAGCTCTGACAGAACTGTGACTGACTCAAGGTCACCCAGCTGGCTTTATGTGGAGGAGTGGGGAATCAAATCCGTTTTTTCCAGATAAAAGTCCACGCTCTTAACCACTACACCAAACTGGCTCTCAGAGGCCAAAGCCTCTTGTCACCCACCAGCACAGGTATTCTGCCTCCGAACATGGAGGTTCCGTCTCGTCGCCGTGGCTAATTCCCGTCGATGGACCCGTCCTCCGTAAATATGTCTTAAGACTTCTCTTAAGCCATCTTTGAAGCCAGAGTTCTCTTTGGTGCCTTCAACACTCCGGAGGGGAGCTGGGCAGGTGGAAAGAAATCTTGGAGTTGCGCATTTGGATCTGTTTCGTTTTGGGCGTTTGGGTGGTGTTCCCTGCCTTGGGTCTGTACTTTCCTCTTCGGTTGGTTCTGCTCGCTATAAATCGAGCTGAGAATTGTGCCGTTCGTGCCCAGAAGCCCTTGGGAGCCGTTGTCAGTTCAGATGAGACAAGAATTGGCTTAAACAGGAGGGGACGCTTGGGTGATCATTTCCTGTATTGTAGTCTCTTATGTGGGGACTGAGCACACGAAGTTGCCTTATACTGAATCAGCCCATTTGTCCATCAAGGTCAGTATTGTCTACGCAGACTGGTTGCGGCTCTCCAGAGTCTCAGACAGCGGTCTTTCCCATCATCTACTGCTCGGTCCTTTTATTGGAAGATGCCAGGAATTGAACCTGGGACTTTTTGCGTGCCAAGCAGATGCCCTGTCACTGGGCCATGGCCATTGCCTGCCTCTGCATAGCAACCCTGGACTTCCTTGGTGGTCTCCCATCCAAGTACTAACCCGGGCCGATCCTGCTTAGCTTCTGAGATCTGGTGAGACTGAGCTAGCCTGGGCCATCCAGGTCAACATAACAGACAAGTAGTCTGAGCAGAAGAACATAAGAGAAGCCATGTTGGATCAGGCCAGTGGCTCCTGCAGTCCAGCGCTCTGCGTCACACAGTAGCCAAAACCAAGGTCTGATTCAATACAAGGCAGCTTCATGTGTATTCATAGACTGCAGATCAGCCACAGTCCTCATGAGGACTAGCACCTTTTCTCTGCTCTTTGAATTTTTCAGAGGCCCCCAAGTTAGGGATCTGGTGACGTTTTTTCCCCCTCTAGCTTAGTTGGTCTCTGCCGCTCCCAGCTCTCTTCTTCCCACACGCTGTGCCGCTACGTGATCCCCAGACCCCTACCACGACCACCCAGCTGTGAAACAAAAGTGTTCGAACCGCTCTCGGGTAATGGTCAGCGAGCCAAGTTCATCCCTTGGCTGGCGGGCAGCAAGGATCTTCATCAAGTCTCTAGATTCCTTTTCCTAAGTGCTCTCTCGGTTGAAACGAGTCTCCGTGTTGGCGACGAGGCAGCTGCAGCAGCCACAGAATCCCTGGTTGATCCGGCTGTCTCGGTTAGCCAGCCTGGCCACTTAGAGCCGCTCTCGGGAGTTAGATTTCGGGCAACGAGATCATGCTTGAAGCGCCCAGAGTCAATTATAACTGACTTTAAAAAACCTGTGCTGAGCCTTCTTGCTTAGATATTGTAAGGGAAAGACTGGTTTTCCTGAGAACGTTCTGAGAACCGTCTTGAAAATTCCCAGAGGATTTGAACTCGGGTTCAGTTGATGACCGAGACTTAGGCTCCAGTTCCCCGTTACAGTTTCTTCTCACATTTATTTTCGTTCGAATGACCTTTTCTCATCCTTTTGCAAATTTAACTTCTGGGATTGCTCAAAAAGGAGAATGGGTGAAGGGTCGGTGTTAACCCTTTCTTTCCCGGGCCTTGTCTGACCAGAAGAAGCCGTTCCTGAGATGCTTTTACTTTGGATGTGGAAAACATGTATGTGTGCTGTCAAGTTGCAGCTGACTTCTGGCAACCACGAAGGGTTTTCAAGGCTAGCCATTGCCTCCCGCTGCGTAGCAACCCTGGACTTCCTTGGAGGGTCTCCCGTCCAAGTACTGACCAGGACGGACCCTGCTTAGCTTCTGAGATCTGACGAGACTGGGCTAGCCTAGGTCATCCAGATCAAGGTGGATGAAGAGAGGTGTCTTACCATTGCCTGCCTCTGCGTAGCAACCCTGGACTTCCTTGGGGGGTCTCCCAGACAAATACCCATGGCTCATTTCGTAGCAGGAGCTCCTTTGCATATTAGGCCACACACCCCTAATGTAGCCAATCCTCCAAGAGCTTACAGAGCTCTTCTTACAGGGGCTACTGTAAGCTCTTGGAGGATTGGCTATATCAGGGGTGTGTGGCCTAATATGCAAAGGAGCTCCTGCTACGAGATGAGCCCTGCAGATACTGATCAGGACGGACCCTGTTTAGCTTCTGAGATCTGATGAGATCGAACTAGCCTGGGCCCTCCAGGTCAGGGCGAAAAACACATCGATACTAATCCCCCCCCCCCCCAGCAGGGGTAAAAGTAGCTTGAAGGTGGCTCTTTCTAGTGAGACCAAATTCAGGGAAGAGAGGGTTAAAGTTTCTCTCTTCTCTCCCCCCCCCCCCACCATGCTGTCTTCCTCCTTTGATAAAGCAATCCGGAAGGCTGCATTGGCAAAA
The DNA here is from genome assembly GCA_029233225.1 of Lepidodactylus listeri. Lineage (NCBI taxonomy): Eukaryota > Metazoa > Chordata > Lepidosauria > Squamata > Gekkonidae > Lepidodactylus > Lepidodactylus listeri. The sequence continues at coordinate 9,944,101 of JARCFY010000002.1, read as the reverse complement.
GAAAAAAAGACGTCCTTGAGACGTTTCCGTAGCAGCAGGCGTCAGCTAAGTGTCAAAGTGCACTGCCCATCCACACAGCAGAGAATCCACATTGTGGGTTCTCCGAGTGCTGTCCCGTCCCTACGACTCACTTCCCGTCGGGCCTTGCGGGGTTTCAACCTCCAAGCGTGGTCCGGAGTTCTGCCAGAACGACGGCTGGACTCCAGAGTACAGAGATCAGGTGCCTTGGAGGGAATGGCAACTTCGGAGGGATGGGCCCTATGTCGTCGCACCCCCAGCGAGATCCCCCCCCCCCAAATGTAACCCTTCCCCAAGAACTACTGCCAAATCTTCAGGGATTTCCCAGTGGTGGAGCTGGCACCATTAAAAATGTGATTTATTTATTTATTTTAATCTCCTTTTCCCCAAATATGCGAACGTTTGAAAAAGAGTAGATTTGCAGTGGGCTGCAGTACACATTCATTTGGAAATAAACCTTCTTCAACTTCAGTTGGGCTTTTACGTAGGATCGGGCCATTTGGCTCTATTAACTGAGCCCTTCCACTCCTCTCTACGCCCCTGGGTGCATGTAAACAGGTGCATGGACCGATACCGCTGGGGAAGGGCACGAACCAAACCACGCGCAAAAAAATTCGTCGTGGATTTTGCCCTGTTTGTGCTTTGCAAATGGAAGTTCATAAGGGTTTATCATCACAAACTTTCACGAACTTTTTAAGCAATTTGTGGTGGTTTGTGGATAGAGCAAAAAGCAGGGGTGTCAAACATGCGGCCGGATCACGCCCCTGGAGGGCTTCTATCAGGCCCGCACTGGAACTGGCCGTCTCCTGCTTCCAGTTACGTTGCTGCGCTGCATCATAGCTTGCTTCACCAGACTCTCTCAGTCGCTCAGCCATTTCACGTTTCCCCCTGGGTCCTAGACTCAGAACTCTGGGCATGAGATTTCTGGGGTGAATGTCAATAAATCAAAAGCCGGTTTGCAGCTTACAGATACACACCTGAACTGCACACTCGAGATTGCAACAGCACAGACATTTTGATGCAATAATTCAGAGCAAGAGGTGTCCGTTATCAGAGACTGTTAAATAAACGAAATGTTGCAAGAGTGCTAATGTTTTGAGCATGTTTTTTATTTTAAGTTTTAAAAAAATCTTTTGTGTTCATCTGTGTCCTTTATAAAGTTTATCTCTCTGCTACCTGGCATTACATTTTATGACATGCATAGTCCGGCCCAACAAGGTCTCATTTATGTCAGATCCGGCTCTCATAACAAATGAGTTCGACACCCATGGTTTCAAGGGACTCCGAGCCCCTTTGAACCCCTGCTTTCTGTTACCCACTCAGCTGTTTGGGGGGATTTCTGCAAAATCGTTTTATTTGGTGCCTGTTTTGAATACTATGTACATTGCCCAGAGCCCTACGGTAGTAAATAAATAATACGATAATAAATAAATAACCCCCGTTGAAAGGAACTGTGGTCCCTTTCAGTGGGGTTCGCAGGGCCATGCCCCACAAACTGGTTTGCTTCACAAATGAACCTCCTGGGTTCCATTCAGTTCGTGGTTCGGTTCATGGTTCGGCCGTGAACCACGATTTTCTGGTTCATGCCCTTTCCGAGATACTACTGGGGAGGAAGCTAAACCCGGGTTTTATTTATTTAATTTATTTATCTTTATTTTTATACCCCGCCCTCCCCGCAAGCGTTCTGGTGTTCCCAGCCATTGAGCCTCAAGCTTGCTTCCATCTGCATAGCCCCACCTCCTCATCTGCATAGCCCCACCTCCTCACCTGCAGAGCCACCAGTCTCGGTTCAACACATTGGTCATAATGGACAATACCTTGTGAACTGCTTTTTGCATTGATTGATTCTCTGTCTGTAGGGTTTCTGCAAAATGCGCGGTCTGTATTCTCCTCCCATCCTTATGAAAAGGTTTTATTTTGGTTGCAGTTCCACGCATGGGGGAGGTGTCAGCTGGCTGCATCCTGCCTCATCTCTGAAGGCCTGGAGCTTTGGACAGGTCCCAATCCATATTACCCTGGGCTTTACCCAGAGGAGGCCGCTTTCTGGTGCACACGTCCTAAATTCACGGGCAGTGGGTAACCGACTCCCAACAAGAGCAGGTCTCAAAGATGTGCAGAAAAGCACAGGTGCATTCATGGAATAAGCTCTTCCCTGCTGAGCATGATTCCCACTGACTCCTGAGAGACTGTTTATCCACAAGTTGTCATACAATAATGTGGAGATTTCTTTTTTGAATGTATTTATTGTGTCTCAAAGAAATTGATTTTTGCTGGGATGTCTCTGGGCATATTTGCACTGCAGGACTTAAACTGGTCTGGTAATCCCGCCCTCGTTCCCATGGAATCCTGGGAACTGCGGTTCTGTAACTGGAGGGCTAGGACTCTCGCCAAACTCCCAGGGTTCTCTGGGGGGGAGCCATGACAGTTCGCGCGTGATCAAAACCAGCGTACGTTTATCGTGTAGATAAGCCTTCCGAGTTATCCTCCTTTTCTCTACTGTATGTGGTCCTACTTGTGTGAATTTAACAATGTCGTGTTGGGGACGGGAAGGAAGGGTTGGGGGGACGAAAGGGGGTGTCTTTGTCTGTGTTTTTGTTCCTGGGGGGTGGGAATGGGAACAGAACAAATACAACTTTTTTTGGTTTGGTTTTTGTACTTGACGCAAAGATCGAAATTAAACGAACAAGTTCTTTAAAATGAAAACGTGTTGGACCGGTTGACTATTTCTGGGCTGGGGCCTCAGTTTCTTTTTCAGCGCTTTTGCCACCTCAGGTCTTGACAGTGGTGGGGCGGGGCTTGTCCTTGGAAGCCGTTTGGAACATTCGGTGGTGAAGATGCTTTTGCACATGTGGAAAAAAGACAGAAGACTAGGAAAGATAGAGTATCAGAAGAGCCCTGTTGAATCATTCCAGTGGTCCATCTAGTCCAGCATCCTGTCTCACAGAGTGGCCAACCAGTTCCTCTGGAGGGTAAACAAACAGGGCAGGGAGGCTGAGGCCTTCATGAGAACATCAGAAGAGCCCTGCTGGGTCAGACCAGTGGTCCATCTAGTCCAGCATCCTGTCTCAGTTGCCAACCAGTTCCTCTGGAGGGCCAACAACAGGGCAGAGAGGCCGAGGCCTTCCCCTGATGTTACCTCCTGGCTCTGGGATTCAGAGAATTAGGGCCTCTGCATGTGGAGGTTCCCCTCAGTCGCCACAGCTAGTAACCACTGATAGACTTATCCTCCACGGATCTTTCAGCCCCTAAGATGGGGCTGAAAGCTGTTTATTCCTGTGGCCACCACTACATCCTCTGGTTCAAACATATAACTATAGCGCAAGCGGCTGATACAAGGACGCTAACACGATTATATATTCAAATAACTGGAAATGTATTGCAAGAAAATTGACAATATCCCAATTACAATTATATATGAGCCCGTTCCCGGGGAGGGCGGGGTATAAATATATATATATATATATGAGCCCGTTCGCGGGGAGGGCGGGGTATAAACGGAAAAAAATCAAGAAATTAAATAAATAAATATATAAAAAAAATAACATAAATTGCCACCAATGCAGCAATATCAATACAATAAGTACAATAATCGCTTCAGTTCCAGCCACCTGTACTAACGTACCTGTAAATTCTGATTGATCCTCGTCCTTTTAACTAGGGCTGAAATAATCGTCCGCCTGATTTGTGAGGATACACATCGCATTACTGCCCTTTGTGAAAAACGCAGCATATTAGCTGTCACCACCTCCAACTCACCTAGACCAGGTAAGCAGGGGCAGGTTTCAGGGTCAAACAAACAACAAACAACCTAGAAAGCCCACCGCCTTCACAGGTTATTGGTATGCTGCCACCAGATTCTCTCAGTCTTCACCCCACCAGCTGAGAATAGAGAATCAAACTTCCCAGCCTCTCAGGGCACTCAAAAGTCAAACAGTTAAAAGGGTAGCAATGTGGTCTTAGGTCTAAGGCACTTGGAGGAAGCCTATTACGGTTGCAAGAAATCAAGGCACAGTTCAGGTAAAATATAATGATTATTTATTAAGCGATAAGTGCAAGAATATTATAAAAACAAGACAAGACTTGAAAGGAGAGGGTAAAACAATAAACTCTTAAGCTTAACCAGCCTAGCTATAACACAGTCAGGTTCAGTTACTCACAGGTTCAAGACAGGACAAGAGACAGTTTGTAATCCATAAAGGCAGGCAGGCCATCCAGGCCTTTGGTCACAATATCATTCTGACTAACAGCATCCCACTTGACCTACCAGGCCCAAGAAGAATTTGCTCGCCCCGAATCTAATGTCCAGGGAACTTTTATAGGCAATATGGCTTCTGAGCTGGTCATGGCCAGTAACCAATCAGAAGTCACATGCATGATGTAACTCATCAATTAGCTGCTAAAACAAGCACGTTCTCTGTTCATGGGAAGAGGGCTCCTTACTGCAGTTAACAAGCTTGCTTCCCCCATCCAGGTGTAAATCATTCTAATTGGGTTGGAATGCAAAGTGGAGCTTCACTGATAAGTAACTCAGGAAAACACTTACAGTCTCATGGCCATATTCCTTTGCTGGAGAGGCCTTTTACAACAGGCCTCAAACATTGGTCTGAACCAGAGTTTAGAAAATAGACTCTAGAAGGGAAAATGCATTACATTAGCGGTTTCAGAAAACGCAGTATCAGACTTACACCGCTGAAGAAGTTTCTGTACGAAACGAAGAGGAACAATCCAGAGTCTTTGTTGCGTCTGCTTTTCCCGCCCTTAGGGGCGTCATTGACTAAGATTGTACTTACTGTATTGATATTGCTGCATGGGTTGCAATTTATGTTATTTCCTTAATATTACTGTAATTGGGATATGGTCGATTTTCTTGTCATACATTTCCAGTCTCTTGAGTATATTATCATGTTTGCGTCCTTGTCTCAGCTGCTTGTACTATAATTATAGCTTTTAGCTGAGAAGTCTCTTAAGTCCCACTCAGAGGGTTCAAACAGACAACGCTTAGGAGTCTGAGATCATTCTATATACAATGCAAATTGCGGCGCAGTACCCGCCTCAGTTTTTCTCGGGGCTGTGCAGGAAGGGGGAGGGGCCTTAACTCTTCCTTTTCCACTCTTCACTCTGTCAGTATTTTAATGGTGAAGAGACATGGCCTTTGAAAACCTTCACGGTTTGTCCTTTCAAATGCTAACAAGGAGCCTGGCGGGCGGGGCTGTGGCTCAAAGGCAGAGCTTGGCGTGCAGAAGGTCTCAGGTTCAATCTCCAAGTTGAAAAAGGATCAGGTAGCAGGTGATGTGGAAGACCTCCGCCTGAGACCCTGGAGGGCCGCTGCCAATCTGAGTAGATAATACTGACTTCAGTGGACCAGGGGTCTGATTCAGTATAATGTCCACATGTTCGATAGCAAAACCAAGTGGAGGTTGAAGAGTTAAAGCCCCTTTGCGTTTCCCGCATGCCCCCAAGGCAAAATGAGGTTCCATGAAACTGCAGTTTGCATTGTACGAAGAAGAAGAGTTGGATTTATACCCTGCCCTTCACTTGGAATCTCAGACCAAGGTCACCCAGCAGGCTGCATGTGGAGGAATGTCCTGGAAACAAATACTTTGCCTTCCCCAGGGAGCGATTAAAATGCAGCTCCAAAAAAACATCCCTCTAGGCAGCCAGGCAAGGGATGTTTCACGAGAACCTCGCCTTTTCAATTTCTGCCGGCTGTGAGAGGACCACACGAGCATTTCTGTAGCATGTTGACGTGCAGCTGCTTTGTCCCTAGCCATGGATGCCCACTAGGGGGAGCCAGAGGACACTGGGGCAAAATACACCGAGCGATTTGAGGAGGGGTCAAAAAGGGGGGCTTATCAAGTCCCCAGGGAGGGGCTTGAGGTCTGCAGGGCAGCAGGCCTGCGTGCCTTCAAGTGTTAAATGGAAGGGGAATTTCCCCAGTTGTGGTTTCCATGGGGATCTCCACATTCCCCTTTTCCTTGTGTGCACCTGTTGCTTCGGGAAGGGGGGGGTTGTCCCGTCCTGTATGTGTGTCGCTCCCTCTAGTGGTCGATTCGATATTACATTGCAGTTTCAATCTGCAGGGAGATGTGCTGGTACATAAACTGTGTAATATCCCAACGAAGGTTTGTTCAAGGTATGAGCTTTCGTGTGCATGCACACGAAAGCTCATACCTTGAATAAACCTTTGTGGGTCTTAAAGGTGCCCCTGGACTCTAAATGTATTCTACTGCTTCAGACCAACACAGGTGACCACCTGGAACACAAATGAGGAAAATGGGAATGTGGGAAAGTCCGATGTCTCTTGCGACTTGGCAACCCTAAGAGGACTAGAAAGCCAGAACGGAGCGAGGGCAGCCCGCGCTTCCCACCATAAACTGAGCCAGCGAGCAACATTTTGGTCTGCACGCCTCTAGTCCTCAGTGAGTACTCTGCTCCACCAAACTCATCATCACACTCAGGTTTCTCCCAGCGCGAGAATCTCCTCCTTTTGCTAGATTGGATGGGAAACTTCCTGTTTTCCATCTACTGAAAACAGCTCGAGCTTCATCGTCGAGAAGAAAAGGAAAGAAAACACTGAATCGGCCCTGCGGGGATTCTGAAATATGAATTTCATTCGCCACTGCCTTTTGACCTTTTCAGCTATGCACCCACGGCCGCTTCGAAAACCCCAAACGGCAACGCCGTGGGCCTGGAATTGTTTGATCTTCTCGGTTTGGTAGATTGTTTAATTTTGGCTTCTCTCGATGGAACAGCAAAAGTCTCAGCAGGATTTATTTTGTTTTATGCAGCTGGAAGAAGAACATTTATTAACCGACCGCTGTGCTGATATAGCTGTGAGGGAGGGGGTTTGTTCCCCTACGCAGCTGCCGTTACTCCCTTCTTCAGCTAACAAGGAGGTCACATGGAACTCGAATCCAGAGCACACATTCAGGACCAAAGTAGATGGAAGTAGCCAGGCTCTGTTTGTTGGCCCATTCATGTTGAAAACAGGAGGGGGGTGTTGTTTACCTCAAAAAGTGCCTGTCAAAAAGCAAACCGAATCCTTCCCCGTCACATTTTTTATCCCGTCCTTCTTCCAAGAAGTGTTGGACTGGATGGGCCATTGGCCTGATCCAACATTGGCTTCTCTTATGTTCTTATGTTCACGTGAAGAAATATGGCAGAGGGGAAGTTCAGCTTGCGCACCACGTTCCTTGTGAAAGGAGACATGTAATCTTGCGGGGAGGTTCCGTGGCTCAGTGGAAGAGCCTCTGTTTTCCATGCAGAAGGTCCCAGGTTCAATCCCCAGCATCTCCAGTTAAAAGGACTGGGCAGTAGGTGATGGGAAAGACCTCTGCCTGAGACCCTGGAGAGCAGCTGCTAGTCTGAGTAGACAATATTGACCTTGATGGACCAGTGGTTTGATTCAGTATAAGGCAGCTTCATATGTTCAATTGGGGAGTGGCCATAGCTCAGTGGCAGAGCATCTGTTTGGCATGCAGAAGGTCCCGGGTTCGATCCCCGGCATCTCCAGTTACAAGACCCAGGCAGTACGTGATGTGGAAGACCTTCACCTGAGACCCTGGAGAGCGGCTGCCAGCCTGAGTAGACAATACTGACCTTGATGGACCAAGGGTCTGAGTCAGGATTAAGGAAGCTTCATATGTTCTATTGGGGAGTGGCCGTGGCTCAGTGGCAGAGCATCTGCTTGGCACGCAGAAGAAGAAGAGATTGGATTTATATCCCGCCCTTCACTCACTTAAGAGTCTCAGAGTGGCTTACAAACTCCTTTTCCCTTCCCCTCCCCACAACAGGCACCCTGTGAGGTAGGTGGGGCTGAGAGAGCTCCGAGACAATTGTCCTTGAGAGAACAGCTGGTACAGAGCTGCCATAGGTTTGCCACCACTGGCCTAGGCCATCCAGGTTGGGGAGGGGGGGGCAGAATACCATTAATTTAAAGAAATAAAAGGCTGGGAGCTTCAGGAACACACATGAGGCTGCTTTCTACCGAATCAGAGCATCGGTCCATCGAGTTCAGTATTGTCTACTCAGACTGGCAGCCGCTCTCCAGGGTCTCAGGTGGAGGTCTTTCACATCACATACCGCCTGGGTATTGTAACTGGAGATGCCGGGGACTGAACCCGGGACCTTCTGAGAGCCAGACTGTTGTAGTGGTTAAGTGCGTGGACTCTAATCTGGGAGAACCGGGTTTGATTCCCCACTCCTCCACTTGCACCTGGCTGGATGACCTTGTGGATGACTCTTGGATTGAACTCTTGACTTATGCTTCTAGAGAGCCAGTTTGGTGTAGTGGCTAAGTGCGCAGACTCTAATCTGGGAGAACCAGGTTTGATTCCCCACTCCTCCACTTGCACCTGGCTGGATGACCTTAGGCAAACCATAGCTCTGTCCCAGCTGTTCCCTCAAGGACAGCTTGGGAAAGAGCTCTCTCATCCCCACCTACCTCACAAGGTGTCTGTTGTGGGGAGGGGAAGGGAAAGGAGTTTGTAAGCTGCTCTGAGACTCTTAAGTGAGTGAAGGGCAGGGTATAAATCCAATCTCTTCTCTTCTTCTTCTTCTTCTAGTTAGTGCTTCTGTTTCATCCCCTTGGTCTCAGCTGAGTCTACTCTGCCCCAGGACACTTGCCTGGAAAACCCTGTAAGTCGGCTGCAACCTGACGACAAAAAAAAAGATGACAAAAATGCCAGCGCCCAATGACCCCTCCCCCCCCACACACACACACATGCCAGACATGTAAAGAAAGAAAGTGGAGGGCGAGCAGTAAATCAGCATGCAGCATAATAAAGTCGTTGGATAGACGCAAAAACCAAATGGAAATGACAAGCGTATTTTATACAGTCATCATTTGTTTGGGTTTAATTGGGGGGGGAACATAGTGAAGGAAATAAATATATCAGAATCAGAGACTGGTGGGCTGATGTACCCTTCTTGATTGTGGAATGTTGAGAGTAATTAACAGAGACCCTGTGGTTACGCTCCACTCATCTCCTCTTAAGCATGAAAAGTGGGTGGAGGTGAACAAGATGCAACTGAACAAGGACAAGTGCCGAGTTCTACATCTGGGTAACAAAAATGAGGAGCATGCATACAGGATGGGGGATACACTCCGCAGTAGCAGTGTGTGTGAACAAGATCTTGGGGTAAGGGTACCGTAAGTTAAATAAGAACAGCCGGTGTGATGCAGCAACAAACAAGGCTAATGCGATCTTGGGGTGTATCAACAGAGGCATAACATACAAATTTGCAAGATGTCATAGTCCCGCTGTACACTGCATTGGTCAGGCTGCCCCTGGGGTATTGTGTGCCGTTCTGGAGGCCTCGCTTGAAAAGGGATGTGGATGGAATGGAGCGCATGCAGAGGAGAGCAACGAGGATGAGCGGAGGCCTGGAGACCAAGAAGCCCCGTGAGGAAAGGCTGAGGGACTTGGGAAGGTTCAGTGTGGAGAAGAGGAGGTTGAGGGGGGACAGGATTGCTCTCTTGAAGGGCTGCCACTCTTTAGAGGAGGGCAGGGAGCTGTCCCTCTTGGCAGCAGAGAAGATTTCCAAGAAGAAGAGAAGAAGAAAAGAGAGAAGAGATTGGATTTCTACCCCACCCTTCACTACCCAAGAGAGTCCCAGAGCAGCTTGCAAACACCTTTCCCTTCCCCTCCCCACAACAGACACCCTGTGAGGCAGGTGGGGCTAAAGGAATTCTGACAGAATTGCTCATGAGAGAACAGCTCTGAGAGAACTTGTGACTGACCCAAGGTCACACCAGCAGCTGCATGTGGAGGAGCAGGGAATCAAACCCGGTTCTCCCAGATTAGAGTCCGCGCACTTAACCACTACACCAAATTAAGGGTGGGAAGGTACCGGCTGGATCTTACGAAAAACTTTTTGACGATCAGAGTTGTGCCACAGTGGAATCAGCTGTCTAAGGAGGTAGTGAGCTCCCCCTCCCTGGCAGTCTTGAAGCAGCGGCATCATCACTTGTCATCACTTGCCATCACTTGCCATCACTTGTCAGGGATGCTGTTGGCCACAGGTATCAAACTCATTTGTTACGCGGGCCAGATCTGACATAAATGTCACTTTGTCAGAACAGGCTATGTGTGCCATAAACCGTAATGGTACCAGATGTATAAACTGTATAAAGGACAACAACGGGTAAGCTCTGAGTCGGTGTGTGTCCTCACTGCAAGACCCCATGGGCTGGGAGCGGGGTGTGAAGGAAAACCCACATGGACACACTGGAGAGCCAGCAGTGCAGCACTGAACAGATGTTCCCCCACTGCTTGGCTACTGTTGCCACGCTGAAGCCACAGTCAGAGTGGCTCTACCCACTCCCCCCCCCAGCAGTCTTCCGTCCCCTCCCTTGCACTAATTTCTTGCGGGCCACATAAGAGGATTGGTTAGGCTGGTTCTGGCCCCCAGGCCTTATGTTTGACACCCCTGCTCTAGGCTGATCCTGCACTGAGCAGGGGGTTGGACTAGATGGCCTGGATGGCCCCTTCCGACTCTGTGATTCTATGGTTCTATGATTCTACCTTACAGGGTTGTTGTGAGGATAAAATGGAGGTGACAAGAATGATCTCTGCTGCTTTGGGTCCTCCCTGGGGAAAAAGGAGTCGCTGAGAGGTGATAAGATAGCCATTTCCAAGTACTTGAAGGGCTGTCCTATAGAGGATGGGGCGGAGTTGTTTTCTGTTGCCCCAGAAGGTCGGACTGGAACCAATGTGTTGAAATTAAATCAGAAGGGTTTTCGGCTAAACGTTCAGAAGAACTTCCTGACAGTGCGGTTCCTCAGTGGAACGGGCTTCCTCGGGAGGTGGTGGGCTCTCCTTCTTGGGAGGTTTTGAAGCAGAGGCTAGACGGCCATCTGACAGCAGTGCTGATTGTGTGAACTTAGGCAGATCATGAGAAGGGAGGGCAGGAAGGGTTGCATCCAATGCTCCCTCTAAGCTGTGGAGTCTTGTAAGCAAAAATCCTACCTTGTGAGCTACTGGCATTCAAGTTGTGAGCGAGCGATTTGGCTTCTGCATTAATTAGTTTGCTCTGCAGCCATCCTTCCGGGTCTGAGACAAAACTGTGTGAGCCAGAGGCTAAAAAACTGTGAGCTAGCTCACACTAACTCAGCTTAGAGGGAACACTGGTTGCATCAGGGCTTAGTTCTCGTGGCCCTTTCTTACACGCCCAGGGAAATGCTGATCGCCACTTTGGGGTCAGTAAGCAATTGTTCTCCAGGCGAGTTGGCTGGGGATCCTGGAAGGTTTTTGATCATCTTCTGGGCATGGAGCAGGGGTCACTGGGGGGGGTGTTCGTGATTTTCCTGCATTATTTAGGGGGTTGGCCTAGATCAGGGGTGGGCAATTGTTTTGGCTCGGGGGCCACTTTGTGGGAGCGGAGGTTAGCAGAGGGCCGCACCTTTTAACATGATTGCATTCATTAGTTAACTTTGCATTTCAGAAAAGGTGTAAATTGTATCATAAAAATCAATAAATATAAATTAAATAAAATAGTGGTAGTTTTATTCAATTTATTTATTGTGCTAATTTCATATCATCTATAGCTGCAAGCACATTTAATTTTAGAATCAGTTTAATGAGACAAATGTACCCTATCACACTTTTCTACAATTTTTTTGAAATCAGGAGTGAGATTGCTTGTTGAAAAACCACATGGCTGACTGTCTTGGCGGGCCGCAAAAAACTCTGTGGCGGGCCGCATGTGGCCCATGGGCTGCAATTTGCCCACCCCTGGCCTAGATGACCCTGAAGGTCCCTTTCAATGCTATGATTCTATGATTCTACTTTTTTTTTTAAGGACTTGACGCAGTGTTCCCTCTTAGCTGAGTTAGTGTGAGCTAGCTCACAGTTTTTTAGCCTCCGGCTCACACATTTTTGTCTGAGCTCAGGAAGGATGGCTCCAGAGCAAGCTAATTGATGCAGTAGCCAAATTGCTCGCTCACAACTTTAATGCCAGTAGCTCACAAAGTAGGATTTTTGCTCAGAAGACTCGACAGCTTAGAGGGAGCATTGGACTTGAGCTCCGTTGGAAGAAAGGGCGCTGATGAATATTTTAAACACATACAAAGCTCTTTCTGCACATGGTGATGGATATGCAAATCTGCGACTTCCGAAACCAAACTGAGGGGGGCGTCAGGATCGCATCCGCTCAAAGAGAGGACAAAATGTCCCTCCTCCAGGGCCCTTTTCACGCAAGGTGCACAGATTCAAGCAGCCCCCTGTGACGGAATTAAAGATTTATGGACTGCTGCAGGTAATCAGAAAAGCTGCAGAGTCACGTGACTGAGAAGGGAGGGGGCCAGAGAGCTCGGAATTCTCGGGTTGAGTGACAGATAACTGTAAGAGCTGACAGTTGAGGGGAGACAGTTGAGAGAGGGGGTTGGAAGCAGGGGCGTAGACTTATTTATTCCCCCGGGGGGGGCTCTTACCTGTGTGCGCACCTCCATCCGCCCCTCCCTCCTTCCGGGGGCCATCCGGGCAAGTGGCCAGCGTGATGGCGTCACCCAGAAGTGACGCCATCACGCTGGGCACATTGCCAGAGCGACACTCTAGCAATCACCCCGAAACTCTATGGCGCTATAGAGTTTTGGGGCGATTGCTAGAGTGTCACCCCGGCAGCGTGCCCAACATGATGGCGTCACTTCCGGGTGACGCATCTGCCCAGGAGGGAGGGGGAGGGAGGAGTGGCCAGGCAGGGGGGAGAGGAGGCGGCAGTGGTGGCGGCTGGTGGCCAGCCAGCCTGCGAAGGAGGCCTGAAAGGCGCGGCAGTGGCAACAGTGGGCGGCAGCAATGGCGCTCTGGTGGGCGCTCCGTTTTGCTGGGGGGCTCAGCCCCCCCCCCAGAAATTTTGGAGGTTGCCCCAACCCCCCCGTATTTACGCCTGTGGTTGGAAGAGGAGGTTGGAAAGAGAGTTAACAGAAAGAGAGTTAACAGAGAGAGCTCTGAGGAGAAAGTGAAACTTCTGAGCTCAGTGAAAACAGCCAGGGAACAGTTTATTGGAAAACTGTGGCTGAATTACACTCTACACTGGTATTCTCCAACAGTGAGAGGAGAGTTACCAGAGAGTGGGAAAGTCTAAGACCTCTGTGGTCACAAACACCAAACACACGGCTCCAAAGGAACTTAAAAGAGTGGCTAAGGAAGGGCAAAAGGGTCTAGAGGAGTCTGGGAGAGCTGGGATGTCGAACCAGTAGACTCAGGAGACCAGATAAAGCCCAAAAGGTTAACCACTAACAAGTGACTGGAGAGTGGCGTCAGTAGAAGGGTTTTGTGAACCAAGAAACGGCTGAGTGTGACGGAAACGGCTACGCCGACGGCTTGTGTTAAAGCGACGTAACTTGTTTAGTGAACAACGAAACAGACTATCCTCGGTATATAAATCCCATCCCCCGGTTGAGTTTTCTCTATAATAAAGATCTGAGCTGTTTGACGTTTACACGCACTGGTGCCTGAAGTCTGTGGGAAAGAATATACTGGACAGTGGTCCTTAGTAGATCTAGAACTTACATAAGAAAACACCCGAAGAGACTAGCAAACCCCTGATATAGGGAACTGATCGGATATAGGAAAGCGGAACTGATCAGTCACCTCACAGATAAATAACTGAATCCAGTACAAAGAAGTATACATATAGGCCGTGACGCTACAGCTCGGTCGCAGCCAATGGCCGGAGATAGGTCGTTGGTGTTGTAACCCCGTTCCCTAGAACTGCCTGGCTGGATCCACCTGGCGAGTTCTTCCAAGTTGCCAAGAACTGACGCCAGCCCATTTGAGCCACCGGAGGGTGTTTTCTGTTAGCGCTGCCGACAAAAATACCGGCCTGTCAAAACCGCCGACTGCGGAGTTGTGTTTTTTTTCGCTTAACAAACCCCCGAAAACAACCACAATGGCGAGAAAAACACCTGCCTTTTAAAACTGCCGACTGCAGGACAGCGGTTTCTGTTCTATAAACCGTCGCCTGCAAACGCCTGCCAATTTTAGTTGCTCGGCAGCAGTTTCAGCTGTTTAGGATAACCGGAAGACCTACCTGGCAATTTTGTAATGGGCAGAGGTAAGGGTCCCCCCCCCCTGCTCTTGTGTTTGCCCTCAGAAACCTGCAACTGCCAGACCGAAGGAAACAATGCCTCTGAACTAGTGCGAAGTGTTTCTGGGTGGGGAGATCAGACAGTCAATTCGCCTGGCTAGATATTAACTGCAAAAAGGGTGGGGGGGGGATGTTTTGTGGTTGAGTGGGACCTCTGTAACAGGACAGCCCTCAGACCCACAAACCAGTGAGCCAGTTTGGTGTAGCGGTTAAGTGCGTGGACTCTAATCTGGGAGAACCGGGTTTGATTCCCACGCCTCCACTTGCAGCTGCTAAGTGATTTTGGACAAGTTATAGTTCTGTCAGAGCTGTTCTCTCGAGGACAGTTCTGGAAAGAGCTCTCTCAGCCCCACCTGCATCACAGGGTGTCTGTTGTGGGGAGGGGAATGGAAAGGAGACTGTAAGCCACTCTGAGTGAAGGGCGGGATATAAATCCAATCCTTCTTCTTCCCACGGTTGAGCATAAGAATATAAGAGAAGCTATGTTGGATCAGGCCAAGGGTCCATCCAGTCTAGCACTCTGTGTCACACAGTGGCCAAAACCCAGGTGCCATCAGGAGTTTCACCAGTGGGGCCAGAACCCCATAAGCCCTCCCCCAAGCACCAAGAATACAGAGCATCACTGCCCTAGACATAAGAACATAAGCGAAGCCATGCTGGATCAGGCCAGTGGCCCATCCAGTCCAACACTCTGTCACACAGTGGCCAAAAACCAGGAGCCATCAGGAGGTCCACCAGTGGGGCCAGAACCCCATAAGCCCTTCCCCAAGCACCAAGAATACAGAGCATCACTGCCCCAGACATAAGAACATAAGCGAAGCCATATTGGATCAGTCCAATGCCCCATCCAGTCCAACACTCTGTGTCCCTCAGTGGCCAAAACCCTGATGCCGTCAGGAGGTCCACCAGCGGAGCCATAACCCCAGGAGCCCTCCCACTATTGCCCCCCAAACACCAAGAATACAGAGCATCACTGCCCCAGACAGGGTGTTCCATCTACCCTTTGTGGCTAATAGCTACTGATGGACCTCTGCTCCATACATGATCTTATTCATTACTCTTTGAGTGAAGTAGTACTTCCCTTTCACTGTACTAAGCTTACTGCTCATTAATTTCTCCAGTCCCCTCTTGAAGCTGTCTGTGCGTGTAGCCGCCACCACTTCCTGCGGCAGTGAATTCCACGTGTTAATTACTCTTATAAGAAAAGGGCCTAAGGAGACAATGCCTTGGGGCATGTGTAGAGTGCCTTTTGGACGTGACATTAGGCACATGACTCCTTGCCTGTGACGCCGCAGGCATTTTGCAGTTGTGACGTACAATGGTGCCCTGATCTGGATGTCCCAGGCTAGCCCAGATACTGGAAGCTAAGCCGGGTCACCCCTGGTTAGTACCTGGACAGGAGACCACCAATGAATTTGGAAATTATACAAATTTTTACTGGAGGATTATATGCAAGATGAAACAGTTAAAAGTACGATGACTGCGTGGATGCAAGACATTGGACATACTGTAATAATAGATGACTGGAATCAGGGCTATTTTTGGAGCAGGAACGCACAGGAACGGAGTTCTGGCTGGCTTCTGAGTTGGCCACGCCTACAGCCAGGACATGTGCACCACCCATCCCTTCCCCTTCCCCTCCGCACAACAAGACACCCTGTGAGGTAGGTGGGGCTGAGAGAGGTCTTTTGAGAACGCTCATGAGAGAACAGCTCTGAGAGAACTTGTGACTGGCCCAAGGTCACACCAGCAGCTGCATGTGGAGGAGTGGGGAATCAAACCCGGTCCTCCCAGATTAGAGTCCAACTCCTGACCACTACACCAAACTGATGGGGTGGAAGCTGCTGAAGGGTTGGTGAAATTTCTCCAGTACTTATGTGCCATGTGCCCAGATAAAAAATGGTATACTTAGAAAATTTATATGCCACCTTGAACAAGTCTCTGGAAAAGCAGCACACAGTCATAAAAGGAACAATGATAAAATTATCAATATTAAAACAAAACATTAAAAACAATGAAGACCCTAGCAGGGCTTTCCCCGGGGCGCTGCGCCTCTGCACTGCTTGGGGAAGCCGCGGAGGGGGCGGGGCTTGGTCATGTGCCAGCCCCCTGGGCTCCTCACTCCCAGAGCTGTGTTCCTGTGCGCTCCCGCTCCAACGGACCCCTGTGATAATGAGTCCCTGCTGTTGGGTGTGGCCTATTATGCTAATGAGTTCCTGCTGGGCTTTTTCTACAAAAAAAAGCCCTGACGCGGATGAAATATGGAAAACATTGAAATATACGAGAGCCACCACGTATAAAGAGAATATATACAAAATGTTCTACAAGTGGTATTGGTCTCCGGATAGGGTAGCAAAATGTTATACTAATGCATCCAACTTATGTTGGAAGTGTGGGTCAAATTGTGAGACTGTCCCAATAGATATAGTCCACAACAGGTCTCCTTAAACAGATAGTCCTTTATTTGTAGAAAAGATCATGTTGGTCAGACACTTCTTCTGTTAGTCATGCTTAAGCTTTGAATTACAATCATAATTATACTGGATATGAAATATGGCCCAACTACCCTCTACCAATCAATACAGAGAATTCTTGGCGCCCAATTATACTGGCCTAATGTTCCCAAGGAAAGCGCGGCAAAATGAGTTCTCAGGGAGAAATACTGTTGAACATTTTGGGAGAACGGTTCCCAGAGAAATTAAGAAAATAGAATACATAACACCTGTGGTTCTCGTAACACATAACAGGAGGCACTTCCCTTCAAGGTCGTTAGCTGAGGAGGCTAGAGATAAAAGCGAATGAGTAATGAGCATGCGCAAAGCAAAGTGAGCGAGGCGAAGCGAGGTGTGCATTCCAGTGGTGGGGGTCAGGTCCCCGATGCCATCTCCCGGCCGGGACCTAGAAGTATGGAGTAAAACATTCAGACCCAAAACAATGCAAGCTAAACAGAAAGGCTTAGCCGGATGTAACATTGTGATATTGGTGCACTCACCCCAGTCTATGGCAGTTCACTGACACAAATGTGGGGACCTTTTTCCATACGTGGTGGTGTTGTGTGAAAGCGCAAGCCTACGGGCATTTGATCCAGAAAGTAATTTGGGAAATTACGGATATCAAGCTCTCTCTGAACCCAGAGATATTTCTGTTAAATTTGATACCTGCAGGATACAATAATAATGATCTGGTCTTGATGAGATATATTGTAACAGCTGCCAGAATATTATGGGCAAAACATTGGAAATTGGATAATAGTCCCTCCAAAGAGGAGTTAATGTACAAATTAATGGACTTGGAAATGGACAGACTGACTACTATTCGGGAAGGGTAAAGCTGTGTTTGTGGAGAAATGGTCAAGATTCTATAAATGGGTGACTAAAGATTTAGCAAGATAGACTCAAAATGATTGTACTAGAAAGTATGAGGAATTTTTTTTTCTTTTGTTTTTGTTAAAATCTATAAATATATATATATTTTTAAAGGAGACCACCAATGAAGTCCAGGGCTGCAAAATGCGAAAGCAGGCAATGGCAAACCTCCTGTTTCTCTCTCGCCTTGAAAACCCTATGAGGTCGCAGTAAGTTGGCTCCTGGGTTTGATTCCCCAATCCTCCACATGCAGCTGTTGAGTGACCTTGGGTCAGCCAAAGTTCTCTCAAGGGCAGTCCTCGAAAGAGCTCTCTCTCAGCCCCACCTACCTCACAGGGTCTCTGTTGTAGGGAGAGGAAGGGAAAGGAGAGTGTAAGACTCTTCTAGACTCCGAGTGAAGGGCGGGGTATAAATCCAGTCTCTTCTTCAACTTCAGCTTGCCAGCAGTTCCCAATGGGAATGGCTGGTCGGGAACAGAGATGCCAGATACCGTATGTTCTGGGTCCCTTCCAGTTTACTGAAGCATTGGGGTGGTTAGAATCAAAGTACCAAAACCTAACTCATTATCAGGGGTCCTTTCGAGCAGGAGCTCGGGGGAGCGCAGCTCCAGGAGTTGGTGCCAGCCCCCCACCCGGAGGGGGAATGCCTGCTTGTGTCATGGCTGCAGCAAAATGACCCCATCCCCTGGAAAGGTCCTGGTTCCTCCCACCAGCCTTCCGAAGGCTTCAGCCACCACTGAAGCTATCCTCCCAGAATAGTGGTATTTCTGAGGCTTGGATTAGTAGCTGTCCTCTTTCTTTCTTTCTTTCTTTCTTTCTTTCTGTCTGTCTGTCTGTCTGTCTGTCTGTCTCTCTCTCTCTCTCTCTCTCTCTCTCTCTCTCACCTTCAGACATAGTTCTGGTGATGTCAGGTGGTGTGGCATATGCAAATAAGTTATGCTAATGAGTTATGCTAATGAGCTCCGGCACCTCTTTTGCTACAAAATGACCCCTGCTCATTATCAAAAAAGGAAAGGGGGAAACTTCAGACTTGAGCCTCTATACCCATGCCACCGAGAGCGCCAAATAGGAAAGGGGGCCATGGGTCAGTGGTAGAGGATCTGCTTGGCCGGCCGAAGGTCCCGAGTTCAAACCCTACCGTCGCCAGTCCAAAGCGTCAGGTGATGTGAAGGACCTCCTTCCGAGACCCTGGAGAGAGAGCTGCTGCCAGCACGAATAGACAAGGCTGACCATGATGGACCACTGCTCTGGCTTCAAGATGTGTTCTGTTCTTTATCAATCTACTTTCCCAGAGCAATGGCTTCCTTTTTTGGATTACATCACTGATAGAAATGACCCAGAAGCAGCCATACCAACAACTGGCCATTTTTTTGGCATTGTTTTAATCGTATCATTACTCTCTGAGATGTAGGAAATCATATTGCTATTATTCAAGGACGATGGATTTCAAAATGCTCATTAAGGAGGAGGAGGAGGAGAAGACAAAGAAGAGGAGGAGGAGGAGAAGACGATGAGGAGGAGAAGAGGAAGAAGAGAAGGAGGAGAAGAGGAGGAGGAGAAGAAGAGGAGGAGGAGAAGAGGAGGAGGAGGAGATGAGGAGAAGAAGAGGAGGAGGAGGAGAAGACGAGGAGGAGGAGGAGAGGAGGAGGAGAAGAAGAGGAGGAGGAGGAGAAGAGGAGAAAAAGAAGACGAGGAGAAGAAGAGGAAGAAGAGGAGGAGGAGAAGACGATGAGGAGAAGAAGAGGAAGAAGAGGAGGAGGAGGAGAAGATAAGGAGGAGGAGGAGGAGATGAGGAGGAGGAGGAGGAGAAGACGAGGAAAAGAAGAGGAAGAAGAGGAGGAGGAGAAGAAGACGAGGAGAAGAAGAGGAAGAAGAGGAGGAGGAGGAGACGATGAGGAGGAGAAGAGGAGGAGGAGGAGAAGACGAGGAGGAGGAGAAGATGAGGAGGAGGAGAAGAGGAGGAGAAGAAGAGGAAGAAGAGGAGGAGGAGAAGATGAGGAGAAGAAGACGAGGAGGAGGAGGAGGAGAAGACGAGGAGGAGGAGGAGGAGGAGAAGACGAGGAGGAGGAGGAGAAGAAGACAAGGAGGAGGAGGAGACGAGGAGGAGGAGGAGGAGAAGACGAGGAGGAGAAGAGGAAGAAGAGGAGGAGAAGACGATGAGGAGAAGAAGAGGAGGAGGAGGAGGAGGAGATGAGGAGGAGGAGAAGAGGAGGAGGAGAAGAAGACGAGGAAAAGAAGAGAAAGGAGGAGGAGGAGGAGACGATGAGGAGAAGAAGAAGAGGAGGAGGAGGAGAAGACGAGGAGAAGAAAAGGAAGAAGAGGAGGAGGAGAAGACGAGGAGGAGGAGAAGAGGAGGAGGAGGAGGAGAAGAAGACGAGGAAAAGAAGAGGAAGAGGAGGAGGAGGAGAAGACGATGAGGAGAAGAGGAGGAGGAGGAGGATTATGATTTCTCCCATATTAGAGTCCACGTTCCTAACCACTGCACCAAATATCCACTTTGGGTATCGATTTATCCTGTTATATAATTACAAGATGCCTTCATATAGTTGGATTATATACTGTTATTTAATCATCGTGTCCTCACAGGTGTTTTTCTATTAATGTTTATGCTTTGTAAAGAGTTAAAAATTAGAAAAGAAAAAGTTTTTAAAAGGAAAAGAAAATGCCGTCAGCGTGGAAGCGCCGAACCTGTAGGTAGAGTCCGTTTCTGATTCACGTAATAAAGAGCTGCGTCCCTTGATTATTTCTCGAGCTCTTTCCGTAGGACGTTGTGCTTTCGCCCAAGGCTCCCTTCTCCTCCCCCACCCCGTCCCAGAATGGACCAAGCGCCCTCCCCACAGCTTGAAAAGGGGTGGGGGTGGCAGTGGAAAGTCACAGCCAGTATATGGAGACCCCATAGGGATTTCAAGGCAAGAGATGTTCAGACGTGGTTTGCCGTCGCCTGCCTCTGCGTAGCAACCCTGGACTTCCCTGGTGGTCTCCCATCCAAGGACTAACCCGGGCCGACTCTGCTTAGCTTCTGAGATTTGACAAGATCAGGCTAGCCTTGGCTATCCAGGTCAGAAGCAGAAAAGGTGTATGCTGCTGAAAAGAAGCAGATAGTGTATTATCGAAATTCAGAGTAGGAGGAGGCATTAGAAACCTAACTGGCCACCCACGGTGGAAGAAACCCAGACTTCTCAGATCTTTGAGCCGCACACATCCCCCCACCCCCCACGTTTACAGTTTTTTTTTCAGGGGGAGGCATATCACTGCAAGCCTTATGCCTCTCTGCAACCTCCGGAGGAAAGAGAAAAAAGGATCGATGCAGCTGTGAACAAACCATCAATTACCTCGAGATGTAATTCATGCAGATTTACCGCCCATCTTGTCTCTTGGGCTCAAAGATGGGTAGGAGGGAACCATCAGCCGACTTCGAATGCTGCAAATCAACTGTCTGGCTTTCCACCAATTAAGCAATTAATTGATTGTATCTGCATTCTCTGGGGACTCAAAAAAACAAATCTATCGAGTGGGAAAGACTAAGGCGGGGGATGTGATAGAGGTTTATAGAATTAGGCCTGGGGTGGAGAGAGTGGACAAAGAGGTTTTTTTCTCCCTCTCCCAAAATACTAGAACTCGAGGACATCCAATGAAGCCAGCGGGCAGTAGGTTCAGGATGGAAAAAAGGAAACACTGCTTTACACAGAGAGGGATTAAAATGTGGAATTCGCAGCCAGAAGATGTTGTGATGGCCACAGGAATAGACAGCTTTCAAAAGGGGATGAGATAGATTCACGGAGGAGAAGTCTATCAATGGCTACTAAACCATGGTGGCTGAAAAGAACCTCCACAATCAAAGGCACTAATCCTCTGAATCCTAGAGCCAGGAGGGAACATCAGGGGAAGGCCTCGGCCTCTCTGCCCTGTTGCTGGCCCTCCAGGGGAACTGGTTGGCCACTGCGTGAGACAGGAGGCTGGACTCGATGGACCCCTGGTCTAGGGCTGCCAAGTCAGCCTGGGGGGCGGGGGATCCCCCGCTACAGGGGCTCCTGATCCGCCGGCAAGCATTCGGCCGGCGGGGGGAACCCCACCCCCGAAGTCTTCCAGTCAGGATGACTTCCCCAGCGTAATGACGTCACCCGGAAGTGACGTCATCATGTTGGGGATGTTGCCGGGACGACGCTCTAGTAATCGCCCCAAAACTCTATGGTACCATAGAGTTTTGGGGCGATTGCCAGAGCGTCGCCTTGGCAACGCCCCCAACGTGATGATGTCATTTTCAGGTGACATCATTGCGGCGCGCGTGCAAGCGCGCACACCAGAGAAGCTCCCGGCCCCAGGAGGACTCCCCCCCGCCGGTAAGTCATAAGGACTTGGCAACCCTACACTGGTCTGATCCAGCAGGGCCCTTCTGATGTTCTTATGAAGGCTTTGGCCTCTATGCCCTGTTTGTTGGCCCTCCAGAAGAACTGGTTGGCCACTGCGTGAGACAGGATGCTGGACTAGAAGGACCACTGGTCTGATCCAGCAGGGCTCTTCTGATGTTCTTGCGAAGGCCTCGGCCTCTCTGCCCTGTTGTTGGCCCTCCAGAGGAACTGGTTGGCCACTGTGTGAGACAGGATGCTGGACTAGATGGACCCTCACTGGTCTGATCCAGCAGGGCTCTTCTGATGTTCTAAGGAAGGCCTCGGCCTCTCTGCCCTGTTGTTGGCCCTCCAGAGGAACTGGTTAGCCACTGTGTGAGACAGGATGCTGGACTAGATGGACCCTCACTGGTCTGATCCAGCAGGGCTCTTCTGATGTTCTAAGGAAGGCCTCGGCCTCTGTGCCCTGTTGTTGGCCCTCCAGAGGAACTGGTTGGCCACTGTGTGAGACAGGATGCTGGACTAGTTGGACCACTGGTCCGCTCCAGCAGAGTTCTTCGGATGTTCCTATGAAGGCCTCGGTCTTTATGCCCTGTTGTTGGCCCTCCAGAGGACCTATTAAGCCAGCCATACGCCTCTTGGACCCTCACAGGGCGTTTGCTGTGGGGAGGGGAAGGGAAAGGAGATTGTAAACTGCTCTGAGACAAGGGCAGGGTATAAATCCAATCTCCTCCTCCTCCTCCTCCAGTGGCTGAACATCTGCTTGGCATACAGAAGGTTGCAGGTTCAATCTCTGGCAGCTCCAATAAAAAGGACCAGGCAGTGGGTGATGGGAAAGACCTCGGCCTGAGACCCTGGAGAGCTGCGGCCAGTCTTAGGCAATACTGACCTTGATGGACTGAAGGTCTGATTTGGCAGAAGGCGGCTTAATGTGCCAAGAGGTCAATTTGCAGGACTTTGCAGCCGGAAATGCCACCCTGGAAGAGGCAGAGCAGAGGCGGGCAAACTGCCGCGCAGGAGCGACACCTGGCTCCCATGCGTTTTCATCCGGCCCACGCTCTGCTAACAAATGTAGGGGAGCAGTTGGCAACCCTAGATAGGTGTACCCACATCCAGGTGGGGCCTGGAGATCTCCTGGAATTATAACTGATCTTCAGATGGCACAGATCAGGTCCCCTGGAGGAAACTGCTGCTTTGGAGGATGGACTCCATGACATTAGACCTCGCTGAGGTCCCTCCCCTCCCCAAACTTTGCCCCCGCTTCCAGGATCCACCCCTAACTCTCCAAAGTTTTCCCAGTTCAGAACCGGCAACCCGACTTCCACCCATCAAAGCCTTTGATGGACCATGAATCTGTCTCACTTCCTGTTGAAGCCATCTAAAAGGGTGGCCCTCATCGTATGACGAGGGCTGCCAACCTCCAGACGGGGGCTGGAGATCTTATGGAATGACAGAGCTGGAAGGGGTCCTACAGGCCATCTAGTCCAACCTCCAGCTCAGTGCAGGATCAGCCTAGAGCAGGGGTGGCCAAACTTGCTTAACGTAAGAGCCGCATAGAATAAACACCAGATGTTTGAGAGCCGCAAGACATGAACAAATATTACCTGCTTTTATTGGAAAAGAAGCAAATTTGCTTTTTCTTAACATTAAATGAGACTGCCAAAAATAATAACAAAAGGGGTAAAAGCAGATATTGATAATGATATTAATTTGTCCGTGATATTTGTTTGCTAATGATATTTAGCTTCCCCAGCCGCCCTGCCGGGAGCCACATAATATATGTGAAAGAGCCGCATGCGGCTCCCGAGCCCCAGTTTGCCCACCCCTGACCTAGAGCATCCCTGACAAGTGTTTGTCCAGCCGCTGCTTGAAGACTGCCAGGGAGGGGGAGCTCACCGCCTCCCCAGACCGCTGTTGCATAATTGTGACTGTCAAAAAGTTTTCCCTAAGATCCAGCTGGTACCTTCCCACCTTTGATTTAAATCCATAATTGAGAATCTTCTCCTCTGCTGCCCATAGGAACAGCTCCCTGCCCTCCTCTAAGGGACAGCCCTTCACATACTTCAAGAGAGCCATCATGGCCCCCCTCAACCTCCTCTTCTCCAGGCTGAACCTTCCCAAGAAGTCCCCCAGCCTTTCCTCGTAGGGCTTCTTGGTCTCCCGGCCCCCGATTGTCCTCATCGCCCTCCCCTGCACCCACTCCATTCTGTCCTCATCGTTTTTGAAACGAGGCCTCCAGAACTGCCCACAACACTCCAGGTGTGGCCTGACCAATGCAGTGTACAGTAGGATTTGGATGTGATGCCTCTGTTGATACACCCCAAGATTGCATTAGCCTTTTTTGTCGCTGCATCACACTGGCTGCTCATAATTAACTTACAGTCAGTGTTCCCTCTACGCTGAGTGAGTGCGAGCTGGCTCACAGGTTTTTAGCCTCCGGCTCTCACGTTTTTGTCTCAGCTCAGGAAGGATTGGCTCCAGAGCAAACTAATGTATGCAGCAGCCAAATTGCTCGATCACACCTTTAATGCTAGTAGCGAAGTAGAATTTTTGCTCACAAGACTCCACAGCTTAGAGGGAGCATTGCTTAGTCCACTCGCACCCCCAAGATCTTGTTCTCCCAGAATTACAGCAGCTCTCTAGATGACAGAAATGAGCTCTGCTGGGAAAACTGGCTGCTTTGGGTGGCCTCGATGGCATTAGGCCCCCCTGAGGTCTCTCCCCTCCACCAAACCCTGCCCTTCCCCAGACTCCACCCACAAATCTCCAGGCAATTTCCAACCTGGAGTTGGCAACCGTAAGTCTCTGTCCACAGATGGTGTCTGCACTGAACATGGCTTGCCTGCTGAACCCTCCCCAAAGCTCACAGTGTCCCTTGATCAACATTTGACTCTAGTGGCCCATTTAATCCCAACGAAGTTTAATTCTGGGCATAAGCTTTCGCTCCTGCCAGCCTAGCAGTTTGAAAGCAAGAAACTGCAAGTAGACAAATAGGTACCACTTCACTCCAGAGAGCCAGTTTGGTGTGGTGCTTAGGAGCGCGGAATCTAATCTGGGAGAACCAGGTGTGATTCCCCATTCCTGCACATGCAGCTGCTGGTGTGACCTTGGGTAAATCACAAGTTCTTTCAGAGCTGTTCTCTCAAGAGCAGTCCTCAAAAGAGCTCTCTCAGCCCCACCTACCTCCCAGGGTGCCTGTTGTGGGGAGGGAAAGGAGCTTATAAGCCTCTTTGAGACTCTCAGTGAAGGGCGGGGTATCAATCCAATCTCCTCTTCCTCCTTCTCCTTCTATCCAGCTTGAGACTCAGGGAGAAAGGCGGATGATAAATGAAGATAATAAACCAGTGGCTCAGAGGTTAAGACACTGAGCTGCAGACCAGAAGGTCAGTAGCTCGGCAGTTCGAGACCTGAGTGCTGCGTGACGGAGTGAGCTCCCGTCTCTGGCCCCAGCTCCTGCCAGCCAAGCAGTTCGAAAGTGAGAAATTGCAAGGAGATAAATAGGTACTGCGGCGGTGGGAAGGTGACAGTGCTCCGTGCACCTTGGCGTTTAGTTCGCGGGAAGGGCGGGGTATAAATTGAAAAAATAAATAAATACATAAATAAATAAATAAATAAATAAATAAATAAAATTAGTCATGCTGGCCACATGACCACAGGAACGTCTTCGGACAGCGCCGGCTCTTCGGCTTGGAAACGGAGATGAGCACCGCATCCCTGGAGTCGTATTCGGCTGGCTCTCGAGCAAGGGAAACCTTGACCTTTACCTATAAGCTTTCGCATCCTTAGATGCGTGCTCTTCACTTTCTCTGTGCGAGCACAGAGTGTTTGGTCCTCTTTTCACTGGACTGTGTGATCTTGGGACGGGGATTGCGGGGAGGGGGGAGATCCTCCTCTCTTCCAGCAAGCCTGTCAACTGGACTTGCATTCACAGGTGGAGATTCCCGGCCATCGGCTGTGGAGACCGATGCAAACAGCTCTGATGCCATCTAGAGGCCTCTGGTTCCCAATTGCTTTCTTTCCCCCCTCCATTCCGCAGCAGATGGATCGCTCCCGGGTACAGCACGCCTTGCAGTGTTCAAGGTGGGAGAGAGCTGTTTCCATTAGAGGGGTGGGCAAAAGAGGGAGGGGCTGTGGCTCAGAGATAGGGTTGCCAACCTCCAGGTAGGACCTGGAGATTTCCTGAAATTACAGCTGATTTCCAAATGACAGATATCAGTTCCCCTGGAGGAAATGTCTGCTTTTGAGGGTGGACTCAGTATAGCCAAATGAGCTCCCTCCCTTCCTCAAACCCTATCCCCAACATCTCCAGGAATTTCTCCACCCTGAGTTGGCAACCCTACTCAGAGAGCCAGTTTGGTGTAGGGGTTAGGAGCACGGACTCTAGTCTGGGAGAACCAGGTTTGCTTCCCCACTCCTCCGCATGCAGCTGCTGGGGTGACCTTGGGTCAGTCACAAGTTCTTTCGGAGCCATTACTGCTGGATAACCAGGGCTATTTTGGGGCAGGAACACACAGGAACGGAGTTCCGGCTGGCTTCTGAGTTGGCCATGCCTACAGCCTCCCACCCACTTGGGTTCCCCAGGCGCCTCGCAAGCTGCAGGGTGCCTGGGGAAGCCGATCCTGGAAGGGAGTTGTGTAGTCAGGGGTGTGGCCTAATACGCTAATGAGTTCCTACTGTTGGGTGTGACCTATTATGCTAATGAGTTCCTGCTGGGCTTTTTCTACAAAAAAAGCCCTGTGGATAACCATCACTGACACTCTGTGAGAGTCCTACAGAGTCGGTCAACGACAAGTGTCCTTAAAGAAGGCTGGATCTTTATTGAGAAAGGTCTGCTGTGATCATCTACACATTCTGTGTCAGTAATGGTTAGAAGGATCCCCAGCAGGGCAATTAAACAGAACAAGAGGCGGGACCCGCGGTACTCATGGTGGGGGGTGGAGAAGGAGCTGCACGTGGAGAAGCAGCCACAGGTAAGCCTTCCTCCCCTTCCCCGGGTAACAACGGCGAGCCCCGGGCCTGCCGATCTCCCCCGCCCCTGGTTGCAACAGCGAGACCCGCACAGCTCTGAGCTGCCGGGCCCACTGATCTCCCCCCAGCCCCCAGTTGCAACGGCGAGGCCTGCGCAGCTCTGAGCCAACAGGCCGCCATTGTTTCCAGAGGGTTTCTAGAGCATTTCCTGCGCATGCGCAAGGAATGCTCTTTAACTTTGGGGGGGATTTAAATATCCCCCCCCCATTTTTTTTTTTACTTTTAAGACTTTTCTGCACACGTGGGGAGTCCCCCGAGACCTTCTGCATGCCAAGCAGAAATTCTTCCACTGAGCTGCAGCCCCACTTCATGGCCATTCAGGGCCTCAGGTGGAGGTCTTTCACATGCCAGGGATTGAACCTGGGACCTTCTGCATGCCAAGCAGATGCTCTTCTACTCAGCCGTGGCCCCACCCCACCATCTGGGATCGGAAGCCGGCTGCATCAGGCATTCCCAAAATGTTCTGGGATCTGCCCAGGACAAGCAGCTGACGGAGGCACGCCCAAAAGTCACCCAAAGAACTCATTTTGCAGTTTCCCCTCTGTGCCTGAGATATGCACAAGAAAGGCTCGCATGAAGTTGCCTTCAACTGCATCAATTTGCTCCATCAAGATCAGTATTGTCTACTCAGACTGGCAGCAGCTCTCCAGGGTCTCAGGCAGAGGTCTTTCATTTCACATCACCTGTTGCCTGGTCCTTTTAACTGGAGATGCCAGGGATTGAACCTGCGACCCTCTGCATGCCAAGCAGAGGCTCTTCCACTGAGCCACAGGCCCTTTCTATTAAGAAACACAAATCACTACTGACTGCACATCTGGCACCCATTTTGAGTTATGAGCACATCAAGACCAGATCAGAGATGCTCGAACACGTCCTGATTCTGGTGGCTTTCTGCTCCTTGGTTGCAAGCAGGGAGCTGGTTTTTCAATGGAATGTTCAGCTGTTCACAGGTTCATCACAGGGATCACAGCCATCAAATATAATGTGAGCCCACTGGCTTAGCTCACCAGGGATCACAGCTGTCGAATATAACATGTCCCCTGCTGGCTTAGCTCACCAGGGACCACAGCTGTCGAATATAATGTGCCCCCTGCTGGCTTAGCTCACCAGGGATCACAGCTGTCAAATATAATCTGCCCCCTGCTGGCTTAGCTCACCAAGGATCACAGCTGTCGAATATAATGTGTCCCCTGCTGGCGTAGCTCACAAGGGACCACAGCTGTCGAATAAAATGTGTCCCCTGCTGGCTTAGCTCACCAGAGATCACAGCTGTCGAATATAACATGTCCCCTGCTGGCTTAGCTCACCAGGGACCACAGCTGTCGAATATAATGTATCCCCTGCTGGTTTAGCTCACCAGAGATCACAGCTGTCGAATATAATATGACCCCTGCTGGCTTAACTCACCAGAGATCACAGCTGTCGAATATAATCTGCCCCTGCTGGCTTAGCTCACCAAGGATCACAGCTGTCGAATATAATGTGTCCCCTGCTGGCTTAGCTCACCAGGGACCACAGCTGTCGAATATAATGTGTCCCCTGCTGGCATAGCTCACAAGGGACTACAGCTGTCGAATATAATGGTCCCCTGCTGGCTTAGCTCACCAGAGATCACAGCTGTCGAATATAACATGTCCCCTGCTGGCTTAGCTCACCAGGGACCACAGCTGTCGAATATAATGTGTCCCCTGCTGGCTTAGCTCACCAGAGATCACAGCTGTCGAATATAACATGTCCCCTGCTGGCTTAGCTCACCAGGGACCACAGCTGTCGAATAATGTGTCCCCTGCTGGCTTAGCTCACCAGGGACCACAGCTGTAGAATATAATGTGTCCCCTGCTGGCTCAGCTCACCAGAGATCACAGCTGTCAAATTTTATCTGCCCCCTGCTGGCTTTGCTCACCAGGAATCACAGCTTCAAATATAACATGCCCCAGGCTGACCTAGTTTACCAGAGATCACAGCTGTCGAATATAATCTGCCCCCTGCTGGCTTTGCTCACCAGGGATCACATCTGTCATATATAACATGTCCCCTGCTGGCTCAGCTCACCAGGGTTCACAGCTTCAAATATAACGTGCCCCCAGCTGACCTAGCTTACCAGAGTTCACAGCTGTCGAATATAAGAGCCAGTTTGGTGTAGTGGTTAAGTGCGCGGACTCTAATCTGGGAGAACCGGGTTTGATTCCCCACTCCTCCACTTGCACCTGGCTGGATGACCTTGGGCAAGCCATAGCTCTGTACCAGTTGTTCCCTCAAGGACAGCTTGGGAAAGAGCTCTCTCAGCCCCACCCACCTCCCAGGGTGTCTGTTGTGGGGAGGGGAGGGGAAAGGAGTTTGTAAACCGCTCTGAGACTCCAAGTGAGTGAAGGGTGGGGTATAAATCCAATCTCTTCTCTTTCTTCTCTTCTTCTTCTTCTGTAATCTGCCCCTTGTTGGCTTTGCTCACCAGGGATCACAGCTGTAAAATATGACATGCCCCCTGTTGGCTTCACTTGGAGTCTCAGAACAGCTTACAAACTCCTTCCCCTTCCCCTTCCCCTTCCCCTTCCCCTTCCCACAACAGATACCCTGTGAAGTAGGTGGGGCTAGAGAGCTCTGACAGAAACTGCTCTTTCAAGGACAGCTCTGACAGAACTAAGGCTTGCCCAAGGTCATCCAGCAGCTGCAAGTGGAGGAGTGGGGAATCAAACCCGGTTCTCCCAGATGAGAGAGAAAGAAAGACTCTTTGTTTTCATTATGCTCCACAGTATTTTTGTTTGTTGTGTAATGTTTCTACAGGCATTGCCTTAGGAATCATGACAGGGTGGAGAGGCAGCCTAAAAAACATTTCAAACAAATACATTAAATTAAAAAATATTTCGTCTCCTCCCTTTCCAAAAGCCATTTCTGGAAGGGATCGCCCCAACCTCACTGACTGTGAACGCCGTACATTGAGGATGCACTGCGTGAAGCGCTTCTTTTGTGCCGTTCCCAGCAGCCGGAGGTACGGGGAATATATTTCTGATAATAAACACTCGCCACCAGAGAGCATTGGAGAGTAATTGGAAACTGGCTTGTATTTTCGGGCCTCCGTTCCACAAACCCCGCACTCACCCAGGGAACAATTCTCCTTCGCCGGCTGCCCTCCTGCCCGGCAATTGCCACTTCCTCCCTGACCTCTCGAAAAAACCGAGCCCTTTTCTCTGCTTGACCTTCTGCAAACCTTCCACTGCTGCCGCCCCCTGCCATGACTATTTTCCGAGGTTGTTGTTCTGACCGCTACGGCCTCCCTGTTTGCGAACCCCTTTGGGGAAGGCCGCAGCCTTCTGTTTCTTGAGCGCCTCTCGGCCAATAGCATTCCAGGCCCTTCCCCAAAAACAAACATGCCAGACAATGAAACCCAGATTAATAGATTTCAGATGCGTGAGAGATTAAAAACAGGCAAACAATGAAAAAAAATTGTCATTTGGAGGGGAAAAAACAAAATGAGGGCAGCGAAAGGATGGTTGAAGGGGGGTCTTGGAGCTTTGCAAAAACGGCAGGGGAAACCTCGGCCTTCGGGTAGCAACAGATACCCTCTCTCTTTGTGCTGCAACAGGGTTGCCAGTCTCCAGGTAAGGACTAGAGGTCTCTGTAATTGTGACTGGTCTCCAGACTGGCTCCAGAGAGCCAGTTTGGTGTGGTGGTTAGGAGCGCAGTCTCTAATCTGGGAGAACCGGGTGTGAGTCCCCATTCCTGCACATGCAGCTGCTGGTGTGACCTTGGGTAAGTCACAAGTTCTTTCAGAGCTGTTCTCTCAAGAGCAGTCCTCAAAAGAGCTCTCTCAGCCCCACCTACCTCACAGGGTGTCTGTTGTGGGAAGGGGAAGGGAAAGGAGCTTGTAAGCCGCTCTGAGACTCTCAAATCAAACCTCCTCCTCCCCCGCCGCCTTCTATCCAGCTTGAGACTCAGGGAGGAAGGCCGACGATAAATGAAGGTAATAAACCAGTGGCTCAGAGGTTAAGACGCTGAGCTGCAGACCGGAAGGTCAGTAGCTCGGCAGTTCAAGACCCAAGTGCCGCGTGACGGAGTGAGCTCCCGTCTCTGACGCTAGCTCCTGCCAGCCTAGCAGTTCGAAAGCAAGAAATTGCAAGGAGATAAATAGGTACTGCTGCGGTGGGAAGGTAACAGCGTTCCGCGCACCTCGGCATTTAGTCTTGCCGGCCACATGACCACGGAAACGTCTTTGGACAGCGCTGGCTCTTTGGCTTGGAAATGGAGATGAGCCCTGCCCCCTACTGTGGGATTCGATTGGCTTTCAAGCAAGAGAAACCTTTACCTTTATTTCCACTTACAGGCTTCAGAACATACTTAGACAGTTTTGCTGAAGACTATATGATTTATGTACACGATTATCTGTTGATGAGGCTCTGTGCATAAACTGTTTGCCATTGACAGATGGATGTTTGTTACTCCTAAACTGGCCCTCTGCCACAGTCTTGAAAGACCACACCCTTCACAGGCTACCCAGTCCAGTCCAAGAATTAAGAAGGTTAACTTTAAAAGATCCACTTACCTCTGTAAGGCGCTTCTGGGATCCCAAAGAAGAAAGGCAGAGGGAGAGAGAAAGAAGAGAGAGACCTCAATGCTTGCTAAAAGACCATATCAGGAAGACACCCTCAGATTCTGGAAGATTCTGCCCTCTGGCTCTTCACTTGTGTCCGGCTGGCAGTCTTCACTCAAAGACTGGAGAGCCAGTTTGGTGTAGTGGTTAAGTGCATGTACTCTGATCTGGGAGAACCGGGTTTGATTCCCCACTCCTCCACTTGCACCTGCTGGATGACCTTGGGTAAGCCATAGCTCTGTCAGCGCTGTTCTTGAAAAACAGCACTTTCAGTCAGAGCTCTCTCAGCCCCACACACCTCACAAGGGTGTCTGTTGTGGGGAGGGGAAGGGACAGGAGTTCGTAAGCCACTCTGAGACTCCCTCGGGTAGTGAAGGGCGGGGTGTAAATCCAATCTCTTCTTCTCTTTGCGATTGCCCTCTCCTTATCCAGCTGCCCTTCTTTCAGAGGGTGTCTGTTGTGGGGAAGGGAAGGGAAAGGAGTTTGTAAGCCACTCGGAGACTCCCTTGGGTAGTGAAGGGTGGGGTAGAAATCCGATCCCTTCTTCTCTTCTTCTAGATCTTCATAAAGTAGAAGATCCTTGACGTTAATATCAGCAGACAAAAAAGGAGCCATTTCATAGGATCCTAGAATCACAAGAGTCGGAAGGGACCCTACAGGCCATCTAGTCCAACCCCCTGCTCAGTGCAGGATCAGTCTAGAGCAGGGGTGGCCAAACTTGCTTAACCTAAGAGCCACATAGAATAAAGTCAGATCTTTGAGAGCTGCAAGACATGAACAAACACTACACACGTGTTTTCGATGAAAATATGCAAACTTGGTTTTTTTACTAACATTAAATGAGACTGCCAAAAATGAAAACAAAAGGGGTAAAAACAGATATTTATAATGATATTTATTTGTCCAATGATATTTGTAGGCTTGGAGGGGGGTGCTTTGAGAATGCATTTAAAGTGAAAGTTGCTGTCTTTCTCTGCTCTCCCCCACCTCAAGCCTACCCAGGGAGAGGAACACTAGCTGGGGATAGGAAGACCGATCCCCTTCGCTTCCCCAGCTGCCCCGCCAGGAGCCACACAATATGTGTGAAAGACCTGCATGTGGCTCCCGAACCACAGTTTGCCCACCCCTGGCCTAGAGCATCCCTGACAAGGGTTTGTCCAGCCGCTGCTTAAAGGCTGCCAGTGAAGGGGAGCTCACCACCTCCCTAGGCAGCTGATTCCACTGTGGCACAAGTCTTCCTGTCAAAAAGTTTTCTCCAAGATCCAGCTAGAACCTCCTTGCCCTGAATTTAAACCCATTCTTGCGAGTCCTCTCCTCTGCTGCCAACAGGAACAGCTCCCTGCCCTCTTCCAAGTGACCGCCCTTCAAAGACTTCAAGAGAGCCATCCTGTCCCACCTCAGCCTCCTCTTCTCCAAACTGAGCATTCCCAAATCCCTTGGACTGTCCTCATAAGGCTTGTACTCCAGGCCCCCGATCATCTTTGTCACTCTCAGATTAGGGTGTGTACCAATTGTGCATTCCCAGCAAAGTTCCTTGCATCAGCCCTGCACCGGCTGCTATTTCCCTTCTTTCCACTGGAGGGCGTTTTATTTCCCAGGCTTTACCCCCAAAAAGGTAAATCACACTAGCATTGTAACAACGTATTTTATTTATTTATTTATTTATTTTTGAGATTTATACCCCCGCCCTCCCCATGTTACAGCAGGCTCAGGGCGGCTGATCCCAAGCTTTCATTTTTTAAAATAATAATGCCATCGTCGTTGCACAGTCATAACTAGAAATGGGCAGCCTGCGCTTTCTTTAAAATAAAAGCTAGGAATTAGCACAGCAGATTACACTGAGAGCCAGTTTTGGAGTAGTGGTTAGGAGCGCGGACGGGTTCGATTCCACCACTCCTCCACATGCAGCTGCTAGTGTGACCTTGGGTCAGTCACAAGTTCTCTCGGAGCTGTTCTCTCACGAGCAGTTCTTGAAAGAGCTCTCTCAGCCCTACTTACCTCAAGGGGTGTCCGTTGTGGGCAGTGTTCCATCTAAGCTGAGTCAGTGTGAGCTAGCTCACAGTTTTTTAGCCTTTGGCTCACACATTTTTGTTTTCGCTCAGAAGGATGGCTCCAGAGCAAACGAATTTGGGCAGCAGCCAAACTGCTCACCCACAGCTTTAATGCCAGTAGCTCGCAAAGTGGAGTGCCAGTAGCTCACAAAAATGCCAGTAGCTCACAAAGGACTCAGCCGCCCTGAGCCCGTCCGTGGGGAGGACGGGGTATAAATCGAAATAAATAAATAAATAAATAAAATTTTGCGCACAAGACTCCACAGCTTAGAGGGAGCATTGGTTGTGGGGGATATGGTGTCATAGAGTCTACTCTCCAAAGCCACCATTTTTTTCCAGGGGAACTGATCTCTAACACTTTGAGGTGATCAGTTGTAATTACAGGAGATCTCCAGCCACCGCCTGGAGATTAGTAAACCAAAGAAGGGATCACAGTTACAAGGAAATATATTAAACAAATGAACACTGTGCTAAAAATGACAATAACATTTAATAAATCTTATGAACATCCATTCGTATTACAAATAGAACTTGTTACAATATTACTAAGAAAATTCTAACATTTTCAAGGAAAAGTCCATCATCCTCTATGAGCACCCGGTTATAAACACATTTCACCGATCTTCCTCAGGAGCAATCCTATTATATTGAAGCAATGCTCCCTCTAAGCTGTGGAGTCTTGTGAGCAAAAATTCTACATTGTGAGCTGCCAGCATGAAAGCTGTGAGCGAGCAAATTGGCTGCTGCATAAATTAGTTTGCTCTGTAGCCCTCCTTCCTGAGCGAAGACAAAAATGTGTGAGCCAGAGGCTAAAAAACTGTGAGCTAGCTCACACTGACTCAGCTTAAAGGGAACGTTAATTTAAAGGTGTCAGCCTCTTGATACAGCTAAACTTCTTTTTCACTTTCTTTAAATTATCTTCTGGTTCCATTTTCAAATTATTACAGCTGAACTTCTTCAAATTATCCTGGAACAAACATGGTTATTTAGCATGGAAAGAAACATGAAGCTGAATCAAAAATTGTTTTCTTAAAATTTTTAATTTTTTGTCATTATTAATCATTTTTAACTTTAAACTTACTTCTAGTTCCACTTCCAGTGTTTAAATTAGGAGCGAGCCAGTTAATTTATTTTCAGTAGTAGCAGTAAAGGTAAAAGTTTCCCTTTCTCAAAAGCCAGTCGAATATTTCTCTAGGGATGCAGTGCTCCTCTCCGTTTCCAAGCTGAAGAGCCGGCGCTGTCCGAAGATGTTTCTGTGGTCATGTGGCCGGCATGACTAGATGCCGAGGCGCACGGGACGCTGTTACCTTCCCACTGAAGCGGTACCTATTTATCTACTTGCAGTTTCTTGCTTTTGAACTGCCAGGTCGGCAGGAGCTGGGACCAGAGACGGGAGCTCACTCCATCACGCGGCACTTGGGTCTTGAACTGCTGAACTACCGACCTTCCAATCTGCAACTCAGCATCTTAACCACTTGAACCACTTTTTTATTCAGCTAGAAAACTTCTTCTTTTTTTAATTTGACTGGCAATTGCTCTCTATCTCACATTGCTGGCTCAATTGCTCTGTAATTGTTTATGGTGGTAGCACCTCGGTCCTCTTTTCTCCCTGGCTAGAAGCCTTCTTCTTAAAGTAAGTTTAAAGTAAAGAACTAAGCACTGACTCAACCCTTCCTGCCCTCCCTCTCATGACCTGCCTAAATTCACAGAATCCGCATTGCTGTCAGATGTCCTTCTAGCCGCTGTTTGAAAACCTCCCAGGAAGGAGAGCCCACCACCTCCCGAGGAAGCCTGTTCCACTGAGGAACTGCTCTAACTGTCAGGAAGTTCTTCATATTTAGCCGAAAATTCTTCTGATTTCATTTCAACCCGTTGGTTCTGGTCCTACCTTCTGGGTGAACAGAAAACAGCTCTGTACCCAGGGGTCATTTTGAGCAGGAGCTCGGGGGAGCGCAGCTCCGGGAGTTGGTGCCAGCCCTCCCACTGCGGGGGAATGCCTGCTTGTGTCCTGGCTGCAGCAAAATGACCCCATCCCCTGGGAAGGTTCTTGTTCCTCCGACCAGCCTTCTGAGGGCTTCAGCCACCACTGGAGCTATCCTCCCAGAATAGTGGTATTTCTGAGGCTTGGATTAGTAGCTGTCCCCTCTCTGCCAGCTTTCTTTCTTTCTTTCTTTCTTTCTTTCTTTCTTTCTTTCTTTCTTTCTGACACACTTCCAGTGATGTCAGGTGGTGTAGCATATGCAAATAAGTTATGCTAATGAGTTATGCTAATGAGCTCCTGCACCTCTTTTTCTACGAAATGACCCCTGTCTGTACCATCCTCTCTATGACAGCCCTTCGGGTACTTGAAGATGGTCATCATATCACCTCTCGGTCATCTCCTCTCCAGGCTAAACAGACCCAGCTCCTTCAACCTTTCCTCATAGGCCTTGGTCTCCAGACCCCCTCACCGCCTTCATCGCCGTCCTCTGGACACGTTCCAGCTTGTCTCTATCCTTCTTAAATTGTGGTGCCCAAAACTGAGCACAATACTCCTGGTGAGGTCTAACCAGAGCAGAGAACTGATCAAGTTCAGTTCCCCTGGAGAAAATGGCTGCTTTGGAGGGTGGACTCTATGGCCTTCTACCCTGCCGAGGTCCCTCCCCTCCCCAAACTCCGCCCTTCCCAGGTTTCACCGCCAAAATCTCCAGGTGTTTCCCAACCCAGGCCATAGGCGTCAACTTCAGGGGGGCTGGGGAGCTGGAGCCCCCCCCCCCGAACTTTTCCAGGAAGTGCTGAGCCTCCGCCGGAGACAATGGCCTGAGATGTCTCTGGCGCAGCCCCAGGCTTCCCCCCCCCCCCCCGGAAATTGGAAAGTCTACGCCAGGGGTCCTCAAACTATGGCCCGGGGGCCACATGCGGCCCGCCGAGGGCATTTTTCTGGCCCGCCGGGTGTGCCGCTGCCTGTCCTCCAATTCCCAGCAGCACACAAAGCAGCGGAAAAATTGCAGCCGACTCGTCCCGGGCCACATGACAAAGCCCCGCCCCCCTGCTTCCAGTCAGCCAGGAGGAGGCAAAAGGAAGACTGGAAGAGGGGAAGGGTGGGGTGGCAGGCGCTCCGGCTGGCCCCAAGTCTCCTAGCCGGCTGAGAGGCCTCTCAGCCGGCTAGGAGACCTGCGCCAGTCCCAAGAGCCGGGCGGGGGTCTTTTTCGAGGCTTTTTGTGCTGCTGGGAATCGGAGGGGGAGAGAGAGAGAGGTTTCTCTTTCCCATCATGATGCCTGCAGTAGTGGAGTTTCAGGGAGAAGCAGCTGGGGGCTTGCTGCCTTAAAAAGTTTGTGAGGATGCCGAGTTCTTTGTTTCTTCGGAGAGGGAAAGAAAACAGCCCCGTCAAGGGTGCCTTGCTTGCATGCGCACACACCCCCCCTCCCGGTGCGCCTTCCCTGCCCACAAAATAACATCTGAAATCTCCAACCAGATCTAGACTAACTGATGCACACTTGCATCACTTGTTACGACTAGCAGTGACAAATATGGAACCGGACACTGACCATCTCATTAGCCAAAAGCAGGCCCATAGTTCCCATTGAAATACTGGTAAGTTTGTTGATTTAACTTTACTTGTTCTTCATTTTAAATATTGTATTTGTTCCCATTTTGTTTTTTTACTTCAAAATAAGATATGTGCAGTGTGCATAGGAATTTGTTCATAGTTTGTTTGTTTTTTTAACTATAGTCTGGCCCTCCAACGGTCTGAGGGACAGTGAACTGCCCCCCTGTTTAAAAAGTTTGAGGACCCCTGATCTACGCGCTTGGCCCAGGCTGGAAACCCTACTTCTAGGAACTATCTTTAGAAGTCAGCGAACAAGCTGTGACAGTTCTAGACAGAACCAGACACAAGGCGACTCACCCTCCAGATCTGAACGCTAGAAGCATTTCTGAAAATCACACCACAAAGTAAATGGAGAGATGAGGGGGAAATACCTTTTGAATGTCAATTAGACCACAGTATCAGATATCCTCAGGGTAGTATTTATCTCTAGCCGACAGGTAATTGCTACTTGGAGTAACACATCCATGGTTCCAGAGGCGGAATTACTCTCTCTACCCGAAAGCGTTTCTTTCTCTCAGACAGCGTATTGCGGGAGGGACAGTTCAAATGAGTCAGCTTGAGCCAGCGCGGTGTAGCGTCACAGTGTCAGACTAGGATCTGGGAAACCCGGATTCGAATCCCAACTCGTGCCACGGAAGCTCGCTGGGTGACCTTGGGCCAGTCACACGCTCTCCAGCATAACCTACCTCACAAGGTTGTTGTGAGGATGAAACACAGAAGGAGAACGATGTAAGCTGCTTTGGGTTTCTATTGGGGAGAGAGGTGGGGTAAAGATGAAGTAAGTAAATAAATAAATGTATATATTCTGACCTTTGACAGTGGAAATCAGATATTTTAGGAGAAGATGGTTTATAGAAGGATACACAGCAAGCCAAATGCCTCAACAGCCAGCCCTCACCTGGATAGGCCAGGCAAGGCAGATCTCATCAGATCTCAGAAGCTAAGCAGGGTCGACTCTGGGAAGCCCTTGGAAGGGAGACCTCCTTGGAATACCAGAGGTGGGAGGCGGGGGCAGGCTTTATTCAGCCACCTCTCTGAATATCCTCCAGGCCCCTCGTAGGGGTCAGTCACCAGAGGTCGCCATGACTTCCAAGTGTACACACACTCACACGCATACAAATATGTTATAAATGCAAAAAAGAGCCTCAATAGCCTTGTGCCCTGAACACATAGAAGAATTCTTGTAAAATTGGTGAGCCAGTTTGGTGTGGTGGTTAAGTGCGCGGACTCTAGTCTGGGAGAACCGGGTTTGATTCCCCACTCCTCCACTTGCACCTGCTGGATGACCTTGGGCAAGCCATAGTTCTGTCAGAGCTGTTCTTGAAAAAGAGCGGTTTCTGTCAGAGCTCTCTCAGCCCCACCTACGTCACAGGGTGTCTGTTGTGGGGAGGGGAAGGGAAAGGAGTTTGTAAGCCGCTCTGAGACTCCAAGTGAAGGGCAGGGTATAAATCCAATCTCTTCTTCTAAAACAGTAGTTCGTTCTGAAGCCCTACGTTTCCAACATCCTAATTCCTCAGACATCTAGAGGCCCCTTCTGACTTTATAGAATCATAGAACAGAACACTGAAGACCTGTGTGGGCACGCAAAAGCTTTTCCCTTGAATAAAACTTTGTTGGTCTTAAAGGTGCCCCTGGATTCAAACTTTGTGCTGCTGCTTCAGATGAACACGGCCACCCACCTGAATCTGACCCCATCCAGGAAGCCTGAGGCCTCAGTTTGTAAGAACTTTGTTTGTGAACTCAGGCAGATCATGAGAGGGAGGGCAGGGAGGGTTACCTCCGTGCTAAGTTCACGTGGCCCTTTCTTACATGCCCAGGGAAATGCTGATCACCAGGGCTATTTTTCGGCAGGAACGCACAGGAACGGAGTTCCGGCTGGCTTCCAAGTTGGCCATGCCTACAGCTTCACACACACACCCGAG
This sequence comes from Lepidodactylus listeri, assembly GCA_029233225.1. Lineage (NCBI taxonomy): Eukaryota > Metazoa > Chordata > Lepidosauria > Squamata > Gekkonidae > Lepidodactylus > Lepidodactylus listeri. The sequence goes on along the minus strand of JARCFY010000002.1, from coordinate 9,905,109 downwards.
TTCCCCAGGTGCCTCACAAGCCACGGGGCATCTGGGGAAGCCACGCTGATCCAGGGAGGGGAGGCAGTTTAAACTGCCTCCCCTCCTGGGGAAGTCGATCCGGAAACTGCCTTCCTTCCCTTGGGTTCCCCACGCGCCCCGCAAGCTGCGGGGCACCTGGAAAAGCCGATCCTGGAAGGGAGCTGCGCCACCAGGGGTGTGGCTTAATATGCTAATGAATTTCTGCTGTTGGGTGTGGCCTATTATGCTAATGAGTTCCTGCTGGGCTTTTTCTACAAAAAAGAGCCCTGCTGATCACCCCTTTGGGGTCAGGAAGCCATTTTTCTCCAGGCCAGTGTGGCTGGAGATCCTGGAGGTTTTTGTGCCCTCTTCTGGGCATGGAACAAGGGTCACTACGGGTGCGGGGGGAGGTATTTGTGGATTCCCGGCATTGTGCAGGGGGGTTGGACTGGATGACCCTGGAGGTCCCTTCTCTCTACGAGGCTATGATTCTATAAGCCTTTTAATGATAGGGCATTTTGGAGGTCTTTAATTCATCGGGCCGCCATAAACTGGAAGCGATTTGACAGCACTTAAGGCGCACTAGAAGTTCCAGCAGCAGTGTAAGTGGCTTTTGTTTTCTTTGGATGGCGGAGTGTTGGAGACCTATGATGTCTTCGTAGCATTTGTTTTCTTTCAAAACATACAAGCAGAGGGCATTGGAAGCAAGCAAAGGGCTCCTGCTGCAGGCAGTTCCTCTGCCAATCCTGCGTTTGAGAGCCCCCCCCTCATGTCCCACCTTCAGCCTAGTCGCAGCTCCAAGCTCTCTCCATATTTTATTTTGTAAAAAGCCCAGAAGCACCTTTAAGACTAACAAACTTGATTGCAGCATAAGCTTTCGAGGAACACAGCTCTCTTCGTCAGAAGCAGTTTGGTGTAGTGGTTAAGTGCGTGGACTCGAATCTGGGAGAACCGGGTTTGATTCCCCACCCCTCCACTTGCAGTTGGGCAAGCCATAGCTCTGTACCAGCTGTTCTCTCAAGAGCAGTCCTCAAAAGAGCTCTCTCAGCCCCGCCTGCCTCACAGGGTGTCTATTGTGGGGAGGGGAAGGGAAAGGAATTTGTAAGCCACTCTGAGACTCCAAGTGAAGGGTGGGATATAAATCCAATCTCTTCTTCTTCTTCTTCTTCTTCTTCTTCTTCTTCACTTGCAGCTGCTGGATGACCTTGGTCAAGCCACAGTTCTGTCAGAGCTGTTCTCTCAAGAGCAGTTCTCAAGAGAGCTCTCTCAGCCCCACCTACCTCACCGGGTGTCTGTTGTGGGTAGGGGAAGGGAAAGGAGTTTATAAGCCGCTCTGAGACTCCAAGTGAAGGGCGGAGTACAAATCCAATCTCTTCTTCCTCTTCTTCTGTCAGAAGCATCTGACGAAGAGAGCTGCATTTCTCGAAAGCTTATGCTACAATCAAGTTTGTTAGTCTTAAAGGTGCAACTGGGCTTTTTACTATTTTGCAGCAACATCCTCACATGGCTAACTCCTCTGAATTTATTATTTTAATTGCAACTGCAAATCCAGCTCCAAAGGCAGCTAGAGCGCACTTTCCAGAAAAACATCTGTTCATTAAAGGGAAAAAAACTGGCTTCTTTCGCTGAAGTGTCCTTCGCAGGCATCAAGAGGATGACGCTCACAATGCATTATCACACGTTTCCTAATTGCCGTTTTGTGCATCACACGCGAACGTATCCAAACCCCGAACACCTTGGACTAACATGCCCTGGTCTGATCAATCCCGGCTCGTTGCTAATGAACTTAGAGCAGCGCCCGGCATGGATCGGTTGCCACTGGAGCCAGATTGATAATATAATTACGAGTCTCTCAAAGGTCTTTCCTTTCTATCTCGTTAATTAAGCTGATGCTTGGGGAAGAGCGGCATAGAATCCGCATGCAAAACATGCAGGTCCTGACAAACTCACAGAGAGATTCGTATCACTGCCAGTGCTCTGGGGGTTTCAGTCCCATAGGAAGGAGGAGGAGGAGGAGATTGGATTTATATCCACTTCACTCCCCAAAGGAGTCTCAGAGTGGCTTCCAGTCTTCTTTCCCTCCCCCTCCCCACAACAGACACCCTGTGAGCAGTGTTCCCTCTAAGATGAGTTAATGTGAGCTAACTCAGAGGTTTTTAGCCTCCGGCTCACACATTTTTGTCTTAGCTCAGGAAGGATGGCTCCAGAGCAAACTGATTTGTGCCATAGCCAAATCGCTCACTCACAACATTAGTGCCAGGAGCTCCCAAAGTAGAATTTTTGCTCATAAGATTCCACAGCTTAGAGGGAGCATTGCCTGGGAGGTAGGTGGGGCTGAGAGAGCTCGTTCCAGACCTGTCCTTGAGAGAGCAACTCTGACAGAACTACGGCTTGCCCAAGGTCATCCAGCAGCTGCAAGTGGAGGAGTGGGGAATCAAACCCAGTTCTCCCAGATTAGAGTCCGCGCACTTAACCACTACACCAAAGAAATGTATTGTCATACTAGAACTGAGCCAGTTTGGTGTAGTGGTTAAGTGCGCGGACTCTAATCTGGGAGAACTGGGTTTGATTCCCCACTCCTCCACTTGCACCTGGCTGGATGACCTTGGGCAAGCCATAGCTCTGTACCAGCTGTTCTCTCAAGGACAGCTTGGGAAAGAGTTCTCTCAGCCCCGCCTACCTCACAGAGTGTCTGTTGTGGGGAGGGGAGGGGAAAGGAGTTTGTAAGCCGCTCTGAGACTCCAAGTGAGTGAAGGGCGGGATATAAATCCAATCTCCTCTTCTTCTTCTTCTTCTTCTTCTTGAAGAGAGAAGAAGAGAAGAGATTGGATTTATACCCCGGCCTTCACTACCCAAAGGAGTCTCAGACCGGCTTACAAACTCCTTTCCCTTCCCCTCCCCACAACAGACACTCTGTGAGGTAGGCGGGGCTGAGAGAGCTCTTCTAAGGACTGCCCTTGAGAGAACAGCTCTGAGAGAACTTGTGACTGACCCAAGGTCACACCAGCAGCTGCATGTGGAGGAGTGGGGAATCAAACCCGGTTCTCCCAGATTAGAGTCCGCGCACTTAACCACGACACCAAACTAGATGCGCAGGAGTCTTGGGTGCTTTCTCTCAGGTGCCCTCATACTCACACGGGCAAGCTGGCCATTTGTCTGAGGGAAAGGGCAATTTAGATTAGGTGCCTCTCTGTCTCTCCTTTTAAATTGCAACCTGTGAACTGGATCTATTTTAAAAAATGTAAGTTTACTTTTTCTTCTTTTTTTTGCATATACTTCTTGGGAGATTTCTTTACTCTCCTCAGGGTGCATTCATACGGCTCTTTTGAGCTGCGCCAGGCACGAGTGCTTGGTGGATTTAAAGTGCATGTCCAGATAGCAACGTCTGGGAATCGTGCCGCTTCCGTGATCAGCCCGTCAATCCCTGTCGGGGATCCGTACTTAAAAGATAGTGGTGAAAGGCCGGTCTAAAGCTGGCCCACAGGCCAATGCTGGACTTTCTACCGTCAGGTTGTACCTCCAGCGCGCAATCAAACCGTAGGGATAGTCTCCGGACCATCCCGAACAGCCGCCATTTTAAAAAACTCTTCGCAATGCGCACTTAATTGCTTAAGCACACGACGTCCCCAGAGCTCCACTCAAGCGATCCGAACAATGTTTCTGAAGGTCCCCTGTGTCAGGAGTGCCTCTGGGGATCTGCCTTCTGCGGATCTAAGTGAGGTGGAGGATCAGCTCCCAGCTCCAGAGGAGACTCTACCTGAGCCAGATGAGGCTCCAGCAAGCACCTCCTAGGGTTTCTGTCCCAGCAGCAGCAGCAGCTGAGCCACAGCTAAGTTCAAGCCCACCTGATTCACCTCCTCGGGTGGAACGTCTAAGATCCCGATGCAGGCAAGACTTAGCTGTGAGAAGGAAAGAGGCATGCCTGTGTGGTCGCAGATCACTCAGCCCTGAGTTTTAGCAGGAGCCGGGACCTCCCTGCCAGCTGCTAACTAGCACAGGAAGTGGCTGGGTATTTAGGCACAGCACAGAGACTACCAATTTTGTGCTGGCAACAAGTCTCCTTGGCTAAGCTCTGCACCCATTCGGCTTGTGACTGGACCTGTTTCTGGAACCTCTGGCTTTTGACTCTGGACCTGCTTGACTTCGGCTCTGTTGACTCCTTGGACTGGTTTCCTTGTGAGTTTTTCCGCTTTGACCCTGGCTTGGACTGACTCTGCTTCTAGCTCAGTGTTTTGGACTTGGCAATCGGTTCCTGCTTTGGTTTGACCTCGGACTGTCCCGGACTTCTGCTTGACTCCTGGCCTGTTGGCACCCAGCCCGTGACTCTTTGAACTTTATTAACTTTATAAAATGAAAGGGTACCTAGAGGAAGGTACTGTTGGCAGCGCTTTTACCATTTTAGTCCACGCATGCACGGATAAGCAAGTAAATGGTGAGGCACATATGCGCATGCGCAGATAGGATTTTTTTTTTAAAAAAAAAAAGCCGACCACATGGCTCCTGACGGTGGATGCCATCTAGATAATCCACCGCAGGAGTCACATGTGGTAAAGCACTTCACGGGCGATCTGTCTGGTCGCACAATGCTGGATCAAAAAGATCTAGCTCAAATTACAGCTGGGCCAATGGCAGGATTAGCTGCCCATCTGAACACACCCTCAGTATCACGCTTCTGTGACTGGGCAAAACTCTGCTATATTAACCAGATATCCCAATAGCCAGCACATTGCCTGCAAAGCCACGACGCTCTGGCATTTAGGCAAAACTCTATGCTAAACCACAGAGTTTTGCTCCAAATGCTAGACTGCCCCCCAGCATCCCCCAGTGATACACTGATGTCATGGTGCAATGCAGGGGTGGGCAATTGTTTTGGCTCGGGGCCACTTTGTGGGAGCGGAGGTTAGCGGAGGGCTGCACCTTTTAAAATAATTGCATTCATTAGTTAACTTTGCATTTCAGAAAAGGTATAAATTGTATCATAAAAATCAATAAATATAAATTAAATAAAATAGTGGTAGTTTTATTCAATTTATTCATTGTGCTAATTTCATATCATCTATAGCTGCAAGCACATTTAATTTTAGAATCAGTTTAATGAGACAAATGTACCCTATCACACTTTTCTACAATTTTTTTGAAATCAGGAGTAAGATTGCTTGCTGAGATTCTCATCACAGCCTGCAAGTTAATGTCTGTCAAAGAGCATCTATAATAACAACAACACTTCTCTGCGCTCCAGGCTTCTTTGTGCTCCGGGCCCAACAGAGGCCTGACTGAAACCACGTGGCTGACTGTCATGGCGGGCTGCAAAAAACTCTGTGGCGGGCCGCATGTGGCCCGCGGGCTGCAATTTGCCCACCTCTGGTGTAATGTATTGAGCTGAGACCATCTTATTGGGATGACTAAACCAGGTAGGGCTTGAGGTCGCATAACAATAGCTGGCTAGGATCCTAAAAATGGACCCGTAGGGAAACAGAGTGCGAGACTGTCCCAATAGATACAGTCCACAAAAGGTCTCCTTAAACAGATAGTCCTTTATTTGTAGAAAATATCATGTTGGTCAGACACTTCTTCTGTTAGTAACGCTTAAGCTTTGAATTACAATCTTAATTATACTGGATATGAAATACGGCCAGCTACCCTCTACCAATCAATACAGAGAATTCTTGGCACCCAATTATACTGGCCCAAAGTTCCCAAGGAAAGCGCGGCCAAATGAGTTCTCAGGGAGAAATACTGTTGGAACATTTTGGGAGAACAGTTCCCAGAGAAATTAAGAAAAATAGAATACATAACACCTGTGGTTCTGGTAACACATAAGTCACTTCCCTTCAAGGTAAAAGTGAATGAGTAATGAGCATGTGCAAAACAAAGTGAAGCAAAGCGAGCGAGGTAGAGCGAGGTGTGCATTCCAGTGGGGGGGGGGGGTGTCAAGGGGGTCAAGTCCCCGATGCTATCTCCCAGCCGTAGGGCTGCCAAGTCCCCCGGTAGGGCGGGGGAAACACCGGTTTTAAATACTCACCCCCGCTTTTTCAAAATTGGCCACCGGGGGAGAAAATGGCTACCAGCAGGAAGGCAGGGGAACTCTTCCCTGCCCTGCCTTAAAAGGGAAATGTCTGCAGAGAGCCTGCCCTGCAGTAAAAAGCCTCACCAGACATTTCCCCTTTAAGAAATCAGCAAGAGAGCTTCCACAGCAAGAGAGGTCCGCCCAGAGATTAAGGAGGGACTGAAGGAGCTGCTTTTGCATGTGGCTGGCAACGTTGCTGTAGTAAGTTTCTCTTCCAGCTCTTTTCCTTCTCTCTCCCTCTTTCTTTTTTCTGTCTGTCTGTCTGTCTCTCTCTCTGTCCCCATCCAGCAGAGGTCTATCAGTGGCTATTATTAGCCACAAGGTCTAAATGGAACACTTTGTCTGGGGCAGTGATGCTCTGAATTCTTGGTGCTTGGGGGGCAACAGTGGGAGGGCTTCTGGAGTTCTGGCCCCGCTGCTGGACCTCCTGAGGGCACCTGGTATTTTTGGCCACTGTTGTGACACAGAGTGTTGTACTGGATGGGCTGTTGGCCCTATCCACTGTGGCTTCTCTCCTGTTCTTATGATATGAAAATCATATTTAGCACTTGTGTAGCAGTGCTTCATATTCTGCTGAGATGAGGAAGGATTCAGTAGGGCCGTTGCTCAGTGATAGAGCATCTGCTTGACATGCAGGAGGTATCAGCCTCTTCAGCTAAAAAAGGATCAGGTAATAGGTGACATTAAAGATCTCAGCCTGAGACCCTGGAGAGCCACTACCAGTCTGAGTAGTCAATACTGACCTTGATGGACCAATGGCCTGATTCAGTATTAGGATACTTCATGAGTTCATGTGGAAGCATGTGGAAGCAACATCACAGGATGTGACATCACAAAATGATGTCACTTCCTTTCTCCTGGCTCCACCCCCAAAGTCTCCTGGCTCCACCCCCAAAGTCCCCAGATATTTCCCAAGTTGGACTTGGCAGCCCTAGACCAGTGGTCCCTCTAGTCCAGCATCCTGTCTCACACAGTGGCCAACCGGTTCCTTTGGACAGCCAACAACAGGGCAGAGAGGCTGAGGCCTTCACAAGAACATCAGAAGAGCCCTGCTGGATCAGACCAGTGGTCCCTCTAGTCCAGCATCCTGTCTCACACAGTGGCCAACCAGTTCCTTTGGACAGCCAACAACAGGGCAGAGAGGCTGAGGCTTTCATAAGAACATCAGAAGAGCCCTGCTGGATCAGACCAGTGGTCCCTCTAGTCCAGCATCCTGTCTCACACAGTGGCCAAACAGTTCCTCTGGAGGGCCAGCAACAGGGCAGAGAGGCCGAGGCCTTCATAAGAACATCAGAAGAGCCCTGCTGGATCAGACCAGTGGTCCCTCTAGTCCAGCATCCTGTCTCACACAGTGGCCAACCAGTTCCTCTGGAGGGCCAGCAACAGGGCAGAGAGGCCGAGGCCTTCATAAGAACATCAGAAGAGCCCTGCTGGATCAGACCAGTGGTCCCTCTAGTCCAGCATCCTGTCTCACACAGTGGCCAACCAGTTCCTCTGGAGGGCCAGCAACAGGGCAGAGAGGCCGAGGCCTTCATAAGAACATCAGAAGAGCCCTGCTGGATCAGACCAGTGGTCCCTCTAGTCCAGCATCCTGTCTCACACAGTGGCCAACCAGTTCCTCTGGAGGGCCAGCAACAGGGCAGAGAGGCCGAGGCCTTCACAAGAACATCAGAAGAGCCCTGCTGGATCAGACCAGTGGTCCCTCTAGTCCAGCATCTTGTCTCACACAGTGGCCAACCGGTTCCTTTGGACAGCCAACAACAGGGCAGAGAGGCTGAGGACTTCACAAGAACATCAGAAGAGCCCTGCTGGATCAGACCAGTGGTCCCTCTAGTCCAGCATCCTGTCTCACACAGTGGCCAACCAGTTCCTCTGGAGGGCCAACAACAGGGCAGAGAGGCTGAGGCTTTCATAAGAACATTAGAAGAGCCCTGCTGGATCAGACCAGTGGTCCCTCTAGTCCAGCATCCTGTCTCACACAGTGGCCAACCAGTTCCTCTGGAGGGCCAGCAACAGGGCAGAGAGGCCGAGGTCTTCACAAGAACATCAGAAGAGCCCTGCTGGATCAGACCAGTGGTCCCTCTAGTCCAGCATCTTGTCTCACACAGTGGCCAACCACTTCCTCTGGAGGGCCAGCAACAGGGCAGAGAGGCCGAGGCCTTCATAAGAACATCAGAAGAGCCCTGCTGGATCAGACCAGTGGTCCCTCTAGTCCAGCATCCTGTCTCACACAGTGGCCAACCAGTTCCTCTGGAGGGCCAGCAACAGGGCAGAGAGGCCGAGGCCTTCATAAGAACATCAGAAGAGCCCTGCTGGATCAGACCAGTGGTCCCTCTAGTCCAGCATCCTGTCTCACACAGTGGCCAACCAGTTCCTCTGGAGGGCCAGCAACAGGGCAGAGAGGCCGAGGCCTTCATAAGAACATCAGAAGAGCCCTGCTGGATCAGACCAGTGGTCCCTCTAGTCCAGCATCCTGTCTCACACAGTGGCCAACCAGTTCCTCTGGAGGGCCAGCAACAGGGCAGAGAGGCCGAGGCCTTCACAAGAACATCAGAAGAGCCCTGCTGGATCAGACCAGTGGTCCCTCTAGTCCAGCATCTTGTCTCACACAGTGGCCAACCGGTTCCTTTGGACAGCCAACAACAGGGCAGAGAGGCTGAGGACTTCACAAGAACATCAGAAGAGCCCTGCTGGATCAGACCAGTGGTCCCTCTAGTCCAGCATCCTGTCTCACACAGTGGCCAACCAGTTCCTCTGGAGGGCCAACAACAGGGCAGAGAGGCTGAGGCTTTCATAAGAACATTAGAAGAGCCCTGCTGGATCAGACCAGTGGTCCCTCTAGTCCAGCATCCTGTCTCACACAGTGGCCAACCAGTTCCTCTGGAGGGCCAGCAACAGGGCAGAGAGGCCGAGGTCTTCACAAGAACATCAGAAGAGCCCTGCTGGATCAGACCAGTGGTCCCTCTAGTCCAGCATCTTGTCTCACACAGTGGCCAACCACTTCCTCTGGAGGGCCAGCAACAGGGCAGAGAGGCAGAGGCCTTCATAAGATAATCTCCTCTTCCTCCTCCTCCTTTGAATTGATGGAATCGATATATCTAATAGCCAAGGCGCCCCCTGCATGCGGATATCTAAATCCGCACATTGAGGGCACCTAGGGGGCAGAGAGATTTTACTGCACACTTGGGGAGCTCCCCAGGCATGCAGAAAAATCCAAAAACTTTAAAAAAAAGCTATACAGGGGATATTTAAGTAAAAGAGTGTTCCCTGCACATATGCACAGAATGCTACGGGAACTGCAGCAGGCCAGCAGCTGGGAGCCGCTGAGGCCTTTCTGCTGGTGCCGGGGGGGCGGAAGACCTGCGGGCCCAGCAGCTGAGAGCCGCTCAGACCTCACTGCCGGTGCCCAGGGTGGGGGAGATTGGCGGGCCCTGGCCTCGCCGGGAGGGCAGGGGAGAAGGCTCACCTGCGGGTGTTTCCTCCTCCTTGACATGGAGCTCCCTCTCTCCCTCCCCCGCGAGTATCGTGGGTCCTCCTGCTTGTAATATCCTAAATATCTTTCGCTATGAAATATCTGTAGGCATCCAAGATGGCTGAGAGTCTTTTCAATCAGCCCATGCAAATAGGTAAGTAGGTTAAAACCGCAATTTGCATTTGCTGAGTGTCTGGAGCAGCATTTGCAATACATCGGTGCCTAGTTATGCTCAGGAAGAGAACAACAGCACTATTGCAATGCTCTTCCTAGCATCCCTTAGAAAATGCCTTAATAGCCCTACCTCAGGGGGGGAATGGCTTTCTCTTGAGGATTTCGGTATTTTCAGCTAACCAACGATATATGTTTTTCTGCTTGCCTATGAGAAAAGATGTGTTAAAATTCAAGCGCAAAATAAAAAAAATAGGAGGAGGATTTATACCCTGCCCTCCGCTACCCGAAGGAGTCTCAGAGCAGCTTACAATCTCATTTCCCCTCCCCACAACAGACACCCTGTGAGGTAGGTGAGGCTGAGAGAGCTCTCTTGAGAACTGCCCTTGAAAGAACAGCTCTGAAAGAACTTGTGACTGGCCCAAGGTCACACCAGCAGCTGCATGTGGAGGCGTGGGGAATCTAACCCGGTTCTCCCAGATTAGAGTCTGCGCTTTTAACCACTTCACCAAACTGGCAAAAAACTCAAAATACAAAAGATCATGTTCTACTAGGCATTCAAAGGAGCCGTAAATAACCTGAATCTGGGATACCTTAGAGCAGAGGTAGGGTTGCCAACTCCTGGTTGGGAAATTTCTGGAGATTTGGGGGCTAGAGCCTGAGGAGGGTGAGGACTGTGATGGGGAGAAACCTCAGTGTGGTGCAATGCCATAGAGTCCACCCTCCAGAGCGGCCGTTTTCTTCAGGGGAGCTGATCTCTGTTACCTGGACATCAGTTGTGATTCTGGGATGTTTCCAGGCCCCACCTGGAGTTTGGCAAACCTAAGCAGAGATGTTGATCTCAGTGAGGCTGAAGCGATCACAAACAGGCAGGAAATAGGGTTGCCAGACTCCAGGCGACACCTGGAGGTCTCCTGCTATTACAATTGATCTCCAGGCGACAGATTGGCTCACCTGGAGAACATGGCCACTTTGGCATTAGAGGCCATCAAAGTCCCTCTCCTCCCTGAACTCCACCCTCCTCAGGATCCACCCCACCCCCAATCTCCTGGTATTCCCAAACCAGATCTGGTAACCTTACTCCACCCCTTCCCCACCACCCAAATTTTCAGGAATTTCCCAACTTAGAGTTGGCAACCCTATAAATGTCACCTGATCTTCCTGACAGTTAGAGCGGTTCCTCAGTGGAATGGGCTTCCTCGGGAGGTGGTGGGCTCTCCTTTTTGGGATGTTTTCAAGCAGAGACTAGAGGGCCATCTGACAGCCATGCTGATTCTGTGAACTTAAGCAGATCATGAGAAGGGAGGGCAGGAAGGGTGGCCTCAGTGCTTAGTCCTCGTGGCCCTTTCTTACACGCCCAGGGAAATGCTGATGGCCACTTTGGGGTCTGGAAGCAATCCCAGCCAGGCCAGTTTTGGCCAGGGATCCTAGAGGGGTTTTTTGGTCATCTTCTCTGCATTTGACAGAGATCACGGGAGGGTGGGTATTTGTGAATTTCCTGCATTGTGCAGGGGGGGTTGGACTAGATGACCCTAAAGATCCCTTCCAGCTCTATGATTCTGTGATTCTATGATCCGGAAAGATAGGAGACTCAGAGTTGTGGGTAGGGCTGTGAATTCTGAGTTGGGAGATTTTTTTTTTTTTTGCCATCAAGTCAAGCTGTGTTTTCTGGCGACCCCTAGTGGAGCGATATTAAGAGGTGGCGTGCCATAGCCTGCCTCTGCATCACAACCCTGGTTTTCCTTGAAGGTCTCCCATTCGAATACTAGCCAGGGTCGGCCCAGCTTAGCTTCCGAGATCTGACGAGGTTGGGCTTGCCTGGGCTATCCAGATCAGGACCTAATCTGGGGGATTCTTGTGAGATTTGGGTGGGTGGATGCTTAGGGAGACTTAGGATTCGGGAGAAGGAGCTCAGGAAGTCTGCTGGTGACACCGTCATACTTTTTTTAAAATTTAAATTTCCTGAAAAGAGCTTGGAAGGAGTTGGCCTGGAGAGGCAACTTCACGAAATCTCATCCCTCCTCTCCCGGGAGAATGTAGACACCTGGATGCTCAGTGAACAAGGTCAAGAATTGGCTCTTTGGGGTCTCCTTCCTTACAGAAACACACCCACTCCCCAAATTTCCTGTAGAGTCAACAGGGAATATGCTAAACCAATTTAAAGTCTATCCTGTTAAAGGTGCCTTCGGAGTTCTTGGGGGAGGGGGAATCCTTAAGAATTGACGCCAACATAATGTAGGGCTGCGAGAGTTGGACCACAAGGAAGGCCGAGTGCTGAAGAATAGATTCTTTCGAATTATGGTGCAGGCAGAGGTCATTTCGTAGAGAAAGACGTGCAGGAGCTCATTAGCATAACTCATTTGCATATGCCACCCCCCCCTAACATACCGGAAGTGTGTCAGAAGGCAACATCCACCCCTCAGGCTCCACTCCCCAGGTGAGTGAAACTGACCTGCTCTTCTTCCATTCCCTTCCCCATCCAATACTTTGTGCAATAAAAATAAGCATAAAGAACATGCCCTCATTCTCTTCCTGCTCCCTTGAAACCACCAGGTTTCAAGTAGACTTGAGATACACAGGACATGTGCACCACCCACCCCTTCCCCTTCCCCTCCCCACAACAAGACACCCTGTGAGGTAGGTGGGGCTGAAAGAGGTCTTTGGAGAACTGCTCATGAGAGAACAGCTCTGAGAGAACTTGTGACTGGCCCAAGGTCACACCAGCAGCTGCATATGGAGGAGTGGGGAATCAAACCCGGTTCTCCCAGATTAGAGTCCACCTCCTGACCACTACACCAAACTGATGGGGTGGAAGCTGCTGAAGGGTTGGTGAAATTTCTCCAGTACTTATGTGCCCAGATAAAAAATGGTATACTTAAAAAATTTATATGCCACCTTGAGCAAGTCTCTGGAAAAGCAGCACACAGTCATAAAAGGAACAATTATAAAATTATCAGTATTAAAACAAAACATTAAAAACAATAAAGCCCCTAGCAGGGCTTTCCCTGGCGCACCTCTGCACTGCTCGGGGAAGCCGAGGAGGGGGCGGGGCTTGGTCATGTGCCCGCCCCCTGGGCTCCTCACTCCCGGAGCTGCGCTCCTGTGCGCTCCCGCTCCAACGGACCCCTGGGTGCAGGAGAAGACTCTTGAGAGTCCCTTGGACTGCAAGGAGATCAAATCAGTCAGTCCTAGAGGAAATCAACCCTGACTGTTCCCTGGAAGGCCAGAAACTGAAGCTGAAGCTCCAATACTTTGGCCACCCAATGAGAAGGGAGCACTCCCTGGAGAAGACCCTGATGCTGGGAAAGCCTGAAGGTCAAAGAAGAAGGGGATGGCAAAGGATGAGATGGTCAGACAGTGTCATCGAAGCGACAAACATGAAATTAAGCAAACTCCGGAGCACGATGGAAGGCAGGAGACCCTGGCGTGATGTGGTCCATGGGGTTGTGAAAAGTCGGATTTGACTGTGCGACTGAACAAGAAACATCGTACCAGTTGTGTACGTGTCCCAGTGGCCCAAAAGCGTTTCTGCAAAGTAGCCCGTCGTGTATCCTCCACAGCGCAGCATCTGCTCACGAAATCAAACAGGCGTTAAAACACTTTGGGAACCTGCTTGCTTCCCGAGCAGAACTGGTTCCTCTCCTGTTTTCCTATTTGTTAGGCAGGTAGTTGGTGCAGTGAATAATTCTGCTGTGCACGCTAATACCCAGCAGGCTGTGAACAGGCCTTCTCTAAGCCGTTAACTCTGTTGGAACAGAATAGAATTTGGATTTATAGGGAAGCTACATTGCAAAGTGGCGTTCCATACAAAGGAGGTTTCTCCCAGCAAAAAAGAAGATCATTTGAGCAGGGAAGATTGGCTTTGGGACCTTGGAAAGTCTGTTCCTTTAATAAGGAAACAGAGAGGTGAAGAATCAACCCCAGAAGTACCTAATTCTGAAGTTCCAACAATACTGGAATCTTCCAAAAATGTCTACCAGCATCAGACTTGAAGTACCTTCTTGCATTTTTCATGGGCATGCACTAGATGATACAATACGCTGTATCTATAACTTTGTCTATAACTGTCTATAACTTCACATATCTTCATCATGTTTTATGTTAATTTGCTGTTGAGCCCCTGCTTATAAATTTGAACCTTACCTACCATTTCAGTGTATTTGAAAAAGTGTGCGTGCACACGAAACTCATACCTTGAATAAACCTTTGTTGGTCTTAAAGGCAGGGCTATTTTTGGGCAGGAACGCACAGGAACAGAGTTCTGGCTGGCTCCTGAGTTGGCCACACCCAGCAGGAACTCATTCGCATAATAAGCCACACCCAACAGCAGAAACTCATTAGGATTGGCTACATTCGGGGTATGTGGCCTAACATGCAAATTAATTCCTGCTACAAAAAAAGCCCTGGGTTTTGACAACAAACAAGGTAAACGGAATAAGAAGCAAAAGGTGGATGTGGCTGGATGACCACTCTTCTGGTGACATGGGGGTGTGACCTAATATGCTAATAAGCTGTGCTGTCAGTGGTGTGGCCTAATATGCTAATATGTTCCTGCTGTTGGGTGTGGCCTATTATGCTTATGAGTTCCTGCTGGGCTTTTTCTACAAAAAAAAGCCCTGCTTAAAAGGTGCCACTGGACCCTAAATTGGTTCTACTATTGGTTGAGATATTGGTGCCTAAACTTATTTAACTACTTTTTTGGCTGCGATCATACGCATAATTAGACCCGACATAGGTGCGAATGCTGGGCGGATTTAAAGGGCGTGATCAGACAACAACATCTGGGAAACGCCCCGCAGCCGTCGGCAACCTGTTTTGCTCCACCGCAGAAGCAGAGTTAAAAGACACTGGGGGGAAAACTGGTAGTAAATGTGTCGCGACAGTCCACGAACGGACTTTCCTGTGTCTGATTGCTCCAGCGCTCTCTCATGGCGTTGGGATGGTCTGATGGGGCCATCCCAACGACGTGCTGCTGTTCTTTTCCTCCCTTCATAGTATGCACATCATTGCAAACTCCATAGGGAGCCCTCAGTGCGAAGGTGCGATTCATCGATCCCTCATTTAAGCGCATGGAGTGAGGGGGGATGGGACAAAGGACTTCAAGTCTGATGCTGGTAGACATCTTTGGAAGATTCCAGTATTGTTGGAACTTCAGAATTAGGTACTTCTGGGGTTGATTCTTCACCTCTCTATTTCCTTATTAAAGGAACAGACTTTCCAAGATCCCAAAGCCAATCTTCCCTGCTCAAATGATCTTCTTTTTTGCTGAGAGAAACCTCCTTTGTCTGATCACACAGTGACGGACTGTGCTGGCAGCTTCAAAGGAAGGTGTGATTGTGTGGGCCAAATTCCCCTGGAGGAAATAGCCTTGCTCCCCCCTCCCCATTTTTTTCTGGCACCTGTGACTGCAACCTTTATGTAATGAAAAGCAAGGCGCCCAGTTAGTGAAGTTTGGTGGCAATTTTTTTTAAAAACCACCATTCAGAGTGCCTGTAAAAGGCAATTTATTTAATCAATTCAAGATTCTGTGCAATGACATCCCTCATCACTGCCCCACCAATAAAGTTGCCAGCTCCAGGTTGGGATATACCTGGAGATGTCGGGGGTGGAGACTGAGGAGGGCAGGATTCGGGGAGAGGATAGGCTTGAACGGTTATCATGTCCATAGAGTCCACCTTTCAAAGTGGCCATTTTCTCCAGGTGAACTGATCTCTGTCACCTGGAGAGCAGTTGTAATCCCAGGAGATCTCCAGCCATCACCTGGAGATTGGCAAGACTAGGAGGGACTTCGGTGGGCATCATGCCCTCGAGTCCACCTTCCAAAGTGGCCAATTTCTTGCAACCCCAGGAGATCTCCAGCCACCCCCTGGAGTTTGGCAACCCCGGCAGTATGTGCCGAGCCAAGGCTGACTTACGGCCAGCGGGGGAGAAGGCGAGCAGGGCCCGCCTTGCTGGGCGCTAATTGCCAGCGAATGGATGGCCTGTCTCTGCCCGACCAGTGAATCAAGCCCCTCCCGCCGCCTCCCCTGTGGGGCAGCCAGGCCATAAATCCAGCACCGAGGCTGTGGCTCAAGCAGGGGAGAGAAAAGGGCCGAGATTTATGGGGCTGTAAACTTGGCTGGCTGGCTTGTGAAATGTGCGGCGCCCTCCCGGCCGCGTGGGAATGGCGCTGGGCGACAACTTCCCCTTGATTGCGCGGTCCTTGGGTTGCCAACTCTGGATGGAGACACGCCTGGAGATTTAGGGGGCAGAGCCTGTTACAATGCTCCCTCTAAGCGGTGGAGTCCTGTGAGCAAAACTTCTACTTTGTGAGCCACTGGCATTCAAGTTGTGGCAGTGTTCCCTCTAAGCTGAGTCCGTGTGAGCTAGCTCACAGTTTGTTAGCCTCCGGCTCACACAGTTTTGTCTTAGCTCAGGAAGAAGGGCTCCAGAGCAAAGTAATGTATGCAGGAGCCAAATCGCTCGCTCCCAACTGTAATGCCAGTAGCTCACAAAGTAGAATTTTTGCTCCTAGGACTCCACCGCTTAGGGGGAGCATTGGTTGCGTGTGAGCAATTAGGCTGCTGCATCAATTAGTTTGCTCTGGAGCCAGCCTTCCTGAGCTACGACAGAAATGTGTGAGCCGGAGGCTAAAACACTGTGAGCTAGTGGTGGCCAAATTGCTCTATTTGCTTTAATAAAAGGTTGGGGAATTATTATATTAATGTTCAGTTGGCATAACTACAGGATCATGGCCTTTGTATACCAGAGTCCCACTTTATCCAGGTCACAGAAATAGACACGGAGACTAGATTACAAAAACAGTGATCTCTTTACTGAAGGATTCGTAAGTCCTTATCAAACATTCATACACACAATACAGTACTAAGGATCATTGATAGAGAATAGAGGGGGTGAGTTATGAGATGATACTACCTGTCCAGCAATGTTCCCTCTAAGCTGTGGAGTCCTGTGAGCAAAAATTCTACTTTCTGAGCTACTGGCATTAAAGCTGTGAGCAAGCGATTTGGCTGCTGCATCAATTAGTTAACTCTGGAGCCCTCCTTCCTGAGCTGAGACAAAAATGTGTGAGCTGGAGGCTAAAAAACTCTGAGCTAGCTCACACTAACTCAGCTTAGAGGGAACACTGCTGTCCAGATGTGCAAAAGTCCATGAAGAAAGGATTATGGCCTAAACCCAGAGGGTAAAGGGGTGGCCTGCCAGTTGGCATCAGGGCAGAAACACACACGGTCTGAGGTCATGGACCTAGCCGGTTAAAGGCACTGGAGAACAATGCGGACCAATGGAAGGTCTTGGGGGCTGGCCTCAGGTGAGAACCAAAGATTACCTGGGCCAATCAGGTGTCTCAAGAGGTGAGTGACACCAGGATGGACAAGGCCTTGATGTGGCCCATGAGCTTCCAGAGGGGGCAGAGTCTGGATTAACAACTGGAGCCAGGTGTGCTGGGGCTAGCTGAATGGATTTTAGGACCACTGATGCGTTCTGCCCAGGCAGTTGAATAGGTTCCCACATACAGACAAAAAAGGGAGATGGGTCCCTGATTAGCGTCAGGAAGGGTCGTTAATAATTTGAACGTTTGATTGGTACCTTGGTATCCTGAGGGATGGGGCAAGGAGAGACAACGAACATAGACATGAGATGACACAAGAAAAGGGCTGGGGGAGGCTCTGGAGACAGAAGGACTATTTGCCAGATGGCCTCTGAACAGCCTTTAGAAATGTAGGTACTTCACCTGGTGGAACCCATTCTCATCCCATAAGCATAATCTCTTCTGGGTGGAGGGGGAAGGCTGGAGGTTTGCTTTGAGGGTGCCTTTTGAAACCTGAATGCGAAATCCCTGTTTCCAGAGCTATGGCTTGCTCTGGGTTCCAGGACCAGGAGTGTCTTCCCTGGCCTGAGTTTTGTGGGTTTCTGGTTCAAGGTAGAAGTGGGGTGCCCCTTGCAATTGGGGCTACCCGAGGATAAAGACAGCACCTCTGGCAACAGTTCCCCCCCTTGAAGCTGTCTTTAGGCGTGAGCCAAGATGGCTTCACTTCACGATGTTGTGCCGCCGTTGGAGTTCCACATGACCAGAAAATAAAGGACAGTGAAACACACAGAGAGAGAGAGAGAGAGAGAGAGAGAGCTTGTGGGAAAGGCTGGATGAGGGTGTCAGGCATACCAGCTATAAAACTATATTGGGAACCAAAAGGAAAAAGAAAAGAAAAATGTTCTAAAGCCAATTAAAACTAGCCAAATTAAAATAAGGTTTGGGTGAGCGTCTCTGTGTATGTGCGTGCATGGACCTTTTGCACATCTTCCAAAAAGGCATTACTACTGTCAGGGGTCATTTCAAAGAAAAAGAGGTGCAGGAGCTCATTAGCATAACTCATTTGCATATGCCGCACCCCCTGACATAGCGGAAGTGCGTCAGAAGGCAACACCCATGGCTCAGGCTCCACTCCACAGGTGAGTGAAACTGACCTGCTCTTCCCCCATTCCCTTCCCCATCCAATACTTTGTGCAATAAAAATAAGCGTTAAAATAAGCATTATTTACAGTAGTCAGGAAAACCTCCTTTGTATGGAACGCCACTTTGCAATGTAGCTTCCCTAGAAATCCAAATTCTATTCTGTTCCAACAGAGTTAACGGCTTAGAGAAGGCCTGTTCACAGCCTGTTGGGTATTAGCGTGCACAGCAGAATTATTCGCTGCACCAACTACCTAACAAATAGGAAAACAGGGGAGGAACCAGTTCTGCTCGGGAAGCAAGCAGGTTCCCAAAGTGTTTTACCGCCTGTTTGATTTCGCGAGCAGATGCTGCGCTGTGGAGGATACACGCCGGGCTACTTTGCAGAAACGCTTTTGGGCCACTGGGACACGTACACAACTGGTACGATGTTTCTTGTTCAGTCGCACAGTCAAATCCGACTTTTCACAACCCCATGGACCAAATCCGACTCTTCACAACCCCGTGGCCCTCCTGCCTTCCATCGTGCTCCGGAGTTTGCTTAATTTCATGTTTGTCGCTTTGATGACACTGTCTGACCATCTCATCCTTTGCCATCCCCTTCTTCTTTGACCTTCAGGCTTTCCCAGCATCAGGGTCTTCTCCAGGGAGTGCTCCCTTCTCATTGGGTGGCCAAAGTATTGGAGCTTCAGCTTCAGTTTCTGGCCTTCCAGGGAACAGTCAGGGTTGATTTCCTCTAGGACTGACTGATTTGATCTCCTTGCAGTCCAAGGGACTCTCAAGAGTCTTCTCCTGCACCCAGGGGTCCGTTGGAGCGGGAGCGCACAGGAGCGCAGCTCCGGGAGTGAGGAGCCCAGGGGGCGGGCACATGACCAAGCCCCGCCCCCTCCTCGGCTTCCCCGAGCAGTGCAGAGGTGCGCCAGGGAAAGCCCTGCTAGGGGCTTTATTGTTTTTAATGTTTTGTTTTAATACTGATAATTTTATAATTGTTCCTTTTATGACTGTGTGCTGCTTTTCCAGAGACTTGCTCAAGGTGGCATATAAATTTTTTAAGTATACCATTTTTTATCTGGGCACATAAGTACTGGAGAAATTTCACCAACCCTTCAGCAGCTTCCACCCCATCAGTTTGGTGTAGTGGTCAGGAGGTGGACTCTAATCTGGGAGAACCGGGTTTGATTCCCCACTCCTCCATATGCAGCTGCTGGTGTGACCTTGGGCCAGTCACAAGTTCTCTCAGAGCTGTTCTCTCATGAGCAGTTCTCCAAAGACCTCTTTCAGCCCCACCTACCTCACAGGGTGTCTTGTTGTGGGGAGGGGAAGGGGAAGGGGTGGGTGGTGCACATGTCCTGTGTATCTCAAGTCTACTTGAAACCTGGTGGTTTCAAGGGAGCAGGAAGAGAATGAGGGCATGTTCTTTATGCTTATTTTTATTGCACAAAGTATTGGATGGGGAAGGGAATGGAAGAAGAGCAGGTCAGTTTCACTCACCTGGGGAGTGGAGCCTGAGGGGTGGGTGTTGCCTTCTGACACACTTCCGGTATGTTAGGGGGGGTGGCATATGCAAATGAGTTATGCTAATGAGCTCCTGCACCTCTTTCTCTACGAAATGACCTCTACCTGCACCATAATTCGAAAGAATCTATTCTTCAGCACTCGGCCTTCCTTGTGGTCTAACTCTCGCAGCCCTACATTATGTTGGCATCAATTCTTAAGGATTCCCCCTCCCCCAAGAACTCCGAAGGCACCTTTAACAGGATAGACTTTAAACTGGTTTAGCATATTCCCTGTTGACTCTACAGGAAATTTGGGGAGTGGGTGTGTTTCTGTAAGGAAGGAGACCCCAAAGAGCCAATTCTTGACATTGTTCAGTGAGCACCCAGGTGTCTACATTCTCCCGGGAGAGGAGGGATGAGATTTCTTGAAGTTGCCTCTCCAGGCCAACTCCTTCCAAGCTCTTTTCAGGAAATTTAAATTTTAAAAAAAGTATGACGGTGTCACCAGCAGACTTCCTGAGCTCCTTCTCCCGAATCCTAAGTCTCCCTAAGCATCCACCCACCCAAATCTCACAAGAATCCCCCAAATTAGGTCCTGATCCGGATAGCCCAGGCAAGCCCAACCTCGTCAGATCTCGGAAGCTAAGCTGGGCCGACCCTGGCTAGTATTCGAATGGGAGACCTTCAAGGAAAACCAGGGTTGTGATGCAGAGGCAGGCTATGGCACGCCACCTCTTAATATCGCTCCACTAGGGGTCGCCAGAAAACACAGCTTGACTTGATGGCAAAAAAAAAAAAATCTCCCAACTCAGAATTCACAGCCCTACCCACAACTCTGAGTCTCCTATCTTTCCGGATCATAGAATCACAGAATCATAGAGCTGGAAGGGATCTCCAGGGTCATCTAGTCCAACCCCCCCTGCACAATGCAGGAAATTCACAAATACCCACCCTCCCGTGATCTCTGTCAAATGCAGAGAAGATGACCAAAAAACCCCTCTAGGATCCCTGGCCAAAACTGGCCTGGCTGGGATTGCTTCCTGACCCCAAAGTGGCCATCAGCATTTCCCTGGGCGTGTAAGAAAGGGCCACGAGGACTAAGCACTGAGGCCACCCTTCCTGCCCTCCCTTCTCATGATCTGCTTAAGTTCACAGAATCAGCATGGCTGTCAGATGGCCATCTAGTCTCTGCTTGAAAACATCCCAAAAAGGAGAGCCCACCACCTCCCGAGGAAGCCCATTCCACTGAGGAACCGCTCTAACTGTCAGGAAGATCAGGTGACATTTATAGGGTTGCCGACTCTAAGTTGGGAAATTCCTGAAAATTTGGGTGGTGGGGAAGGGGTGGAGTAAGGTTACCAGATCTGGTTTGGGAATACCAGGAGATTGGGGATGGGGTGGATCCTGAGGAGGGTGGAGTTCAGGGAGGAGAGGGACTTTGATGGCCTATAATGCCAAAGTGGCCATGTTCTCCAGGTGAGCCAATCTGTCGCCTGGAGATCAATTGTAATAGCAGGAGACCTCCAGGTGTCGCCTGGAGTCTGGCAACCCTATTTCCTGCCTGTTTGTGATCGCTTCAGCCTCACTGAGATCAACATCTCTGCTTAGGTTTGCCAAACTCCAGGTGGGGCCTGGAAACATCCCAGAATCACAACTGATGTCCAGGTAACAGAGATCAGCTCCCCTGAAGAAAACGGCCGCTCTGGAGGGTGGACTCTATGGCATTGCACCACACTGAGGTTTCTCCCCATCACAGTCCTCACCCTCCTCAGGCTCTAGCCCCCAAATCTCCAGAAATTTCCCAACCAGGAGTTGGCAACCCTACCTCTGCTCTAAGGTATCCCAGATTCAGGTTATTTACGGCTCCTTTGAATGCCTAGTAGAACATGATCTTTTGTATTTTGAGTTTTTTGCCAGTTTGGTGAAGTGGTTAAAAGCGCAGACTCTAATCTGGGAGAACCGGATTAGATTCCCCACGCCTCCACATGCAGCTGCTGGTGTGACCTTGGGCCAGTCACAAGTTCTTTCAGAGCTGTTCTTTCAAGGGCAGTTCTCAAGAGAGCTCTCTCAGCCTCACCTACCTCACAGGGTGTCTGTTGTGGGGAGGGGAAATGAGATTGTAAGCTGCTCTGAGACTCCTTCGGGTAGCGGAGGGCAGGGTATAAATCCTCCTCCTATTTTTTTTATTTTGCGCTTGAATTTTAACACATCTTTTCTCATAGGCAAGCAGAAAAACATATATCGTTGGTTAGCTGAAAATACCGAAATCCTCAAGAGAAAGCCATTCCCCCCCTGAGGTAGGGCTATTAAGGCATTTTCTAAGGGATGCTAGGAAGAGCATTGCAATAGTGCTGTTGTTCTCTTCCTGAGCATAACTAGGCACCGATGTATTGCAAATGCTGCTCCAGATACTCAGTAAATGCAAACTGCGGTTTTAACCTACTTACCTATTTGCATGGGCTGATTGAAAAGACTCTCAGCCATCTTGGATGCCTACAGATATATCATAGCGAAAGATATTTAGGATATTACAAGCAGGAGGACCCACGATACTCGCGGGGGAGGGAGAGAGGGAGCTCCATGTCAAGGAGGAGGAAACACCCGCAGGTGAGCCTTCTCCCCTGCCCTCCCGGCGAGGCCAGGGCCCGCCAATCTCCCCCACCCCGGGCACCGGCAGTGAGGTCTGAGCAGCTCTCAGCTGCTGGGCCCGCAGGTCTTCCGCCCCCCCGGCACCAGCAGAAAGGCCTCAGCGGCTCCCAGCTGCTGGCCTGCTGCAGTTCCCGTAGCATTCTGAGCATATGTGCAGGTAACACTCTTTTACTTAAATATCCCCCCGTAAAGCTTTTTTAAAAAGTTTTTGGATTTTTCTGCATGCCTGGGGAGCTCCCCAAGTGTGCAGTAAAATCTCTCTGCCCCCTAGGTGCCCTCAATGTGCGGATTTAGGGGGCATGCAGGGGGCGCCTTGGCTATTAGATATATCGATTCCATCAATTCAAAGGAGGAGGAGGAAGAGGAGATTATCTTATGAAGGCCTCGGCCTCTCTGTCCTGTTGTTGGCCCTCCAGAGGAAGTGGTTGGCTTCTGTATGGGATAGGATGCTGGACTAGAGGGACCACTGGTCTGATCCAGCAAGGCTCTTCTGATGTTCTTGTGAAGGCCTCGGCCTCTCTGTCCTGTTGTTGGCCCTCCAGAGGAAGTGGTTGGCCACTGTGTGGGATAGGATGCTGGACTAGAGGGACCACTGGTCTGATCCAGCAGGGCTCTTCTGATGTTCTCGTGAAGGTCTCGGCCTCTCTGCCCTGTAGTTGGTTCTCCAGAGGAACTGTTTGGCCACTGTGTGAGACAGGATGCTGGTCTAGATGAACCACTGGTCTGATCCAGCAGGGCTCTTCTGATGTTCTTGTGAAGGCCTCAGCCTCTCTGTCCTGTTGTTGGCCCTCCAGAGGAAGTGGTTGGCCACTGTGTGGGATAGGATGCTGGACTAGATGGACCACTGGTCTGATCCAGCAAGGCTCTTCTGATGTCCTTGTGAAGGCCTCGGCCTCTCTGCCCTGTAGCTGGCTCTCCAGAGGAACTGTTTGGCCACTGTGTGAGGCAGGAGGCCGGACTAGATGGACCACTGGTCTGATCCAGCAGGGCTCTTCTGATGTTCTTATGAAGGCCTCAGCCTCTATGCCCTGTTGTTGGCCCTCCAGAGGAACTGTTTGGCCACTGTGTAAGACAGGAGGCTGGACTAGAGGGACCACTGGTCTGATCCAGCAGGGCTCTTCTGATATTCTTATAAAGGCCTCGGCCTCTCTGCCCCGTTGTTGGCCCTCCAGAGGAACTGATTGGCCGCTGTGTGGGACAGGATGCTGGTCTAGATGAACCACTGGTCTGATCCAGCAGGGCTCTTCTGATGTTCTTGTGAAGGCCTCAGCCTCTCTGTCCTGTTGTTGGCCCTCCAGAGGAAGTGGTTGGCCACTGTGTGGGATAGGATGCTGGACTAGATGGACCACTGGTCTGATCCAGCAAGGCTCTTCTGATGTTCTTGTGAAGGCCTCGGCCTCTCTGCCCTGTAGCTGGCTCTCCAGAGGAACTGTTTGGCCACTGTGTGAGGCAGGAGGCTGGACTAGATGGACCACTGGTCTGATCCAGCAGGGCTCTTCTGATGTTCTTATGAAGGCCTCGGCCTCTCTGCCCTGTTGTTGGCCCTCCAGAGGAACTGTTTGGCCACTGTGTAAGGCAGGAGGCTGGACTAGAGGGACCACTGGTCTGATCCAGCAGGGCTCTTCCGACATTCTTATGAAGGCCTGGGCCTCTCTGCCCCGTTGTTGGCCCTCCAGAGGAACTGATTGGCCGCTGTGTGGGACAGGAGGCTGGACTAGATGGACCACTGGTCTGATCCAGCAGGGCTCTTCTGATATTCTTATGAAGGCCTCGGCCTCTCTGCCCCGTTGTTGGCCCTCCAGAGGAACTGATTGGCCGCTGAGTGGGACAGGAGGCTGGACTAGAGGGACCACTGGTCTGATCCAGCAGGGCTCTTCCGACATTCTTATGAAGGCCTCGGCCTCTCTGCCCCGTTGTTGGCCCTCCAGAGGAACTGATTGGCCGCTGTGTGGGACAGGAGGCTGGACTAGAGGGACCACTGGTCTGATCCAGCAGGGCTCTTCCGACATTCTTATGAAGGCCTGGGCCTCTCTGCCCCGTTGTTGGCCCTCCAGAGGAACTGATTGGCCGCTGTGTGGGACAGGAGGCTGGACTAGATGGACCACTGGTCTGATCCAGCAGGGCTCTTCTGATATTCTTATGAAGGCCTCGGCCTCTCTGCCCCGTTGTTGGCCCTCCAGAGGAACTGATTGGCCGCTGTGTGGGACAGGAGGCTGGACTAGAGGGACCACTGGTCTGATCCAGCAGGGCTCTTCCGACATTCTTATGAAGGCCTCGGCCTCTCTGCCCCGTTGTTGGCCCTCCAGAGGAACTGATTGGCCGCTGTGTGGGACAGGAGGCTGGACTAGAGGGACCACTGGTCTGATCCAGCAGGGCTCTTCCGACATTCTTATGAAGGCCTGGGCCTCTCTGCCCCGTTGTTGGCCCTCCAGAGGAACTGATTGGCCGCTGTGTGGGACAGGAGGCTGGACTAGAGGGACCACTGGTCTGATCCAGCAGGGCTCTTCCGACATTCTTATGAAGGCCTGGGCCTCTCTGCCCCGTTGTTGGCCCTCCAGAGGAACTGATTGGCCGCTGTGTGGGACAGGAGGCTGGACTAGAGGGACCACTGGTCTGATCCAGCAGGGCTCTTCCGACATTCTTATGAAGGCCTGGGCCTCTCTGCCCCGTTGTTGGCCCTCCAGAGGAACTGATTGGCCGCTGTGTGGGACAGGAGGCTGGACTAGAGGGACCACTGGTCTGATCCAGCAGGGCTCTTCCGACATTCTTATGAAGGCCTCGGCCTCCCTGCCCTGTTTGTTTACCCTCCAGAGGAACTGATTGGCTGCTGTGTGGGACAGGAGGCTGGACTAGATGGACCACTGTCCTGATCCAGCGGGGCTCTTCTTCTCTCCTTAGCTCTTCCTAAGAATGGTGCAATAAAAATGTACAAGGTAGAAAGATAACCTGTCTGTCCCCTTTCAAGTCTCTCTCTCTTTTTTAAACCCAGGAAACCGCTACCAGGCTTCTCATTTGTAAATTAGCAACCCAGCCCGCAATTAACTGGAAGGCTGGCAGCTATCAGCAGAGGCTGTCTTCCTATCACCTTAATTTCCTTCTCGTAATTACTCTCCCCCCACTTCCCCTTTCATCCTTTGTCATTTCCTTCAATATGGGCACACTGCCACTTCAAGGAGGGAAGGTGTGTGTCTCTGAAAGAAGGGCAGCCGGATAAGGAGAGGGCAATCGCAAAGAGAAGAGGAAGAGGAGATTGGATTCATACGCTGCCCTTCACTACACGAAGGAGTCTCAGAGCGGCTTACAAACTCCTTTCCCTTCCCCTCCCCACAATGGACACCCTGTGAGGTAGGTGAGGCGGAGAGCTTTGACAGCAACTGCTCTTTTTCAAAAACAGCTCTGACAGAACTATGGCTTGCCCAGGGTCATCCAGCAGGTGCAAGTGGAGGAGTGGGGAATCAAACCCGGTTCTCCCAGATTAGAGTCTGCGCACTTAACCACTGCACCAAACTGGCTCAGAAGAAATGTTTGTCTCTTGCATGATTTTCCACTTCATTCTTGATTTTTTTAGGGTGCCGAATAAATGTCCTTGTTATTTTATCTAATTCTACAAATAATTCACACCCTTTTAAAACAGGTATATTTTGCGCCACGAACAAAAATCTTGGGAGAATATTCATCTTTAACGCAGCTATTCTACCTAAAAGGGATAATTGTAATTTTTCCCACTTGTGTAAATCATTTTTTATTTCACCCATAAGTTTATTATAATTATCTTCTATTAGATTGCTATTTCTATTTGATAAGACAATACCTAAATAGCTAACTTTCTTAACTATTTCCATCTCTGTAATTTGAACAGTTTCTTCAGATATGTCAACTGAGCAGTTTTTAACCAGTAATTTGGTTTTCTTCCGGTTAATCTTAAAACCGGCCAACTTACCATAGTCTTGTAAGACTCTTAAGGGCTGGCTACAAGACTCTTTAGGGGTTTCCATAATAAATAATAAGTCATTTGTCCCCTCCCAGCTGTGGTAGATAACCCGAGTTGCCAAAGTCCCTTCCGACTGCAATTAGCAGGTGCAATTAACTCGACCTTTTCTAATGGCCGTGAGTTTTTGTATCTGTTTTAGTGTACCCAGATTGGGCAGAAAAGATGGAGCCCAGAGAAAACACCCAAGAGCAAAACCAGCAGAGGATTGTTTTGCTTTAAAAATAATTGTAAAGTTTTAGGGTTGCCAGCTCTGGACTGGGAAATTCCTGGAGGTTTGGGGGTAGAGCCTGAGGGAGGGGTGCATTTGGGAGGGAAAGAAACTCAGTGGGGTATAGTCTTAATGCCACAGACTCTACCCTCCAAAGCAGCCGTTTTCTCCAGTGGGAACGATTTCTGTAGGCTGGAGGTCTGTTTTAATGTCAGAACATCTCCAGGCCCAACCTGGAGGTTGGCAACTCTAATTTAGAAGTTCTGCAGAACTCCAACGTTGTTCGGTGTCATTTATTTGGTCCTAATAGAAGGCATTTTGTGGATTGTGTTCTGGGGTTTTGGATTTTGCTTTTGGACTAGCAATCCAAAGAGCCAGTTTGGTGTAGTGGTTAAGTGCGCAGACTCTAATTTGGGAGAACCGGGTTTGATTCCCCACTCCTCCACACGCAGCTGCTGGATGACCTTGGGCAAGCCATAGTTCTCTCAGAGCTGTTCTCTCAAGGACAGTTCTCGAGAGAGCTCTCTCAGCCCCACCTACCTCACAGGGTGCCTGCTGTGGGGAGGGGAAGGGAAAGGAGTTTGTAAGCCGCTCTGAGACTCCAAGGGCCTTTTCAGACTGGCCAGTTGCCTCTCACTTCCTCCTCATTTCCCCCTCTG
Source organism: Lepidodactylus listeri (assembly GCA_029233225.1). Lineage (NCBI taxonomy): Eukaryota > Metazoa > Chordata > Lepidosauria > Squamata > Gekkonidae > Lepidodactylus > Lepidodactylus listeri. The sequence continues at coordinate 9,877,947 of JARCFY010000002.1, read as the reverse complement.
CGACTCCTCCTGAGCAAACCTGCCGTTTTCGCACTAAAGCAATCTGCTCCTCTCCCCCCCCCCCCCCGAAGTTTTCTGTTCCCATTTGGGTTGCTTCGATGCTCTCTGTGCCCGCCCCTTGCATTTCCCCTCCCCTTCCTCCCCCCCAGCTCCTCCCTCGTTCCCCACTTTTCCTTTTTTTTTTTTTAAACGCATGCGTGGTAACGTTATAACGTCATAGTGGAATGATGACAGTGCATCACCCACCTTCCTCTTCCCAGAGTTCATCAAGTCCCTCCTCAGTATTCAAATTTTCCTGCCGTTCTGGGTTGGTGCAAAACGATTGGTGGGCTACAAGGAGGACCCCCCCCCATGGGTGGATTCTCCGATGTGAACTGAAATGTCGTGTGCTTAACCCGATCAAGGCAACAAAATGGAGGATGGGCAACATGGCGTCAGCTGGCCCGT